>OU452225.1:6546105-7146105 GCA_911728455.2 Marthasterias glacialis | reverse complement strand
GCCCCTTTTCAGTGCTCTTCTGCATGCAAATAATAATAAAAATTAGTTTTAAAAACATTGAAATTACTACATAAAAGCTCATAAAATGTAACATTTTATTCTGGTAATTTTTAATCTCAAAAGTACAGATTTCATTGGGGGGGGGGACACAGACATCAGTTGGGGGGGGGGGGGGGGGGTTACGGCACTGGCAAAGAGTGGCGTCAAAATGACATTATATGACATCCATGCATGGCAAAAATTGCTACACTATTTAGATGGACAAATTAAAAATGTAGAAATAGAATTGCTCAATGCCTTTTATCATCTTGCCATACACACATATCACATGATATCTTTTTGCCATAGAAGCGTGTCAAATGGTCTTTTATATGCTGCATCCACAACCAGACAAAAAGAGCATTAGAGCCCGGCAATATCCAGGTTCTATTTCTATGGTCTTTATCCACAGGCCACAAAGAATTTCTTATACAGTTAAAAGAGTGACTTAACGGTTTAAAGGGGCTGTGTCGTCACGATTATAGCAGGCCTGTGGCTGTGCATGGAAAAGATGAACTCTCACCCAGATACTGCACACACGCGCGCTTGCGGTCACTTCACAAATGGTGCCGTCCTTGTCAAACTGCGATGTGACCGCCGGCGCGCACGCGTGCGTACTAACTGGGGTATTCCATTTTACTGCTATAGTCATGACGACACTGCCCCTTTAAAGAGTTAAAATACAACTTTGCTTACACCCACTGAAAAAAAAAAACAATTCTGAAGTGCAAATTCTCAGAGAAAAATTAGCATGAAAAATGTTGTCCTTTCCAGTCAAATTGTTTGACTTCGCTAATGCTGACAACCTTTATAGTTTGAATGCACTAGCTCCATTACCTACTGAAGAGAAAATCTTCCAGGTCGGTGAACGATTTCCCTTGTATAACAAAGAAAAATGCTACACAAAATGTCTCATTTGCTACTCACAAATTACCATTTGCTAATCAATATTAGCATTCAGTATTGCTGCCAAATGGCATGAAAGTACATGCAGAATCCAAATTTTGGGGTGGTATGTTGAAATAACGGCCAACTTTCCGTCTCTAGAGATAAAGATTTCAAGGAGCTTTGTGGAGCAGTGTCCCCAGTACTACAGAAAAGTAGATTAATGAGCACGACTTCTTTACATCTGAAGAAAATATCATCTACTGGTACTTCTTTCAGCAGGCAGACATCAAAATTATAAAATGAGATAAAAGTCTGTAATTAGATATACGTCTGAAATTTCTCAGCCCTGAAATTAATATGAATCAATTTTGGTCTATCAGTTAAAAAGAAAAAAAATTACTTCCAGTTCCAGTTCCACTCCAGTTACTTCTCCAACAACCTATTCCCTAAATTTGCAATTCTCAAAGTTTATTATTTTACAGATGTAGAGATTTCATTTTAATAGTTATTACATGCTCAGAAATATCACCGGGGGGTAAATCACTGCTCTCGGAACACACAAACCGACTAATTGAATCAATCTTTTGTAGATCCGGAACTTTCAGATGAATCAGAAATTAAACTTTTCGATATAGGTCATGCTCCATATGCATATCATTTGTGAAGGAGAAAATGTAATCACTGGAATTCATTTCTAGGTTAATTGGGATCTTATTGAATGTAGGGCACATGGAACTGTTAATCAAACAATTTCGCTTTTAAACACAAAAATGTTTTATTTCATTCTAGTTTATTCATTTACTTATTTATTATTATTTTTCTTTGCATCAATTCAAAGTTGGTGGTGCACACCATTTAAAACTGTTTCAACCCTGGGGCTTAATTTCTTACAGCTGCTTAAGCAGAAAATATTACTTGAAAGAGCAGGATACCAGTCACAAATGGTACGTGTGACATGGTATTTTTGACTGGTAACCTTATTCTTGAAAGCATAATTTTGTTGTGCTTAGCTACTCTTTTGTGCTCAAGCAGCTCTGTGAAATTGGGTCTTGGATAGTGCTTCAAATATTGTGCGTATTTTTTGTAAGGGAAAAAAGCATGCGTCTTGTTTTAGATTAATGTAAAGTGAATCTTAACAGGGATTGATTTCACAAAGCACTAAGATTCATCTTAAAGATGAGTTATCAGTGTTACCATAGTGATTTGTACCGTGACGGCACATTTTGCTTAGTAGTTAAGATTGATTTGCACTGAAAATCAATCTTAACTCTTTGTGAAAATCGACCCGCTGGATCCAAAGCTGTAAAGCAAAAGTACTCAGTGCTAAGCAAACTCTTTCGCTCACCAAAACGACTGGGCCCGCACCAGTCATAACAATGAGAATATCAAAGCATTTTGGCTGGTAACCTGTTTCTACTAACCAATGTCTTTCTAAGCTAAGCACATTTTTTCTGCAAACCAGCTTTGTGACATTGAGCCTAAAAAATATTACTTAACAAATTTTCTTGCTAAGCAGAGAGTAGCATTGAAAACATAACCATATATATATATATATTTTTGTGTGTGTTTTTTAACTGTGTGTGTCATGTTACTGGTAACCATGGGAGTTCAGTGCTTTTTAAGCACAAAATGGGGCACCGAGTTTAAAGAAGAAATAAATAATCACAATAAAAAAAACAGCAGGGAACCAAAGAACAAGCAATGACATTTTAGTTTTCCTTACATGTTGCACTTACTTTGCATCAATTTTCTAAGCTTAGCAAACGTGCTGCTATGAAATTCGACCCCAATTTGTGGGGCTGTGTGCCTCTAATCAGCAGAAGCTAAGCCCACACGAATGTAAACGGCGCCTACGAGGCCTCCGTGCGACGACGGCGACAACGTATCACAACTTTTTCGCTTGCATGCATTTTAGGCTCCAAATCTCACACATTCCCAAAACACCTCACACATTGAGGGAGAAACCAGGCACCGGCCGTTTAATTTCTGTTAAGCTTGCGTTAAAGGGGAGGATCTACTCGCCCAAATCCTCTAGCTTTGAAGGGGGGAGGGAAATTAATAAACAAAAAAAAATTTAATTCTCACAATATGGTGAAAATCCATAAAAGTTGTAATAAAAAAACACACTTTTGGATCTTCACAAATTAGACAGAAGATAAATAATGTAAGTAAAAGAATGTTCCATAGAGAAAGAAATAATAAAAGGTAACACATTTTGTGAGTATTTTCTGTTAAAGAAAGTGGAATTAAAGTGTGTCAATTGGTCATAAAATGACTCAAGTAATAGTGATGAATCTGTTTCCTTGGACTAAAACCTGAAGTGATCAATCAATCTTCCAAAATGTACATCTCGGCCTACATAGTAGTAAAGAAGATCAAAACAATGCATCATGCTCTTCAATTCTACTCTCAACCCTCCATCTCATGCCATCATCGTCCAAACTTACTCCGAACAAATTTGATTTCTCTTTTTCCCAATTTGTGGTTTCTTTTTTCTTTTTTTTTTGAACCGGAGACGGGAACACAGCAGAATGAGATCAGCTGATTGTCTGTCATGAATGAAAGAGAAAATCGATTCCGGACCCACTCAAAGTAACGTAATTCACCCTTTTTCACTACACTCTAAAGGTCACCTTAATGAATCTCCTTCCACGCCAGTTTCACATTCGCAAATGAATAGATGCGTAAAGTCGGAGAATTCTTGTCATTACTTCTTCAAAGACTAATGTACATGTATACGTTTTGTACATGTACATGTAAGTTTCTTAATCTTATGTGACTGACATTAACTGACTCAAAAACATGAAAAAAGGACGTCAATAGGTGCACAATTAAAGGAGCAATTCAGAATTGGTTTTTGCTAACAGAACAGTGTAAGCACTTTATGTAATCCACCATATACCTAAACTGACAAACCTGTAGAAGTTTGAGATCAATCGGCCATCTGGGTCACGAGAAAATAGTGAAAACCGATTACACATTTCAATGAAGTCGTCATGAATAATAAAAACGCTTCTGAGTGATAAACTCCAATCGGAAAACTAGTTTATCTATTTCTCATCAAATGTGGCATTTCAGACAGAAATATTTCAAGGGATATTTTCTACAATCATCATCATTATACCGTGTAAGTTTTATGTAAATCTGTGATCTTGAAGTATATTTTGTCTTACCAATTCTGAATTGCTCCTTGAACTTTAATTGTTCATCTGAAAATTGTGAATGAAGGGTGTGCATAGCATCAATTGGTAAGATTGAAAACACAAATGTTCACAGATCTGAACATCCATGTATTAAGATGGTGTACAGATGGTCACAGTGGAAAAGTTCCCTTGAAATAGTTTTGCTTGAAATGCTATCGTCTTTAAGAAATAAGTAAAACAATTAGTTTTGGTCTGAGGAGTCCCAAACCACATGTTTGAAAACAGTTAAACATGGTGGTTTTTCACATTTGTTTTCTTGTGACTCTGGTGACTGATTGAGCTTAAACTTTCACAGGTTTGTTATTTCATGTGTTTGTTGGGTCATACAGGGTGGGCTGGTCTTTGACAATTACCAATGTTGTAAGCTGCACAGTATACACATTATCATCAACTTCTGTATGATTTTTGCAAAAAGAAATTCATCATTACAGCAGTGAAGAATTACATCAGACCAGAGTGAATAAAATGTATTTCCTAATTGACTCCTTTTTAGGAGTTCTAAGCGTTGGTTTAAAACACTTCAGGCAAAGCCTAATGCAAAGTGAGTATGACATCCATTAGCATTCAGCTTTGCCTGACTATTGTGTGAGCGTCAACGCAACTGTCTGTTTCGACATCAACTTCATTTCCCAATCATGTTTGGTACATTAATAAATGAGGAAATTAAGGAAATATGCACAGAATGTGATAATTTGCTAAATATGGAGTTTCGAAAACATACTGGGAGTGCATAATCTTGTTTCAAAAACAGCAGTCTCACCTACTGCACATGTACATGCACACTAAATATTTTACACATGTTTATTGGGCTGTCTACCAATTGTAACCGGGGACTTCTACAAAAGGGATCAGGGTGTTTTTGACAGAGAGAGAGGACGTCCTCGCTTCGCTTTTGTGTACAAAACCAATAGGGTCAGCCCTAAAAAAACATTAAGTCCTAACAATTGGAGAACAAACAGAAGTCAGGTCTGTTTGTTTCATTTTTGAAAGGGCAAGGGCACCAGGGCATTTTCTCCTTGGTAAAGGGCATCTTTATGAGGAAATTGTACATTTCTATTGGAACATTTCAAGGGCACCTCCATTGCCTCCGTGAAGTATCAGGGGTAGATTTCACAAAACTAGTCCTAACTTATGACTAGTCCTACAAGTTAGGGCTAGTCCTAACTTATGACTAAGTTAGGACTAGTTACTCATCCTAACTCGAATAAGACTAGTCCTATCGCTTTGTAAAATCCTCACCAGGCCTGAGAAGTCCTCGATTTAATGGGCTCAACAAACGTGTGTTTCTCCATTAATTCAACTTGGTCTAACAAAGCTCATTCAGCTCTTTCAGTACACACATGGACAATGTATATACATTATAAACATGTTCATAGTGCATGTACATGCACATGCATGTGCCTTTGCCTGTGGGTGTTAATGTTTTTTGCAAATTTTTTACAGCGACGAGTTTTACCCGATTACAGGATTTAGAAAACAGCTAACCATCAATTCGTGTTTTCTGCAAATAACACAGGACAAAAATAGCACTGCAATATTTTCTAAAACCTACAATGTACATGTACAATGTGATAAGACACATCTTCAGAAATTAAGATGCTGCTGTCATATTTGTGCCATCACACCCAAGGTAACGGAATGAAAGATGCACCATCATGAATATCAGATCAGCTCACTAAAGAAGACATCTGCTCTGTCTAGCTACAGATTCTCTCCTTTGCCTCCTAACTACTACTACGTATAAATCTACGCATCGCATCACAGGGAGACGGACTTTGTGCCAGAACGAGCGAGTCGTCTGAAAAATGGATGACGACCACTTGGGATACGGGAGAGAAGAGCTTCGTGAAATCACTCTGACCTAGTTTGAACAACGGCCAAATCGTGATGTAGATCTGCCTCGAGCTTCCGTTAATTGATAGATTTTCCCCCTCACTACATGTACGCAAACGCGTGTCTCGCAATCTAATTGCTTGTGCATCAATTCAAGTCTTAAGATGCTCTTTGTCTTCAAGACATGATTGCAGAAACATAAATATTGTTGTATTCTTCAGTCTAGCACTTTACCCTAGGCTGTGTAACATTTATAAACCTCTTCTTTATTTTTTATCCTCAACCACGTCAACCGCTGTCTTGCAATTGCTCTGCATCAATTCAAGTCTAGAAACAATCTGTCATTCCAAGAAAACAGGAAAATAAATATCTTTCTTAGTTTTTTACTATTTTTCTCCAACGAATTGAGCCCAAATTTTTACAGATTTGTTTTTTCAGTGTATACATTAAATCCCACAAAGTACGATTACTACACTATCAGCTTAACCAATCCTACATTTTACCTCTAAACAAACTGCTTAAGACTTGAATTACTGCACTATCAGCTTAACCAATCCTATATTTTACCTCTAAACAAATTGCTGCTTTCAAATAATGTTAAAAAGGTGTATCGATGAGCCCTTGCAGCACAAGAATGTTTACTAAAGAAACAAAAACCTCCATCTGCAGCAGACTTTTTTGCAGAGAGCTAAATTTCTCCAAAGATTTTTGCTGATTTTAAATCCCCAAATGTAGAGTGAACATATGCGTCCTTGAAGTCCAAGCCACATGGTGAAGTGGACAAATCCCATCATAACACTGCATCGCCTTTTCTACTATTTTGATAAACTACACCATCTGAGAATCTCAAACTCCCTTTTTATCATCTGTACATCGTATTTAACCCGCCGGGAAGTACAGCAAATATTGTTGTTGCAGTCAATTTTTAGCCAAGAGCCCCTCGGCTGTTCGTGCTTAGAAACGGCTACTAATGGGCCACCCTCAGCACTTTTTTTGCTGAACAGGAAACAATTTTTGGGTTTCTAGGTGAGGTAAAACCGCGGGGTCACCCGCAAATTGACTTGGTTGAAAAATCTGCAGACAACTTGTCCCGTGTTGGTTGTGGCACACTGACCGTTGCTAAGCAAACGGAGGGTCTATCTCCTAAATTTGTGTTGAATTAAGAAAAAAAAAAATGCATGCCTATTATGCTGCATTTGAACAAGATTTCACTGTTGGTACATTGGTAGGTATGGAATCAAAAGAATACAAAGGTGCTGCTTTTTTGGAAATAATTTTAAAGAAAATATTTCAAGATACATAAAATAAAAATTAAGGGGCAAGGAATGATAGAGATGTGTTAATAACATTTGCTGTTACAGAAAAGTACTGGATTGGTAAATCTCAAACAAAATATTGATTAGCTTCAATATGAAATCTTCAGAGAACCAATCTTCTCGAGAAATGTTTCAATCTATAAAAACTTTTATAAAGTTGGAAAATAGCATTTGCAGACCACAGACGTCACCACTGCTTATTTTGATTGGCACAATCAAAATATGCCTGATATATAAATGTGCACAAAATCCCAACAAGCATGAACAGTTTTTTGGACGTTTTCACTAAAACAGAACCACTGAATTTGACGAAGTTTTCACAAGAGGTTGTGTGGTGTGTTTATTGAAACAAAACGATGGGAATTTGCTTACTAATCCAAACACCAATGATGTACTTTTCCTTTAACTTTTCATGGCGTGAAAAAACCAATGATGTACTTTTCCTTTAACTATTCATGACATCAGGAAAAAACCAATGATGTACTTTTCCTTTAACTAATTCTGACATGAAGATTACTTAAAGAGATGCTTATCTTCTCAGAATGAGAACGACACAAGTGGAATTCCTCCTACATTTGTGCAGACTAACAAATTTGCCAACAGGGATACCAATGGAGTCGGGGTGGGAACTCTTAAACTGTGGTCACCTTGAAAGATAGGCCTCCATGTATAAACTTTACATGTTTGTTTTCTTGAAACAAGTGTACATGTACGTTTCAAAACACTCATGTTAAATTTTTCCCCCTTAAACCACACACACACACTTACATAGGAGTAAATTTGTCTTGCAATCATAGGGCAATAAATTTTGCAGTGACACAGACAAATAACACAGTCTGTAACCATGAACCACTGAGTGACACATCCAAAAAAAAACTGAGCTTTGTACTCAGAAGTTGACACTGCAGAGCGACCAAAATGACTGAGGACATTAGTCTTTTGTACGAACTTCCTGTAACCGTAAAAAAAAGGACGGCATAGGCAAACAGAACGTGCTGTAGTGAAAAGATCGGAGCAAACAGTGGGAGGGTTCAAGTGACGATGAACTTTGAGAGTAGCTTTTTTTGTTGCAGGTGTCCAAGCTCTTGACTTCTAATGAAAGGCGAGTGTGGACTTTCCTTTGCTACAAGCCCAAAGTAGGATTTAACAGAGCCTGGGTTGGCTCTTCTTAGTGAGATTAAGATAATGGCGATTGTCAACAAGAACTGCGTTTGGTTAAACCCCCTGAATGGACCACTGTTTCTATGGATTGAATAAACTTAACGTCCGAATTAGCCAATAAGTTGACAAAAGCTATTGACGAGTTGACTAAGTTGCTGTTTTACCAGGTATAGAGAGGTTGCATGACCCTGGGAAAAGTTCATTTTGCAGCCATGTTGGGTCCAGCCATGTACAAACTCAATAGCTGAGGTGTCGTCTGCTGAATGATTTCCAGCATCTGTTTGTGCACGCAACTCTCTACAGGGTTTCTTTAGCTAGAGCACCCTCTTGTGGTGGTAAAAAAGATGATCATGTCTGCAGGCCCGAAACTTTATGTTATTTATAAGGGCCAGACTATGGATTTACTCCATGAGGTAAACATGCCTTTGGAATTTGTACTGGGAAATTTCAAATGGCACCAAGACTTAGTGACCAGTGGCACTGAGGCAACAGGGGACTTTGGAATGCTAAGGCGGCAGAAGACTTACCAGGTAACTTTCCATTGTCTGCATAGTTCGAAGCATGAGCAAACTTCCGAGAACAATGGATTTACCTGGTATTAGTCTGCTGCCACCTACATGTAGTGTCCTCAAAAGTCTCCCATTGCCTCCGTTTCCTTTGTGTAGTATCAGACTTGTGTTTGAGCTTGGACGAAGAAACATGGTCTAAGAATGTAATGTGGACTCATTACATTGCAAAAAAAGGTTGTGAATGTCCACTACCTGTTTGCAAAGATTGTTGGTTTATTACAAGCTGGATCGGAAAAAAAGCTGTCGATGCATAAAGGCCTTGCACGATAAATGTAGACCCACTTATCAAACACATACCTGCATGAACCATAGGCTGTACTGTACGTCAACAGACCATTTCACTCAAGTTCATTCGACAAAATGGAATCTAGCCTCTCCACCTTCCATGATTATTCGATCAGCATCATATTTCATACAATACATTCTGGTCATACGAAAAGCAGGTTATTACAATATGAGTCGTAAACAATTACCCACGCTACATGTATCAGACAAAATGTCACAGAATGTTACAGCCCGATGAATGGTCACAAATTTTCCTCATGACGTTTCCCAGGGTAGGTCTCCATTCAAAGAATATTGCGACATACTTGACTTATTGGTGATGGCTTTTTAATCAGCTTTTTTCATCAAGATTTCTCCCAAGTCTGTATTAAAGAAGCCATGTCAACAGAAATGTTTGTTCCTTGTATGTTTAATCATAGAGCAAGGAACAGATCTGTACAAATGAACATGTACTTCGGAAGTTTGTGTTTCCTTTAATGGTTTATTAGTCTTCAATCACTTCTGAAGGTTTATTGCATACTGTACTGTCTCAAAGCTTAACATTGAGAATTACTCCAATAGTCCTATCTGATTGCAACTAGGGTCAAAAATGAACAGTTTTGTTTCATACCTTAACATTTCACTTCAAGAATAGAGAGAACTTTTCAAACAAACTATGTTTTTTGGGGAGATATCAGGCCCGATACTTTGGAGGCGATTGCTTCCGTTGCCACTGATCATTGCCTTGGTGCCCTTGACACGCTCCACTAGAAATTTACAATTTCCTCATAGATGTCCCCTTCCTCAAGAAGAAAATGCCTCAGTGCCCTTGCCCTTTTACAAACCAACGAAGCAATCAGGCCTGTATCAGCCCAATCAATTAGAGCATCAAGTGGAGACAGCTCGCTGGGGCCCCTTCCGCGACCCACCTAGAATTGCCCTGGAAGAGACTTGACTTCCTAACAACAAACTCACAGCAAGAAAAGTGTCATTTTCAAACTGTGGGAACTGCGCTTCAAGATGGGCGGAATGAAATAGGATCTCCCCTGATCCAACTCATGTACATCAATCCATTGTTTGCTTTTTTGGACACTTCAGACTGACAGGCTAGTGCAAACAAGCTTGAATGAGAATCACATTTCAGGGAATAGATAAACACATTAACAAGGCTTTAGAGGTCAGATTGATTGACAGTAAACAACCACATCCAGATACATCCAGATAAACTTTATCAGCTCATTATGAATTCCGCAGTCAGAGACAGAGATTACAATTTTTGTTCAGCAGCCCTGGCGAACTGGTCCACTCTGTTTACTATCTTTTTTTTTCTCTCTCTCTTCGTTTTCAGTGGGGAAACATTACGGTCAAACTAAACTAGGTTAAAATGACAGAGTGGACAAAAGGGATCTGGTGTGACCTGAGAATAGCCATGTTTTGATGATGATACAGCAACCATGAAGTGCAGCCTCCAATGGGTCAGGACTCAGATTTGACAATGAAGCGTTTTCTGATGGACCCTCAGTAAAAATGTTTTTTATTTTATTCGCCCAAGAATTTCATCCTTGTTTAGAGCATGTCCACTTTTTTCTGATTTAGACTATCTATGGAAATAGGAGGAGCCCTACTTCTACTTTCCAAACCAAGTGTTGTTTTAATGATGTAACTCTCCAGCTTGATATTTCAGAAACTCCTCATTGTTATTAATGTTTTTCATTTAATTATTTCAATAAAGTGACTGTTTTTAAGAGTCAAATCAATGAGCCACCCGTCTTAAATGTCGTGCTCGAGTCCAACTCAATATTGTAGTGCCCTCTTATAGGAAGATTTTAAATGTCATCTGCAGAATCAAATTGAAATTGGAACTGGAAGCAAACTGGGGCTCTCAAAAAGCATTTAAAAAATTGGGTTCCTTTTTTATAAGTTGTATACATGAATTTGCTCACAAGAGTTTTTTTTTTTTTTATAAAGCGTTAAGGTTACTTTTAAAGTTGTACACCATTGCTGTTCATACTGTTTTAACATTGATTTATATTCATTCATCCAATTGGTATTTTGAGGCACAGTGGTAGCAAATTTGGTAAAGATATATTATACAAGTTTCTCAATTAACAAGCTTGAAATCATACCTCTTTAATGTATATTATTGTCAGTTGATATGTTTTTTAAAATTTAAACAAAGGTTATGATAACAATTATACTACAATACAACTAATACATCTGGCCAAAATATGTATACAAAGGTTCAATGTCCATATTGAGGTCACTCGAGGTCAAACCATCTCCAAAATTATTTGATAAGTGATTCTCCGATGGCACTTGGCAAATATCAAAGTGCACACATGTGCAGCAAGGAAATATGCTGCATGTATGTGATTGTAATGTGTACCGGAATGCACAGTCTCTGATATGTTGAACGGATGAAATTTATGGAGGATTGTAGGACAGATAACAGTGACTGGTATACATGTATGTATGCCGAACACTGAGATTGCTTGTATGCTGTATCAGAATTAAATAAATACCCAGACAGATTTTAAGATGAGACTGGGATGTGGTTGTCTCATGCAAGGTTTCCTGGTTCTGAAAAAAAGTGGGGTAGAAATGAGAAGTTTCTTGGGGATCTAAACCCAAGCCACAACACAGCCTCTCGATGATGCACATTCAAATTATTCTAAAAGTCATCAATAAGAGTGCTTTATTTGAGTATCTGATGAACGATGGAAATTTGCGACGCTCCCTGCCAAAACCGGGGCACTTCCTGCCAAACCTCAAAAGTGGGTTTTTTTGCTCATTAAATATATAAGAAAAAGAATATTTCTCAAAATAGAATGTTTAAGACATTACATCACATTGATGTTTCGGTCGTCTTCAATTTCAGTGACATTTTACTATTTCCGAGAAGTGCCTGACTTTGGTACGAGGCATCATTTTATTTGTCTGAAAATTTAAAAATAAAAAAATATAAATGAAATACACAAAGGCCTGGGCAGTGATGAAAATTCAGGATAAAACAAACGCATCCTGTAGCAAACAACAGATCCAGGTTGAATTATGCATGTCTTTATTTTTCAAATTAGTTTCGCCACCATGTAGCCATCTTGGACTATCAATTAATACTCAAGTCTACTAGATTGCAGATGCAAAGGAAGCTGTCATTTTCCAAATAGGTATTCTGGAGATCAGACATACTTCTTTGAATGTTGCAAACATCAATATGTAGAGCCTACACTTAAAAAGAAAGGTAAAGAAATTATAAAGTCCAACTAGACATCCGTCTTCAGATTCATTTGGAATTAGTTGATCATCGCAGATTATGTGCTATGACAAATTACAGAGGCATGCATCACAGCTGTAGGAATTAATCAGAGTCTATGTTTAGCATCTCACCAGTTAGCTTTGTAAAAATTGAATAATCAATTTTTACCTTAAGCAAACATGTGCTCAGATGACCATAAATTGTAATTTCCGACATCTGTTTGTTCGGAGCTGCAGATTGACTTCAAGGTGAAGGACAATTTAATACATTGTAAACTGAAATTTCAATTTCAACTTGTAGACGTGGATCGAATTCAAGAATCAGATAATCCGTTTCAGATATGGAATTTTACAAATCGACGCGGAATTGTGAACTCCAAGTTAGTTACAAACACAGTAACTTTTTTTAATCAAAATATACTCTTCCAAAAATAGTAAACAGATGAAAATGAGAAAACATACAACAAGACAGAAATTTCCAGGTGTTTTACAAAACAGAAACAAAATATGGTACAGTATGAACACTTAAGTGTGAAAGCATAACACAAAGCAAATCAGGTCAATGAAGGGCTTTTATTGTGTACTTGAGGGCAGACCGGAGGATGTCCAGAGGCTATGAGTCAAGATCAAGCTGTTCAGCCCAAGGCAGATCGTCTGCAAAAGAAAGAAGCTGGTCCAGCTCACCTCACACTCCCCCACCCCACTAAACCATAGTCTATGTTCTGGGAAACCAATACCAAAAGTAACCACAAATTTCAAGTCTCCTTTTATTTCAAGATTCCCAAATAACTTGTAAAGTAAGAGCATTTACACTTCATTATTAAAATGTGTATTTCACAAGAAATTTTCTGCCTGCCAATTTCACAGGGCTCCACCCATGATTGCAGTCACAACTATTCTTTTATGGCCAGTTCCTAGGATGTAACTGGCCTTGTAATAACACCAAATGTTTGGAAATATTTACTCTGATATTTTAAACACAACACAATAATAGTGGGGAGGGGAGATTTACGACCAGTACCGAGAGGGTGGCAAAGCCTCAAGGCTCATTCATTGATTCTACGGACCTCGTCGCCTCAGATCAAACACAGACAGGGTAATGGTACATATGTATTTATGGCAGTTTCTGCACACCGATCATCAGCAATTAAAAAATATAGTAAAATCTGGGTAGTTATTGGGAAAAAAGAAACTGCCGATCGACTTTCATTTCAATGTCAAAACTTAATTGAGAAGATCGAAGGTCTTGAGAAATGTTTTTAACCAAAATATGCTTCAAGAAAATTGTCCTTGGATTTTGCATCAAGATAAGGTCTGTGTAGGGCCCTACATGATAACATAATCACACACATATTACTGCTTCCACCATCTTCTTAGAAGAAAAAAAGGGCATCTACATCTATGACATTTTCGTAGGCCATTTGGTGTATCTCAATGTGAATTCTACAGTGTAAGCTAAGGTAGAATACTGGCAAATACGTTTGTAAATTTCAAAATCTTGCACGAATTATTAACTTTATTATTCTTTTAACTGCATTATTCTGTTGACTGCAACCTCATGTTGAGAGTCTAATAGATCATTGAAAGTCTGATCAATAATTGCATCAGTAACAAAGAAAGTGATTTGGGGTTTTACCCTTACACCGTCCGTGGGTTCGAATCCCTCCCAAGTAGCCTGTGGCTATATCCCTCCTCATCTTCCCACTTTAACACTTTGCTTTTCAGTTGTGTGACATATCCTTACATTAATCATAAAGAGAATTCCTCCACATCCTTCTGATGAATACTAATCAACGCCATTAGAACAAAGAAGCTACGCTGGAGGCAAACTGGAGAGTCTGAGTGATTAAGGATAAAATCACTAAACTAATAAATAGTCGCTGTCCCAAAATAAATAGCTGGAGGGGGGGGGGGGAGAGGGGATTATTATGACAGAATAAATTTAGCACATTTTCGTGGTCCCGAGTGGGAATTTTGTCAGTACAGTAAATTAAAGGGGAAGCAATTGTTTACTTATAAGGAAGTGAAGGCTATGCTAAGCAAATAAATTAAAAGTTTAAGCAGCATGAAATGCACTTCTACTGGTGCTAAACTTGAGGAGTGCAAATTTCAGAATAGT
Source organism: Marthasterias glacialis (assembly GCA_911728455.2). NCBI lineage: Eukaryota > Metazoa > Echinodermata > Asteroidea > Forcipulatida > Asteriidae > Marthasterias > Marthasterias glacialis. Next base: position 7,131,458 of record OU452225.1, on the reverse strand, counting down.
GAAACTCATGCTCCGATAGTAATCAACCTTACATTGGAACCCCAACCAACCCAAACAACCATCAAACGCCAACTGCATGTTTTGTTTGCTTCTGTTGGACTGAGAACTGCACCCCAGAAAACTTATTATAACTTCTTTGCATGGGATCGGGCACACCCCCATAATCAGAGTCCAACAGTTTGGGTGATGAGTTGCCGTAGGATTTTGTTAGAGTGAGGAAGTACCCAAAGTAAGTCAAAGGAGTTCTGGCTAAGATCTCTATTTTGGGCCTGTATAGACTATGGGTATACCAAATATAGCAAGACTATGGGTATACCAAATATAGCAATGTATAGCAAGTAACAAGCTGTAGTATATAACTACAGCTTGTTACTTGCCAACCACAGATGCAATTGCAATTTCTTCAATGTACACTGTACATGGGAGAGGGAGTGTGGCATGTGTAAAGCAGTAATTCCTCACTCCTTTGTAAAATATGCTCCTATACATTTTCTGCCTTGGTCAGAGACAACTTTTTCCTTTAGGCTGTGCAGACCCATGATAATAAGCCCATATCCTAGAACTGTGTGTCACATTTGGTGGCTTATTTCTAAATTTCAGACCACGCCAAAAGACGCACTTCACAATTTATTCTCTCCCAGCCTAGGTCTGGTCATACTATTTTCACTAGATGATGGCTGCATGTACAACTTCAAAAAAAAAATAAAAAATATTCCCGTTTGCTTCAAGGAAAAGGGTGATTAATCTTCAAGCTTATTTTACACACAAAAGTTCTAACGACAGCTGACTGTTCCTTTAAGTCACCAAACAGGGGGAAAAAACAGCTGCTAACAAAAATGAAGAAATTGGTATTGTGTACTTGTCGCGAAGCCAAGCATGTCGTCATTTTTCATCCTCACGTCTGGTGGCGGAATGTCAGCTGCTCCAGCCGCCGTCAACAAATCTTTAATCGGGGTGCTGACCCAGAAAGACATTGGTACTGGTTGCCGGAACAGTTTAAAATCCATCCGGGTGGACGTGGTGACAAATCCACCCTGTACCAACTTTAGAAGGGGAAAAAAAAAATGCTTAGCACCAAATACTGTCTGTGGAAGAATTTCTGACCATGAATCAGCAGGGAATGACAGTTATCACATCTTGGCTGGTAAGCTGTTTCTGTTAGCGTTATAACCTGTGCGCTTAACGGATCTGTTTGAAGGAGTACTCCATCGGGTAGGCTACTTTCCAAGAAGTCTGAACATTTCCTGTTCGCCTGGTTATACCCTTCTCTTGCCCTACCCGAACCCAAAATGCGCCTAATGATGATATGTTTTTAATTTTTAAGGTCGGGTGCACTTGCGCACCCCATTCCCACTATCCCCCATTCATACAAAGCTCAATAGCCCCACACATCTTCCCATTTCAGCACTGACTATTGTGTCTAAAGAACTGCCATTTATAAACATTTTCTAAAATTCAAGTCATCTTATTTTTTTTTTATATGAGCTTCAAACCCTAACTTTAAAAATGACCCCTTTCCATGCTACAGCCCTGACCAAGAAAGAAACAATTCTTACTTTAAACTGTAAAATAATACTTTTGTCCGTCCAGGGAATCCTACCATTTTATTAAAATAAAACCTACACATTGTATCGTTTTTGCATACAATTTTGAGGAATGTCATTCTTACTGCTGGGCATGCGCAGGTCCGTAGTCTTAATTATCAAGCTGGTTACTAGCATGTTCTTATGTTATCGCGTAATGCACTATTACATTTCGCCATTCAATGGTTCTTGGCCGTATTATATCACGCAAAGTAGCCAGGTAACAAAGACTAAAATCCATTTTATGTTTTCCCAGTTCGCACTACACAAACTACTAAAAACAGACCCTCATTTTCTGATTGTCTTTTTAAAAAATGAAAGCATAAATAAAAAATTGCCACTTTCAATGAAAGAGAGAACTTCCGCTTGAAATCGGACCTTTCACAGGCCCCGAAACTTTGCCACTTTGAAAATAGTAGCACATACAGTGCATGTACTGTAGCTCACCACACCACTATCAATTGCTTGTTAAGGTGTAGATATCAGAGAAAACTTTTCACTGCATACATCCATCCAGTAAGGACCCTGATGCTCTGTGAATCATCAAAGGCAAATGGTCCCCCTGTAAATGGTCCCCTGTGCAACTCGCAGTGAAGAGTGTGTTTTTTTTTCACACTGTTTTCCTACAACAGGAGGCGGAGCACCTTTTATCAAGCATTCTCTGGGCCACATATTAATACCCTTCAACAATGACAAAAATAGGAAAAGTCCACCCACAAACATGACACTTTATACTGCCAAGTTATGAGCAATATTTCCCTAAGACAAACCTGGAGAGAAGTCCCATCAATCATTCACTTCACTTTATACCCCAGGCATGTAGGCACTGGCATAAATATCATCTAACAAATGCCAAGAATATAATGGCAACAGATGGGCAAGTGCTACGATTTATATTTTCATCCTGGGCCACCAGAGAAACAAACAATGTAACAACACGCGGGATGAGACAAACGACAACTTCCCATCAAAGCCCCAAATATGGTGAACTTAGAAAAAAAAGATTGACGATGGAGGACAGTGTGTCAGGTCTTTTTTGTCTTTTCTTTTTTTTTTTTAATGCAAATTTTCGACATGTAGTTACAAATATTTACTTCAGGAACTCATCAGAAGAGGAAAGGGAAAAGGGGAACGGGAAACGTGGGAGAGGGAACATACCTTGTGACCCTTAAAATGTGAAGTTTTAAATCTACCCCCTCCAAAACCAATTTATAACCCCATTATATCCACTTAAACATGTAACGCTTAGTCAATTTTTCAGAAAACTCATGCTGTTGATGACCCTGTCAAAGTCCACCTAGCAACGGAGGGAGAAAGTGCGCTAGCATTACTCAGTGTTGATGGAGTGTTTGTGTTAGACAGTCTTTGGACTAATGAAGGAGGCCCTCTTGTGGCTGGTTTTTACCTTCAAGTAAATTGTCTTCAGCTATCACTATCAAAGACCCATGGTCTTCACGTACATTGTACTGGGCTAATTTAAAAAAAAAACAATTCATGTACATGTTTCATGTACATGTGCATGTACACGTTGCATGTACACATACTAACTTCAAAAAATATATACGCTACTTTTGTAATAGGATGAGAATGTTCACACTGCTTGCAAGTAAAGATCTCCATTGAAAAGACATATAAGTAGGCCTACTTCATCATGACCTTCAGATCATCACAGCCTCCACCATTACCAGTGGAATCCTTTCCTCCATGGTTGAACACAATAGTCCATCCCACCAAATCTTACTTAAAGTTTCTTGGAAACGGCTTAATCATGCCCCCCTCCATCCGACCAGAAATATATCCACACAGCAAGGACCAGCCCATGGTCTAACTCACTTCATGTAACAAACATAAAAAGAACATACTGAGAAGTCCAACGGAAAGATCTCTGAATACTTTCTTGTGTTTTATGCACTGCTGGAAGGATTTTACGCATGCTTGCTTTCAATGGCTTAGGGTCTGCTGTCTCAATGCATTACATGGATATACTGGGAGATCTTAAGAAGATGGGGAACAGTAGATAGAAATAGGAAATGGGGCTATGATCTAGGTGAAGGCTGGGAGGAAAGTGCGTTAAGTGTCTTCTTAGTTCAGAAGATTAAAAGCAAGACCCTTAACAAAATCTAAAGTGATCGACTCAAATTCCAAAATGTGGGAAAACAATATTTAAAACACTAAAAGAGTGAACTCAAAGATATCTTTTTACGTCCTGAGCTTAAGAAATTGACAAACGGTTAATTTCATTGTTCACGTTTCAACATAACATCTTTAGATCAAACATAATTACAAATTTAAAATTAAAAAAAATCACCCTCTTTGATACTCAAATACGGTGTAATTAAATTTATTCATACAATTTAGTGAATATCTTTTTTTCATTACATCAAGTTATTTTCCGTTGCCTGAGGCAAAAGCAGTCACTTCTTTTTTTAACGCACACAAAAAGAAGGAAAAAGAACTTAACATGAAAGAGATAAATCATGTTTCTTTTGATGTCAGTAGTTTATTGAGACCCTCAGAGAGGGACCGAGTGCCAGTCATCGATGGAATTCCTTTGTTGTTGTTCCGCACGTAGCCACAAAACACGTCCACAAAGGGGACAAACAAACCTGAGACTATGTCAACTTGTAAATCAATCTCTCAAAACAGTCTGCAACCATCGAGATGGTTTCTTGCCGGGTGCAATGGACGGACGTTTCTTGCTAAGACAACAATGGGGAGTCTATAATGAGCCATAGCATCCCCGACTGTAAAACAACAATGAAGCTCTGAGAAAATATATTCTTCCCTTGTGTGCGAACGATGGTCTGACAAGATACAAAAAAACAAACTTTGCTTCGCGATAGGAAAATACTTAAAGCTCTGGAAGTTGCCACATGTGTGTGAAGAGGAAGAGCACATGCACTCATGCTCCGGCGGAAGCGACATGGTGCAATAATAAAAGAACTTCTGGTGAATTGCCGATGCGACGGTCGCCTTCCCTTTGAAGTGGATGCCCTCACCAAAGCTTGCCCTGAATTGAGGAGTAACTTTTTATTGCCCATGAAACTGCCGTTTCCAAACCGGGTCCTCACAGCTTGGGTGCTCAGTGTGGGTGGGTAGGAGGGGGCTGCGGGACTTGAAATTGGTGACTAAGTCTGACTTGTTGAAGATGCACTCAAGCTCTTGGTGTCTCACGCCAAAATATGGAGATACGAGTGAGTAATAACTGCAACATGCATTGCGCATACGTACTGTACACACATGCAAATATGCAGTTGTCATTCAACACTCGCATCACACGGCAACGTGCACCAAACTTTAGATCAATGTGTTTAAAACAAATGGAGTGTCTAAGAAAGCCGCTCCATATCTTCATTTTGCTTGACATTTTGCAAACTAAAATTTGAAACATTTTTTAGATTTCTGAAGTTTCTGAACAAGTGCATGGCATCGGTTAATCTCATGCAAACTTCTACATGTAGGCCTACGTGTACATTTAAGAAAGAAGTTTGTTTTTAAATAAGACGATTGCACTGCCGTTATTGAGAGATTTGATCCTTTGAAATACATGTTGGAATACCAACCTGCCTAGCACATGCAACCTTAAAACCACCCCAATGCCATCAAAATCCATTTTGTTTGACTAGGTTGGCCTGAATACTGCACCAAAAAAACTCATTATGATTAGCATTGTGCCTGGCATACCAATAACATGATAGTGTCGAACAGTTACAATATTGGTAATGGATTATATTTGTTGAGTGAAGTAAGATCCTCACAATTTATCAGACAGACATTGTAGAACAAATGATCTGTCCATTAAATAAAGCAACCCTGACTTGATTTAACTTACAGGAATACAGTTTTGGTTTGATCGCAGATTGCTTAAAAATTTTCCGCTATTTAAGCAAAAAAACAGCAGGATACCAGTCACAGATGGTACATGTGACATGGTATTATGGCTGGTTGCCGTATTCTGATGGGCATAGTTTTGTTGTGCTTAGCTACTTTTTGTGCTTAAGCAGTGCGATGAAATTGGGCCAGCCTCTCTGTTTATCTGAAAAATCACATGGGAGTTCTGATGGAACTCTTCTTTTTTTATTGGTCTGACAATTTGACACAAATAAAACATGATAGGTCTTCCTTTGACCTCAGTGAGGGCGCTGTTTGAGCTTGTGAGGTCAAATCCAAGCGGTCTATATACAGACCAACAGATTCTTAGTTTTCATGGTTTTTCAGACAGAGGCTGATACATTACAGGCCCACATGTACTTTTCCCTTTCCTTGTAATATAGCTTCTACATGTCATAACCCTTGGCCTTGTTATCTTGAACCACAAATTTTGTTATCTCGTTAGAAGGTTAGTGGCCGTCGGAATATTATCAAATATGTTTTTCCCCCACCCATCTGGAATAACTTCCTAAAGTTTAAGACCTCTGCATTTTTTGGGATTAATCTCAGACCGGCTAGATTGGAATCATGACGTGACGGCATGGGAAACACATTAATGTCTGCTCATGTCCACAATCTGAGGAACATTTCTGATCTAGTTTTAAATGGAAAAAATCTGCGAAAGGTTAAGTTGTCTTTCAGGATATCATGATTTTAAGAGCTGCAAGGGGCTGAACAAAAATGTCCGTTTCCACCAACTGGTTACCAGACAGGGACCAACTGTATCCTTATGGGAGGGAAGGGGACCGTTCAAGATAAAAGTATACCCCAATCCCCAATCGGCATAGGATGGATGACCTCAGGCTTATATGAGTCCTATTTAAAGTATTCAAGAGATGTGGAGGGAAACAGTGAAATACCACCCAGCATGTTTTATTTGGTTTTATCATCCATGTGTCAATCAGCCACACCACAGTTCAATGATCACACAAAGCAATAATGCCAGACTTGTCTGTCCTAAACAACAGTGGATAGCTCTACATGCTGGAAGGTAAACAAATTTGCTTACCACAATAAATTTTACTTATAAGGAACAAGGGGTATTCCTATTTTATGTACACTCTTTTCCTGCCTGCACAGTTTGAACATGATTCCCTGCAACTGTGCTAGATTGCTGCTTTAGGGAAAAACTCATTTAAAATACACTTGTCTTTTTTTTCAACATGAAATTGGGCCCATCAGATCAATTGACGGCTAAATAGACCTAATGCGTCTGACGTCATGAGTCCCATAGAGCTATGTACAACAGCGCCCTCACTGAGGTCAAAACCGCCATAAGTTTACTGTAGGAAAGCCGGCTGTGCATACCCTCTATAGAAAATACTTGTATGCAGACTGAAATACCAATGGTCCCCAATCAGGAAACCAGACTTGTCAAATCTGATCAAAGACCAACATGTAAGTCTGAACTGTACTTCAATGCTTGGTTGTATTTTTATTTGGCAGTTGTTACCGAACTAGTTTCAGTTGTGGCTACAAGTACAACACGTTGGTTCGAAAAAACAACTCTTGTTTATGGTTCCCCTTCCCTCCAGAAAAAAAAAAAAAAAGAAAAGAAAAAAAAACCTGATGGGAATACTTTTCTTGAAATCAGGGAATTTATTGCTCCATAGTAATAAACATCATAATCTATTTTTTTTTTATATATATATAATTTCAATTATCTACACAAGTCTCGCTTTCCCAATTGCAGATGTGAAAACATACCACTCCAATTTCTCCAACTGTCCATCTCAGGGGAATTCAAAGATACAATTCAGTAGGCCACATTTCCTTCTCGCCAATTGATTATCCACCCTGTTAAAAAATATTTCCCTCCTGCTAAATAACATGATCAAATTAAAGTCTGTATACCACAAGGTCCGGTCGTCTCCCAGATCGGCTGAAAGAGAGAGAGAGAGAGAGAGAGCTGAAAGAGAGGGGGAGTTCCACGGTAGACTTGGTTTCATTACCGGCATTGATCGGTTGCCCATATGTGATATTACACTTTTGCCTCTTGGGGGAATTGGCTGATGGCTAGGAGTTCACATTCTTCTTGGGTGGAAGCATTTTACAAACTGGCTTTGATTTCTTCGGCCGAGATTATTAATAGACTTAGAAATCATGACTGCCCCGATCACTGTCCGATTCTACTGAGGTGTCTCAGCCCAGGTTTGTTCATTGAGGAAGGTTGCCTTGCTAAGAGCAAAGTTCAAAGTCATGACGTTGAATCAGTGCTTCAATTTAAGTGTTTCTATTCTATTAGAGCTTTGTAAATGACAAATTAATTTATGAACAAAGCAAAAGATTAGACAGGGAGGGTCACAACTTCACAGGTAATGTACATCAAATGGAATTAGAGAATGGTTTGTAAAAGGTTGTCTTTTAAGAGCGAAGTTCAAAGGTCAACTTGTTTCACTTCAAGTGTTTCTTTTCTACTTAAACTTAATTTCACAGAGCTTTGTTACTGATAAATTTATTTATTTATCCAAAGTTAAATATTAGACAGGGATATGTCACAACTTCAAAATTAATGTAACATCAAACGGAATTTTAGCTGGTAGCCTGTTTCTGTCAATCAAAACCTCTTTCAGCTCAGTGGCCAATTTCATAGTGCTGCTTAACGATCAGCAAATTTCCGCGCTAGCTATAGCAGAAAAAATTGCTTAAGCGTAAGCATAGTACACAGGTTAGCAAAAACATCAGGCAGCTAGCTTGCCATTCATTTTCCTACAGTAAGCACCGGAAGGTTAGCATGCCTTTTTGTGTGCTTAAATGGTTAGCAGTGCTATGAAATGGAAATCGCACAGTAAGCACAAAACCGGCCGCTAAGCAGCTCTCATAGAGCTGCTTAACAAGTTTCTGCTAAGCAGAAATGAGCAAGATACCAGTCACAAATCGTACTTGTGACATGGTAGTTTGGCTGGTAACCTTATTCTGGTAAGCATAATTTAATTGTGCTTAGCTACTTTTTGTGCTTCAGCAGCGTCAAACTGATCCCACGTTCGCATTATTAAATGTAAAAATGTATATATCAGTAAAGCTCACAAAAATAGATTAAAAGTTGAAGAAAGTTCGGAGGAAAAATTATTTAAAACGATGGAATCCAGAAATACCAATCACTGGGTAACCAAGACAACTGGCACTAAACTGGCATTAATATAATTTGGTATTCAGTCAGCATTTAAAAAACCACAGTTATGTGTGTCAAACATCCCCCCTCCCCATCTTGGGACATTTCCTGTCAGTGAAGAATGGTGATGATAATGTGTCTCTTGGGTCTATCATTTATCTGTCTGTCTGTCAGTGATATCTTGTTTGTCCGTCCCTCGGACCCCTCCTAAATATTCCACCCACAAAGGAGCGATCCTCCATCCCTGTCAACGTTTGGACAGGTCATTCATTTACAAAAAATACTTTTGCCTCATTTGTGACTTAAAGGGGAGCTTCTGCATGGTCTTTTTTTAAAAACATTTCAAATAAGGATTCACCATCAGGAAATAGAGTTGCACTCTAAATGTGTTAACCTCTGAGAAACAAAATGGCAGATAGTTAGTTGTTGTTTGTTTACCACCAGGCTATTGTAAAAACACAAGACATGTATAGCTTTTACCCAACTCATCTATAAACATAAGCTTGATGTAGGGCCTAGTAAATGAACTTAAAAGGCAATGAGGCGTACTGCACATAGTGCATTGTCTCTCAAGCTAAGCCAAATTAAACAGAATTTACATGTAAAACCAGTCACAGACAGTACAATGTACGTGTTCTGGCTGGTAGCCTTATTCTGGTAAGCAAAATTAAATTGTGCTTAGCTACTTTTAGTGATTAAACAGCTCTATGAAACCAAGGAGCTATAATGATGAAACTCTGCTCTTCACTCTTTGTAATGAAGTCAGGGTGTGGTTTCATCTTGTACAAGCCATAAAGCACTTGACTGCAAATGAATACACCATCGACCCTGAAATTTGTGTGGACTGTCCTACTTGAGACACATTTAGGTTTGCTTTCCCTTGTTGGGTTGCTTTCTGAAGGAACTGGGCCCAGACTCTTGGCCTTCCAATGACACTTACATGTGTATAGTTTGGCTCAAAGAGCTAGGCACTCTTTCACACAATACAAAAACATGCATTCCTGGCTCATCATTGAGTCGTAAAGGACAAACTCTTTTTTTTTTTGCTTAGCAGACAAAAGTCCACACAGCAAACATTCCAGACCCAATTTAAAAAAAAAACCTTTAAGCATAAATTTGCTCAGTATCAAAACAGATTTTGTTCAGCAAAAACAGACAACAATCCTTACTGGCATGTGGTGCATCATGGAGCTACTGTACAAAGGAGAAGCACAGAAATTTGCAAAGAAGAAACAAGTTGTGCTTACCAGCCAAAATACCCTGTCACTGTACTGTTTGCGACTGGCTTTTGCTCATTTTGCTTAGCAGAAAACTGTTCAGCACTATTGTCTGCTTAAGCAGGTCTATGGAATTAGCCCCGGGTTCCACGATGATTCATGCTTTCACAGTATATTCATTTGCTAGACAATATTAACTACTTATGAGATTGCACTCAGAAGCCTAATAAGGTAATTTATACATCTGTATCTCACTTGTAAGTTTCATAAGTACATGGGCACGTGGAAAAACTATTGATACAGTAATTTTGTTTCAATTTCCAGGGTGCGATTCAACAATGAAATTACATGTTATGCCCACATGTTATTTCCATTTGAATGGATAGCGCGGCTTGTGTTGATTGTATATAGCCTGAAGAGAAACTCTGATGGGTTAAATGAAAACATGGTCACTTCTTTTCAGCCCTCAAAGCGAAAGCTTCCCAAACTCAATTTTACATTTTGCACAAATGTCGTATGCAGGCTTCAGATTCCAGAGCTCAATCTGTTAAACGAATGATATTCAGTGGTACATTTGATAAACACATGATTTGATTAACGAAGAGTATCGGATCATGGCTTTATGCGCTGCAACCAACAGCATCGGGTTCGGCTGTTGGGAATGAGAAACCGTGCAACAATGTTCAGTGATAAAGATCAGCCCTACGAGGCAAATTAGCAGGGAGCGCGGCGCGAGAAACAAATTCAAGACATCTTATAAGAGGTGGGGCTTACGTGCCTCATAAAGTAATACCAACATCAGTAAGGGGAATTGGGCTTTATGAAGACATATCGTGAGCAACTTGAACAAATTCTAATCATCTCGACCGTCCCCTTGCAAGTAAAATGCAACGGGAACTCTTAAGATTTTTTAAAACAACACTCCCCAAGAAGTGAGTCAGCGTGCCCCGAGGAAACGGTCCCAAAAGAAAGCCGCAAATTTGTGCCACCTTTGAATTCATTAGTCCTTGTGAGGAGGGGATAGCGGCGCTTCTCGCATCTTCTGCTGGAATGATGGCATTGGGGGATCAAATACCGTTTCGATTATTGTGTTACTGGGATGCAAGTGGTTATTTAGTTTGTTTTTTGTGTGTGTGTTTTTTTCTCGTTGGATTTTCATCGCTTGCTCGATGCGAGGGTTTAGTCACGAGGGAGGACGGACGCCACTGATGCATGCTGATGGTTACATCTCTCGTTCAGCCCCCACTCCCCATTCTGAGACAAACTTGAGTCATACTAAAAGGACGGTCAACATCTTATAGCATGCTTCACGTCATGCACGCACTTTAAATGAAAGATAAAGTACAACACTGTTTTCTTTTCCATATTGAATTATTCATACATAAGCACATGCAAGTAAAAACTTAACCAATGTTTTTGCATTCCTTTCTTTACAAATAATTTGACTTGCATGCTGTACTTTTCATGAAAATAAACATCAAACAATTATCTGAATTTGCCCCCTACCCCCCCCCCCAAACGAAAAAATAAATAAATAAATAAGTAAATAATTAAATAAATAAATAAAAATAAATAAATAAAAATATATACATATATGAAGAATTCACTGATGTTTCACATAGATGGTAAAACTGACTAAGTACAAATTATCATTGCTACTATATGATTGATACTGACTTCAGTACAACTGTTTTGTTTTTTACCGTTCAAATCAATATGTTAGGGCGGCTGCAGCTACAGCTACGGCTGTAGCTATGGGCCTCCCCATCAAGCTGCCGCCACTAATTTCAAATACGGCCTTATAACCAAACCAAGGGATCTAGGGGAAAATAGTCTGGTCCGATTTTAATATCATGAGAACCAAATTCCATACTTGCAATTAAGCAAAGGGAACAAGGCTTAACATCTTATGTGGACTGTCAACATCTTATAGCATGCTTCACGTCATGCACGTACTTTAAATGAAAGATAAAGTACAACGCTGTTTTCTTTAAATGGCAGCAAGAAGTCTTTTTTTTCACATATCGTCTCCCCCAGAAAGGACACCAGTTTAACAGGTGGGTTTGTTTAAAGACCTTAAACTGAAGTAAGCAGCTACACTCATTTGGGCACTGCCACCATGCCGTACTTTACACGGAATTGAATAACGAAACATGACAGCAGTAAAGCCCCACATCAAGTCAAGCGAGATCCCGTGCAGGTTTTAATATTCAACAACGTGCGCTAAACCCTCATTATTGTACACTTGAACTTTTTTAGAATCTAATTTACAGGCCATCCAGTCTCCTAACAATATTAGTAACTTGTCAAAAACGATTGCATTAGGGTCGACAGTCTTTGATGGGAATAGTCTGAGAAGGGTAATTTCTAATACAAATGGGTCTCAGGGAGAGGGGCGTCCATAGTGTATACGACCTGAAGTCCATAAATCTCTAATCTTCCAGAACTCATCATTGATTGATGCAACAAGAAATCAATTTTGAAAAAAGAAAATTGTCAAGGGGCTCTTTCAATAAATGTAATGCCAATCTAATGCAAAGATTAACCCATAACAGATCGTTCATTTCTGGGTAATCATCACACAATACACCCCATACACATGGCTTATAACACTGTTGATTTTTGTAACTCTTATATTTTTTTCAGTAGAAATGTCCATACAAATAATATGCAACAGAAATTAAATTTTGGTGTACAAATTTTGGCATGTCAAAATGGAAATGTTGGAAAATTTGAATTCTGGACATGAACTTTACGTTGACCTCTTTGGGTGAACGGAAGTAGGTCAAATCTTGCTGCTGTTTGCAGTCGCTGAGGTCGTTTAGGTACAGTAGCATGCGGCCTCTACGGTCTCTAGCTTAGGGTTTCTAAATAGAATCCGACTGTACTTTTCATTGGAATAATTCAATATTAATTTATTTATTTATTCATTGTTTATTTCGTTCAGATTTTTTGCAAACAAATTCATCAGGCAATAATAGTCGGCAGCAACATTTGCACAGTGCACATATGCAAGTTCAACGAGTAGGAACCCTGACCAAATGTGAAAACAATAGGTTACATGGCTCAACACATACCCTGAGAGGTTATGATCATCCACGCGCGCAAAATTCTGACTAACAAAAGGAGACGTGTAATATGATCTCATGAATCAGAATGCCCTAATTAATTTCCCTCAAAAAAGGAAAGAAAAAAGAAAAAGATACTTGTGTTATCACCACCGCTGCGTTTGATAGAACGCACGAGCCCCGTTAAGCTCGGGGCCATCTGATACTTTTTTTGTAGAGCTTTTCTGCGCAGGATACCTAATCAGGATCAAACTGTCTGAGTCAACAAGGAGCTGCCATCAATCTTATATTCTACAATAGGGTCATTATTTCACAGGATTGGCGATGGAATTACAGCTAGAATATGGACGGCGGTTTCAAATCTTTAAGTTGTGGCTATTTTTATCTTTCATCTAACATGAAGGGGGGGTTGGAGAGAGTGTTTGACAACGCCTGTGGTCAAACCACCTGCTTGGAGGAGAAGTAATGGATGCTGATTGGCGAAGAGGAAAACTGGGGGATGTTGGGCCAGGGAGACAAAACCCTGATGAAATTGAATCCAGGGGAACTGTCAGTGTGATGGAAAAAAGATGCATTCTGCTAAATTTGATTGCTCCACAAATGAAATAAACAAAATTGTTTTGGATTATCTACGGGCGCGGGTCGACCTGAATGGAATTAGGGTAAGCTGAAAGAGGCTGCCGTAATACAAGCAGGGCTCTCTTTGAAACCCTGCATCCAATCAGGGTTCAATCTCAATGGAAGGTATCAAATGTTGAAGAGAGCTCATGATTTCATTCCTCTAGCTCAACAAGCAACACAGAGAGTCAACTGGGGAAAACTGTCATCTGGCAAAGGCGCTTAATTGTAAGGCAATCAAAATAAGCCATGGTGATCATGAGGACCTTCAAATGCTATTTTTTGTACTTTGACAGTATTTCAGACGGACATATTTCTCTGAAGAATTGGTACTGCATTAAACTTCATTATCAGTGAACTATCAGATGGAAACTTATCATTTTTTATTTTTTTTTATTTAAAGCCCCAGCTCAACATTGGTAAGAACTAAAACATAAATGTTCACAGCCTTTCATATACCTTACATAGTATAAAGATAATGAAGGTAGAAAACCTTTCTTAAAAATTTTCTGCCTGAAGTGTTATCAATTTGAAATAATAAATGAAATAAAAGCAAAAATTTATTTTTGTCTCAGTGAGAAGAAATTTCTGCCTATAGAAATGCGTACAAAAATGCTGAATGCATTTTGACCATTTTCTCGCAAAAAAAAACCAACGAAATAATCTGACATTTTCACCGGTCAGTTTCATTACAAATATCTTGAGTTGTGCAAAGAATGGAAGCATTTACAGTCAGTTTACCAATGTTGAACCAATCCTGTACTTTATCTGAAAGAGTAATATAGCTGCAACAACAACACCAAAAATGCTTCAGTGAAAAGTGCATTGCTATTTATGAAATGTATTTCTTTAAAACTGGAAGACAATCGTTTTTTTCTTCTTCCAAAGATCTCTTTTAAGAACATATTAGTTCAATGCACTAGAGAGTGGTTTCAATAACCATGAAGTGCATACCATTGCAGTAAGACTGCAACAATCGGATTAAAAGTACGTGTGTTCACAATTAATGGTGGCAAATTTGATTAAGATGCCCGCCTGAATACCTTTTCTTACAGTGTACATAATAATGATGTACATGTGTTTTGCCTGTGTTACAAACTGAACAAAGGATGTGAATTTAGTTTAACCACAGAGCAAGTCATCCCCATTACAAAAAAAAATAGAAACACCCAAGCATGGGTATTCTTTCCAGGAAAAGTACATGGGGGAAAAAAAGTAGTTAATGCACATGACGTCACTGGAGTTAGAGCGCCCTCACACAAGGTCATAAGAAGGTTATTCATTGGCCCATTCTGAGCGCCTTGCATATGTAGACCTTTCTTGTGCACTGCTTGTGCAACGTTTACAGAAGGAGTTTTTGCCAACCGAGATGGAGAAACTAGGAGAGGCCATCAATGCAAATCAAAAACAGATGATCACAGTTTGTGAAAATGTCCAAAATATTCACAAATTTGTGTGAATTTGTTGGAAACAAACCAAGCAATAATGGGATGTATTTTCTTTAAATAAAAAGTTTGCAAAAATTTGTGTCTGTCAACAAGACTTGAATGATTTGCTACATTTGGCCATTCATACCTACCAGAGCTGGTTTGTTTATCAATAACAGAAAGTCCTATACATGTGGTTGTATGCCTCCATTGTGTCATCAGCATTTTACCTCCAAGATGGTGGCCAGACAGAAGGTTGAAAAAATAAATGTTAAAGATTTGCACATAACTTACATGGTAGCCTATAAAGACGGCCATGGTGGAAAAACTTCCCTTGAAATAGTTTTGCCTGAAATGCTCTAGTTCTTGAGAAATGAGTAAAAACAATTAGTTTTGCTCACAAAGTCAAGACAAAAACTCAATGTTTGAAAACTGTGAAAACATGTAAGTTTTTTATTTTCTTCACAACTTTCTTGTGACTCTGATGACCGATTGAGCTTAAATTTTCACAGGGTTGTTATTTCATGTATGTGTTGGGTCATATTAAAGTACAGATACTGGTCTTTGAAAATGATCAATGTTATCCATGTGGTTTAAGGTCTAATTTAATAATAATTTAATAATTTATTACATTTATAGTGCGCCCTCTGCATCCAAAGATGTTCAAAGGCGCATAATACAATAAAAAGAACCAAAATATAAAAACTACAAAGAATTAATATGAAAACAAAAAGTGTAAAAATAAACAGCGAATCAGAAAGATTATACAAATTAAGCATAAATCCATAAAATAACAACAATAACATCAAAAATACAATACTTCATGGAAATAAAACCTAAGAATCACATCGTGAAACTTAAGCAGATTCAATAACAACAGCACACAACAGAATTCATGCAAGACACATCTAAAAACAATTGCATCAATGACATCCAAAATAATGCAATAATTCAATAGAAATAAAAACCTATGTAAAAGAATCTGAAACAAGCCATGAAAATAGGATTAAAAACCACCAAAATTCTCACAATAATCAGTTATAGACTGTCTACACTCATACAATAGTAAAAGATTCTATTCAGGGAGAAGAATAAAAAAAAGGGTGCAAAAGCTCCAGTCAATGTGTTTTGTTGGGCAAGTCTGGCTACTTGTTTATGTGGCTCATTTCCAAGGCATCAAGGTGGATCAACACATCCAGTAGACCTTCCTTTGCAGTAACATTGGCACATGCGCAATGTGAAGTACAAATACCAGATCTACAACACCCAATGGTACATGTACTGTAGTATTTGATGTTGCCCCTTTAATTAGGAGTGTTTCAGCCACCGTGAACATTTACGTACACCTACACCGACATGTACAGTAGGCTGTATGTGTTAACCCCATTTCGGCAAAGGCTTTATTGGCTGTGGCTCAATTGGTTGAAGCCAGAGAGCTCTTTTTCCAGCACACTTTCTATCACCAATCATTCACATTACACAATCTAATCAACATGTTTGTAGAATACTGATTGAAGATGAAACCTGCACAGCAACAGTTTTCCCCCTCAAATTATATTTCTGTAATCTTGCCCATCTCCCAAATTGAATTAAAGGCAAACCCCCTAGGCTCCTGCTAAGAGGTCAGATGCAGGGGAGAGTTCCCAAGTTTGGCGCTCAGCGAAACCAAACGTTATCAAATTACTGGCGGGAAAAGAAAAAAAAAGGAGACAACAGTTTTCATTTGCATCGCACATCTCTGTATGAGGACAGGGACAGCGGGGTCGTTTATCAATTACCAGAGTAACGCAGCTTGTAACTTGAAAACCATTTTCTAATTTCCTACATTCCTTCGCAAAACACCAAGGTATTGGTAGAGTAGTGTTATTACATGGAGTGGATACCCACAAGAAGGCCACGGTCTATTTTGCCTCAAAAGGGCAGCGTGAGAAGATTGGAGTCTTAATTTCCCAAAGTGGAGATCAATCTTTAATCTAAAGTATATTGACTACAACAAAAGGACTTCACAAAATAATGTCGACATGTCTGCAATCTTCCCCAAGTCTGATACATGTACTTCTTTCTTTGAAAAGCATGGAATTTTCTCCCGAGTAAAGTGCACTATCTATGAGGGAATTGTAACGCTCTACTGGAATATTTCAAAGGGTACTAAGTCAATGGCAGGGGCAAGAAGGCAACTGCCTCTCTTGCCTCTGTGAAGTATCAGGCCAGCTTTCATATAGCCTATAATATAGGGAAGCTGGCCTGATATGTTTGCCATAAATTTATAAGTTACCGCAACCCCTACTGGAGGCACTCAAAATGCTTTCTTGAAGAATACTTCTTTGTTTGAAAGCAAAAATCTTCAACCTCTTAATTTCTCTTGGAAAATGGGCATACAAAGTTGACAAGTACAAATCTACACGCATCAAGGAAAGCACATCATGCATGTGATGTCCAGAAAACATTGCTCTACTTTTTCACAAACAAATCCAGGCCAGAGACTGTTGTAAAACCGCCAGCACACAACCACATGTCTCCAACATGGCTAGCCTAACATACCTGTAGTGTCTCCTGCCATGAAATGCATTACAGTTCACACTTTCTATCCTTGGCGACCTGTTTACGTTTTTTTTTAACCAAGCAATTTAATTAATTGCCTCCATATACATTTAATGACAAGATGCACAATATTGTAGCCCTTTTTTAATGCACTAAAAGCAAGGCCATTGGAGTATTGATGGTGCAATTTCACGACCACTAACAATGTCCGTAAATGTTCATCTTGGCTTTTGACCAAAGGAACCATTTGAAGTTGCTGTGGATGAGTGATGTTGCTTTTTTTTTATCAATTCAACTGCTTGAATGTAAGCAGAAAATCATGCAAAAACCAAAAACCATTCACAGAAACTGTACATTACTTGGTATTTTGGCTGCTTGTAAACTGTCAACACTAAGCAAAACATTGGCGTGCTTAGCAAATTTGTGTTCATGCTGAGCAATTTTTTGTGACTTTTAACACTAACAAGAGCTATTTGACTTTGGTAACCGTAGATACTGTATGTACAAAAGTCCATTTTAAGTCAAATTTCTTGGGTGGTAGAATGTATTACACATGTGATACATTAGTACACTGTCCATCAATCTATAAAGCTTTGGCCTAATGCTGGTGTGTCTACGTTTAATAATGATCCCTCTATCTCAATTAATTATGTCTCTGTAACGAGCTTACAAATTTCAATCTGGGCATTCTGCAATCGTGAGAAAGGGTTAGAAGTGCCCCCTGGATAAATGGTTTTCATGCGATTGTGGCTTGGCTTAAGCCTGCTTATTTCTGTTCATGCTAATGTAAAACCTTTGTGATCTCAGAAGTCGGTAGGCCCTAATGACGAAACTTTGCAACATCACAGAAATTTGTTTTTTATGTGAAACTGCATGAGTCAGGGAGTGTCATTTTAAGGGTGACCATATCATTGTGCATAGGCACACCAACAGAGGAAGGAAAACTTGGCACCTTTTGATAGAAAATATCCAGTCAGACTGAGGCAGCAATATGTCTACAGCTGTTACAAGAAATACTTGTAGTTATAAGACGATCGCGTTTTTTTAATAACAAAAACATAAAAATGACTCCAGACTCCAGCCGCAAATTACAATTTCAGTCATTTTTGTTGGGTTCTGAAACTGTATCCTTGAATGTAAATTGGACTTGATAACAAAAGCTTGGGCCCAATAGACCAGGCGGACCGAAGCTACAGGGTACCGAGCAAATGCGACTCAGTATAGGGTTTCACCAATCAAATATGAGTGGCACTCAGTGGACCAGTCCAGCAAGCGGCCCACAAAAACCCGTTTGCATCTCCCACAAGTGGGGTATACGTTGTGTTTTGGTTCAGGACTAGTTTACCCCGACAAGTCCGTCGTGCTATTTAGGAATGCAAAGTGCAGTCCTGGATTGCTAGTGGTGTTGTATTTCTCCATTCCCCTCCCGATTGCTAGAGAAAAAAAAAAATAATTTGCATGCAGATGAAATGCCGATCAGAACAATATTTAGGTAGAATAGCTACATGGGCAAGGTAGGGGTGTAACTCAAAACCGATCGCGATGACAAAAAATACCACTGCTCATCACAAAGAGATATAGCCGTAAGTACTAAAGATTACGACAACGTATTGTATAATGATATAAGGGTAATATCAGAAAGTCTCTGCCCAAACAACATGTTCCCCCCCCCCCCCCCCCAAAAAAAATAGCAATTTTCTTTAAATCAAGAATTTACTACACAAAGTTCCACAAACTTAGCAGGAAAGACGCTTTCTTAACACAATACTTGAGAAAAAAAAAAGGATTAACGATTCAAGATTTTTTGGGGTCAGGACCACACTGGCACGTGATTAGCGAATACACATAAACAGAAACCAGACAATTTTCAATTCTAGACTCTAAGATTGTGTCTGAATGAAGTAACTTAGGCTATGCCTGTGCAGCGGTTTGCAGCGATCTGGCTATGCAGGTGGCTTCTGCCAAAGCCATCATCTCAGAGACGGTCATTGTTTGGTTGTGTGCTTTTGTACGGAAGACAAAGTGAACAGCCTTGCTTGACCGAGATTTGTTTATCATTCAGTCTTTTCTCTCAACAGACAGTTTCAGAAAACAAACAGCATAAAACACTGACCTATCCAACAAATTCAATGAAAGATGGAAAGAAAATCAGAATTCTGATTTGCCTTCAGTTTGTAACTGTATCGTCAACCCAAAGTAAAAATGTGACAAACGTTTCCCAAACGTCGAGGTGCATGTCAGTTTTTTTTTCTTTTTTAATTTGTTTTTTTCCTTGCTTGATTAAACTCAGTTATTACATTGACCACGTTGTCATTTCTAATTGAATTTCCAGTTATGGAAAATAAAGTTTAATTTTCCAAGGCCCTTGGGGCTCTTCACACAATCTGTTCTCGTCAGGCGCGTTCTTCGATACAATTTTTTTGTGTGTATGTGTGTGGAAGATATCATTTCTAAAAGTCAGAAGTACATATTCCCCAATGTACACACTTGCAGACAAAGAAGAGGGGTTAAAAAAAATTACTATTTTGGTCCGTATCAGGGCTCGAATTCGGAAGGAAAAACAACACAACCACAAAGCTTGTACCTCAACACTTCCACTGAACCAGAATTTGTTTTACAAGACCACAATCGAAATGAGAAAAAACTTTCTACTCAGTCTGACACCTAATCTGTTTTTGTTTGCACCATCCTCGTATAGCTGAATAGTTGACTAACGGTATCACCACTCAATAAGAGTCAAGACTCAAGACTCAAGACTCAAGAGAATATTCATCTCATTTGCCTCATGTTTAAGGACAAGTATATTCGCTACTCAACAGGAGAGAGAGAGATATTTATTTGACTGAAACATTTGAACTTAATTTTGTTAAATTTTTATTAAAGATATCACACAGAGATGAATTATTGTTCAGTTGAAAAACACAAGTCCGTCCAATCTTGAGTTTACTGGTCCGACACTAAAATCATTGGCCTTGGGCCTGCAGTCCAGAGTTAATTTCGAGCTGCATGATTAATCAAATTTTAAGCATGTCTTTTTTCATACGGAAAAAAATTGAACAATATTTTTCCATTTTCCAGTTTGATTGTGGCATTCGCATTCTGTGGTTGCCTTTTGGTCATATCGGTTTGTAAATAAAGAGCCTTGGATGTCTCATGCAATGAACATTTTCAAAACCACAGCTTAGCAGGAGGCTTTGGCTTCGCCTTAGACACCATCCGCCAGGGCCCAATTTCATAGAGCTGCTTAAGCAAAAAAACTAGCTAAGCAAACAAAAATCTTATGCTTACCAGACTAAGGTTACCAGCCAAAATACCATGTTAAATGTACAATTTGTGACTGGTATCCTGCTCATTTTCGCTAAGCAGCAAGTTGTTAAGCAATATTGTATGCTTAAGCAGCTCTATGAAATTGGGCCCTGTTTGCAGTCCCATACCGAAAGTCTGTACATGCGAATGTACATTTTCAAAATTACTGACAAGAGTACAAGCCTGAGCCCATAAGCCAAAGTCATTGTTTCGAAAAAAAAAGCCCTAATCCGATTTTCAATTTCAGCACATTTGTTTTCATTTATTAATTCTGGTTGTGAAGCCAAGGATTCTCAGAAAAGCGAACATAGTCACTATACTAGCCAAGAACCCCATGGAGAGAAGACAAGGAAGGAAGTTTTCCTTTTAGATGTGGGAGGAAAAACCCCAGAGAAAACCCACGCAATCAAATAGGGACTGAAAATACCAATCCACATAGTGCCCCTATGGGATTCACCGTGGAACGTGAGAAAAGATACCACCACGCCAACCCGACTGTTTACCTTATTCTTAAAAATTCTTCCTAAATCCGAATATACTTGGCTGAAAACCAAGTTTGGAATTTATTTTTACCATTTCACACACACGCTTACTTGTTATGAGCACGTTTCAATCAACCGTGACAACCCATCATGTGTAAATAGATTACAGAGTACAGTTAAAAACAGATTGTTTCTTTATCATTTACCGCCTACTGTCACCAGTACATGTATATCAAGAAATTAAATGTTGCGTGACGATTCCATTTCCCTTCGTATAATGTTACACGCTTTAATAGTCACCCAACAAGGGACTTTCTACATCATGGGAGACAATACAGACAGAAGGAAAACACGATCTGCACTGTTGAAATATTCTTTTTATGTTCAAAGAAAATGTCAGAGACAAAAAAAAAACACTGCATTGTCGACACGGCCTTCATGCAAAACAGGGATATTTATTATAGATGGTACATGTACAAATATAGTCCCTACCACCCCTTGATTTTAAATGGATTGTACACTACGCTGTACAAAATAGGTACCACCTTTTTTCCAAAACCATCAGATGACAGGAAACATAATATAAGGGGCCACTTATCTACCGTCACGTTAAAAGTTTTTCCATTGTTTTTTGAGTGCCTGAAACCACCTAAAAATGTTCCAGCATGTGAATACACATGTAGGCTTATACTCGGGCATGCAACTTGGACTTAATAACAAACGAGGAAATTCCAATCTTCACGAGACTTTGTACTGTGTTTTTTAAATTTTCAATGGCATGAGAGTGAGGTGAAAAATGAGGAAATCAGCTGGTCCGAGGAAAAGTTGCATGCCTGTTATACTACAAAGAGTTTAAGTTAATTAAGAATTATTTCTTGGAAAAAATGCAGCTACATGAAATTTAAAATTATCATCAATTATTAAAACTATCAAAATTATTAAAATGTCATAAAAAAAATGAAGCTAGTCAATTTTGAGGGTGATTTAAAAAACTATACAAAATAAAAATATCAAATGACTCAACTCAAACCATTTTCAGTATAAGCCTTTATGTCCAGTTACATGTTGAAACACTTTTGGCTGGTTTCAGGTACTCAACGAAAAGTCACAACCATTGGAAAAACTGCTAACATGGCGGATGCAAAGTTTCCCCCTTTATTGTATTTCCTGTCAATTTTTTGTAAGGTCTAAATTTTAAGCTCTAAGATGAAGAATAGAGTTTTACATGGATGAAGATGTTATCATTTGTGCATTACTTTTTTTCACAAGCAAGTTGTCACCCCAGCAACCATGAAACTGGCCCTTGGAAAAAAAAAAGTAGGAAAATTTGAGTGCAGGGTTGACGTAAGTTGTGCAGGCTTTTAACCAGTTGTCGAGCCGTGACTGAGCTAAGCCTCTGCCTCGTCGAATTCCAAACATTGTTTCAAACGTCGCGCTCCTGCCGTGTCAAATTTTAAAAAAAAATGAATATTTGAATGTGACATGGCAATAGCGCGACATTTGAAATGGGCCTTAAAAGTCTTAATGCCTAGAGAATGGACAAACCTGCACCATCTGGTTTTTTGAAAATCCACTTCTAAGTCTAATTATATGTATAAACAACATCAGCTGATTTAAAATGTGAATGTACTTTTGGGCCCGGTTTTAGACAACTACCTTGACCCCCTTGCTCTGGTCAAGTTACTATTTACACCTCCTATTCACCACTTGCTAGCCTTTCACCTTTCATCCCTCACCGCATGTCTTAAATATTATAAGAAGATATTTATCCCATGAATACAAATTAAAAACTGGGCCCAATTTCTGCCCTTCCCTTGGGGGGCTGGCCAAGTAACAGCTTTCAGAAAGTTTCCTCCCAATAAAAGGAAATCACTGAATATAGACAGGGGCCCTTGCTCTACAGTCATGGGTGTCAGGTGTTCACCCTGTAGGCTAAGAGGTTTTGTTTTCTTGTGGCGAATCTATGCCTGTGTGTAGCCTGACCACTGTACAGTCGGCCTCTCACAGTGTTTCTTATTTATGGACAGTCCAACCATGGTGTATTTCCTTTCTCCATGGTCCAACCAACAACATGGGTCAAACAAGGCCAGGGTTAGAAGCATGGAGGACTGCATGCATACTGTTTGTACATTCTCTTTGGGTATGCATGCAAGACATACTGTTTAGCATGAGTCCCACTGCGGATGAACATAATGTAGGCCTTTTTTGAAGTCGCTCTAGTGAAATCATGGAGGTAGAATTGTGCAATCAAGCACTTCTCTTCGTCTCCCTATGTTCAATCCGAGTTTCTAGCGTAATTCCTACCTATTTGTTGCTAGGCAAATAACTTGATTTTTAAAAGCTTAGCAGCTATATGAAAATTTCCCAGCCATCTTGGTTATCTTTCAATAGACTCAGTGTACATGTAACTGAACGGAGGCTGGCAGGACAAATTAGTCTAGTCCCTCTATTAAGAACTGTCAGTAGAACTTTTATTATCATTGTGTACTCTGGGTACCTTTAAAAACATGGCTGCGGTAAGATCCGTGATATCGGACACAGTTGTTTCCCCTGTAAATTCAAACATGAGGCAGCCTACCTCGCTGCTTTCAGTAACCACCTCGCTCATTTTTTGCTAACATCACCACCTCACTGTCAAGATTTGCCATAAAAGGAAAACAAATCAAAACCATTTTCATTTTGTGTCATTTATAAGCTTTTTCCTTGACCTCTTTGTGTCAAGAACTCACAATTTGAATGTGCAGATGAAATCATCACAAATTTATGTGAGTGTTGCAATCGTTGTCAGGTTGAAGACTGATGAATTTGTTTTCCCACCTCACTTCATTACCCAGAGGAAATACTGATATAGGACACAGGACCTCCACAACAACAACAACAGTAACAAATCCTGGTCTAGCGTCCACCTCTCACCACAATAACCCATTGAAATGTTCTCTGAATAGATTGCACTTCATGCTAAGACCCCACACACCTCCCAGGAGAGTCTTTTGCCAAGCTATTGACAGAATATATCCCCTTCATTGCTGTACTGGGATGGAGAGGCGAGGGGTAACAAGGCAATAAAAAACAGCACAGTGGAAACGGAAATAAAGGTTCCATCCTGGTTCGTCACCCTTTAGGTTCCAGTCCTCCCCCCCCCCCCCCCAATTCCCCACTCCCCCAAGGACGGACTCAATTTCGGTCGATACATTTAATCATGAATTAACCACTCCTGATATTGTGATATTGACATGTAGTTATCCTCAGTTGAATTATCAACAAACACTTGTCTGGTACTAACTTGTCCATAATTGAGGACTGCTGTAATTGGAAAATAACCAAAAACCCAAAACCAAAAACCAAAAACCAAAAAACCAACAACCAACAACCAAAAAACAAAAAACCAAATAAACAAACAGATAACCCAACAAAATAACTAAACAAAGACAAACAGAAACTTACCAAGATTTACCTGTCTAGATTAAATAGAGAGGAATCCAACCAACCACCTACCACATCCCAGAAGGTCATCGAAACATCAAAGATTGGACTACTTTTGTTTTTTATTGTTGATAACTTGTAATACTTGTACATGTAGTTATATGTATGATATAAATCTGATGTTTTACACTTCTTAACAGCTTCAGAAGACCTATGTTTGCATGAATGTATGTGTCAATTGTTGTTTTTGCATTGAAATGATACTTTGGATACTTTGGAATGCTACGTTTTTCATTTTTTACGCAATTCTGAGCATGCGCACACTTTTGAGAACATTGTGTTTATCTGGTAAGTCTGCTGCCACCTATCATCCTCAAGTCTCTCGATAGAATAGCATATTTGACACGTATTTTCAGCTTTGCCTAAAGGATGTAAGCTTTGCAAGTCGTGCAGGAAAAACATTCCACCGCACCTACCGGAATGGTCCCTCAACACAATACAGTGACAAACTTTCTTCCTGTTATGTCTAATTATGCAATGCTACCCCCTACATAATAGCCAATGACTGCAGCCACCAAGCAACCCCCCCCCCCCCAATATTCACTTATCCCAAGTCATTGTCCAGCATGGAAACCCTTCAGTCTAGGGACAAGAAGGAGGAAAGTACAATTTAATTCATCACTGCTGGCGAGAGGGTAAAAGTAAAAATAGCTGAGAGCTAGTGAATAGAGACGACCTGGACCTGCATTGCATTCTTGGTCGGCTTGCATCACACAAAGTCCTCCCTAACTTCCAACCCTTTGAAGAAGCCGACGCCAGTCTTCAATCTTCAATTCAATTATGTAAAATGGCACACAATAAGAGAGGAGAACAGAAAGAAAGAAAACATATTATTTTTTTGTGAGTCGATGAGAAAAAAAAGAGGGTATTGCGGCAGATGTTTTTTTTTTCCCCTACTTACTTTTCCCTTTATTTTTAGATGTCAGGATATGCATACTTTATTAGGTCAAAAGTTTATCCTTCACAGGATCAGGTGTTTTTGTGAGGTTAGCCAAAAGTCCTCAAGCAACCCTAGAATGAAGTCGGAGTTCTTCTTGCCCGAAAATGAAATTCCTTTGGATGTTAAGTCCATTTGACATGTACGTGTAATCTCTTAAGAGTTGTGTTGGCTCCGAGTCAGAAGAACCAGTGGTTTCCGTAGCGTGCTTCTCTGAGCAGCAGTCCTGCAATTACATTCTGGAGGGGACAAGGCAACTTTACCGAAAAAAGGAGCACTTCTCTCGGAAACTTTTACAATCTGAGGAAATATTTTTAAGGATAACAGGGACTAGGCCAATGGAATGGAGGCCAGTGTCTTGGCGAAATTCTAGGTTTATATAACAGGGGTGTGTGGTTGAAAATGTTGAATGCAAAGCTCTCTTTACTTAGATTGTAATGCCGTCGCGGGCACTTTCTGATTTTACTTTTTAAAATTTGTCCTCCATAAAAATATGCAAACACACAATGTACACTGTACGACTGTATGCAGAGCCACATGTGAGTTTTACAAACATTATTTGGAATTGCAAATCTCTGTGTCCCAAGCACATTTGAATCTATCCCAAGGGAAACTTCCCACAACTTCTACGAGTTCTCTGAACAACAGAAAATGAGAGAATGTACAGAATTCATAAGGGCTTATTTCATGTCGTTTATTAATTCTGGTTGTGAAGCCAAAGGATTCCCAGGAAAGTGAACTTAATCACTATACTGGCCAAGAACCCCATATGGAGAGAAGACAAGGAAGGAAGTTTCAGTTTTAGATGTGGGAGGAAAACCTCCCAGAGATTTATTCCAGGGAAAACCCAATCAGGTACATGTAGGGACTGAAAACCCAATCCACATAGTGTCCCTGGCGGGGTTCGAACCGGGGTCCTAGAGGTGGAAGGCAAGGAAAGATACCACGACGCCCACCTGACTACCCAAAGTATAGTCATAACATGTAACTGTAAGAACTCATGTGAAGTTGTCCGTGTAATTGGGGCCAGGGGATCCGGGTAGGATCATCAACTACTTTGATATCCTGCAGGGAATAGACGGTCAGTAAAGGTGGCTTTTCAGAACCGTTTAAGAGAATCCCTTTTTTACATGCACTAAGTTTGTAAGGTGCTAATGGGGTCTTGGAAGATCTTCCTTGATCCTGCCTCTTTTCTTACATTGTGAAGAGCTTACGTGTATAACACAGGTACGCCTCTAGAGGTTTTCTTGCTTTAATACATGGTTTAGGTGGAGGTCTAACAAATAAATGATGTAATCTGTAGATGATAAGATACATTTTTGTGGGGTACTCTCTTAATGTAAAAGAGTGCAAAAACCACTCTTCTTGTCCGCCATACCACTCTTGCAAGGAGCCATATGGCGGACAACTCTTTTTAGAGTGAAAAGCATGTATTTTCACTAGATTCGAAGTAAAATTTACTCCACTTTCACTCAAAAAAGAGTGGTGAAGAGTGAGTTTCACTCTCAAAAGAGCCAAACTGACACCACTCTGGCAAACAAGTGAAATTTTCACTCTTTTACATTTAGAGAGTATAAAGTTTCAAGTTGTGCAAAGTGTCCAGAGAAATAATTCATGCAGTTATCCTTAAAAAGAAATCGCAGCTGAATATGATTTCATCAGACCTGCCATGTCTTCTGGTAAACACTCTAGTAAAGGTGTTTTATTCGAAAAAAACATCAAGATTTTAAATACTTTGCACAACATTAAAAACTTACTTTGCAGTGCTGCACTGATTTGGAACAATCTTCCTCCTGTCATTGGGGAATCGCTTAGTTTATCTCTATTTCGTAAAGTTCTTCAGACTCATCTTTATCCATGTTAATTTCCTTTTATGTACGCTATGATTGTGATGGAATAGCGCCTTATAAGTTATAATTGTTATGTTATGTTATGCACATGCACGTGGTCCCTGCTTATTGGTGTTGGTTCCCCGCCTCCCTGCTAATGTCTGCAATTTGCAGCCTTATGAAATTGGGTCCTAGTTTTAGTCGTCATCAAATTCATGATCACTCCCTAGACCCCTTTCACATTCTCCAGAGTAGCTCATGCTTTCACATAAAAAAAATATATATATATAATAAAAAAACTACAGGAAAGAATCATTTCACCTGCTTGTTTTCTACGCGCCAGGATGCGTCAAGTGACAACTGGCTAGGCAGGTGGCAAATCAAAATCAATATAATGGCCCTTCCACATTAACAGCGTAACACCCAAATGGGAGACCCGGGCCCCTGCACTGGGCCATGAGCCCGATAATGTGATACCCCACGCTCCCGCTGCGGTTACTCATTTCAGAACGCACTTAATTGAAAAAGACTTCAACCCAAACAGTTTTAACAAATTACATTGTGCTTAATGGGAATTAGGAAAGTGTGCACGTGTTTGGGCAAGGTGATTGAACGTTGCACAGGGATATAACTTTCTCCGGCACCTTGTCAATACTGGAGATATCTCTCCGCCTGTGTTTCTCAGCAGCTGCTGCTTTAAAATGGAGGTGTTCACCATTTGAAAAAAAAAAAAACGTTCTGTGAAACGTTAGTAAAATGTGAGCTCTCTGAATCTTTATTCTCCAAGTATGGGCTGAGTCCAAAATGGTGTGACTTTGCCTATGGCTTATGGCCATTGGCTGAAAATGCAACATTGAAGAATAGGCATTTGCAGTGATCTGGTTGTAGCTGCAGCCAAAGCCGCATGCACATGGCCTTACACAAATGTACAATGTGTACAATGTGTATACGGTCACCAACTCTAACCTACAAATGTAGCTGTGCAGTATGTTGAGTATGAATGTACATGTACATGTTAATTAAAGCCCCAGCTCATCATTGGTAAACTGACTGTAAACGATTCCACTCTTTGCACAAATCAAGATGATTGTAATAAAACCAGCCTGTGAAAGTGTCAGCTCATTCCGTTGTTTCGTTTGCGAGAAAACAGTAAAAATGCACTCAGAATTTCTGTGCGAATTCCTATTGGCAGAGTTTTCATCTCACTGAGACGAAAACCAATTTTGGATCTTATTTCATTTATTATTTGAAAACGATAACAATTCAGGCAGAAATATTTCAAGGAAAGTTTTCTACCATCATTATCTTTATACCATGTAAGGTAAAAGTTAATCTGTGAACCTTTATGGTTTTTTTTTATCAATGCTGAGCTAGGGCTTTAAAATGTGTCACCACGGTACATTTTTCAACTGAATTGAATGAACAAATGTATTTTAAATTTCATGCACAATGAAAAATAAATAAGAATTCAAAAATACATGTGCTTAAGGTGTAGGTTGCACAACACAACCAACTACATTGTCGAGTGTATTTACACAGCTATTAGATATTTATCGTGGAGGTCCTTTCTCAACGATTAAGAGACACACAAGTAATCTTCAAGCATTCCAAAAATTTTTACATCTAGCTCTGAACATCTTCTGTACAAACGTGAAAAACAAGATACACAAACCAATACATGCACAGTAGTGTATCACAATATGGTTGCTTAACCTGTAGTGCAAGTATTTTAGGCGAACATTGTCTGCACAGGAATTTCACATGCAAATTACGTCGAACAATATCGCATGCAAAAACCTGCCGCACTGTTTATTTATCAAGCTTCTTTATTGAATAGAATTTCCTGATGCCATGGCCATTTTTGTCAGCTTCCCACCCAGTATACATACGTAACTAATGGCAGGCAAATTCTCACATGCAGAAAATGGAGCCAGACCATTTTTTTTTATGCACAGAGCCTCAATTTGGTTGTATTTAATGATAGAAGAAGAAAAAAATTAGGATGGTTAACATCATGAACTGCCTTGTACTTAATGAAAAAAAAGACTTAATTTGTTAAAAATGCAAAAAACTCTCATCAAAAGTGTTTGTGTGTGGCTGATGGACGTGAGATAATGTTGGGATCCAAAAATTTCTAGCTTTTTATTAACTACCACTTTCATTGTTGTTGTTGTTTTGTTTTTGGCAACACTGTAAATAAAAGTTTATAACTTTCTCAAATCTACAAAAATAGCTACTTAAATTATAAATCTAAACTTCCGGGTCAAATCGGCCAAAATTCATACCTACATGCGGCATCTTTAATATGTTTGGTTTTAAAAGCTCTACTGTGTAATCCGGAGTATTCTAAATGGTTTTAATTTATGATTTTTGTGAAAATTAATTGATTTTAAATCTTAACTAAATAAAGTATTTTAAATTTGTATGTTTTTGTTTACGTATTGGCCCACAATTTGTGCATATCAGCCCTTGTTCATGGGAAGAACTTTGGTCCATGACGTGCCATTCTGAAGGATCCGAGCAAAGGCAAGACTCTTGGAGAAATTTCAAGAATATAAAAAAAAAACTGTACGCTAAAAACCACTTGAATTTGTTGGATACCTACAGGCAATAGATGTGTTTGTAGGAATTCCACCATAATGCACAGCAGGGAAATGTACACCTGTGATTTAAACTATGAAAGATAAAATGCAGGGTTTTTTCCAGAGCAAAAAAAAAAAAAAAAAATCCAACTAATGTAGGAATTTCAACGACTCTCTCTCTCCCTCTCTCTCTCTCTCTCTCCAAAAAAAAAAAGCAGCTGCATTTTTCAAAGTTACAGCCTTCTATTTTTCCCTCGTCTCGTTTCCTCCTGCACACTCCACTGCCTTCCCTGGAGGAATCGTTAGACATCAAGGCAGAACTCCTCAAGGACTTGCTTTTTAAGATCTCTCTATCTGCCAGTCAGCAGAGAAGCTTAGAAGATTAATCTGAACCTTTTTAGGGGGGAAATGTAACCATTGGAGAGGACGAACCTCCAGGGATGTTAAACAGCATCTAGTTATATTAAATTGTGACATCCAGCACTTGGGTTATGTGTACATATTAAGCCCGCATGCATGTTTACTGATTTGTTTCTTGTTAAACAATCCTAGAAAAATTGTAAATCAAATAAACTCCTTTTTAGCGTGCGTTTTTTTTTTTTTTTTTTTCAGAAAAACCAAAAACATTCGGTTTAATTAATCAAATTTGTGATCAGTAGAAGTGTATTTGTATCGTTGAACAAATAACATTTTTTGCAAAGGAATATTTTTAGTTAGATTATACCCACTGATTTAATTTTCGGCAGATCTGAATAAATTTTGGAGTATTTTAAGAAATAAATGTACAGTATATTGAAATTAAATAACAAATGTTTCTTTACCAATGAAACTTTCCAGACTGTGTTATTGAAAAATTAAATGTTTTCTTGCAGAACATTTCTTTTTCTACAATTCCACCACAAAAACATGTAAATTCCACCACATGACATGAACAAAAATAAGAAGAAATTAACATAACAATGGCTGCAGTACCCGCTGCTAATAGGATTCAAACTGCCTCTAGCTGCCGGGCAATCTCAGAGTAATCTAGTTGGTAAGACATCTGCTCTAGAATAACGGGGGTCGTGGGTTGAAATCCCACCTGAGGAATATGTCTGACTTTTTTTCACAGGACTCGGAAAAGCACTGATGAGTATACAGTGCTTAACACACATCGGTATATGGGCAAAAACACAAATATTATGTAAATTCTAGTTTTAAACTTAAAAAACATTTCATTTTCTTTAAATGAATGTATTATGTACATTTAATTCCCAACGTATAATTACATACAAATGTACTGATGCAGGTAGTAACTGTGATAACATTTGATAATGTTGTGAAAATCCTGACCTGTTGATTAACATTAGAGTGAAGCAAGTACAATTATTTATAAATGTTTCTAATTTTACAAATGCACAAGTTGTGTCTACCACAATCTGACACACTGTATCTGTAACAAATCTAACGTACGAATATCCAGCAATTGAAGAAACTGTATACCGATCTAATAGCTCCTTGTAAACTTGTGTTATCCAGCCGTACCCCTAGGCCCTAGATGCCCAGGTAATCAAAACGATGCTCGTACATTTATCGACGAGGCGGGCAAATGATGTTTTTACAATTGATCGTTTCTGATTCACCAGTACGGATAGAATATAATTTGTTGGGGCTGACCCAATCACCTGACGTCATCAACCACGGTAAATCTTGGTCACTTCATTTTGGGAATCAAGTTCCTTGTGTGTAACTGCGCGCAGTGTGCATTTTAGGCGATACAAACGCGGTTAGACGCGCACCGTATCGTTACACGCAATTTTACTCCCGAATTGGCAGACCTAAATCAGACTGTAACGGGCGTGTGCTGTCAATGCACAGGGTCTTTAGAGCTATTTGAGGGGCAAAGTTCACATTATTTGCATCTTTTTGACCTGCTCCCAATCTACATACACTAGAGCTGTTTAGCGAAGATTACTTTAAGAAACACATCGGTAAGTAACTTATTGGGAAACCAGCCGAAAATAACATCAGGAGTGGGTACCAGTTTCCTTTCAGCAAACAGCAACATTTTTCCACACTTGGAAAATTGTTACTGTTGTGCAACACTATGAGCATGAATATCATATGGCATAATTATATACAAAAATTATGATCTGACATTTTTTTTTAAAATCATTGTAACAACAAAAAAATGTATGAGTCCGCATGTAAATTATCAATTTTGTAATCCTTTTGATAAGATTTTTTAATTTGCTTGACAACTTTTGATGGCTGACAGTTTGAGGCACTTAACAAATTGTGCAGTGTTTCTCCAACTCTGGGGTCCTTTTAAAAATAAATAACTAGTTAAATGCTTGCTTTTTAAATAAAAAGGTAATAGTGTTATCTACTGGAACATTAAGTGTTCTGAGTTCAACCACTGAGACAAATCAGTCGGAAAAAATATGACGTTCAAAACAACTTTGGAGCATGATGGTTGAAATAATCATTTGTGTAGTGCACAGGCAAGTAAATTCATCAACCCCCCCCCCCCCCCAAGCAGAATTCACATTATTCACCTGTAATTAAATTATGTAAATGAGCACCGTGGAGGTTAATCTAATAAGGTAGCACGTGCTCGCAGCGTAACAGGAACAAAATGGGATAAACATGACAACGGCTCCATTGTTAAGGTACAATGGGAATATTTAGTGGGTTGAACTACTGAGATGGACGATTGCACTAATTTGGCCATGCAGTACAAATGTAGGGGTATTTGCACTTGGCGCTTTTGTGTGGAGAAGATGTTTTGATCCACCGAGTATCACACATTACCATGACAATAGGCATCTTTGGCATGTATCCTTTTACGATATTCTCTTACACGTACATGTATGGCGATGCCTTAGAAATGTGTTTTACTATATATGCTCCCGCTGTACATGTACGTTAGAAGAAGAAGAAAACACTATTTGTCTATATATTTCAGGTGGATCTTATGACAGCATGTAGAATATAAGTGTACAGGTATTAAGAAAATTGTATTGAAGATCTGTTCGTAGCATGGTTGTCAAATTAAACCCGAACATTTATTTTGCAATATGTCAGTAAGTACAATGCACATTTCTGCACATACTTGTAAATATTCAACATGTTCAGTCACCTACGCGAACAAACAAACATGTTTGACATAAATGTACTTATTAAAATCTGCTTTGATACAAAAATAAAACATTTTTGATGTGAACATTTTATGGAAGGAATCAAAAGAGGGCCTCATTTCATGAACCCGTTTAAAAAAAAATTAAAAAGCACCAGTTTGTAAGAAATGTTTAATCATCCCAAAAATTTAGTTCAAGCAAAAACTAGAAGAGTTGCTAGCTGCTTACAAACCAGCCTTGAATAAATTTCTTTCCATCGATTCGAATACAATTCAGATTGTATCTTTTGACTTGAAAGGCATGATTTAGAAGCGTGTTTTCAATTGCACCCCGCGTCCAAATCATTCATCGTCTATTGAGCCATCCTTCCGAAAGCCCATGTTTTCCCTCTTTCCTCGTCACTCTGCAGTCAACATTTAATTCCCTTGTACATTGTAATCGTGGTCGTAGCACACTTTAAAAGCAGTACTAATTTTTTTGTCTCCTTCGAACACTGCACGACCGATAAATCACTCCTCGTGAACAAGTCAGTTATCCATTAACGAGTGGAAGGTGATTGGCCGGTGTCTAGTTATCAGCAACTCTTTAAGCGCATCAGTGAAATTATCGCTCCCCCCCATCATCACCTGATAATTCCGATGGTGTCGGCAGGGGCACACCGACCGACGATGCGATGAATGTCACACCAAACAATGACGGATCATGATAAGAAAAATTCTTGCGGATTCATGTTTGCCACAGTTGCTTGTTTTCTTGGGGGTTTTTTTATTGGAAAGGGAGAAAACAGGGCTACAGTGCTGAGCAGTAGTATTACAAAATCTTCATCACAGTCATTTACATTTATATTGAGAAAAAGCACTAATTTCTCAGATCTGTTTGCAGCCATGCCTAATGAAATTTAAATGAAAGTTAATTTGTGTAATTGTTGTACAATGCAGTTTCAAGCCTGATACTCTGTTCAGGTCATTCTTTCCATTAGTAAAGGGCAACGTCATGAGAAGGAATTCAGGGCAAATGCCTCTGGCCTCAGTGAAAAAAAAAATACTAAATAAATTAACATTTTGTTCATGTTGCACAACATTATTTCCACGACTGTTTTGTTGTTCACAGTTTTTTTTTTGTAAGCACTAGCATTTCCAGTGCCTGAAATGAAAAGTGGAAATGCTAGCTTCCAGCATCTCGAAGCTAACATGGACTGTATAAATAGTGTCAACACATCACAGCATGGTATACTGGAGTGTGTTAGTATAAAAAATCACCAGTTGTCAATACTGCAGAGCGAGAGGTGGTGTACTTGACTCATTAAAGAAAGAAACAAATAAGAGAGAGAGAGAGATCTTGACATTCCTTCCGTCACCCTAACACGTATTTCTAGCCAAGCCTCTGGCTTGAGAATGTACAAACTTACAGCTCGGCTTGACAAACAGGGCAACTAGTAAGAGTTAATATTACCACATTATCGCGTTTCACTGACCGATAATCTTACGCCCAACCTACAGGGGAAATTACAGTATTTAAGTACTTTCAACAGCTCCGATGGTCCAATTTATTTTGCTCCCCGCAGTTTGATAGATATTCCACCTCCTCTTTTCCTTACTTCCTTGAGTGTTCTACTACCCAGGCGGGAACAAATTAAATCTACGTGGTTGTGCGAACGAGGATGAAACAGGATTCCGTTGACATTACAACCGTTCTGGGATAGTGAACCCTGGGACTGGTTTGTAAGATTTGATGGTATAGGAGGATTTTGTTTTGGCAATTGTTACATGTATCAAACCGAGGTGTTAACCTTATCAGCGTAACTGTGTCTGACACAGCAAGGGGGCGGCTCAGGCCAGACACCAGCACACTTTTTGCATCAACTAAATGATGTCTGTCAGCCCTGTTATTCTCTGTATTTTATTTCATTTCAACTGATGAATTGAGCAGTTGCTTCGAAGCAGAAGCAGCAGAAACAACCAGTCTACTGTTGCTTGAAATTGACACAAACCTTTTCACTGTTGCTCAAAAACGTATACAATCCTTACACTTTTTAATACTAACAGAAAAACTTGTTGTTTCCTATGTGTTTCTTCAAGTCTTTGGTGGCAGACATCCCTATCTCAGCTTATACACCCCTTGCACTGATGTCACATGCAGCTACAGTCTCCCAATGGTCTGCAATTTTGGGAGTCAAATTGCATCCATGTAAAGATATGGTTCAGGTCTCGCCACGTACATGCACGTGTAGTACATGTCGCCTAAACTGAGCATTGCACTGCACTGAGTAACACAAGAGGAATGCGATTCTCAAAATAGCGTAACCAAGGTTTATCAGGGGTGATGAGATGTCGGGTGAAGTTGGTAATTTATAGACCTTTATCATGGTGCGGCCATCTTGATTTTCTCCCATTCAAATCAATGTAACCAAACCGAGGCTGGAAGGGCAAATAGTCTGGTTCCTTTTTGTACAATGAATATTAGCATATATTACTGTTATTAGATACATGGAGCATGACCAAGATGGTTGCAGTATGATAAAGGTCTATAGCTTGAGTTTATCAGATGTGTGGACAATATGCACAAAATCATTCTAGGAAAATTTCCAACAACAATCATAAATTTTCCCAGAATATCCAATTAGCTTCTGGGGAAAGTTTTCGAGGAGTTTGTTTTACAATTTACAAAAACTTGCTTTAAAAATATTTATGCTGTCTGAACACATAGTCATGACAAACAATTATAATTTGGCTCACATTTTGGCTTTGAGAAAGAATATGCTACAATGTTCCAATACAAGGCGACTATTACATACAATTTAGGATTCAGGCCCCTATGGTCAGTAAGAACTTTATAACAGCGTTTTTTTTTTTAAAGCCTAAGGAGTGCGATTGAAATCGCTTGCACACCTTAGAAGTGATGGTCTGGTTTACAGTGTATTTAGAAACTCGAGGACCAAGAATGATTTTGCTCTTCCAAAAAGCAATTCAACGATGGTGTGTCATACCTTTTAAAGATAAAATTAACTTTGCCAAATTTGCAGATGTGTTTTTGACAAATTTGCAGATGTGTTTTTGAAGTAGACGGCCATCTCCTCAAGTCAGTGCGTAATGCAGTTGTTGACGAAACATTTATTAGACAAATTGAGGGTTTGAATCAGCTTGCGCAGCGCCCCCGAACCCAACGCTGTATCCTTGCTTTGAACACGGTTTGGCCTTAAGCCACTAAATAAACCCATGGCGATCAGTTTTTCTCAGACTAGGCTGGTTGTCCATCAGGCTCAGTGTCCCCATGACTCACTCTCCTACTCAGGGAGCAACAGTGAGAATAAGACTGAGAGAGAGCGCAGGGGGAAAAAAAAGGGAAAGAAAAAAAAAACTGGCCGAATTTGAATGAAAATCAGGCGGGTATTCTGGCAAGCCGATCGGCAAATATGCACAAAGTCTAAGACCAGTACACTGTGTGACCC
Source organism: Marthasterias glacialis (assembly GCA_911728455.2). Lineage (NCBI taxonomy): Eukaryota > Metazoa > Echinodermata > Asteroidea > Forcipulatida > Asteriidae > Marthasterias > Marthasterias glacialis. Next base: position 7,094,776 of record OU452225.1, on the reverse strand, counting down.
CAGGAGCAGCTCCTCCACAGTTCTACTCCCATTGGGATTATACGTAAGCCTGCCTACTGCTAAAAAGGAGTGGAAATGAAAACATGTACGCACAATAATTACCCACTGATTATAACGAACAGGGGGAGGGGTTTTATTTTTCAGGTGGTGGCTTTGACAAAGTCGCTGTATTTTCCCCTCATGTCCAGGGTGAGGTTTTCCAAGTGACCCAAATGCATATTTCACATTGTCATTTCATAAATGACTGCTGAGCAAAAACAAGGACTACTTTCAGGAAACCCAATTTTTTAACTCCCGACAATGTTGTATTTTGCAGGTGTGAGAATCGATTCTGATGGCATTTCAACCTTTTGGTATCCCCTGAAGTTAAAGATTTCAAAGAGCTTTTGGGAACAGTACCCTCAGCACTAGGGATGTAGATCGCAGACCATGACTTCTTTATATCTGAAGAAAACAACAGCTATTTTTGTCACCATGCAGACATGAAAAGATTTGAGTTTCAGATAAAATCTGAAATATCTCATCTCCAGTCTTTACTTGACAATTTCTTATGCAAGAGAACATTATGTTGCAAGAGACAGCCTCTGAGCCGTCAACAAATTGTGCATTTGCAAAACCCTGACCTTTCAAGAACAGAGAAACTTGCATGACCTTGTTGTCAAACGTGTCGATTTGATGGAAAATGTTAAATCTAGTGCAAGAAATGAGATGGAGCGTGTGAAAAATAAGAGCTCACAGTTGAGACTAATTTACGGCGCTTGAATTTGTGTTCATTGATCACGTTTATGCGACACTGAGGAAGTAATAAAACAGTACCCAACATTTAATTAATTGGCTCGGACTAAAATATTTTTATATCGGTCTAAAAACACTCCTACAATTGTCATAACTATCATTTGGTTTCCTTGAAAATCACAAAACATTTTGTTCCACAAAACTCAGAACATATCCAGTGTCTTGAATATTTGATCATTTTGACTATTTTTATTACTTTCATAACTAATTACCGAACGCGTTCAGCCTTTTAAATCATTTATGCACAGCATGTCCAACAGTAATGTACGGCAACACAATTTTTTGTCACGTCCCTGGAACTACAAAGATTCTTGTGTTGTAAACCAACAGCTACTTGTTATTAGTTTATACTTGTTCTCTCTCCCCCCCCCCCCCCCCGCCCCCAAAAGCTTCATAATGCGGGCACATTTACCAACGACACGCAACAGGTCCAGCACTACCATCCCACTGACTCTTAGGCTGTGAAGAGAATTCATAGTCTGCATCGAGGTTTCAGAAACTCTACAGGTTTCCTTCTACTTTGTTGTCTTCTGCAGCAGCCCAAAAATCTTAAAGGTAAACAAGAACAATGGGACAGGAGTGTTTGAGGAGCCTTAGGTGTATAAGGGGGTGGGATCAGCGGGGAGCTTGGGGTTTGAAATCCCTTGGATGAGTGAAAAGTCAGTTTGTTACAAGAGGGTTGGCTGAAAGTGATAGCAGGTGACAGACTAGACAAGTCCAAATTTGAAATCAAGAAACTGGACAGAAAAATACTTGAAATAGTGCCGTCATGTATTGATGAGCTACTTTGCTGTGTAAAGTCGTCCTTGGATCGAGAAGTTTTAAAAAATACCATGCAAATGTCTTGTGTCTTACGGACAAGAATGAAAGCATGTTTTTCACACAGATTATCTGGTTGGCTACCCTTAGTGGAATAACAAGTACATGGATCATGGATGAATGTTTTTTTTTAAATCAGAAAACATTTCTCGGTGGCGAGAATGCAAGCATGCTTTCCTGGCTGATTGTTCTGTACATGGTTGTCTAACCCAATAATGGACTAAATAGAAGACTAAGAGGATGATCACGGATCAGACATCAAGGGGGATTTAAACTGGTCCTCCCCCATCCGGCCTTGCTGACGGTCCAACCATCCCCATGGTATGCACCCCTTTCAATTACCTCTCACTTCATACAGAGATCCGGTATATCTGGTAGTTCAGCAGAGGCGGGTTTGCATGAACATTCAAAGGGAGAGAGACAATCTGGATAGATTGAGGGGGGGACAAAGACAGGGGGGGGGGGATACCAAGCTCTTTTCATTGAAATGAAGATTGTAAAGGGTACTCTTTCACACTCTTCCCTGTCTTGCTTCAAAATAGGTGTGATGCCAATTATGTCGCCAGTCGCCCCAAACAATACCCCATCAAAATGGGGTTTTGGTGAAGGCCGGCTTTTCTGCGACACACACTTTGAAGAAGACAAAAAAAATCATATCAATAGAGCATTTCTGCCTCGGCAGGCGTGAATACTGGTTAGTTTCAGCGACTTGGGCCGGGGGTAGTTTCTTCCATTAAGAGGGGGATGTATTGCCAGATGAAACCTGGTCGGTGCCTTTGTGGGGAAAAAGGAAAGGAGGGGGGGGGGACAGGAACATGAGATTTTTTTCTGAACAATCCATGGCATTAGAGAGGTATTGGAAGAAGGGGGGGGGGCTCTTAAATACTGGTGAAGATGCCAGAAATTTACATTGAGCAGTCCTCAGTAATTGGTGGATTATGGTGACAACACTGTTTAAAGTGGATTGTGAGTGATACAACATTGTGGCTTTTCATTCTGACCATGCTCTGACTGACTGTGTTACATCACGGTGACATCCTGTGGCTTAGCGGACTATAGCGACCCACAATGGACAGAAAATCCGTGGCTGTCATTATAGAGATTCCACTAAAACAGCGTTGTTTTTGAGGCTGTGACTTGCAAGCCTCCTTTCAAAGACTTTGCTTTGTAATAGCCCCCAAAAATGTCAACAAAACTGAATACTACATGTACAATGTAGTACACAAGATACATGCACATATACGTGTATATTAACCAGTCTAGTGAGTTTTGCGGTAACACCATGTGGAAATCTCTAATAATGAGTTAGGATGGTTCTGAAAAGAACCCATGGTTAAACAACTCTGAATGGTTAAAACAACTCTTTCAGAACCGTCCCAACTCGTTAGAGATTTCCACATGGTGTTACCGCAAAACTCACTAGATTGTGTTCCCACCATGCAAAGTTTCAAATCTTACTTATATTAACCAGCACTTGGACATTGGGTGTAGGATTTGCCCTTAAACTTTGTTCACTGACTAGCCATCTGGACCTGTTTCACTAGTGGCCTAGCTTTTTTCTCTAGAAATAGGGATGTTTTTCACTACAAATTGAGATGCTTTTCAACACTGAACTAGCCAACCCAACCACTTGGAGAGAATTTTTACTGGTTATCAGGTGTTTTAAAACTAGCATTCGACAGAGAATGCTGCGAATGACTAACTTTAATGATGTAAAAACAGGGTGTTGGAGTTTGCACCTTCACCATGACACCTTGTGCAAGGCAGGTTTCCCTTACTAATCAGCACCTCTAGAAGGGAATCTTACCTTTGTACTGGAACAATCCAAGGGGTGTCAAGTCAATGGCTATGGGGCAAGTTGCCTCCATTACCTTAGTAAATAAAATCATGCCTGAAAAATACTTTCATAGGTAAATGACCAGTAGAACAAAGCGTCAAATTTAAAAAACCAATGTGTCCAAAAGACACCACACCCCTATGGCTCAAATTATGCTACATACATGTAAAAGATCGTCTTAAAAGTGTAACTTGAAAGAAAATAGGGGGGACAAACTTCCTCACCGCCGTCCCCGGAAAAAAAAAGAAGGAAAAAAGGCGGGGGGGGGGGGGGGAGTCGTATTTTTGCAATAGTCGATTCACTCAGAAAAAGAACTTCAAAAGGTACACACTTGTTACAAAATAGTATTTAAGAAATTTCTTTAAAACTCTTTTGAACCCCCTCGTCTATTTTACACCTTTAAGACATGTAAGAAATTCCTTTAAAAAAAAACTATCACAAGTTCTTTCAAACTTGCATGGGGACAACCTTAAAAAACATTTTCATACTTTTCTTCTTTTTGTTTACCCTCTTAAAAGTAGTTCACCTTGCAAAAAGAAAAACAAACACAGAAGAGAAGAGATCTGCCAACTGAGAAATGCAAAGGTTGATTCCTAATACGCCTCTCCTGAGATGCCATTCCAATTTGTCAGAAATTGGACGCATAAACAAGTTTAATTCTGTCCCCAAATCTCTGAATGGGCGCTTACCATACCTCTCTGCATGGCCCCCGGCTGGAATAAGGATTAAGGTACTGGTAAAAGAAATCGGCAGTGCCATAGAATTGCTGCATTCCCATGCCCTGGGAACCAATGAAAGCTTGCATCATGAGCACTTTTGCCCCCACTCCCAACGGCAAAACACAAAACTGGAAGAGGGAAAAAAAAAAAAAGAAACCTTGCAAAGGCCAAGTTTAATCGAACAGGTGTTTGGCTGGAAGTTCAACAACTTAAAGATGGAAAAATAACCAAGGAAATCTACACAGTGGTATGCAGTGAGGCAGGTTAAAGGGTTTAAACATCATCTTTCTTTCCTTTTTTCTCCCAATTTCAAAGAGGCTTGGGAATGCTGGAACTTTTTTCAGTCTGGAGTCAGTTGACTTCTATCTTTGTGGTGTAGTGACCAGAAAATCTTTTGTGGTGAAGAGAAAAGAACGTATGGAGCCGCAACGAAAGAAACATGAAGGCAAGCTTTTCACTACATTGTAGAAATAAAGGTACTCATACAACCCGTCTTGTAGACCATGCGATATGGAAAAAATGCTGTCCCTGCCAGTTCAAGCTCTTGGTGACCCACTTTAGGCAGCCACCTTTCCTCATTTTTTTTCCATTACTCGTCTTGTAAACAGTGATAAAGAAAATATGCTTATTTAATAAGTTTTTTTTTATGTTTTTAAACATAAATTTTTCGTTATTATTGTCCTCATGTATTGAATAATGAAATACCGGAAGCAAAAACCCAAGTACGTTGATTATTAAGGGGTGCGCACAACATCGGAGAGAATTGAAAACGTAAATGTTCACAAGTTTACGCGTTTACCTACATGTGGAAAAATGGTCATGGTGGAAAACTTCCTCTGCAACATTTCTGCCCGAAATTTCTAATTGCTATACATTGTAGTTTTTGAGGAATGAGAAAAACAATAAATATTCATCTCGCGAGTCCGAAATCCAGAGATTTGTTTGACAACAGTGATTGGGTGTTTCACTATTTTCTTGTGACTCCGATGAATTAGTTAGTGATTGAGCTGACACTTTCGCCGAGTTTGTTGTTTCATGTATATGTTGGGTCACACGAAGTGCGGATGCTGGTATTTGACAATTACCAATGTCGTCAGCGTTCTTTTGGGCTGCCAACACTTTGATCGAACCAACCAACCGATGCTCTCCAATGATCATTCTACAACTCTCTTTTTGAGAATAGCGCTGATACGCCAAGATCTCCTGAAACACCCTCCCTAAAATAGCTGGAAAATTTACGATTAAAGCTGTGACTGAATCATAGCCGAGTTGACCATAAATTCACACTGCCTGCAATTTTTTTTTTTTTTTTTCCAAACGCTGGACTCTTTCATCATCGAAGGGGTTAATACTCCAAGAGTAATCATGCCAGCTCTAGGCTGGGAGCATGTTCAGGCATAAACCCTAGTCACGTTTCACATACATATGTGGATATTTATCCCATGTTTATTAAGACGGCAATTTGGTTCATTTTTTAATCTGACCATGTCTTCCTTCAGGCTGCATCACATCGAGGCCTTACGTGGCACGCATTGGTTTCGACCCTACATACCTGTGTACAACAAGAGTTTCTAGACACGGGGTGTGCTATTAATACAACGCTAGGCTCGTATATGAATGCCTGATGCCCAAAAATAACAGTCGATACCAAAATCTCTCCAGCTCAAAGGTTATATTTTACACCAATTAATCATCCGGTGTTGTTTGGATGTATGACAGCAAGTACTTCACCATTTTTTTTCCCCGTGAACCCACCACACATTGTACGTCCCCACTACCGGTGTGTTATTCCTTTGTCTGAGCAGTTGACTTTTCGTTCTCCCAACCTCAAACCTCCTCCAACCTCTCATGGGAGATAAAACAAAAAAAATACTTCTCCTGAAGACTGGCTGGCAGGGAAAAAGCCTAATCGATAAGTGAGGATTTATGAAAACAAAATGCTCAGACATTGATCCATTTGGCCTCCATTCATGTTTACATGTGTATATTTAAGCGGCGGCTGAAATCCAATACTTCTGTTTCAGAGGGTGAGTTAAGGGATGATTTAAAAAGCTCTGGACCATGCAGGGAAAAAAATGCAAATGACACTGACTGATGAAAAAGCAGGACACCGATTGCCCAAGGGTTCCCTTAACACTGGGACCGCTGTAACACCGGGGATTGCTATAACACCAGGGAACGCTGGCCGACTAGTCTAAATAGCTGGGTGTGCTGAGCACCTGCCCCTACGTTCATCACTGGTGTACAATCAATACCTGCCGACAATTTGTCATTTGTCGGCATCAATACCCTCAGATGTTACACAAACAATGACAGAGTTCAACACTACAACCGTAAAACACTTTGGCCTGAAAGATTCATACATATGGTACCCATAAATGGGACACCGAAATTGCTGGTTTAAGATTTAATGCCTGAACAAATCTCTGGACAGTTTTTTATTTTAAAGGGGCAACCAATGTTGGCCAAAACTACTTTTTAAGCATGAGTTTGTGTGGGCTTTTTGCACGACTCTGAAGAATGGTGGGCATTAGTTGTTACTAGATTGCAGTCGAATCTTCACCTGAAGAGACAGTTAGACCTTCTGCTGGCATGGCTGGGAAAATGTCTAAGTACAAAAACCAAAATTGATGTGTGAATATTTTTTACCTGTTCATTACCTGGTTTTATTACTGTTTTTGCTTGCTCCATTTATGTATGTTTATCTGTGTTTGTTTTCAATTTAATTTAATTTACCTTTCTATTCATTATAATTGTTAATGTTTTGTTTTGTTTTTTGTTTTTTTTAAGAATCATGAGTTTCCCATCAACTGCTATGCAATGTCTTACATTCATTACGCACTTAACACGTATGAAATTTGACCCTTAGAAAAAAAGTAGGACAATTTTATTGAGTAGAAGGGCTGACCTACATGTACATAATGTATGGTATAGGTTTTAACAGACTTTTTAGGATATTTAACCAGTTTCTGCTGGGATCCTTCCATTTTTTTCCCGTTCCCCCTGGCGGTATTATTTCGTCAAGGAATTGCCGGAATCATTTTTTCTTTGAGAGTACCGCTGGCACAAAGAAACCTTGACTTGACAAAACCAAAACCAAGAGAACAAAGATTCTCTTTACTACACTGTGAGCTTTGTTTTCTCTACCGAGATAATGTCAAATTCATGCACCGTGAATCGCAAAAACATTGGCCGTGAGCCGACAGCATAGAATTGGTACTAAACCTGGAGCCATGGCTGGATCCCCGGTTCACTCTGACTTAGCTCCATTGAGTCGAACTACAATAAAACACTTAAAGTACTTGTTAAAATGGTTCAATCTATATTGCATATCATCCTTTTGATAAGTGATGACGTTTTGGAGCCGGAAGTGCAGTGTATCGAATGCTCACGTACACGTACATGTAAGTATACCATTCGTTTACACTGCACTTCTGGCTCAAAAAAACGTCATCACTTACCAACAGGATTGGGTGCCGGGAAGAAGGCCTAAGGCCTGAGGAGCTAAAGCAATGTAACAATTACTTTTATAGAAGCAATGGATGTATCGTTGTGGCTGGAATTACTTCGTGAGACACATATTTTCTCATTTCCATGCGGAATTTAATTTTCCTACAATGACTTATGAATGGTGGAGAAACGATCAAACTTTCACAATCCGTTTTCTTCAAACGAAGTTTAATGCACCAATTGCTTATACGACCTTTTGTCGGGCACAGGTTTATTACGTCCAATTGCCAGGGCACACAAACAGTATCCATTCAGTGCAAGCATAAAGGACGGAACATGTTGCAAGTAAACGGTTCCCTTTTTTCACCTTGTGAAAATGTTCACTGGTAAACAGTGCAAAATCTCCCCCTCTCCCCAACCCACTTCACAACAGTAGATACCATACCCAAGGACAAAAGTCAATAATCCAGTCACATGGTCATGAATAAACTTGTAGGCAATGTCTGCAGGTGTGCACACCTCATTAACTCACTCCCTGTAGGTCTCCAACAGATCTTCAACTACCTTTTGAGGTAACATTTTGAATAAAAAAAGGCACCATGTTTTACAGCTGACTTGAGTGGGGATGTTCACAGATATTAAGGGGGGGGGGAATAGATGATTCAATTTGGTAAAGGATTATAGTACTGCTGGGTGTTGGATTGGAAAAAGAGAAAAAAACAAACAATTTGGGATAAATGTGAGGAATTTATCCTGTGGGTTTTCAGAGAGGAACTCATTAGCAGCAACTGCATCATGCATGATTACACAATAAGTATCAGCTGGTTAATGCTCGCCCTGATGAGATTTACGACTCATTTGAGGAGAGAGATTCCAGCCTTCTTCCCTCCTCCCAACCCTCCCCCCCCCCCAACCACCTTCTCCCTTTTCAAGCATGGGGGGGAAGGTCCTGAGTGATTAGAGCTCATGTGCTGTCTTCATTTTTGTAAGAGGCCAGGGGAGAGGCCAGGAATTAGTGAAGCAATTATTTAAGGAAACAGGTTCCAGAGAAGTGTAAATGTTTGTTCGACAAATTAAACCCGAGCTTCAGAAGAGAGATCTGGGGCAGGCAAAATGAGATTGTGAGGTGACCTGGAGGAGAGGGTTTTTAACAAAAAATGAAATTTGGTGCTGGGGGACTGTACTTTAAAAATGAAATTATGTGTTTAAAAATTCTCAAGGGGATAAAAAAGAGCAGTTTCCACAACGATGTTAATACTAAGCATGCTGACACCTTTTCGATACAACTGTTATTTCTCAAAATACTACTACTACATGAAGTACAAGCTGAAGAACCAGAGATTTGGACCATCAATTCTTCTCAAGAAGTGACTCACTACTTCATCTATTTTTTTCCCCAAGTTAATTTACTTGTTTTATTTATATATTTCTTATATAATTTACTTCTTTATTTATATATTTCTTGATGATTTATTGTTTTCATTTATTATTAGTTTTCATTGTTTTTAATGGTCCCATTTTTAAGTTAGGATGGCAGACTTTCTTGTTTGAGTTCACTTTAATTAATCATGGCCAGCTTGATAGCAGGTGTCCTTTTTTATGTACTATGTTTTGAGAAAATGTGTTTTCCGTGACTTTTTATATTGTGCAATGAGACAATTTTGCATTATGTGTGTTTGTACATTGAGAAATGGCTGAATAAATAATAATGGTTGTTACACACAAACCATTTTAAATACCGGTTTGTTTGTTTTGTTTTGTTTTGTTTTACATGAAAACTGTACATCCCACTTAGTTTTTCAGGGTTGGTGGTACGTTTAATTGCTTCACATTCGGTGAGAATTCCGACCAACATGTAGGCCTACGACCTACTATGTAGTTACTCAATTTAATAATCAATCTATCTAGGTAGTGGATCATGCTTGAGTGGAGTTATTTCTCCATCCTAGCTCAGCCCAAAAGTGGATCCAACTCATTAACATAGTTCAAATATGATCTTGAAGACTTGTTTTCAGTTTCAATCTGAAAGCTCACTGATTATAGAGTTGAGAAAATAGAACTAGCTGTTACAAACTGCTTACCAACCAAAAGGACTTGTGGCATAAATGCAAAAACATTGTTAATGGCCTCACATTTCAACCCTAGCATTAGATTGTGACTGTTTGATACACTGTCAAAGTTGAAAAAATTAGCATTTTAAGACCAAAAATTGATCATTGCTTATTTTGGTTGCTGCAACCAAATTAAGCCTATAAGAGATTCACACAGTAATCTTTTGAGGCATGTCACTGATTTTGAGGGAACGAAACAACAATTTGAGGGAACACGGTGATTTTGTGGGAACAAAACAACACTTTGAGGGGACGAAATTATTTTGAGGAAACAACATGATTTTGAGGGAACGACATAATATTTGAGGGGAAAATAATATTTTAAGGGAACAAAATGACTTAGAAAGAAACTAAAAGATTTCGAGGAAACAAAATGTTATTCTGAGGGAACGAAATACATAATTTCCTTCTTTTCTTTTACAGGTTCTATTTTTACTTATTTATTATTTTTCCCTGTCCCTTTAGGGGCTCCAGACCAAATTCTGTTAACATTAAACGAAACCCTGCAACGTTAACCTGAATAAAACTATAGGAGAAAACCTTCAACATTCTGAATCCCCAAAGGTGACGAAAATCCTGAGGTAAAGTCACAGGCAACATCATCCATCATAAAAACACCAGACACAATACGTGTAGACACAAAAAAAAAATGTTAAGAGGAAAGACAACACAGTCTTTAACGCTGACAAAATGACGTGAATAATTTTATCTGTGGTATCTCACCACATTATAAATCATGCCCTGTAGCGCACACATTAAATTCCTTGGCAGAACGAGAAGGAAAAAAATGGCATGTACCGTGCATTTAATCATTGATGTATGCTGAAATGTTGACACTCGTTTTGTTCTCGAGTCCATTGACTATAGATGTGAATGAGTACAAAGAATTTTATCAAGTAATGCTACGACTTGCCCCGGAGCGACATGTTAACACTTTATGCTTGCCCGGCCACAGCATCATAACCAGGGAGAATATTTCAGGGTCTTACTCGTAGCTGAGAGACGATTTATCTTGCAGATTTGTTTTATATGTTTTTTTTATAACACTTTGCAGTCACATACATGTACACATAAGCTATGATATTGTTAGTCTTTTCTTCAACATGGCTTATGTACCCAGAGGGTCTGGCTAGATGTTTGTCAGTTTCACCAATAGACCTTTATCATGCTGCCACCATCTTGGTCATGTTCTCTGTATCCAATAACAGTAATTGATGCTCATATTCATTGTACTAAAAGGAACCAGACTATTTGCCCTTCCAGCCTCGGTTTGGTTACATTGGTTTGAATGGGAAAACAATCAAGATGGTCGCACCATGATAAAGGTCTATAGAGAAGCATTGTAGAAGCCTAGTTTTTATTTTTATTTATTTATTTATTTATATATATTTTGTTTTGGCAGCATGGAGCTTTAACTCTTTGATTCCATAATTTCTGCAAGCATACGGACGAAATTGTTTATGTTTTGTGTGTTGTGAGGTGACAATAGTCGACAATCTGAGGTGCGCACGTAAGGTCATACATGTACATTTACATGTCCTTAACAGAGCGAAAGCGTTAAGATGGAGACTAAGACCAAGCTTATTTAAAAGCAGAGGTTCTAAAAAAAGGCCCAACTTTGAATTTCTCTGACTACTAGTTCCAATGTCGTGGCTCTGCTTAGCGTGAAATTCTGTGCTTAAGGTGATTCGTAAAGCACACAATTCTACAGGCGGTAAGCACAGAATTTCCGCGGTAAGCAGAGCCATACATTTGGGCCTAATGTATTTCATGGTACAGCTGAACACAGAAAAACAAATTTTTAGCAGATATATGCCACCAGCTGGGAATGTGATTTTATAACCCTTAAAAACAATTCCCAGCCAAATGTTGCTCGGTAAATAAGTTGATTAAATTAAAACCACTCTATACTGTCTGACCAGTCAGCATCATCCACCGTGGTTTTGAATGGTACCGCTATGCCAGCTTGCAATGGTAGTGTGGTGAATGCATCTACTCAGTACACACTAATCACTACAGTACACAGTTAGTTATGTGCACAGTTGTACCACCAATACACAACCAGTGCAGTCCAGTCGTTTGAAATTGTTGAACCTACTTGCTTGAAAACAAAAATGTTACCAAGAGGAAATCAGCAGTTTAGTTCTACTTCACATTACTTCATCCGTAATCAATTTGATTAAGCAAAATTAAGAAATACATGAAATTTTCTCTTTGATGTTGCAGAGCAAGAGAATTGGGTCCTTTCTCTGTGGTTTTATCGAACTCCTGTTGGCCGCATTAGAAAAAGGTGGCCACGTTGTGCAGGTTAGCTACATACGCGCTGGCCTTCCTCGGTAGGTACAAATGGCGTACAAGTGAACTTCAGAAAACACCAAATAAGTCGACGATACCCCTTGAATGATGAAACATTATTCCCCGTCCGTCCCCGATGAGCTCCGATAATGGATTGCAACGTGAGTGGCCATTAAAAAACCTTTTCACAATAGGCCTCTCATAAATATGGATCGGATCGATACCGTCCGCGTTGGATGGACGCGATGACGATCTGTGACGGTTTTGACTTCTGACACCGTCGGGGGTGAGTCACAAAGACCCTTCGTGGAATCCCCCCCCCCCCCCCCGTCTCAGGTAAGATGCTTTACTCCAGGAACGAGAAAGAAGATCTAGGAGCAAGACACCTCAGTCTCCAGGAAGGCATCCTTGGTTGTGCCTTCGAGCAATCAATTGTGGTGCACATTAAAGACGGTGTAACACTTCTTGAGTGTAAAATGTTCTTAAAGTGATAGTGTACATTTCAAGAAGGAAGCTTATTAGTTACAGGTTCAGAAAGCAACCAGAGAAAATTTCAGTTCATTTTGTTTACATTTTTTTTCTTCTTCTTTTTTTTTATTTCTATCATGGTGCGGCCATCTTGTTTTGTTTTTTTCCAATTCAAACCAACAGAACCACACTGAGGCTTGAAGATCTCAATATTTTTTTATCGTCCTTGTTGTCATTTTATGGGATACAAACAACTTAAACAAACAAGTTTTAACACATTTAAAGTGAACAGAAATTTTCTCTCCCATCAAAAACTTTTCGTCTACTTTCCAACATACGACATTACAAGTAAAAACACAAAAACAGGAAATGGCCGATGTGGTGTTTTTCAGTACTCAACAGCACTATTGTTAAAGGAAAAAAGAGGAAATCAGCTGATGGGCTGCAAAATTGCATACCAATATGATAAAATGGCTACAAATAAGCAACTCATCTTCTCTCCCTTTGTTTTTTAGTTTCCTCGTAATATTCACCTTGAATGGCCTTCTGGCCTTAAGTTTGACGATTTTCAAAAGAAAAGAAACAAAAGTTCAGTCATCAATTTCCAGGTTTTTTGTAAAATAAACATTCTTTGGTAAACAAGATGGTGTTGAGTGTCAGATTGCTTCAGACTGCTTCGTACCGAAGTCGCTCAACCCCATTTCCGTCAAGTAAGTTTTCAGGCCATAATTTGTCAAGAAATATTTCAAGTAATTACCGACTGTGGGCCTTCCCTTTAAGGAGCGGGAAAGCCGATCTTGGAGTAATGCAGCTTCTGAAGAAAGCCATCCTCCATTTTGCCTAGGAGCGATCACTTTGTAGCAGACTTTAAACTATCAGTCTACATGTATTGGGAGGACAGCATTAAGGCTGAAGGGCTTTCATTGATTATGGGAGTGTGGGTTAAACTTGTAACGGGGAATAACGTCAAATGTTTTCAAATGTGATGTTCTAATTTAGCTGCCTTTATAAACTCATTCCATGCAAGATCTAAAAGACAGTTTGAGGGTAGGATTTCTGTTATTTAGTTTCTGTTTTTCATAAAATGTATATCAAGAAAGAAAGTTAATCATTCATTCAGAGATGCACACTGGCTATTGAAAAACAAATATGAAAAATCTTGCACTACAGTAGTGCAACCCATTAGCCTTTAAAATGTTGAAGAAATCTGACTTTTTAAGAGGCAGGAAACCCACGCAATCAGGTTGGAACTGAAAACCCAATCCACATACAAGGCTCAGTTCCAAAGCAGAATTTGAACCTAGGTCCACAGAGAGGTGGCGTGTCGTGGCCAAGCAGTCAAGCGGACCGGACTCAAGCTCTGGTGTTTCTGATCAGCAGAGTGTGGGTTCCAGTCCCGGTCTTGACACTTGTGTTCTTAAGCAAGACACTTAACCATTATTGCTGTGTCCTTTGGATGGGACGTAAAGCCGTAGGTCCCGTGTGTTGTGTCACACATGTAAAAGAACCCAGTTTACACTTATCGCTAAGAGAAGGGGGGGTTGCCCCGGTGTATCTGGCAGTGGCTGCTGAATGTGCCGCAGCACCTTGTAAACCATCAGAAGGTGCTACCCAAATGGCTCTCATAATGTATTCATTTTTAAGAATGTTAAAAAAACTGTCTTAAAAATAATACAATTGAGCGCCTTGAGTACCTAATTGTTGGTAGATACATGCACTATATAAGACTCCAGTATTACTATAAGAGGTGAACAGGCAGTTTTATAAAAAACACTAAGAAGCCAACCTGAATGCCCAAAACAGTTAACAATGTGGATGTTCAATGGTTGGTGCAAAACTCAAACAAGTATTATCGGAGTAGTTTCAAACAGTAATCGTCTGTGAACTGCTTTCCTTAAAAATTGTAAGTGGACTACTGCTAAACATCAAAGTGTCAAAATGTATTTACAAAATAAGTAGGCTGAAAGCTACCATAATATTTTCTTAGGAGAAGAATGAATGTGTACTTGCTATGCTACCTCATTCATTACCTCATACAAGTTGTCATAATTCCACAAGACTCTGGATTATATTCGTACAATGATTCAGAGAGCAGGTATTTAGCTCTGAGGGTAAACGGAGCTCCAAGGTTTTTGAATCCTCATTATTGTGTGCTGTGACAATCTCAAGCATTCACAAACTGGGTGAAACTACTGGTGTTGGCCGACCCCAAAAAAGTCTGTTATGGACCCATTGTCAATATAAATTTTCCGCCCGAGCGCCTGCCACCACCACACAGAGGGGGGATCAGCCATGCTTGAAATTCTGGGCCCTGTGGGCATGGGTCTATCGCCAGCTAGCCTTTAACAAGCCTCCTGCCGAGCCCACATTCAATAGCAAACATTTGGTGGGTGTTTCCTTGTGATATATATGTACATATACCCAGGCTAGGATATCTCCCCCTCCAAACTCCTGATATGACAGCCAATGAGGGGTACTCCAAGGCCCGACTCAAAGGAAATTTATGACAATTTAAAATCATTTCCCTCACTGGGGTGCCTTTATGACGCCAAATTATAGCTGGCAGGCCAGATTTGACAATTTTCATTGACAGTATTCTATTCAATGACGATAGTTTAACCTTACTATCAAGTGAGGCATGACAATAAGAGAAAATGCATGCATAGTTGTCACACTAGAAATTAGCTTCAAGAGGAGCTGCATCAACGTTGAACAAAATTGCAATGAATCTGTTTGTTCATTTTCATGCACAGACTCCACTTTCCTATAAAAAATGTTGGGGGGGGGGGTTTGTACGTAAATATTGAATTTCACAGGGATTTCTTCAAACATAAATTCACTAACCAGTGTACTCAAATTATCTATCCAAAGGCATTAGTTTCCTTACCACTGAAAACAGAAATGGGATTTGATGCACACTTACAGACAAGTTACCGGATTGGTAATTTTACTTTAAAAAAAAAGATTGAATATTTTAAATCTTTAAAGCTTGACAAAGATAAAATTCATATTAGTACCAAACCTATAGTACAGGAAAAAGAAATATTGTTTGAAATACTGTCAAAGTCAGAGAAATAGCATGTGAAGACTCCCAAAATTGCTATTGCTTATTTCAATTGTCGAGATTGAAATACACACATGTATTGTATGAAAATGCACAAACTCCCTAACAAACTATCCACCGTTTTTTGTTGTTTCCGCTAAACTGCAATGAAGGTTTCACAAGATGATTGGATGGGAAGGAATCTACGAATGTCTACACTTCCAATATTCACCGATGTACCTTTGATGACCCAACTGAAAGTGGTATAATTAAGTTTGTGGATTGGTCGTCTTTTTGCTGAAATACTGTAAACTTACTTTTTCGGATAGCAGCATGAGCTGACAACCTCAGCAACTAGAAAGCACTCTCTCCTGTTTGTATAGTGTAGGCCCACACCGCAAATGCCGATAGTGTTACAGGGCCTGACATCTCATGATAGGAAGCAGAGACAATTGCCTCTTTGCCCCTGGTAAATGCCTCGGTGCCCTTTCAAACGCCCCAATAAACATACATGCACACTACAATTTCCCTCACCTTTAGCCCCAATGAAAACTGCCTTCTTGCCCCTCTATTTCACTATTATTAGTAAGAAGTACCCGACATGGTGTTATGCATATTACACCATGCACATTGTATACAATGCAGAAAAACCAAATCTCTGATTCAATGTTCACTACTCAAAATTGCCATACAGTTTAGATCAATACCGCCTCGAGTCTGATATTATTATCTTCCGCCAATAATTTTCTCATTTGTTCACAAAGGCATCGCTATCTGAAGTGGAGTGCTGGATATAGAAACAAGGTCACCAAGTGAGTAGTAAGTGGGAAATCTCTTCCACTGAGAATTGAGGAAAAAAATTGACATGTCAAATGCACCAGTGAAAGATAAATTGGACGCTTGTTTAGACTGACTTTTAAAGACAAAGTATGGTAGTACTTTTTTTTATCAGGCTCCTCGTTCTTGTCAATTTTTAATCTGTGAATAACGCCGATCATGTGTACCAATTTTCCAATAAATATCCTGAGAATTTTATTTTGTCAGAAATGACGACATGCTCAAGAAACTGTTTTTGTTTTATACTTATGAATCCAGGTCATGTTAGTGCAGGCAATTTGAACTTAAGTATTTGTAATTGGGCAAAAACGTTTGATAATCCTATCATTTTCATATATGCCATATTCTCTCGACACAACAAAGCACCTCTTGCAAAGATGTTTCCACAGTTATGACGAGGGTGAATTCAAGCTGGTCTGATTTTTTCAATTTTGTCCAAAACACCAACGATGAAGTACCCCATGAAAATTAAGCGGTAAGATATCTTCCAATTGATTAGATATAATATGGTATTTGAATTGAACTCAAAGTGACAATTGGATTTAGTAAGTTTTATCTGGTTATTTTTATATACATTTTTTAATTAATTCATTTATTTATTTTTTACTTCATTTTTGGGGGGGATTTTTTTAATTTAAAGTATTCACTAATTTTAGTTTTTAAATTTGCAATGGATGGTCATCATAGTATTTTTTTTTAAGAGTGTTTCTCTTAAAACAGATCTTCCCTTCCAGATGACAATGTCTCATCATTTGCATTTTAAAAGAATTAATTTTCTCTTTACAAGGAATCGGTGGCATTTTTCTTTCTTTTTTTTTTTTTGGTCGGAGGGGAGGGGAGGGGGGTGACATTTTAACATAAGGGCTGCATCTCCTTTAAGCTCAGAGGGTCTCTAACCAACTGGAGCACCCAGGGCCCCGACCTCGAACAATGACCCCAGTTGACTCCAACTACCCCGGACTTTGGTCTTGAACTTCAGGCATGACATTCAACTCATGATGATGATGGTGATGATGAAGTGTCAAGTCAAGCGTTGATGATGGTATACATGTCTCCAACAAAATAAAAAAGGACGAAGAAAAAAAGACATCATAGACAATACTCTTCTTTTTTCCCCTACACTCCAAGACTGATTATAAACAGCATTCCTCATTTCCTAATACGGAGTTAATATTTCCACAATACTGGCATTTCTGGCTGTCATCTTCACTGGCGGGCTCGTAACTCAAGATCACTGATTGATACGTGAAATCTGGGCGAATTCGCTTGGAAAATAAAGTCGGAAAATACAACAAGGAGAAAGAAAGAGCATGGCGCATTTGAGTTCAACAATTCACAACATACACCATGCGCGCCTTGCAAGAGCCTTTGTTACTATCTAGACAGTACATTATTAATTCACTTACATTGTGTGGCTCGATTTTTCTTTTGTCCTCCCCCAATTGGACCTAAGCATGGGGACAGCTATTGGAGCCTGTCTCTGCCCGTCCCCTTTAATTGTTTTTCATTGATTTTTAGCTGACTGGGTTGTGGTGAGCAGTTAAAGGGGCTAACCTCCAGGGCTGGCCTTTTGTCACAATTTATTCCAAGGTTCGGGTATTGTCCACATGCTTCTGTAATGCTACTCAACGTCATGCATGTACATGTACAAATGTTCAGAGAATGCTCCATTTTTGAGATTTACATTTTTACAACAAAAAAATGAACACAAGAAAATCTAATTATGGACACAGTCATTGTGTAAATTTGGTACTGTGTAAAAATAAGAATGCATACACTGGTACAATGGGTCTTTGCTGTACACACACATATACATACACACACTTACCGTATTTCATCTGCAGTAATCTTTGCAATAAAGATTCTTGCATCAGTAACAATAAAACTTCTTCTTTATTTACTCTTATTTTCAAAAAAGGTGATCCGCAGATCAGTTGTCAACCTTACTAATTTACGTTACAGTGGTAGCCTATCAGAGTGACAAAATAAGCGCACAAAATCACAACACTGTATGTGAATACAGCACTCGCACAGCTTCGACAAATAAAATTTTGCAAAAACTGTCTACTTCAAGACTTTTGGCTCAATCATGAATCCCAGAGCAAAACATTGCTGGAAATTTATCTAATAATACATCTTGTCACGTCTCTTGATGCATATATCAATGTTTTCCTTGCCAAATCAAATGAGAGGCGAACCGCTCACCACGTCCTCTGGCGTCTTTTGCAAATTTCAGTCATAAGGCCTGTAACTGCCTTATTGGAAAGGTTTGTCAAAAGAGAAATGAAAACCAGGAGAAATTCCATAGTTACTCATGTTACACTGACCACGGATATCAACAATCTCTGCACCCAATTTCAAAGAGCTGCTAAGCAAAAACTAACTATGCTTACCAGAACAAGGTTACCAGCCAAAATACCACGTAACATGTACCATTTGTGACTGATACCCTGACTCCTTTTTGCTGAGCAGAAAATTGTTGAGCAAATTTGCTGCTCAAGCAGCTCCTTGAAATTGGGTCTTGCTTGTCTGAATGACACTCGTGATTTGATACGTTGAATTTTGCAATTGATGGTGACAATTGTCAACGGTATTAAATTACGGGAAAAAAAATCGTTCAGAAAAGCCGGATTTGTGTTTCCTGTGAGTCAATGCATAGAGATGTCACCTGGATATCAGTGGCAGGTCTGATACCCTCCTTCTTGTATTGTAAGGGAGAGGCAGTTTTTCCTTGGTAACCATGGTAGAGAGTACCTCCAGCCATAGAGCAAATCCTTGCTCTAATCTACTAAATAATTTGTGCTAGATTATTCAGAGGGGGCAATGGCAATGACCAGGGCTACAGTTGCCTCCATTGCCTCCGTGAAGTATCAGGCATTCAGTGGAATTGCCCCCAAAGCTTGTCCTGGTTACTTCTGGATTTCTCCATATTGAGAAATTAAAATGTACGGTCCATCTGAAGATGAAATCAACAAGCCGTTCACGCAATTTCCCTAATTCTGTATTCTGTTAAAATTTGGGTCAATCCCTAATTCACACCCTTGCTTACTTTTCAGTAGGGGGGGAGGGGGTAGGGAGTGAACTAATGCATGCTGCACCTTATCTCTTACATGAATCAGATTTTGTACACGCCTGACCTATACCTTGCATTTTTTATTTTTAGTCCTTTCCTTTCCGCTTTTTTTTTTTGTGTTTTTTTTTTGTTTCGTCTTTCAAGTTATATTTCCAAATCAGCTAACTAAGGCAGTGTCCGAATCATTAAGCGACTTCGGCTACGGCTATGGCCGCCGGCTGCAATGACAACATTGAAGAATAGGAATCCTCGGCATTCCGGCCATAGCCACTGCCGAAGCCATTCATTCGGACACGGCCTATAAGTCTCCTCCAACCCCTATTCAGCAAATATTTCTCTAAAATATGCTGGGTGTAGTTGATAAAAAATTAAATATTAAAGAGAGGATTCCTCAACTATGAGCGGCTACAAAATTCGCACGGTCACATCATTCCAATACATACTGTAACGTGCCGGGTTTTCATGCATGAATACAAGATTTTATTTATATATTAAACAGCGGCCAAAACCGCAACTCATCGCCCAATGCAATATCTGTATGGTCCAGTTATTTCAGCCGGATTCTCAAATTGACGTTGTGTTTCCCCCCCGACTGTTTATTCGTCGGGACCTGCCCCGCTGACTGCAAGTCGGCAGACTACAATCGTTCAAGGCGATATAAAACAAGACAGCGCTATCCTGGAAGCGGCCGTGATGCAAACCCATACACTGCGCCAAATGCGGCGGAAGAGATTCTTTACAACCAGGTTCCCATGCAAATGCAAGAAAAACCTGCTCTAAGAACGGAAGTTTTCTGCTTGTCTGCACTTGAATTGTGGGAACCCCGCTGATTAGCCCATAATAGTGGATGGGAGGGTGAACTGTTACAAAATTTGGACGAAATTTATAAAAATAGAGTATTGATTGACAAGCAGCGTTGGATGTTGATACGTGCATAGCGCACTCATGTACATGTACTAGTTTTAGTATTTGCTTGTTAAGACTGTTTTATGTGGAGATACATTTTGTAGGCCCTACTTGGTGTCTTCAACACGTAGACAATATTCTTTCTCAGTTGTGGTCCAATGGTTGAATGCTGCACAAAACAGCTGAAAACCAGGGCTGGCCAATTGCTTTTGAGCTATTTAGTAAACAGCAACCAAGTTCTTTCTCCCAGAGATTAATGAATATGCATGAGAAATTTATGGTGGTCTCTTACAAAATGATGACATAATAGTTACCCTGAACGATACTTGAGCTACATACAGTACTACTGGTCATGAGCAGACAGAAATAACTATTTTGGAAATGTGGGCAAGTAAAACTAAATATGGACAAAAAAAAATAGCTTTTAGGTCTGGCTGACTGGAGAAAGAAAATGTAAAAAAGAAAACCACTTTTTTTAGGACAATTTAGTTTTCCCACTTTTGTTCCGTTTTTTGTAATATCCTAATACAACAACCTATACAAATGTCCAACTAGATTATAACTTGGAGATAAAAAACCAGTAGAAGCAGAAAGAAAACAAGTTGACAAAAATATCAATAATATCCCTGCCCCCCCCCCCCAAACAGACGCACTGCCTAATGGTCCAATTACCAAGCAAGGGGGGAAAAAAGCAAGCAAGGTCGAAACACTTTCCAAAAGCCTCCGCCGACAGCCTTTCTCTGTCACACACTATTGCAAGTGGGTTTTTTATTAAGGATGCTCAGGTGCGACACAAAGGAAACCACAGTTAACTATGCGGTGATTATCGGGGTGTTTAAATCCACCCTGTTAGAAGAGAAGGGGGCCCGGGATGATCTCATGTAAACGATGAGACCTTCAACAACATTTCAGGGTGTCTTATATAGGCAAGCAAAGCAACCTTCATAAAAACAGACCTGGAATAGAATGAAAGCGCCACTGTGAAGATTGAATTGTTTCTTTTCTTTCTTTCTTTTCTTCGCTCAATATTAACTTCCTCAGGCCATTTCGACAGGGTTTTTTTTTTTTTTTTTTTTTTTTACAACCATGGTGGTATGCCCCTAAAAACAGTTTCTGTACCAGTCTGCGGTGATTGCTGATGTCAGCATGAGAGGTAAATGTGTCATGACCAATTCTTGAAACGACTATGACTTCCTGCCTTATGGAGGCGGTGTGCACCTGGGTTAAAGTGGAGCAACGGCAATTACAATGAACACTTGTACTTCTTACTTCAAAAGAATTTGGGAACAATTTGATAGCGAAAACAAATAGAATCAGGGATCAACAGTGTGTTTTAGTTGTGTCAAATCAGTCTTTTGTCCCAGTGTCATTAAAAAAAACTGATAAAAGTTATTCATAGCCTGCGCTTCGACTTACATGTAAAAGAAAAAAATTTCCTGAAGCTTTCTCCTTGTATGAGCAAGGATACTTTTACTGAAAAGAGTACACTCTGAAAGATGGTGAGAATAATTTCCATATTATGAATATTTATAAGGTACACCGAAATCAAGGCAAAGACCTGGGTTCAATTTTATGATGCTAATAAGAACGAAGGTGTGCTTTGCAAGTTTAACCATTATTTAAGTAACTCATTGTGTCCATTATATATTATGTATTTAAATGTATATTTTCAGTATTTATATTATTGATGTAATTTATGTTTAAACACTTATAGGCCTATTTTGTACAGCACTTCGGGTCATTTTTGTGTGATGCGTTTTATAAGAGCTGTATTATTATTATTATTATTATTATTATTATTATTATTATTATTATTATTATTATTATTATTATTATTATTATTATAAAGCAAGTTATTATTAACTGCTGAGAAACACCTTGATGAAGAATCAATCACTAGGTTAAATGAATCCATTGCAAGACAAACATAGCTGCCTCTTCCCCTATTTGAAGCAATGGTAGTTAAGTGTCTTGCTTAAGGACACAAGTGTCATGACCGGGATTTGAACCCACATCCTGATGACTTAGTCACCAGAACTTGAGTCCGATGCACTACACCGCTCGGCCACGATACGCTAATGATTGTGATTGTGAGCCAGTAGGGTTGGTTCCGTAACGCTTTTCTGCATTTGGATAGTCGGCTCAAAGAGGAAAGCATGTTCCTTTCTAAAATGTTCCATTCAACCAACATCTAATCAAATCAGAAAGCTTTAAACATTGCTCTCTGTTTAAGTAATAGGTTTATAATCTATTACATGAAGTCCCCATACAATGTACCTGTGGAGGTGTAAAAAGAAGAGAGAAAAAAAACACAGAAGAGCCAACACAAGTAGTTGAGAGCTAACAGCCTTTTAACAACACCCTGCTATTCCCTTGGTGTTATACCATCAGACGTCTCTGGAGTCTCCCCAGATATTTGGCTGTAGTACACATCAAAAGAGGACTTCAAAAGGCTATTGATCATGCAGACTGGCCTCAGACACCACATCTTGATATATTTTACGGTGGAGTATAGCTCAATGCTCCGTGTCCTTGCTCTATGCTTTGACCTATCCATGAAACTCTTACTGGTCTGGTAACCAGCCACTGAATCATTCCTAATCTGAAATATGATGGAAACTACTCCAACCAAAGGAATTTAAACAACACAGTATTGTTCAGATAAGTGTCCTGCTCAATTTCACAAGCACACCTAGCAGACACTGAGAACAGCAGGGGTCGCTCCGCATGATGCCTTTGAAAATGGCCGCCTGGTAAATTCCATTCATCCTATGACCCAGTAAAAAGTGTGCCCTTGGTGTGTTTCTGTCTCTCCTCGGACTAGAGGCCGAGAGGAACGGGACCATAATGAAACGATGACTTACAGTTTCACACGGTGCAGTCTACAAAAGTGTTGCCTGGGCCACAAGATGGTGAGAAATCTGAGAGGGCTTGTTGCAAATTGTTTAAAGGTGGCAGTCATAGTCACCCACCATTGTGTGAGATACTTGTGAAATCAAACCTGAAGCAGACCGATTCTCTCACTTTCTTGTATTGCGGCGGCCTTGAACTTCATAATAACCGAGCTCAAGCACGACAGGCAATTTGTCCTTGGTACTGAAGCAAAGGAGAAATTTTGTTTGGAAAATCTAAATATACTTGACAAAATGTCAAAGGTTTGTGCAGAAATGACAGTAGGAACAAATTTCATAATTTCATGTTCAAATTTGTCTCAGTAAATTTGTGCTAGCAAACATCAACTTTTGCTCACAAAATGAATTTCATATCATTTTTAAAGAGCAAGATTCTATTCAATGCATAAATAGCTTCACTGATTGTTAATTAGCATATTATCTGCTAAAACAAACCAAAACAATTGATAAAATTACATGTACATGTATGCATTTGCTCTGAACAAACTAAAGTTGACCAAAACAAAAAACCTAACCAAATAAAGTAGTATAAAACAGTGGGCTGATTTATATGGAGATTTGATGTCGATTTCTCAACAGTAATTAACTTGGATCACGGACAAAGTTAATCTAAAAGGGTTAATGCTTAAAACTTTTAGTGCCAGGACTGTTCTGAAGAGTAATTCTCGCTGTAAATTCATTTCCGGGTTTTGCAGTCTCAGTGGAAACTTAATTAGTGAGTGCTGTGGCACGCTGTTTTGTGAATGTAAATGAGCGTATTCCTCGACTGACGCTTTTAGTCTCTGTCGTGTTTTGACAGTGCCGCTCTCTGTCACTAGGTTTATAAGATTATGAAGCTGATGTATACCATAAGAAAGGTCATGAATTTGAATTGATTTTTTTTATGCAGTTCTTCACTTCTCAAAACTTGTTTTTAAACAAATAAAATAGGCCTAGGTCTGCCATTAGACCCAGTAACTGGGGCGCTGTACTCCTTTTTTTGAGATTTTGACATTATCAGTCGTACTAGCGATTATGTCAAAATCAGAGCCCCTGTTACTGGGTCTGGCCTACCATTACAAATAAATCACGTTCAAATTTTGCTTTTTTAATCGACATCTTTCATTTGGGGTATTAAGATGCTGTATCCAACCATCATTTTTTCACTCACTTTAGTATGAGACCAAGAAAGTTTATCTTTCGGGGTTAAATATTAACAAGAATTCAGACACTACACTAATTTCTGGTCAAAACAAGTAAAAAAGTGGCGGTTGGATTTGCCATCTTTTGTTTAACTTTCTGCAGAGTACACATGAGGTACTGTAAATCGTTTTTTATCTATCCTTACAAAGAATTGTGTTTATTCAAATTTATGTTTATATCTGAATTGTTCTTACTCCGTATTCCATTTCACCAACACGTAAATTAAGACAAATTTCCATGATCTACTCAAACTTTAATTTAATGATAGAAGGAATGTTTTCGTAAAGGCCAGTCAGCACACTACTTAAGAATAAGAAGGGTTTCCAACATTTACATTGTAGAAATATAAGGCTTTCAGTAAATGTAAATACAGAGAAGTTAATCTCTCCACGAGTTACCATTTCTACCACTGTTTATACGTGCACTACTTAGTCGCTACACTCGTCCCTACCAACATCACAAAATACACAGCTTGACCGTTTGGGAGTCCCTTACATTGACAAGACAATTCCAAAAATGACTTGGTTACTTACCATGGGCCGACCACATGCACAACGCAATCACCACCGCACAAAACCTCCCGAACAACGACCCCATAACTGCCCCACCAGACATGCCGAGCTCACAGTTAAGGATCCCCGGGCGACTACACCACATCAGCCCCGTACCGCGACAGTATGCTGCGCTCACTCTTTTCAACTGTTCCAGGGAGGAGGTGTCTTTCTCGCGCAACAAGATCGAGGGGTTCGAAGGTCTTCACTGAGTTGTTCTTTCAGGATCTCTCTCAAATTCTGTTAAGATGTTTTCTCGTTGAAAAAAGTGGTGATAGTCCAATCTTTACCACTCCTTCAGATCTTTTCACCGACAAACGTCAAAATACTGACATTCAGATTTACAAAGTAGGTTGCTGTTTTGTGTATGCGTCGTTCTTGCACATCAGCTGTGATCATCAGCTTGTGACATTTCATGATCGATGGCATTGCGAGGCCTGAAACTACAGATAGAGGCAGACATGTGTTGTTGATCTGGAAGGTTCCATTTTTCATAGGGGCTCAATTTTGTATAACAATCGTACTAGAAAACTAAAATGAGACATAACTGCTCTTAACTATTTGATACTTATATAAATAGTTATATTTATTTCCTGTCGTTCATAATATATTTATTCTGATATTGTTAAGTAACAGTACAATGAGTAAGTAGAATCATTAACACCCACATTTATATTGGAATATTCCATTTCCTCTACCCTGGACAGGTAGTAACAATTGGTGGCGGTAGATGATTTCGATGGTTAACTATTTTGAGAACAGTGCGATGTTTTACCGTTTCCGGTGTGGAAGGAGATTCTGTCCGCCAGAGCAGGAGATTCTGCAACTAACCCCTTCTGATAGCGCCCTCTTTTGAATAAACTTCTCAAGCCCAAGTTAACTTGCCTTGCCTTGTCCGCAATCTTAATTTAAATAATAGTTGATTTTTTAAACAGAATTGAATCTACACCCATTTCTAATCTCCTTTTTTTCTCTTTTAATTCCTGATAGTTTTTACCAACCACAAGCGTAATCATTTTTTTTTCTTTTCTTTTTTGATTGTTTTTGTTTCTCCTTTTTATACAGTTACGTAAATTTTAATCTTTTATATTGTAAATTTACTTGCTATTCGGCTGATGCCGCGATTTGTAAATGTTTTAAATAAACCAGTAATGAATGAATGAATGAATGAATGAATGAGATGGTGGCCACATTACCCGAACGACAGAATACCCTATGACACCGGGATCAAGCCACAACAACCTACGAAGACCGAGCTGAGGGGTGCACTACACTAAATAGAGAGAAATCCATGCGCCGAGCCTCATTAATAAAATGTAATACCACAACTTTTTCTGTAAATCAAAGATTTAAAGGTCTTTGCTTTTATCAACATTGTGCCCCTGGGGTTGTTAACTTTCATCCTGGAGCATTTTGGGTCGACTGGCCCTTTAAAAATGGCCCTATTTTGCTAAACAGTGTAGGGTCATTTTTCCAAGATGAACTCTGGCCATGCGCAGTTTACTCATTCAGGGGTGTTGGGTCAGCCTAGCAAAAATTCTCAACGGCTTACCTACTAAAAATTGAAAGGAAAAACAAAGTTCAGTTGTCAGAAAATATATTTAATTTGTTTTCTAGAGGCTGAGAGACTTGTAAGTATTTTTTGAGTATTTTTGAATATTTAGCATTTAGCATTGGTTACTATGGGAGCCTATTTATTGGTGCACCAAGAGTGCATAACATTTGCAGTGAGCCCTCTATTGTTGAACATAATAATTCATGTTACATCAATTTGTTTATTTTATTTTATTCAATTTTGTGGTCAGAAAAAGAAAAATTCACAGGTTCATGCTCCGGTCAGTTTTTCTTTGTTTACCCCTAAATTGAACTAAAATTTACCCAGCCAGTTTCCCTTGTTGTTTATTGCTTAATGTATCAAATTTTGGATAGGTTTTCCCAGTCAATTTCAGAAAAAAGTTATTAATTTCATTAACACGCAATCAAATCTCGCATTACGCCACCCCCCCCCCCAAATTCCAAAGAAAAAATGACTTCATTTTAGCTACTATACTGCATTCAATATCATTCACGCGCTTTTATTCTTCTCATTCAAGTTAATTTTAGTCCTTCAAGACTACACTGTTCACCATTCTCCAGTTGAATTTCTTCTACGTATCACAATTGATAAAATTGATGAATGGTTGACAAGCCTCTTGCTGCTTGCTTTTTCGGAATTTAATTATCTTTACGGCTTAATGAGGCTAATGACTTTGAATGACCTCATTACTTTTACCAGTGAATGCTAAAAATGTTGAAAATTGAATTACTCCTTTTGACTGTTTTATGCTGATGCAACGGTGCATTCATTTTCAAACGAAATTGAATGAGCCGGGAGAGTTAAACTGATCGACTTTTTGTTGAAATTGGCCCAGAAAACCTGTACCAGTCTTTTGAGAGCCTGAGATCAATAAACAGAAATTATGTTAGATGACAATTGTTAGGGTGACATTTTATTAATACTGAAAAAGACAAAAAGAAGGGGGAAAACACCTTGACTAAAGCCCTAGCTCAACATTGGTAAACTGACTGTAAATGCTTCCATTCTATGCACATATCAAGATATTTGCAATAAAACCAACCTGTGAAAATGTCAGCTCATTTCGTTGTTTCATTCGAGAGAAAACTGTAAAAATGCATTAAGCATTTTTGTACGCATTCCTATAGGCAGAGTTTTCGTCTCACTGAGATGTTTTTTTCATTTATTATTTCATTTATTATTTAGAAACGATAACAATTCAGGCAGAAATATTCCAAGGAAAGTTTTCTACCATCATTATCTTTATACCATGGAAGATATATGTAAATCTGTGAACATTTATGTTTTTGTTCTTACCAATGTTGAGCTGGGGCTTAAAACTGATCATGATGTTTGCATAATTTCAATGTTCTTTAAAAAAATATCTAGTAATAATAACTGTGCTAACGAGTTGTCTAATAAATAAAAAGGTATAATTCTAAGATTGACTATTTCATCAGAAAATATACACACGCATGCTCAAGGCTCACCAGTTCCATAAATATTTAAGATTATTTTCTTGCTAAATTTACTAATAAATACTTTGAACTGGTTTTCAAAGTTGATTTTTACACATTATTCATAATAATTAAAAAATAATACACAGTGAAAATTTCTCAAAACATTCATGGCCAAAACCAATCGATTGGCTACATATGAAACTCAGAAAATGTTGGCCCGAATTCAAATGTGTAAATTCTTAGTTAATTAAAGTTGCATAGCCCGATTTTCGCCCAAACAATGTTTTGAAATGTTGTCTCTAAACAAATTTCTCTAACATGAAAAATTGTTTGAACTTGGCTGATGGATGTGATATATTGTTGGAATCCTGACAATAACTCATTTTTAGTTTTTATTTAATTACCACTAATCAATGGCAGATTTTTTCATGCAGTACCTTTTTAAACAAAAGCTTGTAACTTTCTGGAATCTACAAAAATAGCTATTTAAAATTAAAATATAGGGCCTATATTTTTAGGACAAATCAGCCAATAATCTGACCTAGCAACTTTAATGTTAAAATTTCCCATTAAATTACATCATGGTAAAGCTAACCTGTATCGGTGGGGTTGGGCGGGGAGAGACTCAAGATATACATTGTAACCTTGACCTTTGGCCTTTTGAAGAGATTGCCAAAAACTGTTAACTATTTTGGTTAAATTGAAAAACTATTTTAATTTTTCAGTTCATTCTTTTGACCCACCCACCTACAATTTCTACAAAAAAAGAACACAGTTTTAAAACACTGATTATGCTGAATGGCACCTTAATTGAAACCATCATTTCTACACTGTCTATTTACATGTAGGTGATTGTCAAGTTTGTGTTTCAACATACCAATCATATCATATAACTTTGTCTCCAAAGTTACTTTTTGAAATCACATGCTGTGTATGAACAGAAATCCTTGGCAAAAGCACAAGTTTCAAGCCATTGGGGATTGGGGCTCTGGGTCTGGGTTTAGTGATATCCCAGCCCATCCAGTGGTTGTCATGTCAATTCTTCACGAGAGGCTACAAAAACTCATCACCAAGTAAAACGTTACAGCTACAAACGTCTTTACATTTTTATCTAATATCGACCTCATTCAACAAGAATTTGTTTTTCCTGTTTATTTCTAATGACTAACAACTTTGCACTTCACATTCCTGCTTTGTATTTGTTCCAAATCAGCTTCCGTAATAACGTCTGACAAAGAAATGCAAATCCTCTCAAGTTTATCCAGCCTTCCCATCAGGGAAATAATGGCATCTCCCGTAATCTTCATGTTACTTCCCCGTAAGTCCAGCTCTTGTAGAACTGGTAGAGTAGACAGGGATCCAACACAAAGGTCAGTTAAAGAATCGCAATCTTGAACCTGGAGAGTTTCTAACCCTTTCAGTTGGCGACATATGAAATGCATGTCCTCATCGGTGACGTTAGTTCGGCAGATAGCCAAATGTTTTAAATGTGTAAGATGCTCCGACATGCTCATAAAGCCCTCTTGTTTGACTCGGTAGCAGCTGGCAAAATTCAGCTTCTCTAGTTTCCCTCCACCGGGAATCGAGGCGAGATCTTTCAGGTCCTCATTGCAGAATCTTGTGGACCTCTCCACATTAAGGGTGTGCAGCTGGTCGAATCGACCTTTGTCAACAGCGGACTTGAACCAGCCATAGGTTGTCTGGCATCGCTGGAGTTTCAGTAATTTCAACGTCGGCGGCAAATTTCCTGAATCGATGTTGGACAGCATGGCAAATTCAATATGAAGCTCCACTATGTTTGGGCAGCGTTCGCACAGATCCTTCAGTACAGCATTGGAGATGCACTCCGTCTTTTTGATGGAGTCCATGAAGCCTTGAAGTCGAAGAGTTTTCAGGGCGTCTGTGAAGTAACATCGAATGATCTTCCATGTTGACTGGAGGTTGACGCGGAATGGGCTGAGGTCAACAAACTTCCAAAGCTCCTTTTCACGGACGAGGTGATACCACGCTTTGCAGACTCTAAGAAAACCGATGAAAAAATCAAAGCAAACACTGACATACAGTATGTAGGTTCAGTTGGCCCATTATCTTTTAAAAAAATATATGCAGAGGGTTTGTGGTGGTCCATTCAAATATTTTACCTGCAATATAAAAATACATCTTTTCTTGATAAAAAGGACAAATGGTACTAGATAAAGCATCTCCGTGGATTGGATCATAATACTAGAGCAAGACCGTCAGGGCCAAATAATTTGATTTAGTCACATGTCGAACGATGTTTGAAAGCCCAGGGAAAGATGCCGAATTTGACTACCAGTAAACACTTTTTCTTCATGATTGTTAACAAAAATGGCATTATTTAAAAATATTATGTTTTTAGTCATAACATAATGAGTGAAAAAGTGGCGGTCGGATTTGCAAGACCTCTACTCTTACTGTACTATTAGTATTACTTAGTTAATAGTATTAGTAGTACTAGCCCGACTACCATGACTAGTACTAAATGGCGAGGCAAAGAATTTTTGACATCAGCTGGCAGGCCTCACACTTCACAGAGGCAATGGAATTATTTTGTTTGCCTCCGTGCCTCTGGTCATTGCCTTGGTGTCCTTGGAATGTTCCCATAGAAATTTTCAATTTCCTCATCGTCATAGTCACAGAGGTGCCCCTTTACCTGGGACGACTGCAGGAGAAAATGGCTTAATGCCCTTGCCCTTAGTTTCAAGAACGAAGCAATCAGCAGATCAGGCCTGAGCTGGTCTTGTTCTGGTGATTCAAATGTCAAAAATCCTTTGCACGCTTAGCACTAATAGTAGCAGGGACCCTAGGAAATTGTAATTAAATTGGTAAACAGAATTTGCAAACATACCTTGCAGCTTTACATTTCTCTTTTACCTCCAAAAAGGAGAAAATTCTGACCATTACACTGACTGGTATTGACTCCATTCTGTTGCTTCAAAGACAGATAGTTCATGGGTCTGGACAGGATGGTCGAAATGGAGTGGGATTTACTTCCTGTTCACGAATGCGCTGCTGCATGCTGAATACATGTACATGGGTCTGAGAAGTCACTACCTCCAAAAAAGTTTATATCCGCCCCCTTTTGTACATTATACAGGCCAGCTGTGCGCCTGCTAATGCTGATGCCAACTCGCCTCCTACATACATTTTGCTTTAACAAAACTACAGTGTTGGTGCAGGTTAAAAATGTTTGAGGCGAGTTTGTAAGGGCGACTATGGGGATGGAACCCGCGGGGACGAGCGAATGTGGGTCATTGAGCGGCACGATGAAGCGGCAAAAGTAACCATCCCCAGCAAATATTTTGAGAACGAAGTTGCTTAGATCCAAAATGGCCGACATGTAAACATAGTTTCGGTAAAGTGTTGCCAAGAAGAGGAATTCTCCAGGTTGGATACGTTACTTAGGACTTAGGTGAGAGTATGTTGGGTTGGTACTTAAATTTAAAAAAATGAGTGTTGATATATGTTTTTTTGAACATTAAGTTACTCTAAACATGCTAAAAAGTAAAAGATAGCTGCTGCATACACCACACGAAGATTTTAATTTAGCCGTATCGTATGGCCGTACACCATCCATGCCATGTAAGTACACACACATACACACGATAGCACTAGTATTTACTACTAGTACTAGTGTAGTATAGACCCAGTAACTGGGGCGCTGTACTCCTTTTTTGAGATTTTGACATTATCTGTCGTACTGTCGTATTATCTGTCGAACTAGGGCCTCTGACAGCTGTGTCAACGACCCCACAATGGCAACATTGTACAGCACGCGCTCGGCAATCATGACCAATGGAACTGTGTGGTGTTCATTGACTGGTATCCTGCGTTGACTGCGCAAAACAACATTCAAGTCCGGGCATCAGCGAACACGTGATCCCCGCAGCGTTAATACGACTTTTTTCGAGTTAGAAAACAGTCGTGACATTAGTAATCAAAATGGCGATTGTAACGGTAGGGTTGTCAGAGGCACTAAAAATCATCGATTTGGAGGACAGAAAATGATCATGAGTACAATTAAATGCATTTTATTACACCATAAACACTTGGAGAAGACAGTAGGCGAATTTTGAGCAATTCTGTTGAGTCTAAGGCATTTTTTTTTTAACAGAGGTGATTTAAATCCTCCTGACCGTCGCAGTTACTACATATTCCTTACTGGGGAGCTAGTACGACAGATAATGTCAAAATCTCAAAAAAGGAGTACAGCGCCCCAGTTACTGGGTCTAAGTGTAGTAGTACTACTAGCTACTAAGTCCTAGCAGCAACAATAAATAGACAACCTCAATGTGTGTACAAAACATGGGCAAATATTAAATCTTCAAAAGTCGATAATTAGTTGAAGAGGGCAAGATCTCAGAGTCAAACTTTGTGAGTAGTCTCAACTAGGATAGGGCTACAACTAGACCCAGTAACTGGGGCACTGTACTCCTTTAAATTTTTTTTTTACATTGTCCGTCGACCGACAATGTCTTAAAAATTTTAAAAGGAGTACCGACAATGTCAAAATTTTTTTTAAAGGAGTACAGCGCCCCAGTTACTGGGTCTAGGCTATGTAAGTCTTATTCCTGAACTCGCTTCCTAACTGGGTGGAGTTATGACCTGCCCCCCTCCATCCCTCCCATGACGTGTACAAAACAAAGGGGGAATTTGAAAATCCAGATGGTGCCTTCCCCAGCATTAATTAGTAGGCCCTGAGGAAGCTTTGTGCCAAAAATGGTGCTTTTGTCTGCCGTGTCAAGGTAATCTTGAAATTTTACACTAAGCCACCTGACTATATCTATGGACAGACTGCTAAGACTAAGAGGCCTATTCAATGTAGCCACTACAGCTGGCAGCCATAGTTGTATCCAGACTTGTTCAGACACGGCCTTTCCGTGTGAGTTGTTTTGACTTGAATGATGAGTGTCCTTGAGTTTCTTAAATTTAATTTCTTCAACAGCTGACAGTCACTGATGACGAAATCTTAATAAATCCAGCTTGCAATGGGGATCTGCATAGGTGGTGTACTTTTGTGAAGTCAAGTATTGTATGAAACTCCAACCACATGGTAGGACCTGAGGGCAGATTTCATCCAATATCATCAGAATGCACTCCAGGGCGCATATGCTTCTAGAGAAGCAATACTTACTACTGCAAAAAGAGCCAGCTTGGGTGAGTAGCAGTAACTAACTAGTCCAGGGGTGGATTTCTCAAAGCGCTAGGACTAGTCATACGTTAGAACTAGTCCTAACGTCTAGTCCTAACAGATGACAAGTCCTGTAATAAGTTAGGATTAGTTATGTGAAATCCGCCCCAGGTAAGCTAGGGATGTCAGGAGATTTCAGGGCCAGGGGCCTTTGGAATATCCTGTCAAATATCACACATTATTTCATCAGATTCATGCAAGATTAACAATAACTCTTGACTCCAGTAATGAATGGTTTCAGCGTGGAAAGCCGTTTTTTTTTTTTTTTTTAGAGAATATTTCAAACCGATAAAGACAGTGCATTTATACAGCGACCAAACGTTGTTTCCTGCAGGGAATCGAAGCTGAACCTCTGGGAGATGACAGCCTGTTTGAGTGGATGGCGACCATCAAGGGTCTGAAGGACACCATATGGGAAGGTGAGTTACAACCAGCCTTGTATTCGAGTCTTGAGTCCCAAGTCATTTTGGTCGAGTCCAACTCCAAGTCAGAAGTCACAAAGAGCAAATCAGAGTCATAATTCATTTCAGTTTGAACAATAATTTGAAGGGGGAAAAAAAAATTGCGGTTTATACAAATATTTCAAATTAGGCCTTGACGGAAACAAAGTAACAAATATGCAGGCTTTACTTCTCATCGGTTGTAAAATAAAAAAATTCTTTCAAGAACAATGTATTATTAGACAACAGCAAACAATTTATTTTACCTTTCCGTTTTTTATTAAAAGGGCTGTGTTGTTGTCGTCATGATTATAGCAGGCCTGTGGCTGTGCATGAAAAGATGAGCTCTCACCCAGATACTGCTCACCCGCGCACTTGCAGTCTAATCACAAAGGGTGCGGTCTTTGTCAAACTGTTATGTGACCACCGGCGCGCATGCGTGCGTAGTGACTGGGTTATTCCATTTAATTCTATAATCATGATGACACAGCCCCTTTAAGTCCTTTAATGAAGACAAGAGGAAGCTGGTTGAAATTTCAATGAAACCCTGAAGCTCATCACTCTTTGAACAGATTTCACCAATCACTTTTTTCACTACCAAGAAACCTGGGAAACCCCACGTAATGGTAGGGACTGAAAATGCAATCCACATGCAAGGCTCTGGGCCCGATTTCATAGCGCTGCTTAACGGTAAGCAAATTTTCCTGCTAACGATAGCAGAAAAATTGCTTTTAGCGTAAGCATATTTCACAGATTAGCAAGAAAATTGGGCGGCCAACTTTCGCATTCACCAAGGGTTTGCATTATTGCGTCATTCATTTTCCGACAGTAAGCAACGGAAGGTTAGCATGCCTTTTCGTGTGCTTACGGTTAGCAGCGCTATGAAATGGAAATCGCACAGTAAGCACACAATGGACCGTTAAGCAGCTCTATAATATTGGGCCCTGGTCTGAGGCTGGATTCGAACCGGGGTCCACTGAGGTCAAAGGCAGGGAACAAAGTACCTAGCCAACCTTAATGCCCTTAATTATATTTTATTTTTGTACAGGTGGAGTTTTCGTAGTAAATCTGAAGTTTGATGAAAATTTCAACAGCGTTCCACCGTCGGTGCGATTCCACACAGTTCCATTCCATCCAAATAGTAAGTGTGCATAAAGGTAAAATTCTGTTTGAGAGTGGCTATCGTTATCAAAATTTGCTGGTTTTTGTTGTGGAAAATTTATACGAATCATGAGATATGATGCTTCAGCTAGCTTTTTTAAAGTGGGTGTATGAATGTGTGTAATCAGTAAGTAAGATTTGGAGCTTTGCATGGTGTTGAAAGTGAGAAATAAACTAGTTTACGTGAGACAATTTGCAGGCCAGATACTTCACGGAGGCAATTGCCTTCGTTGCCCTTGGTCATTGCCTTGGTGCCCTTGAAATGTTCCAATAGCAATTTGCAAGTTTCCTCAAGAAAGAGCCTTGGTTCCCTTACCCTTTCAATAACGAAGCAATCAGGCCAACTGTGTAATAATCGCTTTTTGAAAGAAGTGATGGTTTTGAGAAGAACCAGAGGTGATTGAGGTAAATCTCGACATTTCAAACATTGTGCTTTGTTCATCAGAAGAAGAATGTTTGGTAGACCTCTTGATGCTTATGATGCTGCAGATTGTACATTTCTGGGAGATAAGAAACCATAGACCAGGCATAGAAATAATAATAAGTGCCCTTGGCCTGACTTCATAAAAGCTGGTAAGCAAAAAAAATTTGCTAAGCACATAAACATGTTGCTCAGCAGAAACAGATTACTCACAGTGACAATAAGCATTCCGTTTCCAAGTAAGTGAAAGAGGAACAGAGTACTTTCCCCTCTGGCCTCAATATTGTCACATTGTTTTGAGTGGAAGATTGCTCTACTGTTATAATGGTCCTTTTCAAATCCATGGCTTTGGCTTCAGTCTTTGGCTTAGGCTCCGTTAGCCAGTTTGAAGCTCCGTATCAAAAGCACACGTTTCAAAATAACTGACGTAGCCTAAGCCAGAGTCAAAGCCATGCTGTTGATTCGAAAAGTTCCATGTGTCTAATGGTTCTTCAAATTGACCTGTATTACAACTTGCAGTTGATATGAACACGGGTCAACCCTGTGTGGATTTCCTAGACGATTATAGTACATGGAAGGAATCCTACAGTTTATTATCAATCCTACTAGCAATACAGGTAAGTTAGGTACTCATTCTGATGAACAATTTTTAGATGAACTATTCACTCTTGAAAGATAAAATCAGCCTGGGTGGGATTCGGTCATTGGTTTTAATTTTTAAGTGTTATTAAATACTCATTCTGATGAACGGTTTTTAGATGAACCATTCACTCTTAAAAGATAAAATCAGCCTGGGTGGGATTCGGTCATTGGTTTTAATTTTTAACTGTTTTTAAATACTCATTCTGATGAACAGTTTTTAGATGAACCTTTCACTCTTGAAAGATAACATCAGCCTGGGTGGGATGCGATCATTGGTTTTAATTTCCAACTGTTTTTAAATACTCATTCTGATGAACGGTTTTTAGATGAACTATTCACTCTTGGAAGGTAAAATCAGCCTGGGTGGGATGCAATCATTGATTTTAATTTCCAACTGTTTTTCAACCTGTATCCTTCTGGCTGGTTACAGTATACGAACACTGTTCCTGCCTAAGCCTGTGTGGTAGTTATTGCCGCATTATAGTAAACATTCAGTATTTACTGCTTTACAAATAAACATATCCCAACAAACTGTAAACTGTTAGAAAGAGCACATAATTTTCTTTAATGTGATGTATAATTTGTCATGTTTTCCATTTGATGCCAGTAGAAACAAGAGTACACGTATAAAGAAAGATACTAACTTATTGTTCATCTATGGGTTGCTGCGTTTGTGTGTTTTTATCGGAATTCCCATGGTTAGGCAGATATGTAATAGATGTAAATTTTTTGCATCGGGGATAAAGAATATTATTTGTGTTTTTTACCCATACACCGATGTGTGTTAAGCACTGTGTACTCAGTACTTTCCCAAGTCCTGTGGGAAAAAATAATAAATGTTTGTAAGACATCTGCTCAATCCAACCCGAGGAATATGCTTGTGGATTTTTTTCTCAGGACTCGGGGAAAGTACTGAGTGTACAGTGCTTAGCACACATCGGTGTATGGGTAAAAAACACAAACAGTATTCTTTAAAAGCCTCTAACTGCCGGGCAATCTCGGTAGTCTAGACGGTAAGACATCTGCTCGAGAATGGCGGGGGTTGTGGGTTCGAATTCCTTTGATTTTTTTTTCACAGGACTCAGGAAATTACTGAGTACACAGTCTTTAACACACATCAGTGTATGGGTAAAACAGACATAAATTATGGTCAGATATGGGTTAAACCATTGTCCAAACCTGGAAGCAATAGCATGGAAGCAATTATCATGGTGCGGCCATCTTGGATTTTCTCCCATTCAAACCAATGTAACCAAACCGAGGCTGGAAGGGCAAATAGTCTGGTTCCTTTTAGTACAATGAATATGAGCATCTGTTACTGCTATTGGATACAGAGAACATGACCAAGATGGTGGCAGCATGATAAGAGTCTATTGATGTTGAATCTGGGTCCTGTCTTTGTGTGATTTCCTTACCCAGTGCCTCCTGTCCAATCCCGTCCTGAAGAATGCAGTCAACCAAGACGCATGCAGCATCTTACTGGAGACCCCAGAGCTGTACAGACAGATGGTGGTTGACTGTGTGTGTGCTAGCCAACGCGTTCATGGTAAATATGTGTGCTTTAAAAACAATTTTTTTTTTAATAATGGCCTCACGTTTCGACCCTAGCAGAGTCTTTCTCGAAGGCTAAATGACAACTAACACAGCACACCAGTCAAGTAGAAAGAAGTGAAAAGAGATGCAGAAATCAGTCAAAAGATGCAAGAGGTGAACAATGGAGGAGACAAAAGTGCAGGGGGTGTAGAGGGAAGGTTTAACCACAAGAGGTTGGAAACACAAAAGACAAAATCAAAGGTGGGAAAACAGGGGGAAAACAAATTAATTAGTGAACGAGACAGACTTAAAAAGGGTATATCTGTGGAAAAAGGAGAAGGCAAAGACAGAGCGGTTGGTAAGCAGTTTGCAACAGCTAATTTTATTTTCTCTTTGAAAATAAAAGTAAACTCACAGGAAAGTTTTTTTTTTTTTTATTCATTTTTTTTTTTTTACAATTCCCCATCCCAAGGCCCAAAGGCCACTCGTGGTGTGTGCTACTTTTTGACAAGATAGAGACCTGCCCCTATGCGCAGAAACAAGACATGGAAGGATACAAATGCAAGTCTCTTCACAGCACAGCTAAGAACAGGGAGGGGTAAATGTATCCGTTGCGAGACAACCTAAATGCTTCTTCCCCTATTTGAAGCAATTATAGTTAAGTGCCTTGCTCAAGGACACAAGTGTCGTGACCAGGGCTCGAACCCCCAGTTTTTTACTAACCCTCCAGGCTACCCTACAGGGCCCAATTTCATAACCTTATTCTGGTAAGCATAATTACTTTTTGCTGAGCTACTTTTTTGTGCTTAAGCACCTCTATAACATTGGTTCTAGGTGTAAGAACCCACTTTGTCTAGCTCGTAGCTCTCTTACAACGGTTTCAGACTGGCGCTCCAGAGTCGCGCCGAACCAAATAGATTAGGTGCGACTCTAGATTTCGGTTTCAGACAGGCG
This sequence comes from Marthasterias glacialis, assembly GCA_911728455.2. Lineage (NCBI taxonomy): Eukaryota > Metazoa > Echinodermata > Asteroidea > Forcipulatida > Asteriidae > Marthasterias > Marthasterias glacialis. The sequence goes on along the minus strand of OU452225.1, from coordinate 7,056,400 downwards.
AACTTAATTAACATCAATTTGCATAAGGTTTGGCTCATGACAAGATCGACGTCTGAACCCAAGAGGCTCCAGAGTCGTTCTGACCGACTGCAACAGTCGATCTTTCGACTTCTAGCGCGTCAAGTCGCTCCTAACTGTTTTAGACGTCAAACTTTTCATGTACTTCATTCAATAGTTTGGTTTGGTGCGACTGTGGAGCTCCAGTCTGAAACGGGTGTTAACCAGTGTTTGACACCAGGCTAGTGACCAATTCCAGCCCTGTTACTCTACCCTGATGTGCATTGTGAAGTGATAACATCCTCTCTTTGTTGAATTAATTGCAGCTGGGGAGAGTCTCCAAGCTGACGATGCAAAGGTGCGCTTCGACAAAACCGGAGAGGGTCTCGTCGACAAGCCCATAACGTCCCAGGGGAGGTTGGCAAAGGTATCGTTTGATGAATACCTGACAACCTGGAGTGGTATAGCTACAAGCAAGGCGCAGGCTAACATGAAAAATCCATGTGAGTTTAAACATTAGTATTATTATCATTACCATTAATTTCTGGTGATGAAACCAAGGATGCCTCAAAAGCGAACTTAATCACTATAGTTCGGAAGCCTGAGGAAACCCTTAGATAAGGATGCTTGCTATCTGAACCAGAAACACTGGGGTAAACCCCTACTCTTTCACGATAAGTGTTCTGGGTTCTTTTACGTGCACTACCCATCCTAGTACATGGGACCTACGGCTTAACGTCCCATCCAAAGGACAATGCAATTATGATAAAGTGTCTTGCTCAAGGACACATTAATCCAGCGATACTCAATGAATCCTCCCCACCCATGTCTCAAAAACTATACACCAGCCCCTTGATTTGTCAGGATGCTCTTGTGCTTGTAGGATTTTGTTCACAGATCTCCCTTTGTCTCGCACCTTTCTCTTCAGTTCAATTTAATTGATGCATCAATAAATTTGAATAAATTTGATGGTATGCAAATAATGAATATTAATGAGTGCAACGGTGAAAACATTTTCATGAATTTAAAGATGAGGTGATCTTCATTATTTGTTTTATACATGGGCGGCTTGTGCGTAAAGCGCTTGCCTCTCACCAATGTGTCCCTGGTTCGATTGCCGGCTAAGGCCATATGTGAGTAGAGTTGTGCGTTGGTTCTCTCCTGTGCCACTAGGGTTTTTCGCCAGGCCATCCGTTTTTCCTCCCTCCAGAAAAACCAAACACTTTCTATCTCAGGCTGTGTTCCATGGTCATAATGGGTTGATGTGGCTGGCTGCCAAGGGCGCTGTTGATTGCCTGCAGCTCAAACACGTGTAGCCGCATCCTTCACAATTCAGCTTCTCAGCTGCGAGTAGGGATGATTAGCCTCCCAAATTATTAATATAAATTATTATATAACATTCAAGTAGATCTTTGTCATTTGATTGGAGGATAAACTGGAAGAGAGATTCAAACAAACTGTACACGATTGTATTCTGGCATCCAATACGAGGGCATTTTGTACTGCTGTGTATAACACATGAAGTGGTCTAGCATGCATTAGATCAACGGGGTTGAACGAAAATACACTGTGAATGGAACCAAAATGCATGGTTTATCGTGTGGAATGGTTTGAATAATGAATGACCAGCTACAATCCTCCAATCAAATGGCCTGTGGAATGGTTTGAATATGAATGACCAGCTACAATCCTCCAATCAAATGGCCCATGGAATGGTTTGAATAATGAATGACCTACAATCCTCCAATCAAATGGCCCGTGGAATGGTTTGAATAATGAATGACCTACAATCCTCCAATCAAGTGGCCCTTGGAATGGTTTGAATAATGAATGACCTACAATCCTCCAATCGAATGGCCGGTGGAATGGTTTGAATAATGAATGACCTACAATCCTCCAATCAAATGGCCCGTGGAATGGTTTGAATAATGAATGACCTACAATCCTCCAATCAAATGGCCCTTGGAATGGTTTGAATAATGAATGACCTACAATCCTCCAATCAAATGACAAGGATCTACTTGTGGCCTATAATTTTCAATCCACATCTTTGAAGTAAAGAAAAACATAACTCTGTTCTTTCCACACCTCTTGTTTTTAATTTGTGGCTTCCTCTGGAGGATAGGCACTGGTATGCTTTCAGATTGAAACTAATCAATTTGGTTTTCAATAATGACCACACCTGTACTTTGTCTTTATGAGTCTTACTTGTGACGTAATTTTATGATGTTATTTTTTGTTCCACTTTTGATAGTATTGGAAGCAATTAAGAATAATCCCAAGATGCAGACGGCTCACTTTGGTCTACCTCTGGAGGAGCTTCAACAACACATGAAAAAGCAACTTCAAGAGTAAGTCGCTGCATCAAACCGTTCAAAGATAACTTTGTGCCGAAACATTAGCTCAGTTTTCTTGAAACCATTACGCAGAAAGTATCCCTTCAGGGGATGGTACACGTATAGACGTTTATCATGGTGCAGCCATCTTGTTGTTTTTTTCTTCCATTCAAACCGATGTAACCATCCTGAGGCTGGAAGGGAAAATAGTCTGGTCCCTTTTTATAAATAGAGAATTAAAACTATCAGTGTCATTGTGTATATAGGGAATCTGACAAAGATGGCTGCTGTGTGATAAAGGTCTCTAGAGTTTATGTAGCGCTTTACCAACGAGCGTTTCAAGCTGCTCATAACATATTGTCTTCTTCATTCTCCTGAAGACGAGCAGAGTATACTGTTCGAAACGCCGAAACCACAATGGCACTTTTCAGAGCCACCACTCCTCCCACAAGAGATGTTTACATGGTTGTACCAGCAATAGGTATACATGTAGTTACTTCTTATCCTTCACACCACCATGCAAAGCTTCAAACGTTATATACAACCTGTGATGTTTTAGCTGGTTACCTTGTTTTGTGCACAGAAAAACTTAAATGAGACCCAGTTGTGATATATCGCAAACTGCCACTATAATAGATAGACCTATCTATTTTCGTTCATTCATTTGCATATGTTCTGTAACTTTTTTCTCCTCGCCATTACTGGGGTGCATAATGCATGTGTTGTCTGGCATGACGCTGGTGCTTCATGCAGTTGCGTCAGCATTATTGGTCGAAGAGACTTGTGAGGCATCAAAAACAACGCTGGGCAAACTCATGTGTCATTGTCCAACCAGTAACGGCAGCATCTGATTGTGCTTTTGATTCGTGTACAGAGTCAAATGTTACAATGTGTGGGAGAAAGTGAGACCGTGTTCCCATGGTAACCATGACAGATGGTTCTTGACTTAGCAGTAATAAACTTCAACTTGTTTAAAAGCGAGAATTTGGGATATCCGTAGCGGACATTTTTTGACATGTCAGAAGATCAAGTTTCACATCACGTTGTCATGGCAACACGGCAGGTGTTTCAACACCGCTGTAGTTGTACACCGCTACAAAGTAGTGGAGATGTTGACGTCATGTTTCCATGGAAATGCAATTACTGTTCTTTAATGAAGTCAAAGTTCAGGATTATGTAACTAATGGAGATCTCATGTTACCTTATCACATCGTGACCATTGTCTTATAGTAGTGATCAGTGATCAACATTTGTAAAAAGGGGGAAAACTAATTTGAGACCGGGGCCCCATTTAAAAAGTAGCTGTTCAAGCACAACAATAATACTTACTGGAATAAGGTTACCATCCAAAGTACCATTTCACACGTACAAGCTGTGACTGGTATCCTGCTCATTTCTGCTCAGCAGAAAATTGTCAAGGAAAGGTTTCTGCTTGAGCAGCTTTACGAAGTTGGGTCCAGTTGTTACATATTGGCTTACAGGGCTGATACTTCACGGAGGCATTGGACGCTATTGCCTCCGTTGCCCCTGTTCATTGCCTTGGTGCCCCCTTGAAGAGTTCCAATAGAAATTTACCATTTCCTCATGGCGGTGCCCTTTATCAAGAAGAAAATGCCTTGGTGCCCTTGCCCTTTCAAGAACGAAGCAATCTGGCCTGGGCTTCACCTTAAGGCCAGGTGTCATAGAGCTGCATAATAAGCACAAATATTAGCAAAGCAAGTTCGGCTTACTGGAATTATGGGTACCACCCAATTTACCATGTCATGTGTGCTATTTGTGACTGGTTCCCCGCAAATCTCTGCCCTGCAGGACTTTGTTGAGGAAAAGTGTTCTGCTTTTTAAAAAGAAAAGATTGCCCTGGGCATTTACATGTTTGCCATTCACAACTTGTTTGTTTTTTAATTGGCAGGCACAATTCTTTGATGTACGGAAACTTTACATCGAAACCGGACAAGAAAGATTCCCAGGATAAGAAACTAGACCACATCAACAAGATGCGGAAGATATACCTGCCGTCACGGAAGACAGGTGAGGAAGAAAAACAAAATTGACATCCTGACGTTCCAATCGGATTCCCCCCCCCCCTTTGTCGAGGTCCCTCGGGAGAATTAACCAGCAGCTGCGATGAAAGTCTAATATTTCAGATGCGTAAAATTATCAGGATTATCTATTGGAAGATATTCATTTTGCAAAGCGAATTTAAAATTCAGTCCAGCTGAGCAGTCTCTGGTGACCTTCTGTTAAAGGGAGAGTTTGTCGAATGTGGAACGGGCATAATTTAAAAATCAGTAGATAGATCTCTGTCATGACTGATAAGGGCTGGCCTGTTTGTATAAGCCTATGGGGACTCTATGGTCAAGGGGGGGGGGCAGAGAGGTTGCCCAAAATTGTACACAAATAAAAGCACATACCAATTTCTATTAATTTTTTTCTTCTTCTTTTCTTCTTGCTTTGCCTGATTTTTCCCCACCGTTTTGCCATTTTGTTTCTTTCTTTTTCTTGGGGGGGGGGGCAACTGCTCCCCTCGCTTCCTGGCTCATACTCCTGTGCCTGTTTGTAAGTCATTAAATCACCTAAACCCTCATCTGTTGTATATGCACGGTTTTGGCAGCTTCTTGCTCCAAAGTTTGCGAACGTTTGCGTGCACTTATACCCAAAATCACTCTTTTCATTGTTCAAAGGCATTTCGTTAATGACAGAAATTGAAATTCTCACTAACCTACACATCGCACCAATTTTACAACATTGGGTTGGGGCCGTGCCACCCCCAGGCAGTGCAGTTGTTGACTCTTTCCAGGCATGATACTTCACGGAGGGCAACGGAGGCGATTGCCTGCATTACCCCTGGTCATTGCCGTGGTGCCTTTGAAATGTTCAAGTAGAAATTCATAATTTCCTCATAGAGGTGCCCTTTATCAAGATGAAAACGCCATGGTGCCCCTTGCCCTTTCAAGAACAACACAATCAGGCCTGCCTTTTATTTCTTCTATTTCTGGAACGGTGTAATGTTTACACAATCTCCTACGAATTACTTATTCATGAAAGGATCCAGTTTATATGGATCACAGATCATCAGATAGTAATTGTGTAAACATTAATATGGTAATTACTTCTTAAGTAGCAACCTTAACTCCTCTGATGCACTTTTCCTGTTTAACTGGTTACTTTGATGTTTGCAGTCTGCAAACCTTTGGAGTGAAAAACCCAGCGATAAAAAAACCGCCCAGCGAGCCTGTGGCGGCGTCATTAGCGTGTGGTGTGACTTTGGCGGCCACCACAGCACGGGGATCAACAGGGCATTAACGACCCCCACTGCATCCCATGGGGTCATTAACGACCCCCACTTGTCATAACTCCTGTATAGAATTCTGAAGTTTATTGAGAGTACGAAGCATCCAGGGTACGAAACGTCCAAAGTCACTTCGTACCTTGGTAAAGGTACGAAGTGACCAAGGTACGAAGTGGCAAAGGTACGAAGTGACCTGACACCTAATTGCTAAACAGACGAACTAAAGACAATTGGACTTGCGGCTTCAAGCGCCTCCTCATACCCCGCACATTTGCTCCTATAATCATCCGCGTAGCAGTGTGATAGCTACATTTATTGAGATCTACATTTCGTTTTAAAACACACAGTTCAACTGAACGAAGTAAATACCATATTTTGTGAGGGCCTTTAGATTGCAACAACAAACAAAAAAATGTGAAAGGCAAGTCCAAAAATCCGTTTTTGTTCATGCTCAAATCCTTAAAGGAAAGCGAACTCCAGCAATGTGTTTCTTATTGGTCTCTGGTAATCATTGGAGAGAGTTTGCGTGAAGTGAGCGCAGCTTACGGTCACACTTACGTCACTTACGAACAGGATAGCCAGGCACTCCACGCATGACTAAAAAACGATCTCAGATAACATTATTCACTTAAGCGGTCACAACTGGACAAGTAATTACATTTTGATTAAAAAGCTCACTGAGCTGAAGATTTGCGCTTTGACATCTTCCACAACAACAAATATAAATTTATAGTGAGGGTGATTTTCCTCGACTCATGTCATGATGAGGGAATCCTTCCAGGAAGAAGCCGGGAGACGGACACATAATGAGGAGAAAACCTTGTCATTTGACGGCATGTCGTGGCCGAGCGTTCTGGAGCATCGAACTCAAGCTCTGATGGCTGAGTCATCAGAGGTTTGGGTTCGAATCCCAGCCGTGGCACCCGTGTTCGTGGGCAAGACACTTGACTATAGTTGCTTCTAATCACCCAGAAATAAATGGGTACCTGCGAGGGTAGTAGAGACTGTTGATGTGAAGGATAAGCAACCTGTGCGCCAACTCATTTGCAGTGCTGCATACTCCAATGATGGGTTTCACAAATGCTTGAGGCCCAATGAACAGGCGTACTAGTAGTGTAAGGCGCTTTGATATAATATTTCAATGTGTCTAAAAAATGTATAGTACTATTGTTAGTAAGTATTTCTATTTTTCTTGGACTGGTTATAGGCCATGTCAGAATTCTTTTTTTTTGCAGTGACTGTAGCTAAATAACTTGCCAACGGTTCTTTTTAATGTTGCTACCACTACCAGAAGCCATAGCCAAAAGAAATGTCACTCAATTCTGACTTGGTAAGAATGGCATTGTCGTGAGTCGATGAAAACTAAGCTCACTCCAACATGATGAAGGCTGTTTTTCTTTCTTATTCGCTGTAGCCCCACCGCCCTCTACGGCCCAAAGTGAGATAGGGGATCCGTGGGAGAAGGACGTTGATGACCTGGTGGAGTGGACGGCCAATCTGGATGAAGAGGAGTTGGAGTGACAACATGTCAACTCACAGATGGGGGTGCTTCGTCATTTTTGTGTGTGTCCCATCCAAGCAGCAGAGAAATGGTCTGCAAAATATTAAGTCGTCTGAATTCATGACTTGTTGCACAATTTCCGAATGGGATACTTTTGAGACGTTAGTGGGCGCCCTAGTAACCGGTCCCTTTCTATTATGAGAGCAGTAGAAAAGGACCGGTTACTGGGGCGCCCGCTAACGTCTCAAAAGTCTCCCATTAGCGGATGCGGCTAGATCACCAGGTTAGCACGTGTTGAAGCATAGGGCTATGCCCTTAGGAACAGCAGCAGCGGCAGCTGCCAATTCGGAGACAGCCTTTTTGGAGCTTTTAAGTAATGCTTAAAAAGTCTATACACTTAGCAAATTGTTAAGCAGGGAACCGATGTATGGTATTTTAGCTGGTCATCAATATTTCCTGAGAAAAGGGTTTCGGTGCTGTGTCCTGTAGCTTCATGAAATTGGCCTTCAAGATATGGTGGATCCAAAAACAAGTAAAATTTATGCGTGCAAAACCTTTTCCATATGTTTTTCCTCAAAGTGTGTGTAAAAATTTAACCAAACGTATGCCAGGAAAGGGTGTTTTTTTTGTGAGTGGTTTGTTTCTTATCTTTTGTTTCTAGATACTTCCTAATGTTTGTATTTATGCTATGATACACCTGTACATAATTGTTTTTAAAATATTTCGATAAATATTTGGTTCATATATTATTAAACAACACCATCCCGAAAAACCAGTGACCTTTTTTTCGTAGAATTTATTTCTTGTCTTGTCGCAGATGAGGTACAAATTATTTCAAAAAAGAAGATTTGAGTCTTGTAACTCACAAAGTGTAGATGCTGATGGTTAACAGTATTCTTTGAAAATTGGTTTTCATGAGGTGGCGATTTTGGGGGTTTTTTTTCAGTCTAATTTCTTCGCCCATAGACTGTTACAGTTGTGTTGTTCACTGCAGAAATAGATACCACATGCTCATTCTTCACTGGATGTCTCAAAATTGAATGAGTGAGGACGCTTCTTTCAGCTGAGGTGAAATTTTTCTGTGAATTCCTCCAAACGTGCTTCGGAAGAAAAAAACGGATTCTTCACCTAAAGCACACAGAAAGGACTTCAATCAGCCTGTAACAAGCAACGAGTAAATTTATGAAAGCATTGTCTCCGAAATCGATCAGGCCTGAATTCAGTCGGGAGGGTTGGATATCTGTCGAAGTTAGTGTTTTGTTACTCGACAAGTCCGACAACCCCAGCCTTTTTATTTCCTTTTCATTTCCCTCGTCATGTTGATGTGCGCCTCAACCAAGTTTCCCCTTACGATGGTTGTCAGAATTGGGTTGGCACGGTTTCCCATTTCCAAGTTGGAAATGACAGATCGCGCGCGCGCTCCACTCCACAAGTCCTCGCCCGCCGACAAAGCATTATGAGCTTTCTGTTGCCCTTGAGCGCGAGGTCTGCTACTACTCTATCGAATGAATCACGCCCCTGGGGACAGGTTTGTCGTCACTGTAAACCACGGTTGCCTGTTGTCTCCACGGAAGGTCAGAGTTCACCCGTGTATCTCTCTCTCCAACGATCATCTTTCTTCAGGCTTTACCCCCTCTTCTAAGGAGCGACACCACATGGTAGATATAAAGAAGCGCATAGCTGATGCTATGTGCGATCGTTTCCATCGCTACAATAATCAGGCGCCCTTGCGTATGTTATCGTTTGGGAGAACTGACAGAAGTCCTCGCGTTTTCCCGCCGGCCACAAACATGACCACTTGTTTAATTCCGCCATAATTCCACTCCTATTCTCCCGTGGGGGGCTTGGGAAAAGAAGAAAAAAAAGTATTGACAGTAGTGAGTCGCCGTGATCCGGATATTTGATGCGGGAGTAGAAACTCTATATGTCCCAAGACTTATCTGACTACCTGATGATACACGACCCATTTTCTTCTTGCTGCGTTCTGTGTCAACTGCCTCTTAGGAGATATCCACGTCCAAATATTTTGACGGATGACTTTTTTTTTCTTTTTTTCTTTCGAGGGATTTGGCCTTCTTGACATTGATGAAGTGTGACCATAGAGCCGGAAATCTGTAATTATTCGGCTCGGGCCCTCTGTATTGGCTTCCCTCAAACCCATTTTCATACTCTGGGTGATTATGTTCGGATGTGTGTCTCCAATATAAGTGTCGTATCATAAAGATACATTTTGAAGAAGAAAAAATGTAGCGTGAGCCATGGAAATGTACACGTGCTCGAATAACCGGGCGTCAACGCTGTTATCTTATAGGCACTAGGAAAGTTGTCTTGTATTTGCGGGCACGATCAAACCTAAACACGGCCTAGGTCTGACTTACATCTTTGTTTATACCCAGAGAATGTGACTTTTATGTGGGTGAGACTTGCCTGAGCCAAGGCTTTGCTGAGTTCTCTTGCCCGTCTAGTATCCTTTCCCCCATTTTAGAACCAGACTCACTTTTAAGACGGTATTCAGGGACAGCTCTACGGAGGAGCTATCAGACAAGATTGTATTCTAGGCATGTTTTCTATAATAGGAGAACGGTCCGTGGAGAGAAAGTCCAGGAAAAAAAGTGTGTCCACGAGCAGAAGTCAAACTGGCGCCGAAATCACCACGTGCGGTACGGCACCGTGCTTGTGCGGCACTGTCATATGTCACATGGGAGCGATGGTGGTAAGGTAACCCAAGAAGCGCGATTTGCTTCTTGTTTACCGATGAGGATGGTTGAAGCTATTTCCTTATCCACAACGGTTTTTCTGATATTAAAAACGCGTATGCACACCCAAGTCTTTCCTCATGCAGGGACTGTCGAGGGACTCGTGTTCTGTTGTTTTGTGTGTGTTCTTGTCCTTGTTACGTATGACTGAGTGAAATGGGAATTAAGGAAGTGGGCCGTAGACTTTCGGAGGAATTGCGGGTGTTTTCCATGAACGTAAAATTTAAACTGCGAAAGTACTCTTTTTTTTTTAAAAGACTGCACGCCACTTTCAAAGACAACACAACAAAATGGAGACGAAAGTGCAGTGCATCGCAAGCAGTAACGATTTCTGACGGAGTGGCAGTTGCCCGCAGCTATTTGGACATCCACAATGGTAAACCATCTTTACGCCGAAAACAGGAAGATGTTTTACAAACAACGGTTTCCCTCCAGGAGCATTCAGCAAAAAAGGTTAAGAGTGCAGTGCTGTAAGGATAACCGCTCTGAGACGGCGAACATTACGTGCGTGTACTGTTCAGGGACTTGCACCCGTGTAATGCAAACACATTGTATTTTAGGCCTAATGTTATTTCATTGGAGTTGGCGTAGATTCTATATGGGGATTTCGTGATTTGGGGGGGGGGGGGATTTTAATTGTGAAAGTAGATTGTTGTACTTAAAAGTATGGTTTAAAAGTACTTCCTTCAAAAGATCAGTAATTCTTTTGCAATCCTTTTATACAATAAAGGTGCGCAACATTGACGTAAAGATTTAAAATATAAATGTTCACAAGTACTTTTTAACACCCAGTTATGGGGACTCCCTAGTGTTGTTCTATTATTCCCATTTCTATTGATATACCTTGTGGGGGACAGGGTCTGACAAAGAAAAAACGTTTAGGGGATCTTTGTTCCATTGTAGAAATGTCCCCACATTATTTGCACATTGTCTTATGGTACAAAGATGGTCGTGGTGGAAAAACTTCCGTTGAAATATTTGTGCCTGAATCACCGTGCCGGTAGTTTTTTGAGAATTGAGTAAAACATATATAGCTTTGATCTCGCGAGTCCAAAACTCGATGTTTCAAAACAAAGAAAACAAAAATCATATAACGTGTTTTTTTTCCAACTATTTCTTGTGACTCTGGTGATTAATATAGAGCTTTTCACAGGTTGGTACTAACATGTACACCGCAAAAACTGGGGTGTTAAATTGATTTTCTTTGTATCTATATAATGACAACACCAACATGGTGTTAGTTATCCCCATTACTTTATCATTGGTAAAATTAACACCATGTCTGTGTTGTCACATATAGATACCTAAGAGAGTCAATGTAACACCCCAGTACGGGCCTAATGTTGGGTTACGTAAAGTGCTTATACTAGTCTGTGACAATTGCCATTGTTTTCGAATGCGTTAATTTTAACCGCATGCGGAATAAACATCTCTATGGTTAACAAGTTATCTTCCTTTATTAAGTATAACAACTGTTACTAATATTAATAACGACTGCAAGATACCAAAATCGACAATTTTATTATCCACCAGGTTTGTTGGGAAACTGTACTTGATCATTGTGTCTAAAACAAGAAACAGTCGTCGGTCATAACCAATAACATTATTCCTTGACGACTAAATATAAGAAAGGGGGAGGGGGAGAGAAGAAAAAAAAAGAAAATCATCTTTCAATTCAAGGGAAGGCAATGTTATTACTCGCAAGGAATTCCCGCTAACAATAATGACGGTATTGCTAATACACGGACGGACGGCCTTGTGTGGCGGAGCAAATTGCTGACGTCATAGCTGGGTAGTTTCTAGCCCGATCGGCTATGCAATACTTATTGCCAAGATTATATTCCGTAATTGGAAGGGGAAATTATATTTTCTTTCAATATTATTCATTTCCGCCGTAATTGTTCCAAAACGATCGAATAGGGGAATATCAAAGACCGATGATTATACAAAGAATGTTGATAACTTGGATGAGATTTCCGAGGTTCGGGTAAAATTATAACAATATTATTTTCTTTTTTCCTCTTACCCAGGTTCGATTGTGATGATGCATGCATTGCATAAAACTCCCCGTAAACATTATTTTTTAACCCAGGATCTTTTAAGTTAATTGTCGTTGTATGTAATTAAGACGTTAATAATGTAGGATTCTACGGCATAGGTTGTATAAATTACTAAATACTGGGAAATGGGCGGCCATCATGGAATGAGAGAGCCCAAGGTTGTCGAATATTGCACAGTGACCTATGGGGGAAAATAATAGAAAACGGTATCCATCATACAGTTCATGTCTTTCTAATTTTCCCATGGAAGTAGGCAGATCAGTGGGCAGTTAGCGTAATTTTTTTTCGTGGGGGAAGATTGTGTTTTTGATGACAAACAAGTATGGAATTTAGCAAACGGCGTATATTATGTTGTGAGAAAGATTTTTTATTCTTTTGCCATCGCCGATTTGTCCTAATATATTTATTCCCGGTCAGTGTCAGCAAAAACAGCCTATTTTACTTTCATGCATTTATAATTCAAGCAGTTTTGGTTAATCGGTTGAAACCGTCATTCAATTTCACTTTGGGGGCACAGCATTATATTCATTTAACCTTATTAGACGTTCTTTTTAGCCATGCATGCGAAATCGACATTAAATTTAGCAGAATAGGCGCAACAAGGGATTTCTGCGAATGCTTTCCGAGCGAACTGTTAAATTGAATTTTTATCTTTTTTTTTTTAACTGCACGACGTAAAAAAAACAATTAAGTAAAATTGAATTACTGTTTCGAGGAGCTTTCAATTTCGCGCGAAAAAGAATGACGTTTTAATTTGCCGCTTATTTGTCGAAAATGATCGGGAAAACCAACAAATAAGAACAAAGATAGGTCGAAAACCAAATCTCTTTTCAAAATTTTCATAATAGCTGCCATGATTCTACCTACATTTTTTTCAAGGGACTTAATCTGTGATGGCCGTGCAGCCACAAATCAATGTCTTTCTCATTCAACATACTCTGACTGTGTGCCCAGTTCCATGTTCGTATCATCACCTGTACGTACCTGCCGTATTGTATAAGACGACTCTATGTTTTAGTTTGTCTAAAAAGGACGGGGTAATTTGCCGTTTCAGCCTCCGTTTAAGCACACTATTTTGTCTGTGGAACGAAAGTCTACATCGTGGATTATAATAGTCTTGTTACGTTACTCGTGATATCTCACTCAGATAATTATGAACTGTTGTGTCAGGGAGTGACTAGTCCCCCCCCCCCCCCAACTGCCTAAAAATATCCTGTTGGTAACTGTGACGTAATTCCACTGTGTTTATAGTCACGCCCACTTCACACAAACTGGCTCCATCGATTGCCAGAAGCCCGTAGGAAATGCGTTGAACTCTTTGGCCTTGATGATTTATGTAAGAACAACATAATTTCTGGACTAGCCTTTCACGTGTGTTTCGCAAAAAAGAAAAAAAAAAGAAAAAAAAAGAAAAACGATCTAAAACTAAAATGGACACTACAACTCGACTTGACGATATGAATCATCACGTCTGTAGGATATTAAGTGGTATGGCACTATTGGAACTCCGTACGTATCGTTTGGAAACTGTAGTTATCTGTTAACTTCGGTAATAAAATAGGGAGAAAAAAATATATTAGCAAAAAAACGCTCTTAAGTAACATTTTAATAGAATTCTACAAATCTGTCTTTTAAGAAAGGCGGCGTAGAATGCCTGTCCTTCAATACTTGACTTTTTGTATTACGACTGATCGTTTGTATTATTAATAAGTATAATTTATCAAAAGTTTAGGGAAAGGTTTGAGGGGATGACGATTTGTCTACTCTCAGATTTAATGGTGACACGGAGTGCCTGTCACCCTGAGGTTATTCTGTGCGTCAGGCCTCGCTTCAGCAGCCATGCATGCCATGGGCCCACTAATATGAATGCATTCACAGGCAGTGACAGTGAATGCAAATGTGGGCCGCCATTAAATTTTGATATCAGACGTGGATATCATTATTGTATTATTTTGTCAGTTCATATCAGCGATTCCGGGAACTGTGTATGCTTTGAAATTTGATTATTCAAATGTATGGGTGCCGATACATGTATTAAGGGCCGTGATGCGCGCACGTGTGTGTGTGTACAGACGTTATAATGCATTGACGACATCCAGTCGCCATCTTAGAGGTAAAATGACATCCAGTCGCCATCTTAGAGGTAAAATGACATCCAGTCGCCATCTTAGAGGTAAAATGGTGATGAAACAATGGAAACGCACAGATTCGTACGCGCGGCGCATACAGGATTGGCCGATGAACAACCTCCTTTTGACCTCTAGGCGAGGGCGCCCTACTCAAATGACGTCATATATGCGTTTAATATAATGTGTTTGCGTCATACGAAGTGTATCGAGCTAAGATGGCACATGGCCTTTTTGGATATTCTGTGGAGTGTTTGTAATTCTTAGGCCAACGTCGTCATCAACTTAAAAAAAATAAAAAACAAAAAATCTCGTTATTTCTCTATTTGGTAATTATGGTTTCAAAAAGAAACCATTAACATATTGAAGGGACCCAATGAGAGAAAAAAAAAACATATTTCCGTAATATGATTGGTTTCAAGAGTGTCTGTTTGATGGCCACAGAAGGTATGTGTAATCAAGTCAGGCTTCGTTTCCTGTTTTTGGCCGGAAAATGGTTTTCTTATTGCGCCAAAACTGAGCTACACATTCCACACAACATGATTTTGGTTCAATCGACCAATGGCTTGATTTCCAAACTCGGTAGAAGATGTTTAGCAAGAACCCTTTACGAAACCACGGTTCCGACTTGGGCACCGTCAACTTTGATCTCGAAAGCGCACGCTTTCTGTATCGTGTTAGTTAATCTGTAACGTGATTCCACTGTAAGTCACGCCCACTTCACACAAACTGACTCCATCGATTGTCAGAGGCTCATAAGAAATGCACTGAACTTGTTTGTCTTTGTTGATTTATGTAAGAACAAAATAATTTGTGGACTTGACCTTTCACGTTTGTCTATACTTATAGTCGGTTTCTTTCATAAGAAATGTATTTGAACGAAGGAACTACGTGTTTTTCGGTAAAAGAACACGATAACTTATGCCAGCTTTGGAACCGGAAGAAGCAAAACGTTTGGGCGTGCAGATGCGCATGCGTGTGACGTATGACTTACCAACAGACTGACCCTATAAGCAAGGGCCAAAGCCGGTTTGGAAAAAGGCCCACATATCCTCAATAGGCTATGTTCGACGGATCAAGACGGCGTCACCTTGATGAATTATCAAACTTCCGTCAAATCCCGTCACTTCTCACCAGTTTGCGCTGCTCATTGAAATCCACGCGAAACACTGGCAACTGACCATTACGTTATCTGTGTCACCACCTACTACGCGGAATAAATTAGTCTTATAAACCCCGACCTTACGCGTCCTTGTATAATTAGGCCTTCAGACCAGCACTTGAGGGTTTCTAAAGTGCGTGTTTCCCTGTGCGGTTCTTTCCGGTTGCCGACCTCTGTCAGTGCCAATCGATGCATATGATAACATGCAAATATTCTGTCCATCTTAAAAATCGAAGACAGAAGAAGAAAAAAAATGGTGAACAGCAAAAATGAAAATCAATTGTTTTTTAAGTAGCACGCCCACTGGGTTGGATTTAACGAGCTATCGTCGTCATTGCAGTACGTGGATTCACGGTTATAACAAAAAGTGCGGCGTGAGTGTGTGGTCATAGGTAACCCAGCGGTTAATATATCCGCTCAGAGTTTTCCTTCCATCCGGTTTACGAGCAGACTTACCCGTGCATGTAGTTCAACTTAAATTCCCTAATTTTCATCTATTCTATACTGAGTATTATGCGGTTTTTTTTTTAAGCTAAGTAGGTCTCACAAAGTGCCTTATTACCCTGATCGGGCCCTAAGCATTCCTGAAACCATCTTAACTCTTTTGGAGTATGCAGCACCGGCAACCAAATGGGTGCACATTAAACAATCTTCCACTTCTTATATGCAACAGAAATTGACAGTAATTTTGTATGAAGACCGCAAGTCTTTGCAAATCATGTAATGCAGGTCCATGAATTGAATTCTTAAGTATTGGCCGTGGGGGGGGGGGGGGGGTGTGGACGCGATCAAAAGTAAAGTGCGCCATCAACGTTGGTACCTTCTCATTGACGAACGAGCTACACACGTGTGCGGACCTCCGTCACATAATAACAACAGTATATTTTGTTTACAACCGTTTGTAATGCCCGTTTATTGCCTGGTTTTTTTTAAAGCTGAAAGTGAATATAAAATAATATGGTTTGCATCACAATTGGGCTAATTATCTATTTAAAAGAAAAACGTTCACCTTTTTTACACAATGGTTCAAGCCGTGCTTTTCTGGTCTTGTGAATGCGCAATATTGTGCCCACCCCGTCCCCCGTATTGGCCCAAGTTCTAAAAGCCGGACAGTGTTAAGTTGGTATAGTTTATGATGGAATTATTTACGAATACCAACAATATGATATATTAATAATATAGTGCTTGTATGGCGCCAAAAACAATGAAAAACATGCTCTACATAAGGCGCTTTACAGAAAACTGATAAGAAAATAATTACAAAAATACAATTACTGTTAAAAAGCTACAGGAACAAGTACATATAAAAACTGGAAGTTAGCGATCAAAATCACGTGTTAAAATGTTTTAACGTCACAACCGTATTTTCCGCCAACCGGTGATAGATAAGCTATTATTAGCTTGATGGCCGGCCATTATGGACCTGCCATCAGTCCAAGCGAAGTGGTTGAAAACGTTGGCATTTGAGATGACCTGAATTAAGTTTAGTGTAGTGGCTTGTTTTACGTGTACTAACACAGCAAAGTAAACTCGACCAAACAGATTGGTTTCCGATCCAATATAGAAAAGCTGTCAATTAAATTAAATCGAATAACTTCCGTCTTGCGACATTCAAGCGATAAATTGAAACTTAAGTATTTTTTTTCCCTTTCGAACAAATGGGCTGATTATACTTTTGTGTAAACGACAGTGCAGCCGCCGTGTGTGTGGTTAAACGGAACGCTTATGACGTCATCATCGTCTCGTGAGCTTGCTGACAGTCACGTCATCACTGGGCGAGCGAAGTGATGATCCAATGCGGACACGAAAAAACCCTTCTCATTCAATCTTCTTTTTTTCATTAAACGAGGTAAGCCAAAATCTAGGTCAATGTTATTCTGTTTGGCTGTATCTTTAATATGCATACTCTGCAGAGCGAATGGGTCGGGACGTCCATTGGTGCAAAAGCAATTAGTGAGGCTGCCTCGCGGCCATTTTAGCACTCCACAGACGGAAAAAATAGACACACACACACAAAATATACCGTAGTTCAAAACACTAAAGCAACGTTTATTTTTTCTAGTCAGTATTCGGCCTGCAGTCTATACGCCTTAAAACAAAAGAGTGTGACAAAATGGCAATGTTTGTAGCCGAAGTTGCTCCAGAATAAGTTCCCGAGCGAGGGAGAGCGGGCTAGTATGTTGTGAGAGGTAGGTACGGTACCTTGTAGTTTGCTACTAGCGTCATTAAACCGGATCCCAGTACCCAATTTAGTTCAGACTTGTTTAAGGAAGGAATATTTACTAAACCAATTTAGCAGGGGACCAGAAACAAACACGGGTTATACTCGGCATTTCGGTTTTTAACATCAACTATGGTCCATAAGCAGACGTGTTCTGCTTTACGGAACCATACCCGTTAGCAGAATTTCTATTTCGTAAGCTTCCAGCATTCTTGCATTAAAGGTAAAATATAGGATTGGCAAAGGTGATAGTGCACAACGATGTTCTTATTTTGTGTGTGTCAATATACATGGAAAAAACTGTGAATATTTGGGCTAAATCCGTCGTCCGAGTCAGAAGAAAATTGTGAAAAACCGTGCACACTTTTGAGCATGTTGTCCTTAATTTCGGTTTTTACAACCGAAATTAAAATGGGGGTCTTCATTTTCTATTTTCTCGACTTTGACCGTATTCAGACAGAAATATTTCTATGGAAGATTGGTACTGGCATGAACTTCATAATTAGTAAGCTTTTAGACTGGTACTAAGAAATGATAAAAAATAATCGACGTATACTAATCCTGTATTCCACATTTTAAGCAGAATAAATGACTATACAACAATGTAATAACGCACACACGAGCCATCGGGTCTTCTCGATCGCTTGAAAAAATAAGCCGTATGCACATTTCTGTTATTGATCCAATTTACCTGACGTCATCACATCATCAAATATTGTTTGCGCCATTTTGGAAGTTGTATTTTCCGTGTGTTAACTACTGCTAGTAGAAGTACAGTGTGCCTTACATGCGACGACATGCGTGCAGTTGGAACCTTATATCTTTACATGCATTCTGACTCCCAACAAAATGGCGTACACGGGCAGAAAGTAGCCGCGTGTGACGTCAGTCTAAGAGTTCGATAGTGCGCATACACATTTTGTTTGCAAGTGAACAGCTGCATGAAACCGGGTCATGTTTCTGCCCAGATTTTTCGTCGGTAAGCAAGTCTAGACGCCAAGCAGCTTTAACTTTTAGAGATCTTTTCCTTGTGTTATTGCATTTTTGTGCGAAGATACGGTTAGTGTCACAAATAAATCGCAGGGCATTTTGGCTGCACGATAACATTATTTTTTTCCCTTGCATAATGAGGACTCACTCTTCATTTGGTTCCCCCTTGTGATCAGCAAACCTGTCTACCCAATAGACTGGCACTCAGCTCAAGGTCTCCATTCAATGACCTGAGCAGACGAAACACATTCTTGACGAAATGTATTTTGTTCTGAGCCAAAACTCAGCGGCAAGCCATACGCAACCATTAAAGCATCATCATCTCATTCGCTGATAATCTGTTCCTTGAAGGGAAAAAAAACAGCTTTCTGTATCTATCCGTAAATTCAATAGGCCCCTACGCTTAGAAATCACCTGGACCCAATTTCATAGAGCCTCTCAAGCAGAAAATAGCGCTTACAAATTTTCTGCTAAGTAGTAAAAAAATAAGCAGGATACCAGTCACAGATTGTACATGTGACATGCTATTTTGACTGGTAACCTCAATTCTGGTAAGCATCATTTTGTTTGTGCTCAGCGTGCTTAAGCAGCCCCATGAAATTGGTCCCTGGACCCAGATTCACGCCACTGCTTACCGTGAAACTCTGCGCTAACGCCCTGCTGCGGCCCATAGAAATACGCACGTTGCCCCGTAAGCGCAAAATTATTTGGTAAGCAGCGCAATGAAATTGGGTCCAGCTGTCTATTACTATAGAGCAGAGTGGGATGGGGGTTGGGCGTGGATTGGAGAATGGAGGGAGGCGGTGCTTATAACATTGTTGTTAAGCTCAAGTCAGCCGTGAGCCTGTTTACAGAATAGCGAGCATCTGAAAGAATGTTTGGTGTTAATACACTCCCTTTCTAAGCAAAATCGCTATGCCGTTTCCCTTTGTGTGTGTGTGTGTGTGTTGTGTGGAAAACTGCTGAGCGGTAATGTGACTCCACAAATTTAGCCAGTCAGAAACGAAGCCTCTGGATTAACGGCTTCGGCAGGGGCTGTGACTGGAACGCCAAAAAGTCCTGTTCCTCAACGTTGTCGTTGAAGTCAACGGCCGTAGCCGTAGCCGCAGTCGCTTGATTCGGAAACGGCCCAAAGTTTACAACCTTGCATTAAAGGCCCGTGACAATATGGTCGGTGACCGAGTCTCTCTGATGCTCTACTGGGTTTGTAGCTCTATGGTCAATCTGTGCGCCTGGCCTTTTCTTTGAGAATAAACAGACCTGTTTATCAAAGACAGTGCTAAACACGTTCAGTTGCTGGACAGAAATGAGAAGGGAACCGTTCACTTTTTCATGTAGATATCACGTTCAGTTTAGCCGGTAACCTTTTCCCCTGCTAAGCGAATTGGGTATTCGTGCTTAACACGTCCTATGAAATTGGCCCGGCACACCTGCATTTGAAATTGAAATTGAAGGTTTGAAAATTGTTATCACAGGTTAGGACGGTGCACCTGAAAAAACACTTTGCCCTTGCGTGACACGGGCACTGGAAACAGAATGTTTGACAAAAAAATGTCGCCAAGGAAATTATCTAGATTTCATTATCTAGATGTTCACCTGTTTTTTGTTTCCTTTTCTTTTTTTTCTGGTTAGCTTTGATTTAAGTGTTTCTTGTAATAATGGAATTGGGGTGTCTATATCACATTGTGGACAACCCGTGAATTGTAAACGATGACTATTTTGTTTTGTTTCAGAAGCAAGTGGAAAACCTGTGTTCATGTTTTCTTTAATTCAAGTCAATCTATCTGCAAATGTTTCTGATATTATTGCTGAGGTTGACAATTTTATTGTTCAGATCATTTAAAATGCACCACAAACACGAGTCAATTCACATCTCTTTTGTCCAGGTTGATAATATAGTTGTACAATTTGATCCAGAGATCAGATGGTCACCATATTGCTCAAATAGCAATGATTGGTTTTTAATTACATTGATCAACCTGATAGGGCCATTCCATATCCGCAACGAACGCAGGTAAGCCCGTGTGAATTTGAGACCGCCAGAAGTCCTATGCAAACACGTATTCAAAAGATAGAGAGGAAAAAAAACCGAAGGGCGTCACATGCAGTTCGCACCTGCGCTCGGTTTTGCGCGGGAATTTCTTGTGTGCATAATAAATGTCGTTTCATGCATATGCATTAATAATTCATCTTTCGTGATAGAGCATAATAAACTGGCTGGTGCTTCCTGTCAGCGGCGGCCGCCCTGTATAGATGATGTACACGGGTCCATGCTGCCACAAAGCATCAGGCTTTTTATACCGTGTCATCATCATGTACGGGAAAATTTCATTCCATTTTCTACGTATACCGTAGCTGGGTGAGGAACGGAGGGAGGCCGGGTCTAGGCTCTATAGTCTGTCACCACCCACGGTTTGGATGGCTACTACTACTTGCACGCCGCATGCATACAGAAAGGTTCGAAGGTGATAAGAGTGATCGTGCCCACACACATACACTATCTCTTGCATGTAGCCAACACAGCAATCTTCTGAATGCCTTACGACATGACTGATGAGGAGCGGACTAGGTTATCTTCTTTACATACTCTGTGATAATCTGTACCACATTCAAATGTCACATTTATGTGGAGGAGTTATCACACGGTCATCAGCATGCTACAATATTAACTGCCAGTGACAAGTGAAATCACTCTGTAGCGATCTGCTATTGAAGCTTGGCCTGCATTTAGCGGCTGTACTCTAGAACAAAAACAAAAAGCAGGCCATGTAATGAGGACGGCGACCATCATGCCTACACCATCAATCTCATCAACAATGTGCCTTTAATTGTTGTAATATTAAACCAGCCTTTCAGCACGGATTCACCGTCAATGTGAGCGTGGTGGACAGTGCGCCTCCTGGAATCAACGCGGGCCTACCGAATCGACCGGCCCCATCAACCCCACACTCTACTCTATGGTACGTTTAGCCACTGAGTGGCGTCGGCAACACGTTTAATTCGCCCACAGAAGACCGGGGTAAGTTACGACCATGTGATAATAATATACAGCAATGTGTTGCATGCGTATTACACTGTACGATAAATAAATTACACACAAAAAATGTGCTCATATTTAATATATGCACAGGCTTTAATGTATGCGGGTTTTGCTGTTACACTGGTAAATTATAAGCGGTTTGCAAAACTACATCAGTGGTTTCAGCATTCAAACAGGAGACGCTGTAGATCTTACATACCATACCACATAGCCATAAACGACATGCTAATTTTTAATCACTGTAACAAGAACCGGCATGACATTTGACATTCAATTATCAGTTGCCGATTCAGGTGTCAGTGTAAATAACTGTAGATGTTCCGTTCCTGGATTATTATACCCAGCCGAACTGTGAAATGTACGACTCGCCAAAAAAACCACTTGACAGTGGTGACCTTGTAATTATGAAACTCACGGGTATCATCCACCCCGTTGGTGTGACAAGCGTGTATTTGTAAGTCGTTTTCTCCATAAATTAAAAAACCCAACCCAACCGTGATTTGGACGCGCTGTCATTAGAACATGGAAACTGCGTCTCGTGCCGTTACGTACAAAAGTGCGTGAACAATACTTGATGTATGCTTGGTATTTTTAACCGGGTTTGAGCTGACATAAGGCCGTTTATACACAACAGTACATTTCACGTATGTGTGTATTGACTGTATCAGTTTGTTCTGGTTTGAAATGGGGCAGTGTTTAAAAGTCGAGAGGGAATGCTGGGTGGGTGTATTCAATTGTTCACAGTAGCGGCTGTATGAATAATTATCTAGTCATAATTGATGACGAACCGCGAATTGGTTACCCCCTTATCAAAGTATTCCCTCGACCTTCTTTCCATGACAAAGTGCCCACTCTCCGTTCCTATCTCTCAGCAAACAGCACCTGTAGTAAAATAATAACGGCCACAGCAAGAACATCGCCATAGCAACCATCAACCCCCAAAAAACAAAAACAGCATGAACAGACAAAAACAAAACAATACAAACTGATCAATTGATTCAGATATTATAACACCTCGCATCTCACAACATTTGCATCTTTATCCCCCCCCCCCTGAAAAAAACTAATGACCGAGAGAAAAGCTATGACCACTTACTGCCATATTATTTGATTCTTGTTCAAGGTTAAATGTAATATTGAACTCGTAGGGGTTACGTAAACTTGTAATCCGTCAACTTAATGTCGATCATCTTTAAACGAGATGAACCCGTGCAGATGGTAAATACATCATACTGGTTCTATGCATCATACTGGTTCTATTTTGACTATTTGGAAAAAAAATTGCACCTAAATGCTTGTGGATCGTTGAAAATGGATGTAAACTGACGATGGAGGTTTATTTCAGATCATTGGATACCACTTACATGAATTTTGTTTTTGAAAAAAAATAACAATTTGTGAAGTGTTGGTGATGTGACCTTGTATGTAAAGAGAACCACTGTGTATAATGTACTAGGCGTATATACTATAGGTTTGCCCCTGGCATGCAACCTCGTACATGGAACTTTGCACCTTTTCCTCATCATCGTCCCCACAAAATGCACATTTTTGTGAGAATAGAATAAACACATTTTGAAACAATTCACAGAGCAATTTTTAACACTTGGTGTTCCTGTATCTTTAAAGCTATGCAACTTTTTAAAATGTATTCTAAACGTTCGGTTTTTTGTGATCCGTGTGTAAACTTTGTGTTTGACAACCTATATTTCGTGACGTCACTTGCTACGTCACCCTGATGAGAGCTTCTCAAATCCCGTGTTTGACCTGCTTCTAATCACGAATCCCTTTTCTCAACCAATACTTAAGATTTTAGCTAAATGATTCGCACAACGATCCATTGTGCGAGGTTAATGTCACGCATGCACTCAACATTTAAGTAATGCGGTCATCGATGCTGTATAACGGGGTCCTCGGAGCACAATCGTTAAAACTATCTGTCGTGAATATCGGTTAAATCGTCTGGAATTTATGATAATATGATCAAATAAATCATAAATAGGTGGTTATTTGTATAAGTAAAAGCAAGTGTACACTCCGTGCGTGATTGAAGACATGCATTATAGTGGAACGTCGTGATGTGCAAATCTATAACTAAATATAGCAGTCGAACTATTTGAAAAAACAACATGGTTTTGGTTTTGGTTTGAATTATTGTGGAGGTTTGGAGTCAGCTACACCATGAAAAAAACTATTAGTAAAGTCGTGATACAAAACAGGGCTGGTAAAAGTAACGCTGTGACAAAAACACAAATCCAAATGTTTCTTAGATTTAAACAAGATTTATTTATTTAATTCGATATTTTATTATTTTACCTTATTAGTTTTATATTGAGATACAGGTGTCTATGGATTGGCATGAGACCTTGTCCTTGAAAGGCAAAGGCAGTTTTTCATGGGATTTGTAAAGGGCCCTTCTAAATGAAATTTCAAGAGGCACTGGCAAAGGGGCATGAAATCAGTCTTTTGTCATATTTTTTTTTATATACACACGTATAGACCACGAACACTGTTTGGTAATCATCGAATAGGTCTATAATTCGCATAATGAGCATAGTCAGACAAATTGGGACTTGTGTCGTTTATCGAAGGTAACTTATAGAACAAACATCTGGGTTTTTTTTAGTGTTGTGTTTTTGCCATATACAGGGATCATTTTCTTTGAAAAACCGTGTGAAAAAAAACCCGAAGATGTACTTAGTCTGGTACCTTATTGATAATGCGCTGTACTGTCGCGTAGTGTCACACAGGGAACCTGACGGAAGCGTTCCCAAGCTGACAATGATTGCTGATGTGATACAGTTAGCATTGACAGATTGCATGAATTTAGGTGATAATGTTCAGTGCTACCGGTGTGTAGAAAATTTATTATAATGCAAAGCGCCCTCTTTTGATACATACGTGCATTACTTGAATTGTACATTTCAAAATGGCCTGCGCGGAAAAGAAGGTTCAGCAAACTACACGAACATCTGATTTTTAAGCTTAGAGATTACTACTTGTTGTAAAGTTGACACTGACTCCGTAAAATATAGAATGTCTTCATTCAGAATCGAGTGCTGTCTGCTTCAGTGAAATTTTGATAATAATTGGTGGGATTCGAATAATATTGTTGACCTTCCCTATGGTGTACCGCCCCGTGTGTTGGGGGAAGTTAGAATTTTCTCATTTAAATTCATAATGGCTTGATGGGAATTTCTACGAAGATGGGAATAGTTTATGACACAACTGACCCGTGAAAATGTTTCATCTCACAGTTTGGTGTTTGTTAATCGTGAAACGGCGAGGTGCATTGAGCATGACAAATTCGATCAACATCCCATAATGGATACTGTACTTTCAAACAATCTCATTCAACTGTACCCCGATTGGGAGTACTGATGTCCTCATTGGGATTAAGGGTTCCGATTGCGGGGTATTTTTTTAATGGCAATATGGAAAATACGGAATAGTGGATCTTTTTAATAAAGGAATTGATATTGAGTATCTTAGTTTTTCTTCAATCCGTCAATTTCATCGAATAATTGGCTGGAAAGGTAAACAAACTCTCCTGTCCATTTTAATTAGCAATGGTTATTAAACAGTTTGCAGGAAATCTGACCAGTGTATGGAGCTTGAAAAGGACCTCAAACAGTTTGATATTTATTGCATTTTGGGGTATCAGGTTGGCTCAGTGGTTTCTTTCCCTGCCTTTCACTTCCCGTGGACCCCGGTTCGAATCCCACCTCCGACCGGAGCCTTGCGTGTGGACTGGGTTTTCGGTCCCAACCTTCCCATTTCCTTTTCATCTTGTTAGAGGCGCTAACTTTTGCTTTGATGTGTAATCAAAACAAAATAAAAACTCAAGGAATTAGTCCCAGCTTTGTATAGCCTCAAAAAGTTAATGGAATAATTCATCATTGATTTCCATCCATAGATTTTATGGAAAATAGTTTTAATTTTGTAAGGGATTTTGGGGTCGGTGGTTGTGAGGATCTTGAAATGCTATCTTTTGTCAACTTTGACTGTGGGATATTTTAACCGGAATAATTCTCTGGAACATTTTGGTACTGGTATGAGTTGTATTTAGTGAGCATCAGATTGACACTTAGTTTAAAAAAAAATGATTTTGTTTTCAAAACATGGATGTAACTTTTTTAGATGAATGATATTAATGTCGAACTGTTGTTAGCTTCTCTGTAATTAATAGTGAACGGTGCAAAGTAAACTAAACCCCCCCCCAGCCCCCCCCCCCCCAAAAAAAAGAGTTTCAGCAAAGAGTGCATGTTACCTATCGATCAGATTGTATGTGCATTCTGGTGACTGGTCTACCCCTCAATGTTTGAGCTATGCTGTAATTTGCCATAAAGCAATTACTCTAGATAACAATGGGAAGGGAACTTGGTGTTGAGTAATAAAGGGCGTCTGCTTCTCGGAGGTCGAGTGAACCCACGGTTTCTTTTTTCACAAAAAGCAAGAACATAATTCATGAGTAAAGCTCTTGGCATAGAGTCCCCAGTTGCGAGAAAATATTCACAATATTCTCACATGGGAATTAAGTGTACAAAACTCGAATTGGAAATGAAACTTGTGATCTGAACTTTTTGTTTGTTTGGGGGGGGGGATTGAGACCGCATAATTTTCTTTTAATGAGTAGTTTGGAGAGAGGGAGGAAAATGTAATATTTTTTACTGATTATTTGATCAAAAAGCAGAAACTACTCCAACTATCTGTTCCAACTTAAAGAACAAACATTCCGCCATTTTCAAATTAATAAATAAATGTTTTCCCACAACAGTTTTTTTCGTTTTGATTTGTTGTTGTGGTGTTTGTTTAGTTGTTGATGATGTTTCTGTTACTGTTGTTCTTGCTGTTGCTGCTGCTGTTGCTGTTGCTGTTGCTGTTGTTGTTGCTGTTGCTGCTGCTGTTGCTGTTGCTGTTGCTGTAATGACGCCCTTAAAGTTATGTGTTGTAGTTGATTCCCTATTCTTTATTAAAGGTACTATCTCGTCGCACTCTGTTCCTTTAACTTCATCAATTTTTTACCTTTGACCCGGTGCCTTCTGCTCAAATTATTGGAGCCAAACCTGGCAAATGACACGAGCAGGCTTTCTTAATTTAGGGGTGTGCGATCGTTTACAGTGCTCATTGTGTATGCGGCTACGCTGCTGAGTTGGTCAAAGGTAGGCGTACTGTTAGGGCTCACAAGACGCGTTTTATGGATTTACATTGGAAGGGCATAGCCGTAGCATTATGTTATAGACTATATCCCAGATGTTTACTCTCTTAATGTAAAAGAGTGAAAAACCACTCTTTTTGTCCGCCATACCACTCTGGCAAGGGGCCATATGCCGGACAACTCTTTTTAGAGTGAAAAAACATGTATTTTCACTAGATTCTGAGTGAAATTCACTCCACTTTCACTCAAAAAAGAGTGGTGAAGAGTGAGTTTCACTCTCAAAAGAGCCAAACTGACACCACTCTGGCAAGCGAGTGAAATTTTCACTATTTTACATTTAGAGAGTACTATTAGCTAAGCACAACTGAGCAGGGAACCAGTCAAAAGGGATGTGCATGTACACGACCTTTAAGCTGGTAGCCTATTGTCACTGAGCAAGATAATTATGTGATGCTTACCGGCAGAGTCGTTATCAAGTTTTATAAGCAATTTGTACCCAATGTGAGAGTTTTTGGGACGCTATATGGCGGCAGACTTGTGTACGCATGTCAAGAACTACTGCAATATCTAAATTGGAGGCTACGGCTACGGCTACGACTGTTTCTAAGGGCGTTGCTAATGAAGTTCAGTACTTAAACGAATGATGACACGGTGATCCAGCCGTAGCATCAGCCGTTGCAGCGAATGGATATAAAAATATGGTCTATGTTAAGAGTGAAAATTGACCTGGTATGTCTGCTGCCACCTAGCGCTCCCAAATAATCACATTGGCTTAACCAGGGAAGATAGTTTGTTTTTTTGTATGAATTGATCATTCAGCACTCATCTCTGCAAGTTCACACACGGAACTCGACAATGACGTAGTATCATAAAGGTCCACAACCCCGA
Organism: Marthasterias glacialis; assembly: GCA_911728455.2. NCBI lineage: Eukaryota > Metazoa > Echinodermata > Asteroidea > Forcipulatida > Asteriidae > Marthasterias > Marthasterias glacialis. Next base: position 7,028,879 of record OU452225.1, on the reverse strand, counting down.
AAGAATTATGAAAACCGTAATTACTGCAATATGTTCGGTGGATATACAGTAGTGATTAAAGCGTGGGCGAGGCCTATACAGGGATGGCACCAAATCGTCATCAGTCGGTATTCAGACTTTCATCGAAAGGGTGCAGGCTTGCCAGGCAGCGTCCTAATTTGCGGCTTCAGCAGTTGGATGTCCGGTTTTTGTTTTGTTAGGGATTTTGAGAACGTTCACTGTGTGTACTTATTCCAATTGAGGCAATCGAAAGGTGAACAAGGGTGATTTTGAGGGCCTTCAAATGATATTTTCTCTGGAGGATGGTTACTGGTACGAACTTGCTAGGGAATGAGGGAATGAGCTCTCAGATTAAAACCAAAAAAACTTAAACTAGTTTCTCTATAGTGTTTTCCTCGCATTGTTATTATGCTTAACATTGGAATAAAACAATATAAGAAAAATCACCGAAGTCGATGTCTTTCTTTGCTTTTCAGAAGGTTAAACTCTTTGTATGTAACGAAGCGAATTATTGGACTTGCCCTATTATGTACAACGAAGGTAACATTGACGGACATAACAGCGTGACAACAAATTTTCCGCCGGAAAGCTGACCAAAAAAAACCCATTGCCCACACTATAGGTATTTGCAATTAGCCGCTATGAGTGTTTGAAATGAAGTAACATTTCGAATAATGACAATGACAATGAATAATGAATAATGACAAGGGTTCAGTATAAATATTGAAATCTAACACGGCCTCACCATCTCCAGTCACGTTCTTGATATCATAATTGCATACGATGGTATTATATTTCGATTGCGCGCTGTTGTACTAATTACACATTTCATGGTTGAAGAATACTTCTCTTGTGGTATTGTATTAAATTTACCACATCAGTATGTCTGAATGGAATGGGTTATATCAAAAATTCCACGTCATATTAGGAAAAATGTCATGTACAGTGAAGATGATTTAATTGTAGCCGGCAAGTATTAATAATTGTAGTTTGCCCTGAACCGATGTGGGTATTTTTTTCCCTGGCAGGACTAGGAAAGCATTGAGGTCAGTGCTTATCACACACACACAACTAAAATAAGGGGTGAACCCCGCACCCCAAAATGGGGGTTAATGCAGGATTAATGGAGATCAATGCATTGACGTTATCCAGCCGCCATCTTAGAGATAAATCGATGAAACAATGGAAACGCACAGATTTGTACGCGCGGCGCACAAAATTGGCCAATGAACAGCCTCCCTTTTTACCTCCAGGCGAGAGCGCCGTACTCAAATGACATCATGTGCATAAGGTCTATTTGTGACGTAGACAGTGGTAAATGCCATCGGTTGGCGCGCGGCGATCGATACGTGAAGATGTGATACAACGTGCAAACTCATGTAACTTCCATGCGTTTAGTTTCTTTGCACAAATCTCTTGATATTTGGCTTTTGTTATTATGGAAAATACCGTCCGGGGTGTATTGTTGCTGGATGCAGCAACACCACTAACGATGGTGTCAGTCTGCACAGATTCCCATCAGATCCAAAATACCGACGAATTTGGACGGCTGTAGTGAAACCTACCAAAGCTAAATAGTCAGGAATGTGCATTGTTAATGCGTGTGCATTGTCATTCGCTACCTAGATCTACGTCACGAAAGAGCGCAACCAGGCGATATCAGATGGATAAAACATTTTTTGGGGGGGATATTAAAAGGTAATAACTCATAACAAACTCATAAAAATTGTAAGTACTACGTTTTATTAAAATCAAAGTACACATTAATCACAAAAACAAATGTAATTCTAAAAAAAGCCACTTCCTATATGACCTTTAAATTGACGTCTTGCCGACAAAACGTCAAACGAAGCAATTTCGCGTGTTATTAAGTGTATGCAATTAAGTTTTGATTTAAGGTGTTTAATGACAAGCCACACACAATTACCTGCCATTACCTATAGTTCAGAAACCCTGTAAGTTATTGCATCTTCCTTGTTCAAGCATTCCATTTGATATCCCACGTATAATAAAGTTGCCTCATCGCAATAATTCATGTAGCAAAAAAAAAAAAAAATAAATAAATAAAAAAAAAAAAACCCTAAACACGACGAAACATGAAGCGTCGAGTCGGTGTTTTGCAAAATAATATACTCTTATTATATTTCCTGATGGTGAAACCAAAGGACTATATTAGAAGTGACCAAAGCACTGTAACACATTGGTCTTAAGATACGTTTGTAAAGAAGACGCTGAAGAAATGTCAGTTTTAGATGTGGGAGGAAACCCCCAAATAGGGAAAACCCACCCAATCAAGTAGGGACTGAAAACCCAATCCACATGCAAGGCTCTGGTCTGGGATTCGAACCGGGGTCCACAGAGGTGAAATGCAGGAGGAGAAACCACTGAGCCAACCTGAATGAATGCCAGACTATGACCGCACTGATTATATTCAATGCTTATCGCACTACGGTATAGGGTAATAAAAAAAAATGAAAAAAATGAAAACATATTCCTTATCCCCAAATGCAGTCATTACGTAAAATAAATGTTAACTTGTATTATTGAACAGTAGCATTACAAGTTGTGAATCAAATTGTCTAGCGTGGCCACTTCGTGACCCCTTGCTCTTCAAGATCTAGATGAAGAGCCGCCATGCTATTTCCTGCGCGGCCTCGGTTAGAGCATTATTTTTACACGCAAAACCTCCGTGTATTGATTTAAGTCATCTCGTTTTCACCGAAAGGCAGAGTCACCTTGAGCTGTGATATTCACGGGTTGATGTCTGGCGTAACTGACGGTACTATAATGAAGTACGTGATGTAGTTATAATCTGTAATAAAACTACATTAATGTTGGAGGCTGAACTGAATGGGGCCTGCAGTAGGGTTGTTTTGTAATTGGTAAATAATGAGGAGAAAAACCACTGTATACAAGTTTCATTCAAAAATGTCTTATATATATATTTTCTTTTTTATCTCGGACTCAGCTCTTCGGTTAGAGTACTAACTCGAAGTCTGTGTTAATCTGTCTGGGTATCCGGGTCGGTGTTTGTTCGTTTTTTTTACTGCAAAAGCATTGGTCTGTCTGACCTGAAATCGCTGTAAAAACTGACCAGAAGATACATCCCTTATCTGAGTCAACTTTGGATTCAGGTTTCAGTGTCGTTGAGTCTTCCCTGATGGAGTAGTCATTAAAGTTGGGCTGACACAGTTGTGGTTGAGTAGTTTTTACATGAGTTAGATAGGAAGAAGTGTGAGTAAAATGATGAATACAGAATAAAGTACTCAAATGCGAGTCACGAGCCTGGAATAAAGTACTCGAGTGATGGTACGGGCACAGGTACAATAGAGTACTCAACTGCAGTTACGAACTACGAGTACAGAATAAAGTACCCGAGTAATAGTACGAGTACAGGTACAGAATAAAGTACTCGGCTACAAGTACGAGTTACGAGAACAGAATAAAGGACAAGTACGAGTACAGAATAAAGTATTCGATTAGCCTACTTGTACGTGTAAGAGTACAGAAAAAAAGAGTACAGAACTCGCACTGGTACGAGTACGAGTACAGAATAAATTATTCGAGTACTGGTACGAATACGAGAACAGAGTAAAGTATTCGGATACTAGTACGAGTACAGAATAAGTTCAGAGTACTAGTACGATTACGAGTACAGAATAAAGTACCCGAGTAATAGTACGAGTATAGGTACAGAATAAAGTACTCGACTAAAAGTACGAGTTACGAGTACAGAATAAAGGACAAGTACGAGTACAGAATAAAGTATTCGAGTAGCTACTCTAAACTTATTCTGTACTCGTACTCGTACTAGTATCCGAATACTTTACTCTGTACTCGTACTCGTACCAGTACTCGAATAATTTATTCTGTACTTGTACCAGTACGAGTTCTGTATTCTTTTGTTCTGTACCCTTACACGTACAGAATAAGTTTAGAGTACTAGTACGATTACGAGTACACAGTAAAGTATTCGGGTACTAGTGCGTGTACGAGTACGGCAGAGTGCTGGTACAGTTACGGATCGAGCACGAGAGTTCTTCTTTGCACGAACCTTGCCACGTTCTTTATCATTTTGGCAAGCACAGCCACAATATGTTTATGGAATGACCTCATCCGTTTACACACATTTTTTTTTAAATGTGAAATTACAAACCCCGAAGCCCCAAAGCCCTTTGGCGGTCAAGCCGGATCAAGATGGTTATCCAGTGGCGGATGGTCGACTTGCCTTCCCGTCATTTGTTCAGAGATTATGTCCACACACGCTGCTTCCCTTCACGTGCAGCTGTCCAGACAGTCGCTGGTTCGTCAGCAGCCCAACTCATCTAATTATGGGATAACTTTTTCAGTGTTATTTTGGAAGCGTAAATTCATCTCCATCTTCTAGTTTTAAATAAAGACACCATGTAATCAACCTGTGAAAACTTCCTCGTATGAGACGGTACCGTTGTAGTGAAAACAACGCAAACGCGTTTTTCCTTTCTCTGTCAGATGTTTTTTTTTTTTTTACATTTTTGTTCTCCTATGTGTCCAGTGCATATTTAGTTGTTTTTCTGTTTTGTTTCTTTTGACTAGCTTTCCTTTTATCTTTTTTTGAATCGATGTTCAAAATGTCCGCAGTTCAGCCCTTGTATGTCTGCCATGTGACAACGTTAATGAATAAACCAGCAATGAATGAATGAATGCATGAATTGGTCGAATGAATGGTTGAATGGAATTTTATGAATGTTGTAATTAGTAGTTTGAAAACACTTCAGAAATGCGGTGGGACCGCGTGTATTTCATGATCGTTGTTGATTCAACGACTTTATGGAAGACACGCGAGATGGTTTTGTTTATTTATTCAGGATGTTTGGTGAAGAAAATGTAACCGCAAAAAATGCTTTCAGATAATATTTTCCACTCAGTTCCTCTTTGAGACTTAACACAGGGCCATGGATAGTACACCCACTGTTTGGCAAACAGATTCTCAAAATATCAAGGTGTACTAGTCAGCCAATATCAAAGACATAGCTTTGTAGTTAAACTTGTTGAGTTTATTGTTTCAACTGCGGAGTGTCGTGGGCGAGTTGTCTAGCTCACCGGACTCAAGTGCTGGCGTTGTCGGCAGCAGAATGTGGGTTCGATTCCTGGTCGTGGCACTTGTGTCCTTGAGCAAGATGCTTTATCGTAATTTGCTATGATTTTGTTCTTGGAAGGGGCATTAAGCCGTATGTCCCCGTGTACTAGAATTGGTAGTGCACGTAAAAGAACCCAGAACACTTGATATCGTGGAACAGCAGGGGAATAACCCCAGTGTTTCTCCTGGTTTACATAGCAAGCACCCTTGTCCACAGGTTTCCTCAGGCTTGAGAGCTAAGTTCAGTCATGAGACATGCTGTGTTTCATTTAATAATGAAAAAAAGAATAATAATATTAATAAAAGTAACTTTTAATCTAAAAGCTTTCTTCGTGAAACATTGGTACACTGGTACCAATGTCTGATAAACGTTGAGTTCAGTCTTCTACAATGTGTAGAGAAATTACGATGAACATGAAGTACTAAGTGCTATTGCCAATTCTATCAGGATACATTTAATACTGCTGCAGTCTTGCTAAACAAAATAGCCAATACCGTACTTTATCGTTACTCAAAAAAGAGAGTAAGGCCGGGTTCAAGTGCACTTTCCCCAAATCATCAAATACTACATCTAGAATCGATACAAGTAGTGGTAGCTTTGACATATACATTATGGAGCATTGTGCCTCATCTATTACATTCAGAGAGAGAGTAAGGCAAACACAGATTTACCTCGTTAACTAAATGTTGTACCTTATCTTGAATCAAAGAGAGTAAGCATCCGACGCTTAACCAATTCATACCAGCAGCTGCAGAGTCACCGAGTCGAAAGCCTACCCTATCTTAATTCAAATACGGTAAACCTTACAGTAGCAAAAATCAAAGATGGGATTTAACCATGGGATTTAACCACGGCCCGACAAGGGGCATATTTGACCATTGAGAAAATGGCGCAGACCATTCATTTGCACTGGTCACTCATCAGTTTACACGGCCAACATTTTCTACGTGGACATTCGTATGCAATTGACCCATAGGGATTTCCCCCCATGGTTGGTCAGCGGAGTTCCGTGCGTAACATCGCAAGTGCTCCCTCTAGTTCTTATAATAATAATTATAACTCTATGGACTTAATCCACCGTTTAATAGTTCTTAAAGTTGCTGGAATCTCTGTTTGAAGAGTTGTATTTGATAACACTTTACACCGCCTACAACATGTACCTGTATAAAAAAAAGAAAGAAAAAAAAAGAAAATAAGAAAGCCCACTCAAATGATTCGGGGTGAATGCACTGGATAATAACAAATACTTGCGGGGTTACTTGATGTCGTTCAAATTTCTACAGCATTGTCTGTCGTTGTCGGTAATCTAAAAGCAACTTTGTTGAATCTCTTTCAATCAAGCTTGTAACAAAATTAATGTTGATAATGAATTCAAAGCCGCTGTTTGGTGTGTTCACTGTATCTGATTTAAAGAACAAGGGCTAGACATCTGTCGTGTTGGCTCCGTTCTTAGTGCTGCTTTCTGGACATTCGATGTCCTGAATCAATCATGTATTAGTATATGAATGTATTAATTTATTGCCGTGCTTTATTGTTACTTCACGTCACCGATTCTCACTACACAACGGCTATGATTGTCTGGTACGCTGTTTACGCTATAGGCTAAATGACCCCCTTGCACCAACCTCGTCCCCATGGTTTACTATGTAAACCCTGGGATGGAAACTCCTTACTTGGACCCTGATTGGACAACGACTTTACAATATTAGCATATGTTCCATATTCATAGTATATAGAAGAATTACACATACAGTTGTTTACCTTTGTTTAATTTCAATTTAGAAGTCAAAACAGCCGGCGCCGGCAAAACTAACGTTAAACAGGCTATTAAATCTGGTACCGGGCAAGGAGACTATGACGAAGATGTGAATTTCGAAAAGCAGCCAGACTATTCTAATTTGCATACGTATCCAAAAATGTTGGATATGCAAATGATCAAATACCAGGGTGAGAGAGCGGTCAACCTCGTACTGCTCAACACACCCCGGGGACGAGGTTGCCCTTGCACAAAAGCCATACGCGGTTACTGTCTGCCGCGCTCTACATTTTGGGAGTCACTTTGTAAGCGTGCAAACGCCGAAAGGCCTAAAAGGCGCACTACACTGCAGTAAAATACAGTAAAATGACCTCCCAAAATGGCACAACTAAGATTTTTGTGTTGATGACGTCATACAGGTTAATTGGGCCAATTTCTATCAAAATGCTGATTCTCATATACACAACAAAAGAACAAACTTCTGAATGTTGCTTTCAGTCTCTCATCCCCAGTTCGGCTACGTATGGCTTTGGAACCAAATTGCACTGCCATCAACCCATGAATAGCCCCCAAAACAAGCACAAACCAACCGATAAAAACAACCAAGAAAAATAAGGTGTGTATTCCAACTGCATTCTTCTAATTGAAACACGGGTTAACGCACCCCAACACTCCATACCCCCAACAAACACCCCGAAAAAAGAGGGGGAAATGAACAAATAAAAACAATTAGCCCAATAAATAATAAAACAAAAAGCTTTATTTGAACATGGCTTAAAAAAACTTGGTGTCATTAATTTCACATTAAAAAAAAAATCAAGACGGTGGCACCAAAGTATATTCGGAGCATGTCTCGCACACACATAGACGGAGCTCCTTGAGTGCCATGCCACTTATCCAGATAATGAGATAATTATCTTGCCGAGTCGGCTTACTGAAACTAAGATGTCGACTTACCGTGATAATTTACCTCACCAAGACGACTTAATTCAAAAACTAATGGTAAGCCGACGTCTTAGTTTCAATATTAGTCGCCTTGGCGAGGAACATACCATGACAAGTCGAAGTATTCCACAAAATAAGTCGACTTGGCGAGACAAAATTGTCGAGTTGTCCGTACGAATGGTATGGCACTACGGGAGCTCCGTAGTCTTTATAAATGAATACACATCAACGCACACTATTGACCCGTACTCGTTTCACATCATTACGCCGTATTAATGATAAAACATATTGCAAATGCACTTCGTCAGTTTCACCGGCACACACACGAACTTGATTGTCAGTCTAATGTGAAATTTCAATACCGTTCGCAATAAACGACGGAGTGAATAAAATTCGACTATGGGAGGTCTCGGTGAGGTTCCGGCACGGTGTCAATCCTCATGGTTTGTTTTATAACCACGTTGATGTGCAAGTTAGTCATCAATTATGTGCTCGTTTGTCTTGTATTGTTGACTCAGAAAAAAATATAAATATAGACCCTTTGTTTTCGGAAAGGTATTTGAGATTTGCGGTGATAATTTATTTCTGTCTCAATAATATTTCAATCTCTTTTTAAGGAGAGATTTAGTTTCGTGGAGAAGTCTAAATCAATGCCAAATTGAGCCCGTCCAAAATGTTTTACTGGTCGTGAGGGAATACCCAGCCATTTTAATCTTGTCATTATTATTATTTATAATTACTATGATTTTTAAAATTAATTTCTTTATTGTACATGACTTGACGTTAATCTGGAAACACTTAAAATTATTTTCACAGCATCAGATCGACGTATTTTTTCTGAAAATATTGGCTATAACTTGTAAACTTTTCAATTAATTGTTTTGTTTATTTTACTAACACGAACTCGTTTGACGTTTTCGACTCTCCGGTGTGATTAAAAAACATACGCTACTTTTATTAGACGCAGCTAGAAGAGCTAAAATCTGGATATATTAAACTACATGTTTGGCATACCTGGGTGTTCGGCAACCGTTCCCTGCAGCATTCATGCGTTTAACATTGATTTGATTGAAAATTACGGTTGGTTATCAATAAGCGAGTGAGTTCTTTATTACAAGGATTGGCGAGAATGGTTCAATCCTTTCTTTAGAGTAATAGGAAGATATTACTCGTTCTGTCCGGTCTATTTGTTGTGATTCGGATAGTCTGTGCGCCCAACTAAAAGCCATTTATTAATTTCGCATTCTATTTAATTTTCAAGTCTCTGCAAGTTCCTTGACTCCGTTTTTTTTTTCTGAGGGATTCTCGTGACATATCTGGAACAATGAGGCTAATGCTGTTATTTCATAGTGACGTCCATGGAGGAAGAGGTGCTCATTGGTCGAGAGACAAAACCGCTGTTTCTGAAAAGGTTACTACCTTTTGAATGAAAATAAAGTGCAGCAATTTTATGTTGATACAAGCTGATATGGTCACTCTCTATGAATCAAGATAAGGTGCAATAATGGACTACTGTTACATCATGATAGCTCGTAGCTCTTTTTATGCTAACTGATTTACTATGATTGCTCTATACGTAAAACTGCTGCTACGTAATGGTGCCCTGGCTACTTTGCTTGCTTTTGACCGCAGCTTAACTTATAATAGGAGACTTTTGAACAGTCCTTTTTCACATTCTTACCAGTAGTACGCGCGCTCAGAACTACACACGCAGTGCGCTCAAAACTGACAAAAGGGACCGTTGTGTCTGCTGCCGCCAGCGTCTCCCATTGACTACAATACCGGATTGTCTTATCTCCCCGCCTCTTTTCGCAGCCAGATGTTTGGTTTAAACTCCATTTGAATCCAGTCCATTTGGAGATGTGATAAAAAACCACTGTATCTGTTGATCTTTTGATTCCCTTTCATGTACCTTTTCCTGCTGTGATGATACACATAGCTAGTTGTTAACGTCCGACTACAATCTGTATTCTCACGCTCTGGTGATAGAGGGAAGGTACAACATCAGGGGTAAAAATGAAGAGAAAACAAAACAAGAAAGCTAAATTGATCAATAATGATCAAGTAATAAACCACAAGGGAAACTGACTGAGTTATAATTGACTAATTATAATGGGCTCCCCCGAACAAAGATATTGACAAAATAGGGAGACCGCCAACAAAGGGCTAGTTAGCCCAGTTGGTAGAGCACCGGCAGGTAAACCAGGTCGCCATTTTTCTTTGTTCGTCCCCCCAAAAGATCAATAATGAATAATAAAAAATAAACAAAAAACATTTGGAAGTTAATTTGAAACATATGGATGAAAATGGCCCCGGGTCGAATTCTGACCCGGGTTGAGATTGACCACCACGTAAAGTGAACTATATAAGACCCGCAAACATTTAGCCCGCGTGTGTGCAGTTTGTTTGATATCCATCAGGGAAAAGACCGATAATGGAAATGGGAATCTCCACGAGAGGGTTCAAGGACCTGAATTCAATCAAGATGAGAAGAGCCCATCTTTCTCTGTACATAAGAAGCAGCTGCCTGCAGGATGAACATCGAGCTGGATTATAGGTGTGTAGAGTCGCCTGTGCGCCTGGGGAAATTTCCATGCAAATCCAGGGGCTGCGACACTCTGGCAAATACCTTTGAAAATAGAAGCAAAATATCATACAGGGGTGAGGACCGTGAAGCTCATGGTGGGACTGGTTGACTTAGTTCCTCGACCTGAAGACTTGATGAGATATCAGCTGAATCTTTGTATGTGGAGAATAATTAGAGAGAACGGAAATATTGTAAAAAAAAAAAAAAAAAAAAAAAAATCGTGTTGGTTGGCTGTCTTATTTTAAACCGGGAAAAAATGTTTGTGGTAGAAACAATCATTTAAAATGTTAGAATAACTCTTGTTTTAGCAAGTTTTTTAACCCAGTTGAAAATGCCAGTTACAAATCGAGAATTGTTCTCATTAACTCTGCAAGTGTGGCGCGTCTTTGGGCAACTTTGCATGAGAGTCCCCGTTTGGGGAAAAAATAGCATGATTTGCAGAGTCGTTTGAATATCACCAAAATATTGCAAGGGAAAATATAGCCGCAGTTGAGCTAACTGTAACTTCTTATCCCGAATCGGAGATACAAGCTCTTACTAAGCACACGCGTTTTTGTTTTTGTTTTTGTTTTTGTTTTGTTTTGTCAAATACCGTATCAGTTTGCACTTCTATTAAAGCATAGATCAACCTTTAAATTAATCTTGAATCATGCAGACAAACGACGAATCGTGTCTCTTAACCGTCTTTGCTCCCTGGTATCGACCGGTAGGCTGTGACAAGATCTAGGCTGGCGCCATTTTGAGGACAGTTACACACATGCATATTACACTCGCCGTGACCCACATGAAAAACCACTCGCATGTATAAAGCCACATGTAATTATTATAACCACCTCATAATATCTCATACGGGAAAATCATATTTGAACACTACAGTCGCCCCCTGCCCTTTGGCGCGGGTCGATAGGCAAAAACAACCTGGGCGAAACAAGACAGCTTCTGCGGAGATGCGTGTACAGGTTTTTTTTTTTTTTTAACCCTTTTTTCCTTTTTTATTGGTGGTCTGTCCAACGGTGTTTTCTTCTTCGTTTCAGTTTGATTGGGTTCGGTTGATGCGCGTTCACGCACACCGTTAGAGATAACAGATGCGGATGAGAGAAGCATATCAATCAACACAATTGTGTGAGGTGGTTTTTTTTTTTGTGTGTTAATCTTGCCGAGCGTCGAGATGGTTTTAAGAAGTTTACGGGTTATAAAAATTATCTTTGTGAATGCGTTCATGCATCCGGGCATGTTAAAGCATTGAACAGCACTGAGCCTAAGTGCACAATATGTTATGTTTTATATCTGGCTCGAAGAATTCTTTTTATGAACGACTGTATAATATCGCGAAGGTTAGCATTTATGACGTTAACAGCAAAATCAGTTGAGGAGTTTGTTGTCAAGGTACGAGGCATGTGTGGTAAAGGGGCGGATACTATTTACCGGTGAACCTTTTGTTTTATAACCCCACAAACGCGTAATTTTGCGGCGTGGGGTCCAGTCCCACAGTGTGTCAAGAGCTGAAAAAGGACCCCGGGAAAATTTGTGTTAAGGTACTCCATTGGTGCATATCGTTGTCCTATTTGATTATATTTTGAAGCAAAGCTTATTTCTTTAAGGGCCCAGGAAAATATATATGTATTCGATGGTCTCTGGACATTTCAGAAGCGTTTTTACTTTTTTAACCCATTTTTGAAATGATGAATTTGCTTTATTTACCTTTCAATTTGTTTTCATTTTCAGCCGGCAAAAATAAGGGCGGGGGCGCCTACTGCGCCAGCCCCTAAATCCGCGACTGAACAGTGCAAATATTGTCCAATATTACCAGGTTAAAGAAAATTTTCATAAAAAGCTCATTTTCCTTAGGCGCGCGGTCCATTTAGGGCTGGTTCGGCAATCATCCACGATTGCCGCAAACGATTATTTTACAGAGGGTCAATCGGCTGAGTTTCGGGACGCAATCGTTTCCAGAGATTATAGAAAGACTTACTGAGGTGAAACACAAAAGAGTTGGCACTTGACTGTGGTTTACAACTAACAAAAGAGTTCGCCTACACCAGGCTATCACTGACACTTCCACCGCTAATCCCTCGCTAATCCCAACTAATCCTCCACGGCCGGGAGTACTGGTAACAATGGTTTGGTTTTGGCTAGGTGTGTGTACGTCCAGGTAGTAGCTTTTTCTTAGCATCATGAGTGAACATATTTTTGGGGGCAAAACACGGCTTTTAACATCGTGTTGTGTAAGTCGAAAAAAATCGGAATTCTTGATTTTGAGAGGTAGACCCGTCATTTCAATAAATTAGCCCAGTCAGTTCTATAACTTTTCATTCAATTCGTTGTTCTTAATAGTTAAAACAATAAGTATTCTATTTACATGTGGGTAAATGGTCCAGTTAAACAAAAATACAAAAACCACAAGCCTGATGTGTACATTTTCACGTTTGTCTTTTAAATCAAATATCAAAGATTAGTTTGTTTTGAACCCAAAGTTAAGTTCATTCATTTTTTTAGTCGAAGAAAATCTCATTGATCATTATGTATGTGGAAGCATTTTCGCCTGGCACCATTTAGTTTAGTTGACGTTTTTCTAAAAATATTTGAATTAAAATAATGACAAAAAACACAAAATAAAAACTCTCTCACACTTCGGTGCTGTTATGAATTAATTTATTTGAGTGTCACTTCTGAATTTAAAACAAAACGAACTTGAAACTACATTTACTGGTACTTCTTTCTAGTTACTATTATCTACGGTTTCCACAAGCACCCGTTTTCTTTTTTCGTAACGGGCTCGCTTGCAGCATTCGTTGAGCGCTTCCACGGTCTTACTTTTAGAGTCTGTGTACCAGTCAGAAAATCCAGTAAATTGCATCTTGGCTTGATGGAAAATGCTGTGTATGATGACTCTGTCGAGCTGGGGGATTTTGCATCGCTTGTTGTTCTCATCTCTAGAGTTTCCAGTGACATTTTTGATGGCCAGTTCTTCTTTTGGTACCTCTCTTTTCAAGAGGCAGACACATAGCAGTTTTCCCTTTTCATTGTCTGATGCGTTGCGACGTCTTTGCTGCACTTCTCTCAACATGGCGTTGTAATCGGCAACAGAACGCACCAGAGTTTCACTTCCACCGAGTAGATAGGTGCCAGAATCAGGGCCCGACATAAGTTTTGCCGATTGCGGTTGTGACGGAGTTGTGTCCACAGCTGTTTCTTGTTCGGATGACGGCACTGAGATAGGTCGCATGAACTGATGGGCTTGGGTTGATGGACCTGATGGACGGCCTTGGGTTGATGGACCTGGCGGACCGTCTAGAATAGACGGACCTGGAAGACGGACTGGGACTGGTAGGCCTGTCGGGCGGACTGGGGTTGATGAAACGGACGGAGTGGGTGGATTTGATGGTTCTTCTAATATGTCTGGCGATATCTTTGAAGCCATGACTTTCACCAGCTCCCGAAGTCGATCTTGTTTGAAGTCGATGTCTAGTTGTTTTTTCTCCATCTCTTCTTGTTTCTCCTGCATTGTCACCAGGCGGGACTGAATGTCACCGAGAATATCAAGGATAAGTTCCGAAGTTTGTTCTTGACGACTCATCTGGTTTTCAACATGAAACATCTTCCGAACTTCCGCTCTGTTTTCTGTGCGGATCTGCGTTCTCAGACCAGCCAGTGCAATGTCATCATCTGAATCATCACTGTCAATTTCAACATCTGTGAATGAATAAAGAAGTACATATTACGATTAAGTACGATCTTGTTTTTTAAGTGGCACGGAGTAATCTTTGAGTAAAACAAATATTCTTAAAGCCACGCTAGCATTTGTTTATAGTGGCTGGTACCCAGAACGTGGTTTTTTTTGTAACGGCCTTTTACCTGAATTTTTCTCGAGAGGCATCCGAACTATGTCCAAATATTAATGATGATATTTTTGTTTAATATACATGTAATAGTGTTAAAAAACACTGATTAAATAAAGTGCTAATGTGAACTTACTTCTTCGCTTGTTGGGCGATCGGTCAATGCTGTCACAATCCTGGAAGTTCATCGTGAGCACGTTCAATGTAGATGAAACTAAATCTCAAAACTAACCTAAAATATCACACTGGCAACTCAAATAAATACTTGTTTAACAGACTTTTGCTCGTAAATACTGTGACCGTGTTCAGCAGTATGGGACAGGTGTACTGTAATAGAAAGCAGAGGGAGAAGCACAGTTGGATACAACTTCACGCCGAAACCATCCGAGCAACATCCAGATCACTTCATGGCATGGCATGAAATGGCTCAAAGGGCGACTGCGGGAACGCTTCAGTTTGCAGACTTGGACGAGGGTCTTGAGTCGCCACTTTCAGGTGAACAGCGAAGGTGCAAGCAAGGATGCAAGAAGGTTTTTCAGAGTGCAGCCGACACGGACCGACACGATCGTCTCATCCACAAGTTCAAGAAACTCTGAGGAAGGAGAGAAACTTTCTCTCAAACAAACCAAACGGCTCTTTTCAGAGCCACACACATTCAAAAAAGAGATTTAACATGATGCGTCTTTGTAATAAAAAGTGATTCATTTATAATTTCACAGATTTGTAATATTTATGTTTCAGATTTTCACCAAAATCGGACTCCAAATTTATTTATACTTTTCCAGGAAACAAATTTATATTAAAGCACGAGATTGTCTGATCAACCTTGTCTGATCAACCTTAAACATAGAGAGTTTTATCTTAAACTTACAAACGGGAAGGGTATAAACAAAATGTTCTGATAATAAGATCTGTAAATTTATTCCAATTAAGCGTAAAACAAATAAGTACACACACATACATTAGGTATTTTTTATTGCAGTCTTTTTATTAATGCAATGGTTTTTCTTCTTCAATGCCAACAGTATGTTTAAAATTAAAATAATTCAAAATTAAACCTTCTGACGAGGACGTACTGATTACAATCCTATTTGCAGATCACACCCAAATTCAACAACCTGGTCATACGTTTATTAAAAAGATACACATTAGTTGGGAAACATTCTTAGTTGGTCACAACCAACCAAAAATTGAGTTCGTCTCGAACGCTCAAATCGAGTATACATGTACATGATGTACCCATGTGAGGTACATTGACGTTGCCAGCGCTAGGCTAAGCAAATACATGACAAAAAGAGGTAAAGTAGAATGTGAGGTTATACTTCATCGTTTTTCACGATTAAAAAAAGTATGTGTGGTATCTTTTGACGAGCATTTTAGAAATGGAAAAAACACAGCGCAAAAATAACGCGTTAGAACATTTTAGTTTTTAAATTCATATTCATAGTCCACAACCGAACAGTCAAAGCTATAATCCCAACACAATGGACAGTAATCCGATTATAGCCCCTTTGTTCGGACTCCGGACGACTAGACAAGCTCAGCGCACTGAAGCGTTTGAAGAACCTATCCCCCAATCGTCTCACAACCGCTGCTGAATCGTTTGCTACTGTAATCGTTTGACAATCGTGGATGATTGCCGAACCGGCCCTAAATGGACCGCGCGCCTTATTTGGATGTGTAAAATCCAAATAATAAGCCAATATATAATATGAACGAAACTCATAATCTCTGACAAAACAGAAACATGTATTCACCGTCTCCTCGAAAACAGTCATGACCATCATA
The DNA here is from genome assembly GCA_911728455.2 of Marthasterias glacialis. Taxonomy (NCBI): domain Eukaryota; kingdom Metazoa; phylum Echinodermata; class Asteroidea; order Forcipulatida; family Asteriidae; genus Marthasterias; species Marthasterias glacialis. The sequence continues at coordinate 7,012,844 of OU452225.1, read as the reverse complement.
ATTTGTTGACACATTTTACTGGTTGAATTGTAGTGTATTATATAATTGTTTTCCAAATATCCTCCTCCTAAACGTTTGCAATGAATATTGGAGCTTACGAACGGACGGCAAGATGTTTTATTGGCCTGACGTCATTTAGATGTATATCTAGTAGTGTATTAAGTGTGTTGCATTGTATAATCTGAGTGCAAATTATTACCGTGTGGTCGTCTAGTTGACATTATTACGTTCACCTCAATGAACGGCATCGAGGCTGTAAAGAAAAATAGTATTGTTTCTCGAAACAAATGGATTATTACTATCTACGTCGTTATGCATAGACCTTGTTTACAATGAGTGACCTAATATTGTACATTCCGTGACAATCAAGTCACCACTCACGTCACGGAGAAACTGTTCTTGACGTCATAATAGTTACCTCATCAAATCAAGAATTTTATAATAAAAAAAGCTGAACAAACTTTGACATGTGACCCCCTTTTCCCTATAAAAAGATGATATGATCAGATGATGTAATCTCCATAAAACGGCAGATGTTATGGTTTTCCCGATGCGACTTGGACTTCGTCTGTTATTTAAAAAAATGTGCGCTTGTGGTACGGGATTCAAACAGGCCGACTGTGCCTAAATCGGAGGCCAAGCCAAAGCCTAAGCCGGAGGCCAAGCCAAAGCCATGGCCAAAGTCAAAGCCGTGGTTTCGAAAATGCCCCTAGATGCAACATGACGTGACAAAGAGGGCGACATAATAACGAATGTCCTTTCATGGTTGGTATAGACCACAGAATTATACAAAAAGAACTAGAGGGCGTACAAAACCATGCGACACGACCCGACAAGAAGCCATCTTTTGACGAAGTCTGCTTTATTAGCAGTCTAATTGGATCTGGTTTACCCATAGAGTTATATAATAGAACTAGAGGGTGCACTCGCTATGCCACGCACGGAACTCCACTGACTCACCATGAGCGAAAATCCCTATAGGCAAATTGCATACGAATGTCCACTTAGAAAATGGCTGGTGTGTGAACGGATGAGTAACCAATGTAAATGAATGGTCCGCGCCATTTTCTCAATGGTCAAAAAATGCTCCTTGTCGGGCCGTGTCGCATGGTTTGTACACCCTCTAGTTCTTATTTTTATATAACCCTATGGGTTTACCACACTATTTCTATAGTTTGACCCCCAATTTACCCCAAAGGGCGCCCTCTTGCAGTCAAAAATAAGGCTCATTGACCCATAGGGATTTTCGCCCATGGTAGGTAGGGTCAGCGGAGTTCCATGCGTGACATACCAAGTGAACCCTCTGCTTCTTGTTATGATATAGACCTTTTTTGAGTGGAATTGGAGCAAACTCCACTCTGAATCAGATTGAAAAACAACGGTATTTCACTATTTAAAAAAAGAGTTGTCTGCCATATATGGCTCTTTGCAAGACTGGTATGGTGGACAAAACGAGTGGTTTTTCACTCTTTTACTTTTAGAAAGTGGGTTGGGAATCTTGAATTGGCACTTGAAGCACTAAAAGAAAGTATGATAAAACAAAAATAAGTTCACAGATTCACTCATGAGATTTGCTGTATTCAAATCATCGATGGTGCATTTTTTCAAATAAAAAAAACTCGACAAACAATGGTTGACCATGCTGCCTCCATCTGGTCTTGTTACCTGTATTCGAAAGCGTTCATGAAAATACGTTGTATTATAACAACACGGGCAATCCTTGCTTGTCTTGCATTTTTTTTCTACATCGACTGGCCATTGAAAACGCCCTCTACGGGGCAAACTCGTGGTGGCGCACTATATTGTGAATTTCTCGTATCTCGTAATTCTGTTGGTCGGATACTGCTTATATAAAATACCATAAAAATGGCTGCAGTGAATAATTTGAAATAAGGGGGAAAAGGTATTCTGCCCTTGCTCATTATGGGGTTGTATTTGCTTTCAGCCGATAATTCCTTGGTGATATAAACAACGTGATAAGTTTTGCATACGAACATTTATTTAGGTGACTGTCTTTATTTTAAGAAGTGAATTGATTTGGCTTATCTGAAGATTTACTCATGTTTTGACTATGGCGTTGCATCTTGAGATAGCCTATGCGTGTTTTTTTTTGTTTTTGTTTTGTTGTTGTTGTTGTTGTTGTTGTTGTTGTTGTTGTTGTTGTTGTTGTTGTTGTTGTTGTTGTTGTTGTTGTTGTTGTTGTTGTTGTTGTTGTTGTTGTTGTTGTTGTTGTTGTTGTTGTTGTTGTTGTTGTTGTTGTTGTTGTTGTTGTTGTTGTTGTTGTTGTTGTTGTTGTTGTTTTTTGGGGGGGTGACCTGATGGTGACCTGATGGTTTGGGTGACACGAAACCAAGTCCGTGTAAAACTGTTTTACACGGGTAATCGCGCATTCTCATATACGGACTTTTTGTAACCAGTCTTTCCATGTGATCTATAAGCCGCACGAAAGTACACTATCATCCCAGAACTCTTTGTAGACAATCAACCCAACGAAACCGCACAAGGGACTGATATTGTTGTTTAACTGTGTCACATCTTTCGTCTGCATACCACGGATGACAGGTGACAAGTATTGATCGCCGGTTAACTGTCCGTTTATGCGCACCGCTGTTTCCAGTCATGGTGCTTGCTGTAAACATTACGGCTTGGGAAAAACCGTGCGTGAAAACGTGTCACCCGTGAAAACTAGAGCCCCACCTGCTCTGCCTTTTCATCTCGTCACTCACTTGCCGGCATCTCAATCTTTTCCACCTATCACATTAGTGAAATCAGAGGTGTAAGTGGAACATAAGGAACGAAAGAGACATGAATGCTGTAGCGCCACTTGTTAGATCAGTGCGTCAATAGTGACAGTTTCTTTCTATAATGTTACGTTTTTTTGTGTTATGAAAGTATTGTCTCCAGTCACCAAATAATGCATGGGTCGAAACCGTTTATTTATTTATTTTTTATTTTTTGTTATTATTATTTTTTTAAATTTATTTATTTATTTTTATTTTTATTTTTTTTTTATTTTTTTTTTTGGGGGGGGAATAGTTTGGCTACTTGTCATTGTTTTTAACATCAGTACTTTGATTGTGCTGATTGGGACCTGACTCTATATAACATGGCTGCGTCGCAAATTCAGATGTGGGGCTCATCTGATAACCATTGTTTTTTAAAAGTAAGATATAATATGAGCCAAATATAGACTTAAACGTGTAACACTGTCAAACAGCAAGATCTGGATTTATGGGCTGCAATATTAGGACACACTTTGTAAGCGAGGGGGACACACTTTTTTCCCTAGAGTGGCCACACGTTTTCCCTAAATTATTGCCCCCGTTCATATCAAATCGTTTGTTCCTTTCACCGAAAGGACGGTTCTCATTTCAGTGAATTTTTCTGAGAAAGGATGATTTGGAAGAGAGCGGGAGGTCAATGCCCAACTGGAATGTAAATACCAATAAATACATTCTTGAGAAACATAGATGTACTATTACTAATAATTTGCGGGTATATCCATGTGTAAAAAATCTTTTGGGAGGAGTGTTGGCTCTGAGAAGAGCCGTTGTTGTGGTCTCGAAGTTTCGAAGTATACTCTGCTCGTCTTCAGGAAAAGGGACTTAATTTATTCGCTTTTAAAAACTAATTATTGGGTATTGATTATTTTACTTTTGATCTCCAAGGGATTTTATCAAGTTGTGCTCATAATGTCGTCTTCTCCGGGATCATCCTTTCTTGTGCGGAAACCGTTTGGTACAAAAGAATGTCAATTTCTCACCAAAGTCCAGGCGAAAATCCAAGACTTATTTGCAAAATTTATACAGTGAGCTGGTTACCAAAAAATAACGTAGATTTTCAGAGACGCCCACGCAGTGTTTTGAAGGTCAAAATCAGTTGTAACAAAATAGTATTCACGTTCCAGAATTAGCACCGGAAATGCTAAATGTTAATCACACGGTAGAAATCCTGGGCAATTAGTTGCATTGTTATCCCATTCTTTTACGGCCTGTATAATCACAATAGAACTTGTCATTAGCAGGAACAGCCTGGTTTATGGGTTACGTATTCAGTATCTGGCGCAGTTTTAATTGTTGTATTTTTTTTATTTTTTATTTTATGCAATTCACTCATCACAAGGCCAAAAGGCCACTCGATGTGTGGGCTACTTTTTGAAGGGATAGAAACCTGCCCCAATGCGCAGAAACAAGACATGGCGAGATATAAACACAAGCCTCTTCACAGCACAGCTAAGAACAGGGAGGGGTAAATGAATCCGTTGCGAGACAAACATAACTGCCTCTTCCCCTATTTGAAGCAATTCTAGTTAAGTGTCTTGCTCAAGGACACAAGTGCCATGACTGGGATTGGAACCCACATCCTGATGACTTTAGCCACCAGAACTTGAGTAGGATGCACTAAACCGCTTGGCCACGACACGCTACATGAACAGGGAACCAAACAAACACGGCTTTATGAAATTGCGTAAACCGTTGTCGCTGTGCCGCCATCTTGCTTTTGTTCTCCCATTCAAACCAAAGGAATCAGTTTGTTATTCATTGTCTCCTTTCAGTTCGTCAACCTCACGACTGTCAAACCACGCTCAAGAATGTATAAGAAAAATACACAAGAGCAACACTGTGTGAGAAAGGTCCATCGATTCGGTCAAAGTGACCCCCCCCCCCTCTTGTGATACAAGATATATTCAGTGGGAAACAAACACTTCTTGAGAGATTTCATAAAGTAAAAAAAAAATGACTCGAGTATAAAAAACAACTTGCTTTTACTTAAATGTAGAGCTGATAAGTACCGTGAATAATTACTCAGATGGCATGTCTTTGTATCGGGTGCGACCATCGTAATATTTAACAACACTTTGCGATGGATTAAATAACACAAAATCAGCCGAAGTTCTTGACTCAAGTTTCGCAGACAGATGTTTGAGTGGATGAATTATCAATTCCATAAACAGAATTTACACTCCAGGGACGGTGTGTGTGTGTCTGTGTGTTGATTTCTTTTTCTCACAGAAGTAGTGAGTGTGTTTCGTTTAAAACAGTCATCTCGAGTCAGCGTGACTGGAAAGCGTGTTTGTATTCTACATAAAAGTGACGGGCTTTTAAAGGAGATAAAAAGTAGTATCTGGAGTGTAACGGTTGGGAGGAGGGCCTTGGGGAGTTTTTTTCACCGGTGTGGATTTATCATCAGCGCGCGAGCAGCGCTTGAACTTTACTGGTACTTTGTCATTTTTCACTATTGAATGACAATAGCCATAGGGAGTGTTTGTTGTGGCTTGATAAAACCTCTCGTATGAGAAAGAGCCCTTCACTGCCAGTAACAAGAATCCTTTAATGGTTTCCAGGTATATATGGCAACGGCCTGTGGAAAAGACAACTCGAAAAGTACAATCAAAACGACATAAACGTCAAAAAAAAAAAAAAAAAAAAAAAAGCTTTGGAAATGAGTTTGTTCACCAAAACAACCATCTCCGCGCACATTGCTTTTGGATACCTCTTTTCCCTCGAGAGTCTCGTGTGCTTAACCATGCGTGACCATCATCTCGTGTGGCGGACCGTGTGCATTAATAACACGACATGTTGACAGTAGTGCAGGGGAACTGAGAGTGTGGAAAGGTATCTATACACAAGTGAAATTTTTGACGGGGGGAAACACCACGCTCCGTTGAGCAAATAGTTGAGGTTTTTTTGGTTTTTTATCCTGCGAAGTCTTCCGGCTGATTTAACTGGTACCCAGCAACTGGTGATACCTACGTCATCAGTGAGGCTTCATTTACGTGGGAACATTGAGTGATCAACTTTGTTCGGTTTACCCCCATCCGCACATGCTCGCTTGCTTTTTTTTCCGATCGGAGGATTTGTCTCCATGGGTTTGCACGAGCCGTAAGTACCGTAGGTGCACGCTGTCTTCTTCTGCTCCAGTAATTTCTACTCTCTGAAATACGATTTACCTGATTTGTAAGTCCACCCACGGCGAATATGCCTGGGCTCAGCGGGGATGACAATCTCATCTATGTCATGATCGAAACCAATTTGGGCCGTGTCCCTCTTGCACTTTTGACTACTGAAAACTGTTCATTTTCTTCTCAATTGTTTTTAATGTATTTGCTCAACCTTTATGGCACCCAGGAACACATCGGTGGAATCGTCTCTCCTGACGGATTAATGACCTGTTCGCTTTAAATACATAATTTATAGCTCCCCAAATCAATTCCCCTTTACCATTTCGCTGCTGGTGAATGATGACCCGTTAAAACATCGTCTGTAATGTTTTGTTGTTTTTCCCTCTGGCCGTGATCGCGTTGGACTTTTGGGTATTATGGTAAACTTACCGCGAGGCAATGTTAACTTCGCGCGTGGAATATGTTATGCCATGATTGGCCAGCCAAATCCTTCCTGTGTATAGATGAAGTCACAAGTGACTGGAAGAAACGATTGATTTGGGCTCCACCACAGTTATAACAACTTGACGTTATGATAATGTAGTTTACCTGGTATAATACGACTTCGTTCAACCTGCTGGGTAGCCTACCGCTGTTCGATTGTTAAAGGGGATGTGTCGATAAGGTCTGCCTGTTTCTGGGCCCAGAAACATGAACTCTCACCCAGTTACTGCACGCGCCCGCGTTGACCATCTTATCACAAGGGTGCCATCTTTATCATTCTGTGATGTGACTGCTACTCGCGCGCGTGTGCGTGCAATAACAGGTTGAGCGGTCATAAGTCAGTCTAGCCACAGACTCGCTGTGATCATGACGACACAGCCCCTTAAAAGCACGTGGCCAACATTGTTAATGGTTTGAAACCAGTGTGTCCGCACTTATTGTGACCCAACATTAACAAACTTGTTGAAAGGTTAAGCTCAATCAGTCACCGAAGTCACAAGAAATTAGTGGGTGAAAACATATATTAGTTGTCGCTGTTTTCGAACATTAAGTTTTTGGACTCGCGAGATCAAACCTAAACCGTCTTACTCATTTCTCAGAAGCTGTAGCATTTTAAGCAAAAATATTCCAGTGAAGTTATCCACCATGACAATCTGTATCCCGTTGGTGAGTCATAGCGTCATACGCGCGCGCATTGGTATTACGCACACACGTTTCGCTTACTTCCAGTTCCAAAGCTTCTGTTCGTTTATGTAAAATTTAACCTAGAATCTTGTTATTTTTTTTTTTTTTACGTTTAGACAAAATTTCTTAAAACCGATGGTGACAATATTAAAAAGATTTAGTGTCTACACAACACATGTGTTAAATACAACCACCTAGCTTAATTAATTTCTGTGTAAATCGTTGTTGGAAAATGTTGGCCAATGCATTTGCAATGGGGCTTCTGGTGATATTTTGGAGCCTGCACGTGTGAAGTGGGCGTGGTTTATGATAAAATGACGTCATATTTAGCAATAGGATACCGTGCAAGTTAATATGTGAAATTCTGCAAACATCTGTATTTTCAACATTACCCATGCTGTGTGCACACCCTTAAAGTTATCAGGATGACGAGGTGTTCACCTTTTTTTTTATAAAGTCCAGTGTGGCTTTTGTTTTTTTAACTCGAGTCTAAAATTTAAATTTTGAAACAGTGACAGCTACTGTATATTCCCCCTCCCCTATCCATGGGCGTAAATACCAGGGGGATGGGGGGGGATATACCCCCACACACTCCAGGGGAGGATGATCCATAGGATCACTCCCCCAGATTGTGGGTCCTTAAACAACACAATTTGGTGGTTTTCACTGAAAAAGCACCCGATAGCTTCTTAGTAAACGAATAAAATGTTTCTTCAAATCCCTATCAAGACAACACCCACGTCTGTACACGCCCGTATACACGGCACCTGTACGTGTAAACAGTGAGTAGACGGGTCATTTACACGAACTTTACGGAACTTAACTATACCCACCAAACAAATTGTGACAAATTGAGGTTGGTATCGGTTACTTGACAATGCCTAATGAATGTATTATGTAGAAAAGCTGAAAAGAAATATTTCCTGTAATTATTTGAACAAACTACATAGAACATTAACAACACAGAGGGCATCTATAATGCAATCCAACATCTGCTGTGGACTTACATGTAACCTTCCCCATGCCCCCTTTCCTCGTGATGTCAGCATTATTCCTTTTTTCCATGACCAACCCCCCCCCTCCGCTTTTCACAACAAATTTACGCCACTGCCTCATACTGATTTCTTATGACTCCGATGAGTGATTGAGCTTAACCTTTCAAAAGTTTGTTATTTTACCATGTTGGGTCACCTAAGTGCGGACACTGGTTTCTGACAATTACAAATGTTGGCCACGTGCTTCAACAATGTCCAAACACTGTTAGCTGTATACAGTAAGGTTTGCGGTACAACTCCTCAGAGTTGTAACCGGTTCTTTTCAGAACCACCACAACTCAAAAGAGATAAGAGCTATAGCTACATGGTGTCTACCGCAATCCTTACTGTATATTGCATCTCCACCATGCAACGTTTCAAATCCCACTGTTAACTGTCTTTAAACCTGTCTCCAAAGCAGAATCCAAAGAAATGCAAACATAAAAACTGCACCTCGTTGCGTTGCACAGTTGCAGGCCATGTTTCAACTCAAAAAAAAAATCTTTACTACTTCCTCCCCGTTATTGTGTGCATTCTTGTTACATTGAGTTGAGTGCTCGTTCAGTGTTCCTGCCGCACCATTGGTTCCTTTTGAATGAAGTTGGCAAAACGACCTCCATGCATGGTACCTTCTAAATGTAAAAGGGTGAACGTTTCACCCTCTCACCAGAGTGGTGTTATGTTGGCTCTTTTGAGAGTGAAAATCAATGTGCACCCCCCCTTTTTGAGTGAAGTTGGAGTACATTTCACTCTTATTCAAGTAGAAAATACCCGTCTTTCACTCTAAAAACGAGTTGTCCTCCATATATGGATCTTTGCAAGAGTGGTATGGCGGACAAAACGGGTGGTTTTTCAGTCTTTTACATTGAGAGAGTTTGTTTAATTGTTTGAAGGCATGAAGGGGCTGTGGTCCTCTCTTCTCTCATTATAAGTTATCACCCATTTCAGCGCAGTTTTAGTATCGATCAGTGTGTCAACCCAATGCCCCCGTGGTCTTTCTGGTCGTGATGTGTCATTAGTACAATAAATGAGCGGGCTTTTCGCAACGGAATAGCTTGATTGCGAACGAGCCCATAAGTACTCACACGTTTCATAATGTGTGTGTAAATGAGTTGTCGTCGTTGGGAATGATTGCTAAATCTGACCCTAATCAGCTGCAGGGTCAGGATCCACAGTACGCTTTCCTTATTCACACGTGTAATAAAGGCATGTGTCTGTGACGGGCAGACATTGTCCGTGTTATCACAGCAGTACGTGTACGGAGAGATTTGAACTCCCAGGGGGGGGGGGGGCGCACCGTGCTCAACGCTGGTCATAAATATAATCATTCCTCATACTTTGGGCTATAATTACAGGAAAGGGGATTGAACAAATCTTCATCGAAAGATTCGTCAAACGGAAGATATCTTGTTATGTCTTCTCTACAAAGACATCTTCAGACCTAATTTTATTGTGCAAGTGGCTGTTTGTGTTTTTACACAGTCCTAGGAAAGAATCGCATCACTTTGGTAAAGATTAAGTAAAAGGCATCGCGCGCCGCATGCCGGATGCCCATGAATGAAGACTACAATATCGTAAATTCCTCTGATGTAGTTTGACCACTTGCTCTGATGAGAATACAGAGCATGCGCAGTTCCTCCCAAACTTAAATATGAGGCCGCAGTGAAAATAAACTGGTTCCCTCTTTTTTATTACCCTTTCTGAGGTGGTACTGCCATGACATATATCGAGGTTAGCAACGTCCGCAGCGTGTTGTGTGACCGCGTCACTTGGGTCAGCTTTATACGACCACTCACAGCAAAAGTTGGCGCCAATTTCCGTTTTTACCCGTCCCCTTGAGCGGATTATTCGATTTAACTGATTGACCCTCACAGCATTGTATTGCAAACGAAGAAACGAAGGTCTTTATGTGTGTATGTATGTGTGTGTGTGTGTGTGTTTTAATTTCAGAATAAAATGTGCTGACTTCTGAACTACATTTTGATCAAGGAAAAAAATAATTTTGAAAATCAAGGCTTTATTGCCAGAGTAGGAATTCTTGTACCCACAAACAACAGTCATCAACCTCGCTGTTGTTGTCGCTTTTAAAAAAGGTTACAGAGAAACATCAACTTGTAAAATATACCCAAGTATTTAAGGTGAACGAATTTTTTTCTCTTTCCCACAGATGACCGTATGTCATATGGAAACCTGTGTGGTTTGTAGTTTTTGTTTGTATCACTACAAATTATCTTGGATAGGCATATAAGTATTTTGTTTTTGCTGGGAGGTTCGCAAAAAAGGGAGAAAGAGAAAAATATGTAACGATCAATAACAACTGAATCTAATGCTGGCCATTTGTAATCAGTTTTTGTTATACTGCAAAAATGGTACTAAGAAATGTCTTTCCGCTTTCCAAAACATCTGTTGGGCACCATTCGCAATCAATATACATTAGGCCTACATTGTATTTTGGCTGGTAGCCTGTTTCAACTAAGCAAGATCTCTATGTACTAAGCAATATTTTGGCACTTGCCATAACTGGTCAAAGATGGCTGCGCCGTGACGAAGTTGCACATTTTGAAGACCGGAAGCACACATAAATTATAAATGTCCTGAGCACACACACAACATATCTTGCTGCGTTTACAAAGATCCGGATTCACAAGCCAAAATGAAAGTGTTTGTTTTATTGGTTAGAACAATGGTTCCCTGCTCATTTTTGTGCTTAGCGAGTATGTGTTGCTTAGGGGCTCTGTGGAACCGGGTCAGCCTCGGGGTCAAGCCATTTCAAGGGGCGTGTGAGTTGCACAACCTGCTGTAAGTGTTATTTGTCTATCCTTGTACACAGTAAACAGAGAAGCTTATAATAATAATAAAATGTGGCAAAACATTCGAGTCTTGTTGACAGATGTGACCAAATTCAACATGTTTGCAAACTTTCTATTTGAAGAAAAATACATCCATCATTGGTTGGTTCGTTTTAAACAAATTCTTAACAATTTTGTGTGTGATTATTTTGTGTAACATTTTTGCAAACTATGATTATCTGTTTTTGCTTTGCATTGATGGTTTTCCATAGTTTCTCTACCTTGGTTGGCGAAAACTCGGGCTGTGACGTTGCAAAAGAAAGGTCTTATGGTTTTCTTGTGTGTCTAAGTAATAGAATAGTTTAAGCAGGGATGCTTGGCGACGCTATGATATTGGATTGGAGCCGATATTGTGTCGTCGGAAACGAGTTCGTGGAAGACAGTACTCGAGTAGGTACACTTGATAACCGAGTACCAGTGAGTGCCACACGGTTGCTTTACGATGGTCTTTCGTGAGAGACTGTTGGGCTATATTGCTTTCGGCCATTCTCCCTCGATGTGTTGTATTGATTGCATGCACTCAAAGTGTTTGTGGGAAAAGCTTTGTGTGTACCACATTAATTATAGGGGTCGACATTGGCTGGTTGACATCCAGGATTGTCTTACTGGCCTCGGTATGGGTGGAAAGTGGATGTTTATGGGTGCTGGGTAAGCGATTTGTTTGTAACTGCCATCACTGGCGAGCTGACTGTGACCATTATTTCTTTTTTTTTCTTGAGTGAGACTTAATGTTTAAAGATACACACAATGATTGTGTTGGGAAATCGCCATTTCATATTCTGTACTGATTCGAACTACCTCTAGCTGCCGGGCAATCTCGGTAGTCTGCTCTAGAATGGCGATGGTCGTGGGTTCGAATCCCACCCGAGGAATATGCCTGTGAGGTGTTTGTTTTTTCACATGACTCGGGAAAGCACTGAGTATACAGTGCTTAACACACATCGGTGTATGGGCGAAAAACACAATCAATATTTGTATGTGTTATTTTAACAGCCAACCCAATACAGCCTAGCGGGAATTATTTATGAGAACGTAGTTATTAATTGCAAACGAATTGGTTTTTTCTTTTTGGTTTTTTCCGTCACGGAGTGTAAAAAGGCAAATTTTTTTAATGGAAATCTTACATCATCTTTTGCAGCGGATTCTTACGCCGCTCAAAAGTCTTGTCCCGAAACACCTTGTGAAGTCTGTAATAAAATTACTGTCCTACGTTACCATGCCCGTGACGTCAAACCCTGATTTACTTGTTAAAGCGTGTTCATACACAGGGCAAGGGTTGGCGTAATTTACTTTTCCAGGGATAGCTTTACATTGGCTGGAACGGGTCTAATGCGATAACACTTTCTAAGCGGACGGCTTTTTTTTTTCTTCTTCATCCTTGAGCGTACCCGCCAATAACAATCCTCTTCACGCGTGGCACCGACGAGAAATCTTCAAACATTTGCTGGAACTTTTTCCTTCCCGCCGCCGCCCGGAATCACTCAACCGTTGAACGGGTGATTACGTTATCCCCTGTCCGATGTTTGGAGTGCTGGCCCATTTTGTTTTCATGCCCCGGCGATACCGTTAGCCAAACGGCTCTCCAAAATACCGCCTCGCTTCTCCTTTCGCCTTGGGGGAGTGGGGGGGGGGGAGGGAATGACATAAATGGATGACGAAAGCAATAAATGTTAGGGTTTTAATGATTTGCTATGTGTAGAGAAGCAATTAGAAGGTGTTCAAGCGAATAGTTTCAATTTGCATAAATTGATCAGAGTGTATGTGGATGGAATTGGATTAGGATGTAACTAGCCAGTTTTCAAAAAAGGTAAAAGTGCTTGGGTTGACATTTCTCGCCGAGTGGAGCTCGGGGTGTTTAACAGCTTGTTGTTTATAGAGCACGGAGTTCTTATCCAAGCTACCGACAGAATAAAATGTCTGCGTACACATTTTGAAGACAGGACCAACTATTGAAAACAAAAACAAGTTGTGACTAATTTCTCAAATGAAACCCTCCTTCACACATTTTCCCGCCTAAATTGCCCAAACTCGTAAAACAAAATACGTGCGTTACGCACCATTATGTCCGACATTGACGACTATATCCGACGAAAAAAAATTTGAACCGTGGTGACCGACTCATTCAATAAACCATTATGTCCGACTCATAGTGCCCGACAAACCATTATGTCCGACACATAGTGCCCGACAAACCATTATGTCCGACACAGTGTCCAACAAACCATTATGTTCAACTCATAGTATCCGTCAAACCATTTTGTCCGACACATTGTGTCCGTCGAACCGTCAGGTCCGACCCATTATGTCCGCGGACACAATGGGACGGATGCAATCGTTCCTCGGACACAATGGGTCGGACATAATTTTTCAAAATTGTCGTCGGGCATAATAGTCCATGCCGGACATAATGATGTATAACATAGTCGAAGTAGAAATTGCACCCGACTTTCGTGTTGCGTTGGGTCCACTTCCTGTGTGTGTGTGTGTATGTATTAGCAATTACCACCCGTTTCCACGCACATAATGTATTCCTGGACAGCCAAGACTGATGGCTTCACCGCGCGGAGAAAACATCCGGACCTCAAAACAGGATATCCATCGAAACCACGAGATTAGCTGCTATCAGTGTAGTTTCATGCAATTAGTAACGAAAGGATTTGAAGTATTATTCCCCATACTGTTAATTCTTTTTTTTTTTTTTTTTTTTTTTTTTCATTTTCGATTTTGACATCTCTCGAACCTCGCTCTCCGTCCTCACACTAAAGAGAAACCGTTGCGGCTTGCTTTTAGCGCGGGATAAATGGAAATCACAGTTGCACACGAACACTTGGCTCTCACTGTCCAATTTGTCTTCCTGTAGTTTTTTTTATTTTAATTTTTTTTTTTTTTTTTTACCGCTGTGCCAGGGGATCTGTTGGAGCATCCTGATCAAAGGTTGTGGATTTCCGGATCGGATTTCATGGACTGGGGTGCCCAGAACTTTAACAGGCATGATCAATCATAATCGTAAACACACACACACACACACACACACAAATGACAATATCGGTAGAGTGTGGTTTGATTGTGGAATCATCGACGTGGATTTCTTTTTCCAATCATGGGAATGCTCTCGATATGTCTTGTCGGCCGGAGTGTGATGACAAAGTAAATGTAACGCTGAAAAAACAGCGCAGCAAGGGTTGATTTGACATAGCCTTGCTTTTGTGATTTGTTTTGAAGGATTTCTGGTACGAGGAGACCAAGAAGGGAAAAAAAACACTTCAGGGTGGTAGACTAGAATTGGAATTTGCAGGCCACTTACCGGTCGTGGAAAAAATCAAGGGTGTAGCGACCAGGGAGGTGTAGGGGTGTGACCCCTCCCCCTGGTCACAGTCATTTTCGTCAGTGGGCCATGTTAAGCCTCAGTCAGCAAATGAAGCGCCAAATCAAGTAGAGCTAGGGTACCCAGACTTAAATTAAGTCATTTGCTTGCTTTGAAATGATTGAATGCAGTAGGGCTGCGTGCTGTTGAACACTGGTACTTGGTGAGTCAGTAAACTATTCTTCCAGAACTGTGTAGTGAGATAGTTACGTCATGGAGGGGCATTTTTTCTTTGGTTGCTGGTCGTTATTTTCGGTCCAAATGTAGCACAATCCAATGTGCAGTCTAGTCTGGCACCCAGACTAGACTTTCATGGTGAAGTTTAACGTTTAAAGGAATTCGCCCACTTCAAGGCGATAGTATTTCATCCTACCGCTGACTTGAAACCAAACTGATAAATCTTGGCCTTAATCCCCCCAGGTCCAACAATACAACCCCCTACGCACGGCAGCCACAACTGCGGTAAATTCATTCATGATTTTCAGCCGGTATTCTCAACGGTCCAACATGTTATTTTTGAACTACGGCTTGGTTAACACCACATCCACCCTTAATCTCACAGGTGTATTCCTCATATTGAATTCGGTTGCGCCCCCAAGTGAGAACAGATCGAGTCCTTCGGTTTTATTGAAGTGGGAAATAACTCAGCTGTCGCCAAGTCGGTGAATGGACGCGTGAATGTATTATTTAGTAGGCCATTGTGGTGAAAATTAAAAATTGAAGCGTTCCGGTCAGTTCCAATATCAGTAAACGGGGAACCCAAGTCTACAGATGGAGGCAAGGAACTGCAATATGGGTTAATCCCCAAAAAACGAAACTGGAAAATGGTAGAGTTCAAAATTAGTCTTATGTTTAGCCTGTTTAATGAATGAATGATTTTCTTTCTTCATAAAATAAATAAATGAAATAAAATAAATGAAGACTCAATTTGGGTTATGTTTAACTTGTTTCATATAAGCATAAACCAATATGCAATTTATTCGAGCGTTTTTACCTCAAGAAAATTTGTCGTAAATGCATGAACAGTGTTATACTTTACCCTCATCAAAATAAACAATAAAAGCATACTGTCTTCTGTAAAGAAAGTTTTGAATCCAGGCGTGAATACTGCCTTATTCAAAGTAAGAATGCAATCCGTTATTACAGGTTTTCAATATGCATGACACATCTCAATAAACACTGATAATACCAGGCACATCAGTTTGACCAATATTCCTTTTTTTATTTTTCATTTGTCCACGATGCAAGGCAAAATAGCACGACAGCGGTAACACATTTTGACACCAGGCATTCATACTGCTGTACCTTATCTCAATTCAAAAGAATTAAGCATGTACGAGCATTTACTTACGCCATCAGGCATTACAGAATTCATACACAGAACGCACTCAAAGAAGCAGTTTTTACCTTGTTATTCTTTGTGACTGATCAAGGAAGGTTGACACAACAGCGTTGGCAGTTTTTACAACGGACATCCGACGAGTTGTACTTAAGCTTGATTCAAAGAGAGTAAACATGCACAAGCAACATTAATTGTTGTCGGTAGGCATTACAAGCATTAACATACACATAGCATACCATTAGCAGAAATTTGACTAATATTCCCAATGTTGATCATAATAATTAATCAAGGAAAGTTACTAGGACATCGGTGGCAGTTTTCCCATTGTTATGTACCTTATACTGATTCATAGAGTGTAGACAGGGCAGCAGCAGCAATTTGCTGCGATCTTAACCGACGTTGCCCCTTGCCCTTTACACCTTGGGAGTGAGAATAGTATTTATTTTGAGGTCGATGTTGACCCGTGAATGAATTCTTTACTTTGCGAAAGATGTATCCCAGCCTGCCTATTGCCATAGTCATCAATCTTAATGAAGGCCACAAGTAAGTCGTGTACCCAAATTGACAATCAACAGTGGGACGATTGATATGTTGGTATCGCTATTGTTTCCTACTTCATAATTGATTAGATAGAACAATATTCAATATAGTATTCAATAACATTGAATACTATATGTAATTGAATACTCTGTAAAATTAAACACTATGCAATATTAAATAGAATATCATGTTAGGCACTATACAATATTATATACTACATAATACTAAATGCTGCATATAACATTGAATGATGTCTAATACACGTTAAAACTTAGTTGAAAGGAACAGTCTTTCCGTGGCTCGTTGTCGGTCTACCGAACCATCTCAAGACATCTTTCCCCAAAGAAAACATTAATTTCAGATATGGTAGTATTTGCAAGCCATGCCGAGCATTGGAACAACAACAAAACATCCTTCAAGATATCTAGCCAGCCTTGGTCAAGGCCGTTTGTAAAAAGAGTCTTTTTATCCATGCAATCTGATCATTGTGTGATCGTCTTCTGAATACACAGCGGCTCCACACAAACTACTTTACTTTAGCATTCCAAGTCCCCTGAGACAGATTGGAAGGCTCATCTTGAATCCATTTACACAACAAATATCTAACCCATTGTTTAGCATGCACAGTGCCGCTGAGGAAGAAGACAAAAATTAAACGGACAACATGGCGGCGTCGGTGATATATGAGTTCTGGAAATAAATCGTACCCATGACAACCAGGGGGGTTGTGCGCGATTCGATTAACATACAAATCATGGGGAATATGAGCGGCGGCAGGGTGTTGAAGGTGTTGATGCAAGCAAGTATTATATGCAAATTGTGAACCCGAGATCAGAATATATCCACAAAGTATATAGGATTTCGAAACATTCTGCCGAGTGACACCGTATCCGCTTTTGTTTTCACGAATTAAACCTTTTATTTTGTGTTGTCGATTTTTGTATATAAGTGGCCATTCTTCTCAAATTGAGGTAGATTTTTTAAGGGGGTCGCCAGAGCAAAAAATCAGCTTTCAAAATAATTGTCCATTTTTAGAGTGCAATTGATAACAAAGGCACGCACACAAAGCACGTGCGATGAATAGGGACATTCACGGCACCATTTTGCAATTAGTGTCACTTTAACGTCTGCAATGTGATTTCCCACTACTTTGTGTATGTCGTTGGACTGAATCGTGTGTCCCCCCCCCCCCCCCCGTGGTCGATGACGTGGTGCAAAATTCTTCTGTCGATTTCGACCAAAGATTGTATTTAATTGTGAGATCGATGTTTCGTTTTAGCCAGCGGGGGTTTGCGAAACCACAGTTTCCACCCGGGCTTCGCACTCTGTATTTAAGGAGTTTCATAAAATGACCCGAAGCCTTTGCCGAAGCTGCATCAATCCGTGTCTTATTCCCTATATACCCTATTGTAAGTGAAAGTGTTTTGTTCTTACTGCTGAATAGGGCACCTTGCTATTCCCTCGTCCAAGACTATAGTCTTTATTTTGTTGATGCAAAGGGCTGGAAATTTAACCGGCATTAAAAATAGACCATATTCTTTGCCCTGCCGAGCCTCGTTTTGGTTTTATTGATTTGAATAGAATGGAAACAAAATGGCCACAGTGTGTTAAAGAATTTATTCCAGACCCATCAGCCGTATACTAAGACACACTGTTTGATCAGTGACAACTTAATTGCTTGGGTAGTTTGAAATAATAATAATAACAATAACTAGTAACAACAATCGCTCTCGTTTTAATTGGTGTGACTTTGAAAGACCGTGTTCTTTTATGTGAACCACTACAAATAAATATTAGGGGTGGGATTCTTTTCAATAAAATTTGTTTTATGGTGTTACTTGATGTGTTTTACTTTAAGGAAGGCAGAGGGTGATTGAAATGTATGTTACAATGAGATTTGTCTCGTTTAATTATGACAATTGAAGACAATTTTTGTTTGTTTTTGTATTATTTTTTTTATTATGATGGTTGTTGTTTCTTTTTTCTTTTTTCATTTCAAAAAACGTGGGGGAAAATTCGTTGAAAGAATTTCGTCTCAGCTTAAATGTGCTGGTTTCAAGTAAAATAAGCAATGAATTACTTATATGGTGATCTTCAGGTTCCGCTAAAATGTTTTTAAAATTACATACACCTCAGCAGTAGCTCTTATTTGAACAATGAAATTAATCATGCTCCCTCTTCGTATAATAAAAGCTACCCACACTGGGTTGACTAACTGTAAAAGGTTACCAATTCGTTGTAATTATCTTCTCCCCCTTGTTGACCAGAGAGGACGGGCAGCGAACACACACACACATTGACCAAACTAATCATGAAAATGCGTTTTTCGCCCCTTTTAGTGGAAGTTTGTGATTTGAATTCATTCCAGGGACTGTGTCTTGCCCGAACGGGACCCATCAGCGGATGTATAATGCATGTGAGGCCGCGCTATATACATTGTAACTCGGGTCCATCGCTCTGTGTTAGCGTAAAGATTTGCAATAACAACTGAAATAGACGTAGATATCGCTTCATACATATCCAAGGGGAAAAAAGTGAGAGAGAGAGAGAGAGAGAGAGAGAGAGAGAGAGAGAGAGAGAGAGAGAGAGAGAGAGAGAGACAGAAAAAGAAAGGGGGAACAAATCTCCGCTGGGATCAGTCCAGGGCAAAGCACAACGCTCGGCACTGGAAATGTTCTATTTTGGTACGTTGTATTAATGCAAAGATGTACCTCAAGCTCATCTTCCCCTGTAAAACAAAAAAAACCATGTTTGTTTTTCTGGTCACTTTATAGTGCATTAGCAATGTAAAAAAAGCTGCGGTATTCAAAACACTTGTCACCAGATAGTCTGTGTCTGGACCCTTGACTATACGGACGTGCTTGTAATGATAAAAAAAAATAAAAAATCGCACGGACTGTTTTGTTGTTGTTGTTTGTTATTTATTAATCTATCTTTTTATAGGAATGGTTGGGAAAGTTATTCGAATCAGAAATGATTTCACATTGTGGATGCTATTTGTTGTTCGTTTGTTACTAGTTGGTGGGGGTTGGGAGGGGTGTGCAGATGCAGTGGGGAGGGGAGGCCCCCAAGTTTTCCATTGCTCCCCCCCCCCCTTCCCCAGGTGCCCCATGAAAAAAATCCAGATACATGTCATTAAAAACATGCCCCCCACTGAATAGCCATGCCCCATCCCTTTGCCCCCTAGTGAAACAAATCCTTGTTCGCCCCTGGCAGGTCGAGGTGGGAGGGCTCTTTATAACAAAACAAAAACAATTAAAGAATATGGTCAACATCTATCCCAGATCAGTTGATCCCCCATTAGGTTCAGCTTCGACTCAAGTTCATGACTTTCCGGCAACCGATGCACGCGTAAGACCTTGCACGTGGGATTACAGCCCTGCGGTTTGGCTGTTTATATTGTTATTCATTTTAATTATTCCATATTCGATTAATATTCATAGCTGGTTTCCTTCTCATGGGCGTGGCTTAAGAATGTACTGGCTTAATTAATAGTCACAATACAATGGCAGAACATTAGACTCGTCGTGTGCCCGGCAAAAGGACGTAAAGGAAAGTTCCCGGATAACAGGACGTAAGCAATTCATGTTAAAATTTGTGTTTCAAGAATTATGAGCGGGAAAGTTGCCGGGCACACGACAATTTTGTTTGAATAAAATAATGTAAAAATTGTGAAGGACAATTTTTTTTTACTAATCTGCCTGTGCCATCGAATTCCCAAAAGAAACAACTTTAAATATTTCAGTAGAAGTCTAGAGTTGTTCCGGGTACTCTACTCTATATTTTAATTACAATTTGAAACTACAAAGTACAGTACCCATTCCGATGTTTTGGCGGAAATAAATATGTGGTTATCGTAATGTTACAAGGACATCATAGGTTTCGGATTCTGAAAACATACGCCATTTTGAGGGTATAAAGTCACCAAAAATATCATTATGCAAAAGTAATACCCCCCCCCCATTAACGCTTATTCATGTTAAGATATTAATGGTGTCCATACATACAAAGTACACACAACTGCACAAATTATATAATTTAAACCATTAGTATAATTGTTTTCAATCGTGACACTAAGGTTAGTTTTTTTTTATAGAATTTTAGAATTATTTTATTAAAAACAAACACATATCGTAGCCCTTAGGCCAAATTGAATGTGATTTTACAAGGAGTAAAAATATACATAAAAAAATACAGCAAAACATTAAAACCAAACTAAAACCAACCAATGAAGAGAGACCAGCTCTCACGACGTATAGATGACATAGAAAAGAAAAAATTAATAGTTCTCTTCATCAAAATATATTTGTTACAGGTATAAATTTCTACCTGTTACATATTTATGGTCCATATTAAACAGTAGCTATACATTGTATGGAATGCACTAAAAAAAAGCATTAGTCAGATTTGACTACAGAAACCAGTTAGATATGACAAACAATTAAGGGTCAGCTGCAGTGCAACTGAAAATCAGTCAGTCTGACTAGTTGTTTCTAGTCAGGATTATTTAAATAACTAAAATTGGAGTCAAATCCAATCACCTTTGTTAGTTTGTATGACTGAATCCGTTATTTGTGTTTAATGTTCGTATGTTTTATGTTTAACTTATTTCCCAGTCCTCAATAACTAGGAAAACCAGTCAATATTTTGACCCGGTCATTATAAGAGTGAAGACTGCATATTGATAGCAAAGGTTCAATGATTCGTGTTTTCTCATGTACTTTCTGCAGATCCCCCATTTACTAGTGTTGTAGATTTTTAGCACTGCATAGACCCTAGTACCGTGATATTTCCTGAAAGATATAGAAATCTTGTCTGATATTATTGCCATATGCCCTGTACACTGATGTATAGGGCCTTTTCGAAACTATACGGCTTGGGCTTGAGCTCCGGCTGAAGCTCCGCCAGACTGTTTGAAGCTCAGTGTACTGAAAGCATATGTTTTCAAAATAAGTGACGTAGACTAAACCGGAGCCCAAACCTAAGCCGTTGTTTCGAAAAGGGTCATTGTCACGGTTCCAATGGAAAACTTTGGAACACTGGGTGGCAGCAGACTTACAAGGTAAATGTCAATTGTTCGCCTATTCTGAGCATGCGCGTATTTCAGAGACCAATGGATTTACCCGGTAAGTCTGCTGCCACCTAGCATCCCCAAAAGTCTCCCATTATCAGTTCGGTTGAAGTACACCAGACTATTTTGTTTAGATTCCCAGCCACTGTTCTGTTTCATTGGTTTTGAATGGCGGGAAAATCAACATGACTGCACGCACACCGTGGTTAATATAAAGACAGCGCTTTTTGCTTAATGGAATACGTGTGCTTGAGCTAGTCGAGTTCATTAACCAAACACACACAGACAGAAAACATTGTTTAGCTTTGCACATAATGGTTTACACAGGGATAATATTCTGAGTTTGTAGCAATGAGACGACACGTACCTTCGATTATTTCTGTAACTTTGTCTTGCATTAGAACAAAAAAGTACTTCTGAAACCACAAGCTCAGTTCATGTAGCTACCATTGCTCATAAAGTTATTGAGCACTGACAAATCATTTTTATCCAGAATGGTTTCAGCGGTCAAAACTCCCTATAATATATACCTTTCGTTCTGGTTCCCTGCTAACGTTCCCCAGACGATTCTTGTTGTATAACTTTTAACAGAAAAAATAGGCTTTCACCTGTGGCATAAAATCAGCGTCGATGCTGAAAATGAAACTTTATCCCGTGTAAGCGTGCCCTCTCGACGGTGCTATTTTCATGGGTACTTTTCTGCATTTTTCCTCCTTCAATTTTGCCAGCGTACACGATGAAATCAGACCGTGCTTGTTGAAACATTTATGAATAATGCACAGGATTGAGTGAGTTGGGGATATTTTGGGATAATCATGCCCATTGCACCACCTTCTGTGTTGCGTTACCTTTTTGCAAAAGCTGGCTTAAACAGCAAGTTGGTATTATATCCAATAAGGGCCAGACTAGTTTTCATTCCAGATTTTGATTTGCTAGCGTTGATTTAAACTCGATGGCTGGATCATTACAAAAGGTCAATATCCGTCGAGGAATTTATTCCCAATAATAAAAAAAAATGCTATAATATTTTCCCTTCCGTCTCAGTTGATTTGAATTGGAGAGAGCCCAACGGATACATCATGACACAGGTTTGCGGGCTCAAAACTCCGGCTCTGTCCTCCACCTCATGTCAGCCCCTGAGTACCTGAATGGTTTCTTATGGAACGAGATTAAACCTTCTGTGACTCTTTGTCTGTACCTATTGTGCGAGTAATTATGTGATGTGTACAAAGTACACGTATATATAGCGATACTTCAAAGAGTAAGACTTGTTCGGTTTTTCTGTTTTGGGCAAAGATTTTAGTCAACAACTTTGCAACCCTCAATTTAATAAAAACTGACGCGTAATAGAGTGATGCATATTGAGAACTGAGGTAACTATTTTCCACGTCGCCATGGAGACGTGACGTCACACTTGGCACTCTTTTGTTCACCGGCAAAGTGCTATAAAGTAAGATAAAGCACTTTGAACGTCTCACTTTGAATTTCAAAAATACCAGATTCCTTCGAAAGATCATGACACCAAATAAATAAAAATAATAAAATGGGAGGAACCTGTCGCCTGCGTTTATATTCACAATTCAGCATAAAACAAGACAACCTCAGCGAGACAGAACAAAAAGGTGTCCCCGTATCGGGTAGTGACAGAATTGATACATAATATCGAGATCGTTCCGGGGGATTAAGCAAAGAGCACTTTTCGTAACCGAGGTTAAAATCCCCGTACGTAATTGCGCGGTTTATTCAGCGAAGCGTTCGGTTCACTGTCACGGGCCAGCCAGGGAGTAGGGAGACGAGCGGTAGATTCCTCAGAAAGGTTGTCTCGGAGCAATCGAGGCTTAATTGTATTTCTTTCCCAGACACGGTGTGGAGAAAATTGCAAGTTGTTAAACTGTACGCAGTGACACGTAGCCTTGAGAAACCTTTCACGAGGTACTATTGAATTATACGTTTAAGTTTCATCAGCAAATTCGACTGCAAGTTTATAGGATTTTTTTCACCATGTTGATGACGCTGTCTAAATGCAAACTGAGTAAACATACTTTCATGGAATTATGCACAAATCATGCAGATATAATTAAGGACTATACAGATATTAAGTTGAATATAGTTCTGAAGGGTTTAGCCGCCACACCCGGCCCGAAGGGATCACCAAACTCAGCGAAGAACGTTAATTGAACACTTTTTCTCTTCAACTTCTACAACTTGGGATGTTTTATTACAACAAACAATTCGTATTATACAGAAGGAACATAATTTACTGAACAATGAATTTGAGTGCTGATAGTGACGTAGCCAAGGGGGCAGTAGCCCCTCCCCCTCTTGAAACATCTTGCCCCCTGCTTGCCACCCTGTCTGCCTCTGGATACTGTAAATGTTGCTATAATCAGGCAGTTTTAACTGTAATTGCCCCTCCATAAATATCTGCGTTCCTCCCCCCCCCCCATTGCCCCCCCCCCTGCACAAAAGATGCTGGCTACGCCACTGAGTGCTGGACGACGGGGTGGCGCACCCAAAGGACACAGACCACGAGTCGACGTCGTACATGCATGTTACACGGGGTGTAAGTTACCATAGTATATTACATAATTACCATTGAAGTGTTTAATACCTATTTGCAATAATCAGGAGCATTAGTTGAACGTAAAACGAAACGTCAATAAAGCGTCATCACAGTATTGGTAGTGTTGGCAAAGCTACCGGTATGCTGACTACGTTTTGTATCAGTTAGGACGCTAATAATGTTAGCAGAGCTGCTGCAGATGATATGCTGATCTCTTTGAATCAACATAGAAGGAACAGACTGGTAATGTTGGCAAGACTGTCCCGACTGGTATGCTTGCTCTCTTTGAATCAAGATACGGTACAACATTGGTAATATTGGCAAGACTGTCCCAACTGGTGTGCTTGTTGTTGTTGTTGTTGTTGTTGTTGTTGTTGTTGTTGTTGTTGTCGCTGTCGCTGTCGCTGTCGCTGTCGCTGTCGTTGTCGTTGTTGTTGTTGTTGTTGTTGTTGTTGTTGTTGTTGTTGTTGTTGTTGTTGTTGTTGTTGTTGCTGTTGTTGTTGTTGTTGTTGTTGTTGTTGTTTTTGATTTTAACCAACATAAAATGTACAATATTTGTATTAATAATGCAACACTGTCCTAACTGATATGCATGTCTCTTTGAATCAAGGTGGCCAATAAGGTAATCATAATTTTGGCTTTATCCTTGCACGGATGTGTGGGGGGGAAGCCATTTTGAATCATGCAATCAGCAGTGGGTACCGCAAACAATAATTTAATCGATGGATTAGTATGCATCGTTGCCATTGTTGCAGGTGTTAACAATATCATACTTTTACTATGGACAAGAAAGATCGGTTTATTGTCAAGATGTCTTTTGCAAACCTGATTCCTTTTAACCAATGGGAGACTTTCAGACGGTCATTTTTCACAGTTTTTCACCAGTAGTACGCATGCTCAGAACTACGGGGCAATTATGAGCATGTGCGCGCATTCTCAGAACTGTCTCCCATTGAACATACTCTCAGGACATTTGTACCAGTAAAAAAATTTAAAAAATTGCACAACTGCATTTATTTCCTTATTGTATTGTGCATTTCAATATTTGATCCCTGTGAGTTGAATGACCGAGTACTTTAGACGGAGCCAAAATAAAACTTTGCCTGAAATTCTATGAAAAAATCCCTGCCCTTTATTACAAAATGTTTTAACCCATCTTGCGGTAACTTAAAAAAAATAATAAACTAAGAAAAATTTACGAAAATTACGGTCAACAGGGAATTACTTTTAAAGCTGTTGCAAGACAGACGCCAGGTGATGTTTTTGATTTCAAGGGGGAATTTATAATATATCTTCGGTTACTAGTCGGTAATTTGTGTTGCAAATGTAATTTTACCTTAAATCTAAAGTTTTGCTGATTTATTTATTGATATGCTCATACAAAAATGTATAATGTGCTCACCATCGTTGGATACACACATATTGCACCCGGCGGTCATAAATGAAAGTAAAATGTCAGCAGCTAGCTAAAAAAAAAATTAAAAAAAGCAAAAACGGCCTGATCACAGTACACTGTTGGGGTTTAATTTCATCTCTTTGAATTATTATTAAATATGAGAGTTGTCCAGATTGCACAGCCTTGCGAATACTGGTAATGGTTTACTGGCGGCTTTGGCTTCGGCTTCGGCCTCTGTACGCCATTTTGAAACCAATAGTGCCGAGCTCCCACAATTTCAAAAGGTATGGTGTAGCCATATCAGAAGCCAAAGCTCAAACTGTGGATATATACAAGAAATAAATAACTAAATAACTAAATAAATAAATAAATAAATAAAACCCAAGCCGATATTTGTATGCGCCCACCTTGTTTGTCGTGTTCTCTTATAGGCATCGGAAATAGCAGCAATGAGCCATTTTGAGATTATGGTGGACACATTACTAGGGTAATTTTTGATTTGGGTAATTTTGTCTGTATCTACTAAGGGGGGAGCACGGGGGGAGGGTTACGTGCCCCCAACTGATGTCCGTGCCCCCCATTTGAAATCTGGACTTTTGAGATTGAAAATCACCATAATATAATGTTACATTTTATGAGCTTTTACGTAGTAATTTCAATGTCAATTTCAATTTTTCATGCTTTGCACGCAGAGTTTATTTTGTTTTACCTCAACACGTCAGAAGAGTGCTGAATAGGGGCTTGTTTAGAAAAAATACAAACGGAAACTACAGTTTTAATTGGCTAAAAGTGCCCCCTAGGAAAAATGGTGCCTCTCCCCATTGTGCCCCCCTAAAATGTTACCCTAGTTACTGCACTGGTCAAAAGGCTATTTATTCTCTATTCTCTATCACCGACTAGAAAAATTGTCACGCCCATAATTTGAAGCCACTGGAGGACATGTTGTCACTAAAATAAAGCATAATACTGCACTGCTGTCAGGGAAAATTGCTCAACTGGCTGTGCATACCATGCCCAATCCCGTTTAGTAAGTGATGACGTTTTTGAAGCCGGAAGTGCAATGTAAACGAATGGTATACTTACATGTACATGAATATTCGTTACACTGCACTTCCGGCTCCAAAACGTCATCACTTACCAACAGGATTGGTTGTGCATACCATTAACGTTCGTTGTAGTTTTGCGTTTCTTTTTGAAACTCTGTATGAAATTGTAGCCAAATGGTCTACGGTACCGTAGCACTTTTAAGGCAACAATGGACCAAAACTCTTTTCAATTAGTGTAATTAAGGAGATAAGAAAATAGAGATACGTGGGCACCACTAATTTTCCTTACAGCGTGAGGCGGTTCACGTGAATTGAAGGGGACAAAACAAAGAATGCTGCCCCATTATAAAGGGTTTAACGTGACCATTTTGAAAATGTGCTTTTCTACATACAATGATCTGATATGAAAGTTGTATCATTAGAGATTGCGTGCGGAGACCCCTACCTCTCTTCAGACGACGCAATCTCACAATCAGAGGCTCTTAAAAAGTTATCAACTACTCTCGGTAAACCGATTAAGTGTGCATCCCATGTTGTAAGATCAATACTTTAATTTGATTGAAGCAATATGTCCACCTAATTACCCTGGTTAGGAGCGCTATTGACTTGTATTCGACGGGGGTGGAGGTTGATGGATTCTTCGAATGTACCCTGGAAATGGTTTCAAACTACGGCGGATCATGGATGCTCATTTACCATCAGTACATTTTATATGCGTATGAAGGTCTCTGGTACAAACTCTGGAAAATGTTTCACAGATTTCGAGCAAGAAAAGCCTCGATCGAATAAACTAAATGCATTAATCATCGTGTACCGTACTTTCCTATGGAGGACGTCGTGTGTGTTTATATATTATACCCAGAAGGGGTCACGTGACGCGGGTCGCGCAATCGGTCTATTCTTTCAGTATGTTTCTCAACAGCTCTCTCTCTCTCTCTCTCTTTCTCTCTGTCTCTCTCTCTTTCTATAAATTAATAATACGCAGTTCTTATATAGCGCTTTATCACACCCGATGGGCGTCTCAAAGCGCTCAGCATTTTTCCTGCAAGGTATGATGAGTTACGTTTTGAAGTATGAGACCTGTTCCTTTACATGGTACCATGTAACGGTTTACAAGGTGCTGTGGCGCAATCTGCAGCCAATCAAACCAGGAACACCGGGGCAAACCCCTTCTCTTTGCAATAAGTGCCACTGGGTTCTTTTACATGCATTACACAACACACGGGACCTACGGCTTTACGTCCCATCGGAAGGACACAGCAATAATGAATGATTAAGTGTCTTGCTTAAGGACACAGGTGTCACGACCGGGACTCGAACCGGCACTCTGCTGATCAGAAACACCAGAGTCCGGCGTTCTTATCCGCTCGGCCACGACACGCCACAATTATCGACGTATCCCTTTAAAACATTCGCCAAGTATGTGCCCAGTAACTGACACCGTGCCATGTCGTCAATTAGTGCCGCATTATACAATTTTGTATATGAAAAGTACCGATGGATGAGACCAACGTAACACGTACGCCAAAGTTGGCTTCACCACTTTCTCTGCAATCTAGGTTAACACTTTATACAAAAAAAAGGAGAGACTTGTAGAAGAAGACGGGTGGAGAGTAAATGGAGTAATTGGAGAAAAGTACACAAAGAAGAATCCACGAGCAGTAATGAAGCTTCTAAATTCCGTACGTGACTGCCATGCTCTTCATTAGCAAAGTTCGAGTCCGTTTCACAATATTATTGCGGAAGCTGAATAAGACCAAATGATATTCCACTTCATGAATTGTAGATTAGACTGTTGTCACGTATTGACGAGCCATTGTATGGCCAAAAACAGTGATAACTTCAAGGCTTTACTGTGCAAAACACTATACTCCTATAATTCCCAAGCCAAGGCTTAGAAAGTAAAGAAAACATGTGCTTATTAGAAACGTGTTTTTTTTATTTAAAAAAAAACAGTTTTCGTGACTCATTCCCTGCTAATTTTTTTCTAAGTAGTGAATTTTGTTAAGCAAGGTATAAAAATCCTTATTAATTTGTCGTCAGAGGTGAATGTTTTGTTGCCCGGACCTCAATGCAGCTGTTGTACCTAATGTAGCCCACACCTAAATGTAGCCCCGAATGTTGTAAATGTACTTTAATGTAACCCGGACCTAAGTATGCATACCGGTACGTTGGGCACAGGTTTTATTGGTACAAGATTGGCGCTATGTCCAAGCTACATTTAGGTATACGGGCAGTGGCGTAACTAAGTGGAGTGGGGCACGGGGGCACGTGCCCCCAACTGGTGTCCGTGCCCCACCGGGTGCCTCCATTTGAAATCTGGACTTTTGAGATTAAGGATTGCCAGAGTAAAATGTTACATTTTGTAAGCTTTCATGTAGTAATTATAATTTTGTAAACTATTTTTACAAAATGTGTATTTGTTTTTACCTCCATGTCAGGTTAACTTATAAAAAAAATAGTAAACGGCATAACAAGAACGCTGAAAGGGGGCTTGTTTAGGAAAAGTGATCATTTTTAATTGGCCAGAAGTGCCCCCCTCCCTAGAAAACAATGGTGCACCCCTTGTGCCCCCTTAAAATGTTACCATAGTTTCGCCGCTGTGTACAGGAATTAAACTTCGTTACGAACTGGGCTACATTTAGGTACATGCATTTCTCTCTCTAATTCATCTGATTTACATTTGTGTAGTGTAAAATTAAATTATATTGTTCACTTTTCTAGATTTAGACCTAGGTAAGAATGAATAGTAGGTAACAATGTACAGTTGAGCATTTGAATAATTGAATATGACAATGAATTTCTTTTGATTTGGTTATAAGGAGTACAGACAGAAAGGTTTTTTCGGGCGTACGTGACTTGATATCAGATCATAGGATTGACCCCCTAGAAGTTTGAGCATTTTCGTTAAAGCCACCAGCAGCTGAATCACACAGGGCAATGCCGCACGCTATGAAACCCCGGCTCTTGTTCTGGTGTTCTCCTGGAAGGTGCATTTAATGCTCTCTGCTCTCACTCTCTCTCTCTCGCTCTCTCTCCCTCTCTCTCTCTCTCTCTCTCTCTCTTCGGGCGTCCCCGGTTGTCTCCGGACGGACGTCCCTGGCCAGGGATTACAGAACCTCGATCTGAATATTACTGAGAAGGATTTGTGAGTATCCGCTTCGGAATTGGACACCTCGTAGATTTTTGTTTTGGTCTTCTTCCTCTTCCTGCATTCGCTTGGTCTGCGTATCAAGGTGCGTTTTGTGTGTCGGAATGCATTTGGATAATGAGGCTGGGGGTCTAGAGGCAGTGTCGCAACCACTTCATACGTCTGGAAACTTAATCTTGTTATTCGGTTATACTGTCTCCAAAACTCTTCATTTTAACGAACAAATCTGTGCACACGTTGTCAACAAATAGGCCTAGGTCACAAAGTATGGAGGTGCTTGTTACACATGACTGTGTTACGGTTCGTAATGACCTTGTTTCGTAAGTATTGAATGGGCATTGGAAAGAGTTCAACCTGACGCATTCTTTCACACTCGAAGTTCTCTCAATGTCGTGGAAACTTCTCCATTTATTATAAAGCTAACCCACAACATGTACACTCCGTTTGGGATTTGAACAAGCCTAAACTCTAAATGTAAAAGAGTAAAAAAAAACCACTCGTTTTGTCAGCCGTCCCGCTCTTGCTATGGCAGACAACTCTTTTTAGAGTGAAAAGCGGATATTTCCAACTTGAATCAGAGTGAAGTTCGCTCCAATTTCACTCAAAAAGGGTGGTGCACAATGAGTTTCACTCTGAGAGCCAAAATGACACCACTCGGGTGAGAGAGTGAAATGTTCACTCTTTTACATTTCGAGAGAAGGAATTGTAGCAAAAAATGTATAAGGTTATTGTCTATTGATATCCCAATCGGGGAAAGAGTGTTCCAATTAATTGGTATTATATACCAACTTGGAAAGTTTTGCTGTCAGTAAACACGTATCCCAAATGGGGTAGTTTATGTGACAAGACCAAGGGTGCCTCAAAAGCCAACTTAATCACTGTAACTCGGGAAGCCTGGGGGAACTTGTAGACAAGGGTGTTTGCAACGAACTAGAAGCACCGTGGCAAAACTCTACTCTTCCACGGTAAGTGTTCTGCGTTCTTTTACGCGCACATACCTATCCTAGTAAAAAGGGGCCGACGGCTTTACGTCCCATCCGAAGGACAAAGCAATTGTTAGTAAAAGTATCTTGCTCAAGGACACATGAAGGCACCTGTAAAAATGGTACCGAGTGTGTAGTCCGCGAGGTGAAACAACTGATCAAGTCCGCAGCGCCATCAATGATAGGCATGCCACGGAGGTAAATCCTCTAGTTCATTGAACCAGTTCCGAGTCCGCGTCAGTACAAATCCTTGATAATTTGCTCTGACAAGTTCATTTTTGTCTGTAATGATGACCCAGAGGGGGGTGAACCCAAAATGAAACTCTATGTCACTCATCATGATCTGTTTGGCAATGTATTAAGATATTTGGCGCTGACGGAATTAAACAAAAGGAATAAATGAATAAATACCACAACTGTGTCATCTATGATGAAGAAAAGGACGCTCGGGTTTCATATATAGCTTGAACGTATAATACGTTAACAAGTTAAAACTATCACGGTGGCGAAACTAGACAATTCCGTGGGGGGGGGGGCAAGCGGGGAAAATAAACATTTGTCTGATAGGAGCTTTTGATTTACTTAAACAATCATTTTCTTTTTCTTTTTTTCTTTTTTTCTTTTTTTTTTACTGCGGGAAGGGTCCTGTGCCGGGGGGGGGGGGCCTGCAATGAGGCACTGACGGTGGACGAGGAGTCTTTCCAAAAACTACACTGCTAAAAATGGTATTCTTTAAATAAGAAAACATCTTATTTCAAGAAACACATTCTTGTGTCACTCTCCCCAGAAAATCTTTCTATTAAGATTTGTTGATGGTAGTGACACAAAATGAGAAATGAGATGATTTATTCTTTCAAGAATACCATTTTTAGCAGTGTATCAAATTACATTTTGGATTGTAGCGTATTTTTGCTAAGCAAAAGCTATGCGTCAACATAGATGTATCTTTTAACAATGCAGATAATTATATCTATTCAATTGAATAAAAATGTTAACTTTGTAACTACGCTCGTAAAAGAGATAATGTCGGATTAAATGTACAAGAGTGTCGGAATGGATGTCATTGAAAACCGTATTCTTATCAGGTGATCATGTTTTTGTTATCAACCGATCTATACATGCATCTAACCCTATACGGTTATCTATTGAATTTATCTCTCAGTATACGTCAGGCTAAAAACACGTCTGTAATTGGTCATTTATCCGTCCATTCTAGATTTGCGTTTGTTCGTGTATAATTAATGTTGGGTTGCGTGACTGAGACGACTGTCATAGTCCGGTTGGGAAAGGATAATTTCACAGGGCTCTGGGCAGTAATTACCTCCCGACTCCATGGCGATCATCTCCCCCCTTTCCCTAAACCCCTCAAGCCCCGTCTCTAGACCCCAGTCATCCGAGGAAACTCTTTTTTTTCTTTCATAAATCGCATCCTATATTATTTATTTCTGAATTATTTCAGTTGTGAACTTTGCGGAATTAATATTGACAGCTGAATATCCCATGCAGCGACGTCATGGATGTATATGTGCAGGCGTGCCTGCGTGTACATACCTGTGGCACTTGAGATGTTGGCTTAATAAAGGGTGCGGTGTTGCTTCTTTTCGGGGGATGCGTTGCGATCTGGTGATTTAGTATGCTATTGAAGAAATGTATAATCGTCATCTAACATTATGTTCAAAATGTGAAGAGAGCTGGTAAAACACTCCACAAGACTTCGAGTTTTCTTCATTAAATGAATCTAGTTCTTCAGTTCGGTTTCAGCAATCGAAATAAGCGTGTATAAGGAACGTATACATAATAAAATCCCGTACAAAACCGGTTCGGTTTGTTCACTAAAACGTTCCGATCGAACTTCATAAAACATAGTTTATGCTAAGCCTATTGTTAGTTGGATGGTGTGTGTGTTTATTTGACATTGAACGTACTCTTATACAAGACACAATCAAGCGTGATCACTTTTAAACTTTCAGCTTCAAATTTCTGACAATCCTCGCAAACTTTCTTTACAAGGACTTCAGGAACAACCGGACAATTCCTTTCCAAAAAAAGAACCAGGTAACTTTTTTTCCCGCCTTTAAAACGTCCCGCCCTTTTACAGTCCCGTGCCAAATCCCCAATGACAATGCATGAAATGCTTCCTTTTCGTTTAAGATCGTTATCAATTAGAGGTAAGTGGGGAGCAATTTTGATTGTGATCGCAGTGATGCCATGTCGAGTTAGTCAGCTCTAAACTAAATTAAACACTCGATGCGACAGACAGAATAAACAATTCTCGTAACTCTTTGTCACCAGCAGGTGAATAAACTAAGGAAGGACTTTCGAATGGGTTGTAAGTCAGGATAATTTTCTTAAACTTTGATATGGTTATAAAAAGGAAATGTGGTTTTATAATAATCAAAGTTTGACAAAGTTTTTTTTTTAACCAGTATCAAAATCAAGGCAAACATCCGTTTGGCGTTATTCATGACACTTTTCTTCTACTGCAGATTTGTATAAATAGAATTCCGGTTTTAGACTTTTTAGTGTGACACACCATTGTCTTTTGGAATCAATAGGCCTAAAACTTTCACTGAAGTGAAAAAAACATTCCCATCCTGCAAAATATTGCCATCAACGGAGAAAGCAACCTTCAACGTCCTAATTCTTAACCTGAAATAATCACGTAATAATTGCGCACAAGATCCCTGAGGGACAAAGGTCGTTCTTCAGTGTTTATTCTACAACGTGACTAGACTAATTGATGATAATTATGTTCACTATTTGGTTGCATGGGGGCGTTTATTAATAAAAAGAAACCGTATTAGACACTCAAGCTGTATGTGTGATACCTTGATGTTGAACAGGACCTACATGCAGACTCCCTAACCTTGTATATACGTAAATGTATAGCACAGACCTACACTATATAAACCAAAGTGTTAAATCAACACTTAAACAGTTCGGTCAGTGACAACACTTTGAAAGAGTCAAATGTGACTCAAATGAAGAGTTGAATTTACACTAACAACAGTTAAATCTCAGCTTCTGAAACACTAGTTTGACACTTGTATCAGTTGAATCTAACTTCAGAAAAGTGTTGTCACTGACCGAACAATTATTGAAATGTTGATTCAACACTTTTTTTTGGAGTGTATTATGTGAGGCCCCAATCGTGTGCCTAAATGTAGCCCGGACTTAAATTGGGTTGTACATTCAGATACAAGGTTGGGACAACATTTAGGCCCGTGCTACATGTAGGGACTGCGCAGCCGTTTCTTATGTAGATAAATCAACCGAAGCCTCGCAAACCTATTAATCTTTCATGCAGGTTTTAATGTGTAGCTAAAAATGAACATTTCCGTTGCAAGCAGGTGGCCTGGTGTAAAATATTATATACTGATGTTAAACAGTTAACCAACGTTCCTTCAAAGGAAATAAATTGGCCTATAAAGGCTAGCGCATATAAATCATTTTTATTGATTTTGAAATGGCTGATGTCATCACTGTACCGGTAATTGATATGCGGCTTGTCCGTGTTTTTGGAAATCTCATTTGATTATCTACAATTTCTTTTTACAACCACTACTGCATATCGTGGATTCTTGGAACGCGACCTCCTAATTTTATGACATTTTCACAGGTTGGTTGTATATGGGGAGTGTGTATTTAAGAGCTTGGGGAATGGAATCTAGTAATAAGCTCTTTCCAAATCCAAAGGTGTTTCTACTTTGTGTAAGCACAAGAGGTGAAAATAAACAGCGTGATGAAATCGCTCAATGTGACAGTGTACCTGCAGTTACCGGTCACTTTTTAATGAGTTAGCAGTTGACAGTTGTGCTACTTTTTGTGTGCATGGCGTAGGGATTTTTTTGTTTGTTTAATATTACATGGCGCACCTTTTTGTAAGCCAACAGCCGTCGGGCTGACTTAGGTCCAACGTATTAAGATCATTATACTTATACAATCTTGGTATGTTTTGTTCTATTATTATGTGTGTTCCACTCCAGAATTTGATTGTCTTCATGTTCCCCTTCATTTACCGGGTTTCACAATCCAGGTGATTACTGAATCAGAGCATGATGTAACCATGGTTTTGTAACATTTTCATTGGGGGAGTGGGGCAAGCGGGGGCAAAGACATGTATCGAACCATTCGTTGGTGCCTTTTTTTTTTTTTTTTTTTTTTTTTTTTCGGGGGGGGGGTCATTTTGGGGAGCAAGAGGGGGTAAACATTACGTGGGGGGCTCAGGCCCCTCTCCCCTCTGGTTACGCCACTTCACGTGCTCTTCATATTAACCTAAGAGAAATATCACTTTCAAAGTGATAAATTAATTGAAACAGCCTCACTCGTTCCTCATTTGTTCCGTATGTCAGAAATTATTGTGTTCCTGTGGACAGTGAAGAGGAAGGGAGGCGCCATGTTATTTTTGATAAGTCAGACGCGTTTCGTTGTTATTGGAAATAAAACGATGTTCATTGTCATATCCAAATTTGGCCAGATTGTGTTTTATTCCTGGCATGGTTTTGGGTTCTAGATTGGAAGGAAATCAAGATGGCGGCGGTATACCGTGACAACGGAGAACAGGTTCCGACAACTGCTCGGCGTTTATATCAAAAGCCAAAGTGCGTTTTTGTTTTGTGTGATACCCTCATAAAAACACGTTTGGCAATTGTGTTTTATCAAGTACTTGTCTTTGCACTCCAATTGTTTGATTTGGTCTTTTTTCAAAGACGTTCTCATTTTGTGTTGTACACAACATCAAATCAAGATGTTAAAACCATCCAGTTTCCTTCTGTTGAAGTCTCCAGTGTGAATGCTTAAGCCCAGCGTACACCTGAGCCGACACCTTGGCCTACTGGTTTACTTTGTAAAACCTAATCCGATTATTGGTACCTCGTATATAAAATAAAACAAGTCTCTAACCAGTCTGCCACACGTACGCACCTCCACGGGGCAAGCCGAGATTTGAGAAGACCCAGAAAGACAGAATTAAATCTTCCATGTGATTGAACGGTCCTAAATTGACGCACACCTTTAATGCGAATTACCCGAGCTCCGCGGCCAACTCCACCCGGAGCAAATTGCATCGATTTGGATGTTTCCAGAGCAAGACGGACACAATTTTTCCCCCTTCTCCCATCCTTTATTCCGTCTCTCTCTCTCTCTTTCCGTAATAGAGCGAACGAAGATGAGGTCGTTGAATGGAGACTAACTAGAGGCTGTGACGTCATCCTGAGAAATCAGGTGGCTTGGTTTATTGTCAAATTGGAAATGGGCTTCATCGGGAAGAGTCAATATGACTTCTGGACAAAGCGGAACTACCTTCTTGTTAATAATATGAAAGGCCTCTTGGCCATAGACGAGGGCTGCGTACTGAAGTTGTGTGTATTATTGTAGTGATAGCATTCTCCCCAGCGTCAGGAGATACTACAACAATAGGACTCCGGTTTTTTTTACTACAGGAGTAGAAATTAAACCGGATATTTGGCTACTCTCGGGGGTACACTGGCGTGTCGTGGCCGAGCGGTCTGGTGCATCTCAAGTTCTGATGATGGCCTCGTCATCGGATTGAGGGTTCGAATCCCGGTCGTGGCACCTGTGTCCTTGAGCAAGACAGCCCAAGATTATAAACGGGAAGACTGCGTGAGCTTGAGACTGTGTCATGTCCGATTAATCCCTTAGCGCTGTGAATAAAAGCGGCTTGATATTGTATGCTCCCTGAGGAGTTGAGAAAGTTTGTGGATTGGTTGGAAAGTTATAGTATACCTGATGAACAGGAATAATGTTGTAAAAGCGCCTTGATCTCGACACTGGGATATATGCGCTATAAAAGAACATGTAAAGAGGATTTATTTTGCCAAGAGCTTTACTCTCCCGATGAGAGTATGATCGATTCCATTCGATTTCTTTATCTCTGTGTACTGTTATCCATTTTCTTTTTGGCCCGTCAATTTTTCTGTTGCCCTTTGGCATCATCAAGTTACAAGGTGTCAACACCAGTTTTTGCTTTAATAATAAAACATTTATCATACCAACACCATGTTTCAGCCACTTTGGTTTTCTGACGTAACCACCAGTCAACGAGAGGACCGAAAAGCAGATCCTAAAACAGTTTTGGGGTCGGCACGATTATGTATTAGTCAAGCAGGATGGAATCTGTGCCATACGACTGTTCGATGGTCATCGATTATCTAAGGATTTCACCAAGTTTTTCAGTGTTCTCGTTTTGGGCTTCTTTTTTGTTGTTGTTGTTGCAATCAAGAAAGGTCGCCTCGATCTCCCCGTTCGCCCTGGATTTCCCAGGCCTAACTATACTGAATTTGATCCTTCTACGTACCCCCCCGTAGAATAGAACTCTATAGTGGGAAGGGATTTTCTCAATTTCTTTGTGATTATCAAAATATTGAGGTTTGCATCTTACAGTCTTCTACGTAGTCCAAAAAGTAACACGGAATGTTTGTTTTAATCTCAAGCTGAGACAGTAACAAAATTGTCTCGTTACTAACGAGATAAATTCTGTGTCTGCGAGATTAAAAAAAATAATAATAATAAGTAAAAAAAAAAATATGCCGTGTCGTTTCCCGGGCCCAGTTTTAGTTTCCACCTTTTAAACTTCTTCATGGAAGTTTGTGTTTCGAGCAAAACGCTGTAGTTGAAAAGCTGCATGTCAACTGTAAAAATAGACTTCAATGAATACCAAATGCAGAACGGTTTATCCCGGGATTTCAGTTCCACCTAAATGCGTGCACGATTGATATTGTCATCGAAATAACTGCATTGATCAGCAGCCCGGCCTGTAATGACGCAGGAACTGAGACAACAAGTATTGTAGTATTGTACTGTTAAAAAGGGCTTTGTTTTTGATTTGCTGCAACTATAGTAGAGTAGCTTACCTTCTTTGAGTCAAGATAAAGTACAGCATTTGTAATGTTGGAGTGATCGTTCTTCATGATCCCAAAAGCTTTTGTAAAACGGCTACTACTTCTGCGCATTTTTACTCTCTTTGAATCAAGACAAGGCACAAGTTTTATATTGTTCGTAAAACGGTTGTATCTGGTACGCTACCCTTTAAAAAAAACTTGTTTGTTTAATTAATGCATTTCAGCAAAACTAATCCTGCTCACATGTTGCCTTAAGTTTCTCTGCATCAAGTTAAAGGTAGAATACAGGATTGGTGTTCATCAAATGTTTATATTAGTGTCAGTCTGAAAGGTCATTGATTATGAAGTTCATATCAGTACCGATCTCCCAAGGAAACATTTCTGTCTGAAATACTATCAAAGTCGAGAAAATAGAATTTGAAGACCCCAATTTTAATTTCGGTTGTAACAAGTGTACACGGTTTTTCTCTATTTTCCCAAAACTCAGACCGCGGATTCAGCCCAAATATTCACAGGTTTATTTTTTTATACTGAATCACACAAAGAACACTGCACTATCAGCTTTACCAATCCTATATATTTACCTCTAAGGCGCACAATTCCCAAACTGCTGCTCGTAGTGAGCTTTTTTGTTTTTGAATCAAGTCAAGGTACATCAGCATTTGTTGAAGAACTGTTATTCAGCCCAATTCAGTTCGATTCTAAATAACTGCTCAGTGTACAAAAGCTTCAGCTGCCATCTCGTTCTGTGTGTGTAGCTGCGTGCATTATAGTACACCCAGCAGGCAAGTATACGTACAGCTCGTGTCTACAACAATATTAAACGAAGTCAGTTTGAAATGTAATTCTCTGTAGCCCACTCCTCGTTAACCTTTTCCTCTGATGTGTGTGTTCTTCTTTTCTGAATCGTTGTGGGGGGGGGGGTAAGCTTTATACGTCTCCACACGATCAATACATCAAGAGGGTAGTCAGTTGAATGGATGTGGACAGAATGTCAATTCGTCATCTTCTCCCAACAGGCCAATCATAGACAGGTTTGGGCATCTTTTTTTTTTCTTCTTCTTCTTCTTCTCTCTCCCCTTCAGGTTTCTCTCTTTTTTTCTCTCCTTCTCCGTCTTTTCTTTCCCGGTACTATGTGCCGCGATCCCTTTTGTACAGCCGGAAGACAGTTGACATTTTTAGAAGCACTCGGGAGGGTAGCCTTTTCAGTCTCCGGGAATGTAAAGGTTCCTAACCGACGGCTCAAAGCTCTTGCGTGTATACGTACGGTCACGACGATGTGGGATGCTGCTGCAGCTCGCATGACTCGTTGGGTAACAAATACCCACGAAATTAATGAAACAAAATTACAATTAGGCTTGTATCACACACAGGTGTTTCATTACTGACTAATTATACAGTTAGTGCTTGTAATTAACTAAATTGGAGACGAAGTATTTCGAGTTCGTTACATCGTGTATATGATGTTTTACTTCGGGTTATTACTTTTATTCTCACCGTATTCGATATGTCCTCTTTCGGCTGAATTTGATTTATTCATTTTATACTTCGTAGGTTAATTATAAAGTACAATTTAACCCCTTAAATGTGTAGCTGTTTGGTTGAATCACTATCGTTTTTGTTTTTATAGTACTCGGTATGGCTGTGAAGAATTGTATGTGTTTGCCAGCCTCTCTTCTGTTCATGAGATACGCAATGATAGTATTACAAATCCTTACAGCCAGAGGTGTATCAAAACAAAGTCAAATGTCGACAAGAGACCGAGGGCAGAGCTCGGTTATAAAGACCAAAAGGTGGAGACAACGATCGCTAAATATTCGAAACCGTGGCAATGTCTCTCATTTATTTTGATGTTTTTCAATTTATTACAATTTATTACTAATTTTCTGTTTGACAAATTGTTGTTTTAAAGAAAATGCATGATTAAGTACATTTGTTTACCAAAAGAATTGTGTTAAAGTCAACAATAAAAAAAAATGCTTTCAATTGGAAACACCACTAATGATAATTATAAATAACAACTAGAAATAGTTTATTCCGAATTACTATCACAGTTGATAAATTAGTATTTGAAGACCCAACAATCACCAGGGCTTATTTTGATTGCAGCAATCGATATAAGTGTTTAAGGGTATGCAAAAAATAAGCAAACAAACAAACAAACAAACAGAAAAAAACATAAACTGTTTTATCCCCTCCCCTACTCTTTAACGCAACCAACAAATTGGATGACGTCCTGTCCCTGTGTTTGAAGTATGGCGTGTTCATTAAAAACGAAAAGATTGCAATGAATTTACTCCTCGAATAAAAAAACCCAATGTGTTATCACTTAATGAAACAGTTTACCCAAAAGTTATTCACACGTGCTGTAAATGGATGTATTTGTGGTTCCGTTTTGTCATTATCGTCATTTTGTCGTCTGCCCACCTGTCACATCAGCGGCACGGTGCAATCAACAGAATGAGTTATAGTTCGAGGTACCGATAAGACGAACCCGTTTGACTAATTTCCAGCGAACAAGGTAATTTATGCAGATGCTAACCCAGATCTCCATGCTAGGAGCAATCAGCCACATGTATAGGCCCTGGCTACATAACGCTGTGCGTTGTGTACGGGGCTCCGGTAGTGCCATACAATTATCTCGCCGAGTCTACTTATTTTATGGAGTGAGTCGACTTGTCTTGATTTTGTAATCTAAGTATCGCCAAGACGACTTTCTGGAACAAAGAAGTCGACTGAACATCTTAGTTCCAGTAGGTCGTCTTGATGAGACAAATTATCACGATAAATTTACTTGTTTGGTTCAGACAGAAAGTCGTCTTGGCTAGATAACTACCAATACAGCTCGACACCTTAGTTTTAGTAAGTCGACGTTGTCAGGTGAATTATTTCATTAAATGGATAAATGGTACAGCACTTCTAGAGCTCCGTAGTGGTGTGAGGTAAAAGAAGTTGACATTCTGCTGTAAATACTAAGTCTATTAAACACTTTTTGAAAAAGCAGCCAGATGGTAATGCAAATTGGGGGGGGTATGCATACATTAAATTTGCCGAGTTTTAAAGACAAAATACTTATTTGTAATCTTTTTCCTTGAGAATTTTTGAACCAATGGGATACTTTGCAACGATAGGTGGCAGCAGACTTACCAGGTAAAATGTCAGTGTTTACGTAGTTATGGGCACGCGCACATACCCGAGAACAATGTAATTATCTGGTAAGTCTGCTGCCACCTAGCGTCCTCAAAAGTGTCCCATTGAACTGGCTACGTGTTTTGTAATTTAACTGAATGTAATGTCATTATGCTTTTTATTAAGTCTACCTGGAAGAGCAACTTAAAAAAGACGGTATCTATAATTGATAACAATAATATTATTTTATATTAACAACGTTTCAGTTGGGAAATTATCTTTCGGGTTAAAAAGGGTGCTGTATACGTGGTCTGTTGTCTTACCTATCCTCCAGATGCCATGTGGAACATAGGGCCTCCACTGAACGTCTCCATTCTAACCTATCAGCTGCCTTGACTCTGGCCTCTGCCCATGACCTCCATCCAACCCGGTTAATTCTTTCTTTTTTCTGCAGTGCGTCGCCAGGTTGTTTTGGGTCTTCCCCGTTTTCTTTTCCCTTCTGGTGCCCATGTCAATGCTGTGTTACAGATGTTTGAAGACCCCCCCCCCCTTGAGGTGTGGCCGATGAATTTCCATCTTCTCTTCATTATTGTATAGCTTAATTTCTCTATTATAGCCTTTGTTAGAAGTTCTTCGATTGCTTACATGGGCTTGCCATTTAATCTTCATTATCCTTCTTAAGCACTTTGTCTGAAAAGTATCGAGCTTCCTTTCGTCGCTTTTTGTCATCTTCCATGTTTCAGATCCATATAACAGCACTGACAACATGGTCTAGTGTTGTGATATTCCTGTCCACTATCGAACTAAGATATTGAAACGTTTCATGTAAAAGGTGAGAAAGGTGAACAAGGTTCATCTGAGAAAGGTGAACACCACGATTGTGACACCACTACCCCCCCCCCCCCTTTCAGGAAGCTTGCCTGTATGTACAGAATTACTAAGAAATCATTCAATCGACTCCCAGTGCTACGTACCCTTTGATAATGTGCCTCCCCCCCTTCACCAATAGATGCAATTTCCTTTTGTGATGTTTTAATTTCGTTTCAGAATTCATTTAATTAAATAACACTAATCGATGCATTGTGTGTGTATGCAGACTTTCGTTAATCTTGTTTTATTTTCTGCCTTTAGCATTACACGAATTTCATTCTCAGAGAGAATATTGAATGTATTAACAAATAAAAAGTCATTTGCCGCGAGGGAGAGAAAACGTCAATGGTGATGGAAGGGGGGGGGGGCTTGCAATCGTATAAAATGCCATTGTCACTCAAAGCTGGGCGAAAAGTCCCCACCGACTCACTACATCGTGGTCAACTGAGCATGTGCATCAAGAGCACATGACCTTTAATTCCGAGAAGTGCTACCATGGGAACCATCTACTAACATCATCGTTGCCATGGAGTCAGATTGAGAGTTATTGGTCCGGTCGCCCTGGGTGGATAAGAAGGCAATGCCTCCGCGGTGCAGTCACGACAGCCGACCTTAAAAACCCATCCGCGTACTTTGGTATGGATCCCCATCATCTACACTTGTACCATTGTCTTTGTAAGGGAGCAAGGTACCCACAACGCAAAGGACGGCTGACACGCGGTCCGTGGTTTGGCGGCAAAGCAGAGTCACCCGTAGTACCCTGTAGCTCGCCGTACGAGGTATCGGGTTCATTCTAACACTGTAGCCACCGCTACACAACGCCCATTGCGTGATGACGATACATTGAAAAAGGTACAGTGTCATGGCAACCATCATTAGGTATAATCATCGTTGCCATGGCAATGGCAGCACGGCTAGCTGTCCTTTTTTTTTTTTTTTTTTTAGTCGGGTGTCACTGTATGAGAGCACTTCTGTGGCGGACTCTACAGTCCCCGTAGCTTGGACCTGCCACGTGCGAGGTGCACTCGGAGCGACCTACGCTAGAGAGAGAGGATGAGAGAACGAACGTACAAGAGCCATCAAATGGCTATCCAAGAGTGTAACAATGTGACGTATACTTGTGTATGCCAAACACTCCACACTCTCTATACCCGGTGCGCAGGCTTAAAGGGATGGTATCTCAATGCAATTTTGGAAAAGAGTAAATTTATTTCCACCGTCTAGTTTTCAGTTCAAACACCAACCTGTGGAAATTTCATCAGATTAAGTGAATCCAGTTTTAGTGCAAACAACGAAAAATGCTTTGTGTTTTTTTTCCCCAGGGATTTCGTGCATCCTTGTGCGCTCTGATGCACATGCTTATCTTGTTTTTTGGGTGTTTTTTGTTTTTTTGTTTTTTTTTCAAACGCGTCCCTTACAATTTTTGCTAGGAAATATCTCACAGGAGAATTTATAGTGATATGAACTTTATAATCGGTGAGTTTTGAGTTCAGGTTTAAAGACTAATGATTCAAACTATTTACCTGTCTCAACAACTTTGAAAAACAGGTTATAGTTATTTGACTCTTTTAGGTGGACATTATAAAAAAAAAAACTTCCACATGTAAGAATAAGTATATTAATTTCAACAAGATCAACATGACTTGTTCGATTGACAACGTGTACATCTAGTCCATTGTAAATGCTTTTTAAAAAAAATACAGGTACAAATTGGATGTTGTTCATTTGTATTTGTATAGTTCACGTTGTTTTTTTTTTGGTTTTTTTTTTTTTTTTTTGGTCTTTCTCATACGTCATGGGCCTTTCTAACATTTGACATCAGTTCAGTCGTTGTAATCAATAGAGCTGTGTATTCAGATGTTGCGAAGAATACAGTTCTGTAAACTGAACTCGCACTTTCTGGGTACATGAAAATCGGTAAAAGGGTTCGTCACCCGGATACGTGGCAACATAAAGCCGGTCAACCTCAGCAATTTTTTTTCTTCTTCTTTATTTTTTTTTTTTTTTTTTCTGCTTGAACCGATTGCAAAAAGAACAAAAAATCATCGTCGCTCTACCATGTCTCTTTATTCGAGAGAGATATAGACAGACACAGAGAGAGAGAGTTATGCACGCACGCCACCCACAAGACAAAATACACCGGTACTACCGGCTAAGCCAGGTCCATTAGCCGGCGTATTGTGATTGGCAGGCTTTCCCAGGGAATGGCGGGAAAAGGGAAACAGAAATTTGTGCGCGGGAACTCGGGAGGAAATGGAAATAATTGTCAGGAGGGACGGAGTGCGGGGTATAGTACGTATCTTGGCAAGGCTTTTGACGGCTGCTTATACAATGAGATTAGTTATTAAAACCTGGTCTTATGTTACAGTGAGAATGAAACCCAGAACGGGCTTTTGGTTTCTCGGTTAGCTCGAGAGCGTGGGTGGGATCGCCGGGGCAGGAAATGCCGCCTGGTTAGTGTGTGGTGGCCAGGCTTGATTCTATGAAAGGATGACGCTTTCCCTGCCCATGAAAGTGGGGATGCCGGCGAAAGTATAGGAAGGAAGGTGGAGGAGGCAGATGCATTGTAGTGTTCAGAATAATGGTAATAAACCGAGGGATTATAGATGTACAAATGGTCACCGGACGAAAGGTTATAATGTTGAGTTGTTTCTCATGTTTCACCCGAGGTGTCTCACATTACAATGTGCATACTTTGTGGTTTCTATTGAGGGTGCTTTAGTTTTAGACATCGCTGTGTAAGGGGCCATTCATAATTTTCAATGTTTCAAAATTTCGACCTTTTTTCGGAATTGTGGGTGGGTGGTCTTTTTTTTTAAAGGTGAAAATGAAAAAAAAAATTGAAGAACAAATCAATTTTTTTTTAAATGGCCCCTAAACCCACTCATTTCCCGCAGATCTTAGGTTTGGGATTTAATCTCCATGTTAGGGGGAGGGGGCTTACCATTGCAGAAGGTGTCGTTGTCCTCAGCTATTCACCGTGATATCCCATTGGGAGAGGAGTGTTCATATTCTGT
The DNA here is from genome assembly GCA_911728455.2 of Marthasterias glacialis. Lineage (NCBI taxonomy): Eukaryota > Metazoa > Echinodermata > Asteroidea > Forcipulatida > Asteriidae > Marthasterias > Marthasterias glacialis. The sequence continues at coordinate 6,968,560 of OU452225.1, read as the reverse complement.
TGGAATGTATAGCAACCATATGAAACAAAAGAGACCTATACCAACAACGGCCTCTGTCTTGTCATTTCCCAGTACAACTACTAGCATCACTTGGAAAAACTGTAAGGTGAAAACGGCTACTTACCTTAGTTAGTTGGGGCCTCTTGATTTTGATTTATTTCATGAGATTTTTTTTTTTTTGGGGGGGGGTTTATTACACCAACGTTCTTTTCTCTTTTTTATAATTCCACAAATGGCGGCGATGACGCCGATTTTGCGCAAACATAAACCATTAATAGTATAGAGAAAAACTACAATAATAATAAGTAGGTCAACCGGAGGTGTTCATTAATTTATCCATCTGCCCATTGGTCTCGGGAATGTGACGTCATTGCTGACATTGATGAGCCTCGATGGCACCCTTTCGGAAGTCGAGTGTGACCGACATCTGCTTTCGATACTCGAACAATATGCAACATGTGCGTTCGTTCAAGTCACAGTTCACAATAGATGATATTCACCAACTGTTTGCCAGCACGCAAAGTAATCGAGACTTTCAAAAATGGCGGACTCGTGAATTGGCCCCGAGCTGTTTTACGCGTGTGCATGCTGGGATCTATACAAACATCGTCACAATGCTCTGCGAGGTTTTTTTCCTCATGGCTAACCGTTTTCTGCGCCGTTATCTTCTGTGTGCTTAGAAGCTCTATGAAATATACCCCAGGTTGGGAGGCATTTGCCTGCAGACAGCCGTGTTGTCCAACATTCGCTTCTGATGACTTAAACATAAATGAAGATTTCATGTTTGACTTACTAATAAACTGTGCGTGGTTTATTTACGCCTGACGTTCAACAAACATGTCCTTCGTAATGCGATCTGGAGCGTCGTGCTGGCCAATGGTGAGTGGGCACGCAAACAAACCACGCCCACATTGCGTGCGACCCGGTAGAAGCGAATTTGGTCGTACAAAAAAAAACACCTGACCGTTTTTTCCTCGAAGAAATTAGAAATGGAATACTCAGGATTTGTATTTGTTTTTTAAATTATGCGTTGTACAATGAGTTTGCGCGCAGTGACGCGTCGATCTCTCAGCATGGTTTACGTTAAGAGTTTACTTATTGATTTAATCATAGAGGTATAAATTACACTGTCTTGAGACCGTGCTGGCGGACGATTGGTATATTCTATCTCATAGTTGCGTTTAGTGAATAAAAGACACGTATAAACTGGTATCATAAAAACTTAATCCCCGTCTGGACAGCTTCAACCAAGTGTGTCAAAGTACAGCCGTCTTTGCGTTAATTAAATGCGATCACCAAAGAACTGTGTCTCTCCTACGTCTACAATCATGACGTGGGAAGTTCGTTATGACTTGACAAGCTGGAGTGACTCTGCTGTACGGATGGACGCGCAAGACAAATGATGAACTTGTGGTAGGCCTTATTAGTCCCATATGCAATGGACACTCCATTCTGAGTTGATGTTCATGGCCAAGTGTGTAGCGCATCCTCAGCGTGATGTCATCGTCTTCTATGCAATGACCGTTTCGACTTGCTTCATTCTTTGGCCGGGTATGATCAGCTGTGTTTGAGGCTGGCTCAACGCCAACGTAATGCAGGACGCGTGCCGTCTTCTATCCTGAGTAATACTGCAGCCAGCAATCTTCTGTAATGGCTTTACATTCAAATCGAAGCTGCGATTAACCCAACGTGCGGTTTGTTTCTGCAGCACTCACGCCAGTAGGTGACAAGACGTGGGCTGTCGGTGCCAGACCATTATAAAATCTGTACATGGAGGAACGCTCATTTTAAACTAAGCTTGGAGTGTGACTACAGCTCGCAGCAATTTCACCGATAGAAAAAAAAACCGAGGGTCACTCTCTGTGAATACACTGACCACTGCGGCTCGCTTCCCTCCTCGGCTGCCAGGAGACAACCCGAGAGCCCGTTCACATCTACATGCATGGGATCATGCTAGCGTGTTTTCTCGCGGGGCCGGCTTAAAGATTGCAAGCGGCCCGAAGCCGAACGACAACACGACCAAGCCGTCCGGTTAAACGAGGGTTGACTGGGAACTGATGCCATGATTTCTTTCAATGATCTAAACCAGATTGAAGACGCAGGCACACTTCTGAAGAGAGTACGGGTGTGTGACATTCGGAGCAGAGGTGTTTGTTTATGTTGAGACGAGTACCGTATCTACAATGGAATAGAAAGGTAGGGTGTCTCGATACTAGTTTATTTCATTACAGATTGTGTCAGAACGCAAACATTTTCACAAGAGAGTTGAAACACTTCCTCTTCAAATGTTTTTGTGAGCAGGGCGCTTACAAAGTGTGCGTTTTCATAAATTAGTTTTCATAATAAGTTTGTTTTAGCACATTTTTGAATAAAAAACAGGTATACATTTTTAATGATGCATTGAACATAGTTTCATTGAATCAGATGTCTAAAATGGCATAAAAATATAATAATTTGGTTAAAAGTTCGGCTTTTTGTTGACATGTCTTGAGATATTCATAAAAAAATAATTCATTTGGTTAATCTGCAATTGTTTCGATTTGCTTGGAATACTCGTGGTTATTTTTCCGTATTGTGGGTTCGAATCCCATCCATGGTCAATGGTCCGGGAAGAAGCATTTCACTTCATCAGTGTTGGGCAACCCACAAGTCGGATGATGTTAAGATGTCTCTAAAAGGAACTGAGCCAGGGTTTCTGATGACATGCATAAGACATGCATAAGGCATTGGTGTACGTAGTGGGGAAAAAAGCAACGGAATTATGAATGCGTAGGTTGTTTCTATGTAACGATCAAGCAGTTTGTATGTATGTTTAAAATGATGTACCTTAAATTGCATCGAGGGAACGGTTATCTTTGATGGGTTGTTTCACAGCCTGAAGTTGGCAGTCACATGCTTGATCGTGTGATAAAAACGGTTTGTTTTGCGGGTCGCAACTTTTGATTTGCAAGCCACCTTTTGTTAATTGCCTTGGATTGAGGAATTTAAATAGACTTGTCTTGTAAGTGTTTTGAGGATGGAATCTCGCAAGTGGCGATAAAAATACATTGAACTTGTTATGAAACCGGCGGTTTTCACTGAAATCGCTTTTCGACAATTCTGTCAACGGGGGAAAATGCACTGTGTAGTTTATTCCTTCGGGGAAAGTAGGGTTATGGAAGCATTGAATGACATGGCCTCGCTTACGTAACGTTGACTGTCATAACGAGAACACGTGGCGTGCGAGCTGATTTAAAGTAATTACCGTTTTATCGTCTTCAAAATTGTAATGATCGAGTGTCTTTCTTTTTCACGTGTAATCGGACAATTCACCGCATCTACTCCCTTTTTCAACTATCAGGGAAGTCGATTTTACAACGGATACTTGAGATCTATCCTTTTTATGGGCTTGGGGGAAGATTTATCCTCCTCCTTGAACCCTTTATGAAGTTTTATTGGTTACCTACTATACACTAAAACCCAAAGTGTTAAATCAACACTTAAAGAGTTCGGTCAGTGACAACACTTTGAAAGAGTTAAATGTAACTCAATAAGAGTTGAATTTACACTATTAAGAGTTACATCTCAGCTTCTGAAACGCTAGTTTGGCACTTGTATTAGTTGAATCTAACTTCAGAAAAGTGTTGTCACTGACCGAACCCTTTAAATATTGAATTAACACTTTCTTTTTAGAGTAAGAATGCGTGTACAAACATGCTGAATGCATTTTTACCGTTTTCTCAAAAATGAAACAACGAAATGAGCTGAAATTTTCACGGGTTGGTTTTATTACACATATATTGATTTGTGCAAAGAATTGAAGCTTTTCAACAGACACTTTACCAATGTTGAGCTGGGGCTTTAAGAAGATTAGGCCTCCAGTGAGATGTCTTAAAAATTCTTACAATGTAGCAATAAAAAATATTACTTTTTAAGCCTCAGGCAAATTATATTAAACACAGATAATAGTCACATCCACTTCTTATCTCCTTTGCATTTTCAATTCTCAAAACAATGTTCTTGTGAATGTCTTCCTATGGAGACAAATTCAATGAATGGTTTTGAACGGATTCAACCGTGGCAACATGTCCTACAGCAACCAAGGACAACATAAATCACTGACACAGACGAATCTCTCCTTGCAGATAGAAAGTTATTAACCCAAATTGTAGGTAAAAATTTACATTGCTCGGTTTTGCCAATGTCCTTACTTTTTGCCCTCTATGTTGTGTTTCCTTCTCCCTTCCTCTTCCAAACAAATGAATTGACAAATAAGCGCCGACTGCTGTGACCTATTTAAAATGCAAATGAGTCGAGAGGGTGCAATAGTGACCTAGTTCCTCATTCAGGCACATCTTTTTATATCTTTACTGTGATTATTGCCACTTGAATATTATGCCAGAGAGAAACATAATCCGGATAAGCTTTTTTTTGAATGGCTTTTGTCGTCAGGAAGTTTTATCGATTCGGTCGCAGATGGGCGAAGTTATCTTTCGCATTGGTGATGGATAGTTTTGGTCGTTATTTTCTTTTCATCGTTTTTCTGCGTGAAACAATCCACAGTAGAGTAGTTCATGGTTTATCTTTACTCTTTGGGGATTTCTTTCTCTTTACCGAAATGGAAACGAAGAACACAAGTCGCTGGGATAAAGACAGCATTGTTGAACGTCTCAAATGTTTTTTTTACTATTTACTTATCTTTATGTAATTCAGTCAGTTTCCCATGTGGCTTATTACCACAGATGTGATAGTTCAGAACAATTTTTAGTGGTATCAAGTTTATAAAAAGTATAGCTTTCAGATTGAAAGTTATTTCAATTTCCTAATTTTTAACGGTGAAATAGATAGAAAAGAAAAATAATACTTTGCTTCATTTATAAACGGTACAAAATATTCTGTCAATCATTATCTTCTATTATTGGTGTGTGATTGTAATAAGCTGTCGCATTATTTGGAATAAAACTCCGCACAGTTGTTGACAAATACAGTTTACAACAATGTTCATTTTAAAAAAAGCATACACATACAACATTAGTATTACATTGCACAAAAGTGTTAAATGTGTAACAATTCAAAAAAGGTGCACAAAATATATTAAACTCGCCCATATAATTTCCGATGACCCAAATCTTAATAAATTAATAAAGTTTGGATTATACTTTACCCATTGCTCACGGTCCATAAACCCTGTTCTTAATGGTAGGGCAAACCTTTTTCGGAGAAAATTTTTACCAAATGGCTGACTTCATTATCGATAGCTAATAATATGATTATTGAACTGTAAAGGAAAAAAGACAAAGTGGAACAAAATATAATTGAAATAAAATGGTCATAAAAACAGACAGCGTGCCCTTCATTATATTGTTTCAAATAATATCGTATGAGCAGTTAACACTTTCCTACGTCATCAGTTCCCCCTCCTCTTTGCGTTGTTACATTTTCAAGAGTTCTGACCCAATTTCAGATAAAAAAATAAAAATCTTTCCCCTTTTTTCCAGTCGGTTGCACCGAATATTGATAAAAGCATTTTTTTTTTGCATTTCAGGGTCAAATGAAGAAATATGAAATAAGACGATCTAGAGGAGTTATGTTGTGAATGAAACTTCTTGGTTTTTAATTGTGTCATTCCTCGTAGGAACTCAATTAGCCCTTGGTCTAGATTGGAGCTTTATCAAAAGATGAGTTGATAACAAATTCTATAATGAAAGAAAAGGTTCCAGTTGATTGAAGAAATATGGGTCAAAATAATCGTCTGGAAATCACAGACTTACAATAGACCACCCACAATGATGTATATTTGACAAAATTTGACAGTGAATGTGTGTTTCTAAAGGAATTATGGTTGATGTTATATTTATCAAGCTATTAAAAATATCAACAAAAATAATAAACATAATAGAAAAAAAGAAGGCGTTTTCAATTAATCAAAACTTTTATTTTTTTTTAACTGAGGGAGAATTTATAAATTCGGCGCAATATTCTTACACGCAAACGAAATGTAGTCGTTCATGAGATTTCTTGTTGTTGAAATGAACACACGATTCAGATATGAACATCAACTACAACTACAATGGAACTGCGAATGAATATGTGACTCAGCCTGTGTAAATGAGATACTTTGAGGTAAAAAAATTAAGTCCAAATTTCATCATGTAGGGCATCTTCCAAGGATTAAAAAGACACCACACTGACCTCTACAGAGTTGACTGTTCTGGATTGGAACCGTAAACTCTGTAGAGGTCAGTGTGGTGTCTTTTTAATCCTTGGAAGATGCCCTACATGATGAAATTGAAATTTACATTTTACCTCAAAGTGTCTCATTTACACAGGCTGAGTCACATATATGGTAACATGGGTTTGGGGGAATTTTTTTTTGAAATAGTAACTTTTCAAAATCTTATGTTTTTTTAAGGTTATAAAGAAGAAGGATCTGTTTTAACTGTGATTTCCTGGCACCTCCCCTCTCATTATCTGCAAAGTTATTCATCCCTTAAACAAATGTATGTGTATGAGTCAGAGTCTTTTAGAAAGAGAAAAAACGTTTTGAAAAACGATTTTCCCTCGTCTCGTATTTATTGAGAAAATTGTATTTTAGGTCATTATTGTTACCGTGCCATATAGACACTTATTGCGTATGTTCTTTCACAGAAAAATTAACATGAGGTCAAGCACGAGATAATTTCATTCATTAGAAATCATCTTAAATCAATTAACAATATCCCCCCCCCAAAAAAAAAAAAAAAATAAATAAATAAATAAAATAAATCAAAAAAAAGAGATTGAAAACCGCGAAAGTACGGAAGGTTGTATTAATTGCAAATAATCCACACACCAAAGAATATACATTATAAAACCTAGTTATATTCACGTCTGGGAAAACCCTACTAATTGATTTCTCAACTGCAATTCTAAATCTGCCAATTTAAATGTGAGCACTCCCCCAACCTCTCTATATCTAACCTCGCTATATTTTATGACAGACAGAACTCGGATTGTGAAGAACTAGCCACACGCTCTTCACACGCACGTTGTGGGAGAATTTTAATATCTGGTGCTACATCGCCAGAGCTATCATGCATGGCAAACAGACAGATCAGTTCCCATTTCCTTTCCATAGAAGCTTTCCATTTATGCTCTCTTAAAGGGTCTGCATAACATTTGGTGAGATTGAAAGTATGAACGGTCCCAGATTTCCACATAACTTACATGGTATAAAGATGGTCATGGTGGAAAACTTCCCCTGAAATATTTTTGCTTGACATAGTTTTTTTTTCTTTTCAGAAATGAGTTGAACAATTAATTTTGATCTTACTATTGTCCAAAAACCCGATGTTTGAAAACAATGACAACTTTTTCACTATTTTCTCCTTAGTGCGAAGACCGGTTGAGCTTAAAGCCCCAGTTTAACATTTGTTAGACTGACTGCAAATGTTGCCATTCTTTGCACAAATCAAGATATTTGTAATGAAAATTTCAGCTCATTTCGTTGTTTCATCTGTAAGAAAACGGTAAAAGAGCATTCAGCATTTTTTGTTAGCATTCTTATAGGCAGAGTTTTCGTCTCACTGAGACGAAAACTAATTTTGGATCTTCTATTATTTCATTTATTATTTAAAAACGATAACACTTCAGGCAGAAATATTTCAAGGAAGGTTTTCTACCATCATTATCTTTATACCAAGTAAGGTATATGTAAATCGGTGAACATTTATGTTTTTCTTCTTACCGATGTTGAGCTATAGGGCTTTAAACTTTCACAGGTTTATAATGTTGGGTCACATAAAGTGCGGATACTGGTGTTTGCGTGCCCTAAAGATGTATAGTCTATGCAGTGAGGCTAAAGTGCTCTGAGCATTTTTATTTCTCCCCAGAAGACAGTCGGCCTAATCTAAAACGATTGTTCAATAATGTCTTACGCCAAGTACATCCATTTCAAAAATATTGTTCTTTAGTTTTTGCTGTGCGCGCAATTCTGAAGGCATTTACATAATGTGTACATTATCGGATTGGAATTGTAGATGAAGCCAATATGAAGCCATAATCCAATGGTGGATTATGCCGAATCTATATATAATGACTATTTTTGAAAACCTTGTTAAAAAATTGTTAGTTCTAAGAAAGCACTTTGAATGTCCCATCTTAATATTTTCTTACTATTTCACATTATTCCATGTAAAGGTCAAATTTGAGAGTTGTACTGCCTCTCTGATTTTACTGCTGAACTATAAAAAAGCCTTACATTCATCAACCCAAAGGCTATTGTGAGCGGTATTCTATAGCTTTGTTGAAAATATGAATATGAAATATCCTTCAAAAAGTCTGCAACATATACAGAAACTAATCCACAAAGAGTTCCACTTCAGTCAGCTTTGAAAAAATGAAAATAGTATTTACCCAAAAAATACAGGATTCTTGGAAAGAGAGAGAGAGATGGAAAAAGAAAAAGAGGGCGGCACCGGTAAAGAGTTTTCAACAGTATCATTATATTCGACTTTAATTATACTCAAGTTTATTGTCATAAAAATGAATAAGGTTCAAATTTGAATTTGGGGAATTTGTTGTATTATTGTTCTTGTTATTTTTTTTTAGAATGAAATGCCTTCTTACTTTTCGTTTGTGTTCAAATAAAGAGCACCGTAATGGGAAAAAGCAGGGTAGCTTATTCCAATTCTAAGTTCTAAGAATGTTAGCGCACCAGCAGTTATACCAATTTCAGACCAGATTAACAAAAGTAATGACTCTCATCTTAAAAGACTTTGTGGCTTAACGATTTAATTACTTTCTTAAGGGCTAGGAAAACATTCATCTCTGACGAAGTATGACTGTTTCATTCCCTTTTTTATCGTAACAGGCATGAGCATGAAACATGTTCAGATAACGAAACGTGTGTTGTCATATTTTCAGAAACGAGGCCGTTTTATAACCATGATGTTTGACAGGTTTAGTGGGGGCCGATAGGGGAATCATGATGCGCCTTTGATGAAACAAGCATGGAGTTTGGCCCATAGGCAGAGAATGTCATCAGAAAGATATTTTGCTATATGACTATATAGTAGATTTGTCCTTGGGTATAGACCTACGGGTAGAATAACAATTTTCAAAATTTCCCAAATGGCCATTGCCTGTTATTTTACCACTATTTTTTCATGGGATAAATCTGCGATGCCCATACAGCCAAATTTCATTCTCATGGCATTCTCTAAGCGTTTGCTCTGCCGATTTCCATGCTTAAACCATCAAAGGCACCATTCCATCACCTACCTGTCGTACTATTCGTTTACTTTGTTTTCTTAAAACCTAGAGTGAGATCGGATGCCTGCACTCTTTCCTATTAGGGTTAGCGTGCGGACTGATATACGGCGTCATTCAAGAGAATCATCCACACAATTAAACGGGGATTGTGCCCTTGATCTTTTACGCGGTCTCCATCTCTCCCCCCCCCCCCTTCCCCCGCTCGTCCCCTCCGTCTTGTCACTTCACATCGGCAACGGAGTCGTTAGGCGATAGTGTGACGTCAATCGTCTCCATGGCAACTCCATTGTTGAATCGAAGACAAAGGATTTAGGGGTAAAAAGGAGACAAGTGAATGCGGGGGGACGACAGGGATATCTGTAATTTCGACTAAGTGATCGCCCGAAGAGTCTTCCGTGTGCGTCTCGCTTCTTTCCCCAATATCTTGGGTTTTTAATCAGTTACTGTATTGAAATTCAATTTCGAAGGTAAATCTTTATTTCATTTTTTTTATTAATGTTTTCAAATTTTATGAGATGAATGTTTGTTTCAGTGCATTATGGATTTGAAGTCAGGTCGGGGACAGCTTTCAGCATAATGCAAAGATCAGATTAAAAAACATCATTTCGGAGATAATTTTATATAGTCAAATCATCCTAACAGCCTAAGGGTTTATTGTTGTTAAAAATAACTTTTTAAAAAGGGAAAATTAATTTTGCAAACAGATGTTTGCATGTTAATTTTTTTTTTTTTTTTTTTTTTTTTTTGGGGGGGGGGACTTGTTCTGCAACTTATTTATTTATTTATTCAATTATTTATTGATTTTTTAACATATTTATTGAAAAATCTAATTCCGGCTTTAATCTTGCACAAGATATAAAGAAAAACAAAAGACAATAAAAGTGAACAGAAATCTGGGGATTACCCAAAAGCGAAACAAATCACTATCTAAAAGAGAATTCCTCTAACAATAACTATGTAGAAAAGACAACGTAAAAATATTTCTAAAACGGAATGACACCCTCAATATCCACAACAAGAGGCCAGTTCAAGGGACAATATAACTAAACCCCATAAAAGTATAACACAGAGAAACTATTACACACTTATTAGCACAACAATATTACAGAAAAACTATTGCACACTATTTTACAGAAATATTATAGAAGACATATACACTTTTTGACAGAACTACTGTTTGAAAAAGCTGCCGCACACAACTGACACAAATATTATTTAAAAACTTTTACACGATAATTGACCGAAATATGTTAATTTCAGTGTTCAACCACAGGCGATTAAAAATTAATTTGAAAATGTGAAGTAAAAAATATTTGTTCCCTCCTTGGGCCGAACAAATATGACTTTCAACAAACGCTCCTCCACACCTCACCGTCATTGTTTTTTAAACCTCGGCGATGGAAACCTAAGAAAACACGCAGTGCGTACCTTTTGAACTTACGAAAGAAAAGAGGCGTGGGGCAAAACTTGAAAAAAAAACAATCATTAAACTGTTAAGTCCATTTGACGTATGGAAAGTTCAAGGTTAATAACGCCGTTATCCCGTTATCCAAAATAGTTTACATCAATAACGTCTGCAAATATTTATTATTTGAAATAGTCTAAGATTGTGCCTTCATATTTACTACAAAGGTTTTATACTGATTGTAAATGAACAGTAGTGTTTTTATGTGGAGGGCGTGCGCTTTTAATGATCAAAACAAAGGGGAAAACATTTGCGAGTCTGTTAAATAACCTTATGGGATTAAAATTATTAATAAGGGAATAGAAGAGTGGCGACGAGATCTGAATCGGTCGTTTAAAACCATCAGTGTCGCGGCTCGTGTGCGATGTAAAACCCCGCTGCGATGGCGAGGTCCTTTTTCGCACGCCCGCGACACTGTAAGGTTTAAAACGGGCAATTTAGACCGAGTCACCACTCTTTTATTCCCATTCATAAATGCCATTTTATTGTTAAGAAATAATATGTCGGGGGGGGGGCAGAGAACGACACAACAAACCTTGCTCGCTTTGCAATGATTTTCGCATCTCCTCATCATATACGTTTTCTTGTGTTAGAGTATCAAAGCAGGAAACCAGACTAAAATAACCGGTTCAAAAAAAGCTCTAGCCGTGTCTTTATCCAGCCATTTAACAGCCAGCCAGGTAAACACTGTCAAGTGACCACCTATCAACCAATATAAATGCATAAACTGTCTAGGGTATTATGGAATACAAAATATTTTTAACTGAAAAAACAAAAACACTTTACAATCTGAAATTCTGTAGTCCAAACTTTTTTTTTTTTTTTTTACCTCGACTGGCAAGAGAAGTAATCATAAAACTAAACGACAAGCAACACATATTTAGTGGTTTCAACATTGGATATCCATGAAGTCTTCGCAATGGTTATTGTGTTGCGTTCCAAGCTATCATTTCAAGAAAACATAGTTTGAGTTCTTTTGTCGAGTCCAGTAATATGGTTATATTAAGTAATACCTTTACGTAAACTTTTGAATTTGACGTCACCATTTCAATTTGGCTCAATATGGTGAGAGTGGCAGCGTGCTTGTACCAACTTCACTCCCACTGCTTTCGTCTTGTCCTGTGTGAACAATGGTAGATTACACGATGTTCACTATTAAAAAAAAGTACCGGTGTTTTGTTTTTCCCTTCAAGCCCTGGGCCCAACTTCTGCTTAAGCAGAAAATGTTGCTTAACAATTTTGAGCTCCGCTGAAATAAGCAGCTGTAAGCAGGATACCAGCCACGGATTGCACATGTTACATGGTATTTTGGCTGGTAACCTTATTCTAGTATACGCAAGATTGCTACTTTTTTTGCCTAAGCGGCTCAACGAAATTGGCCCTTTTTTCCCTTCCTTTTTAATGCAATTTGCCCATCACACGGCCCAAAGTCCACTCGAGGTGTGGGCTACTTTTTGAAGGGATTGAAACCTGCCCCAATGTACAGAAACAAGACGTGGCGAGATACAAACGCAAGTTTCTTCACAGCACAGCTAAGAACAGGGAGGGGTAAATGAATCCGTTGTAAGACAAACATTAACTGCCTCTTCCCCTATTTGAAGCAATAGTTAAGTGTCTTGTTCAAGGACACAAGTGTCATGACCGGGATTCGAACCCACATCCGGATGACTTAGCCCCCAGAACTATAGTCCAATGCACTAAACCGCTATAGGCCACGACACGCCGCATTGGTTTGAACGAGAGAACAAAACAAAATGGCTGCGGCACGATAAATGTCGTTTAGTATGGTGTTTATTTGACAACTTTTTTTCTTAGGTAAGGATTTATCTTCATAGTGTGTGGTTTATCCACTCTTTACTTTGTAGACAAAGGCTCTTCAGTATGTAGTCACAAACCGTATGTTTTGTAGCAATCATGTATTTATCTTTAATAAGTGCTCAGCTCCCTCCTTCAACCAATGTTTTCCCGGGAAATGATAATCAACTTCATGTAATTGAAATTGCTCACCTTGGCATTTTACGGTGGTGCTCACACCCCCGTGAAGGGGGTCGAGGTACAGTGAGTTTGTAGTACGTGGAAAGTACGTTAGAGGTGAAGGGACGCGTGACGACAACGTCCCCAGTGTGTGTAGTCGCACCGTACACACTTGACCCCCGGTGTATGACAGTTCAGGCTGTTGACAACTTGTAGTTTATGAATAAATGAGTGTTCGATGGCAAGGAAGTTCTGCTACTGTGTAAAAAAAAATAGTATTTTTAATAGAGCATGAACATGTGCATATCAAGCAACGATATGGCTCAATTATCTATGACAATTAAGTAATCAAATTCCAATATAAGTCTTACCTGATGGATTACGTAGAGCCTTTTTGGAAAATGTCAGAGTCTATACAAAAAAAGGCTGACCTTTCCAGGTAAACAGGAATTTGTGCGATAGCACGGCAGGCAAGTTTATCTGCAGTTTCTATTAGAGCAGATTATTCGAATCCCCCATAAAGCTTGTCCTGGGAAAGGGTAGTGCTGTGCACAGTTAGTGATTGTGTCCTTATAGCTATTGATAAATTGAAAAATGATAGGTTGCACTCTATTTAGATGATTGTAGATCATGCAGATCATTTGTTAATTGAAAGAATTGCCTCTGAAGGGAAAAAAAATATGGTCACACCGATAACGTCTAAAAACACCCAGTAGACGGATACCACACGTTTTCTCATGTGACCATTTCTTGACATTTTTAAAAGAACGCGTGCTCGATCTCAGTCATGTTTTTTTTTTATATGTCAGCGCGTGGACCGGGAAAGACTTATTTTCCTTCCCAAGTGACTGACGCCATGACTCCACAATCAAGATCACGATACCAAGAAAACGCGCGAGATTACGATCTTCATACGAGACTTGAGGTGTTATCATCATGTGTGACGTGAAGGGGTAGTGTATACTGAAAGCGTGGGTCAACATACGTAGATTAACTTTAACGATAACTCCATTTATATGTAGACCTAAAGACCATGTGACATCACATGTTTACAAAAGAGACACAGCGCCCGAAGTTCATGCAGGCACAAAGTGTACACACTCAAAACATAAAATCTGAGATTGGTTAGGGTGATTGCAGCGTACAATTTGTATTAATTTGGATATGAAGAAAGGACGAAAATGTCAAAGCTTGTTCGGGTGTTGTATCTTATTTTTATTTTATTTTTATTTTTTACAGCACTCGAAATTGTTGAAATTGCTAAACAAATTGTAAAATATTCTTTATCAGTAGTGTAGTAACTTGCCTGCCGGGAAAAGCCCTGGAGTTCGCTTTCTCCGGCTCCTGGTTCGAATCCCATCTCGGACCCGGAGTCTGCCTTGCATGTGGATTTGGTCATCAGTTGTTTTTCACCTGATTAAGTCTTGCTTTATTTTAAAACAGGTTCGGCTAAATAACTTCATTATAATTGTTTACATGAAACCTCACTTTGAAACGTGATACTGTTAATTGCCCGTAAATACCTTAAAGTATATGAAAAATATGTCCGTATACTATGAGAAGTTCTTCTTGACAAATCAAACTAAGAGCGTAAACGTGTACCAAATCCCACACAACACATCAACTGTGTTTTACACGAAAATAAAACCACATAATTCCTATAATTACATATACCTTTTCATATGTTGATTTGGGAAGGGGTGGTTTTAATCTCAACAATCACTTATATTAATAATAATACCGGAGTCTTATATAGCGCACGTATCTACCAACAATTGGGTACTCATGGTGCTTATTATTTTATTTTTAGGTTTTTGAGTTTTGTAATTATGAGACCCATTTATGTAGCACCTTGTAATGGTTTACAAGGTGCTGCGGCGCATTCAGCAGCCACTGCCAGAAACACCGGGGAAAACCCCAATTTCTCTTAGCGATAAGTGTATGAGTGGGTTCTTTTACGTGCATTACACAACACACGGGACCTACGGCTTTAACGTCCCATCCAAAGGACGAAGCAATAATGTTTAAGTGTCTTGCTTAAGGACACAAGTGTCAACACCGTGACTCGAACCCACGCTCTGCTGATCAGAAACACCAGAGCTTGAGTCCTGTTCTCTTGACCGCTCGGCCACGACGCAACTTCTGTCATACCTTCACGTGAGCATCACTCAAGTAACCCTAAATCACTGCTACTGCTAGTAAAAAATAGTTTTCATGATACCAACCATCGACAATTTTTTTCTTCTTCATTTTCTTTCATTTACTACAGGAGTCTGAGGGTCCAAGTCGTCTCTTTTGGCCATAACCATGGGCTCAGTTGCCAACGAGGTAAGTACAGGAACAAGACTCAACAGGCTTTTAGAAATATTTGTATGCACATGAGATGAAAGAGCCACTCATGAATCGCAAAGTTTTGTATAGGGTGGTTCACCCACCCTTGTAATCGCGTGAAAGCAGTACGTTGTTTCAATGTTTGGCAACTTGCCAATGGGAGACTTTTGGGGACGCTAGGTGGCAGCAGACCAGGTAAAGCTATTGTTCTTGGAAATGTGAGCATGTTCATTATTACGTAAAAGCTGCCACCTGGCGTTCCGAAGTCTCCCATTGGAGTTTGTGAACGTTTTTGTTTGTTTTTTTTTTATTTTTTTCGTTCACCACAGTTTGTAGAATGGATGGGGTCCTTTCATGTGGATGTGAATACTGACTGCACAAATACACAGACAGTCCCCCTACTTGGAATAATACTGTTTCAAATGTACAATGTTCAGGGAACCTACCAGTTACACCGATGTTGATTATGAATTCCATTCGTGCAGCCCTAACAAACCACCTGGTTTCACTAGCTCCTTCCAAACCCAACACTAGAGAGTCATACGATACGTGCAGATTCCAGACCGCACTCCGGGATGCATACGATGTGAAATTACAACGCCATGCAACACGAACTCAGAGTGGGTTAGACACGTGCTAACTATACACACACACACACACAACGGGGCCTGTTCCCTCAACACTTAAAGAGGATATGCCGCTCCATATGCAACAGCTACTCGAACACCCCTCCAACGATCCCTTCAAAAACAATTATCGCCACGATGACGTCAAAAGCAACAGTTGATGAAGGAATATGACACGCTCAGTGCGGATCAGATTTCCCACACAATTTCGGCGTTTTCACTAATTCCAATGAAAATCGCCGTTTTGTTGAGATAATGAAAAAGGAAGGGGGGGGGAAAGCCCAATCTTGTGGTGAAAATCACTTAGTTGTCATAGCAAAGCTCTCTCTGATGTAAGTATTAAGTTCCGTGGTCAAATTGACGCACTGTGTGGTTTATGGCTCCCTCGGATGATTAAAATTTCATCACGTTGTTGCAAGATCACCCAAGAATACGCGGCCGAGCTGCAAATCACATGTTGCTAAGCTTCACCGTCATTCTAGTCATCTGCACATAAAACCTGGTGACAGATGTAGCATATCCTCAAGATCTTGGCAAACTTTTATTGAAATGTCTCCATCATAAATACCGTTAATGAATAAAAAATCTCAGGTAGATTGTTTAGATAGCGCCAGTCGGGTCCTCTCTCAGAGATTGGGGGAGAAAAAAGGGGGGAAGAAACAGCTAATTTCCACATGCCAGATACAGCTTCATCAATTTGCATTTCCCGAGAGAGTAGCAAAATGTGTCCAGACTCAGACACCCGCAAATCCCCCCCCCTCCCCTTCTTAGCTATAAACCCTTCCCCCACAGGACTCTTCAGAGAAAATTACTCTAGTTGTTTGGGGGGAAAGTTGGCGTTAAACTTTAAAGCAGTCCCGGTTTGATTCGGCATGCGGTTTGTGATCAATCGTTCTCAGGGCGATGCGTGGGTGTAGAGGACTTCCTTCCTCGTGATATCACCGAAGGATGGAAAGAAACGAGATTGGGCTCCACGGGGCTTTTTCCTGCGTAGATATCAGAGTCTCTCTGGGTGTTGTGGGTGCGTTGATATACCCATCAAAAGCAACAGACGACTGTTTCGTCTACTCATGGTTCTAGCTTTAATGGAGGTATAACCAGTTTATTATCTGATGGTCTGTGACATTGTCATGCATGGTTTCAAACAGGCCTGGTTTTGACCACGCAAATCCATTTTGAAGTGCAAAACATTTGAACGAAACAGTCTTTAACCCCCATTGTATAACAGCTCTGATCTCCGTTGGTTATGCAAACTATCTTTAACATGACGTATGCACTTTAAACGTCATTCTTTCACTCATCTTCTCCAAGTTTTGGGAGATATACCAAATATGAATTTGGACCAAATTCACAGTGTCCAAGCTTCACTGTGTGTTCACAATGTGGTATCTGTGTGGTCATAGTGTGAACACTGTGACCACACAGAGAACGCAGTGTGGTGACAGGGGGGATATATTATAGTTAAGTCAGAACTGGATAAACGTTTACGTAAATTTCACGGTCTTACGTGTGCTTTTTATAAGACGGATGACACGCAGCATTCGTTTCCAAGTTGTCATCGGTTTATATAATTATAATAAGTTGTTGCCACAAATTCCTACTCGTCGAGTGTGAAGAGGCTCGCTGCAGTCGAATGTGAATGTCAAGTTAGCCCCAGCCGGCTCGCCGGGACCTGGACCCGCTGACTTTACCCCCCCATCCGCCGGGGACGAAATCCCCACATCCAGGGCATCCCAGGAGCTTCCCCTTGCCGATTGTGCCAGCCAGTACGTGCTAGCTGCCATCCATAAAATTTATTCCGCCTAGTTAGTCTAGTAATCGATATGATTTTCCAGCCCCGATTTGTGTATATCTACTCTTAAATTGGCCCGGAGCAACCCGCAACCTTTGAATTTGAACTGCCGCTGAAATAAATTTAAAAAAAAATACCAGAACGGCATAGTCAGTTCCGCTGGCGTGCGCCTTGAATCAGTGTGGGATTCATAGGGACGGGACCGATGTGGAAAAAACAATTCCAAAAACTGAAATAAAAACACACTGTAGGAAGTCATTTTGCTAAAAGAGGAACGACATTCCCTTGACTGGATGTTGATTAGCTAGCGTCTTTGTCTAGTTCCCTGCGCGCAATGACTCAAATGAATACTGATGTTCACCCCGGCTTCAGTTGGGTCAGAATGATTCAGATAGTAGAAAATACCGGCACTTTCATTTTAATCTGTAAATGTATGTTTTAAATGCACATTACTGATTTGTATACATTGTTTATATAAAACGCTTTCTGTCTAGTTGATGGGGCAGCAGGCAGCCTACGGATCAGAACAGTGGTTAGTTTGCTTTTGTCGCCCGTGGCCGATCTGGTAGTTTTGTCTTATTTTTTCTGTGAAGTTTTTTCTATGGTTGAATAAATAATAACAATACGCTGAGACTTTGTAAGAAGTAAAAAAAAAAAAACAGCAACAGAAAGAACACGTACCTGTAAATAAAGGTGCGCGTCTGAATATTTATAATGCAGATGTCATTGGACGAAAATCATAGCCATTTTTTTCGCAGTGAAGTCAATCTCCAACTCAATCTGGTGGAAATTTCCCACGCTATACCGGAAGAGTATTTTCTCAAAATTAAAATCTGAGACCAGTTTTAAATTGAGTTATATCCGATTGGTGGTGTCCCTGAGCTGTCTTTAAACAACACATGCCGGCTGTAAATGCGGGTATCGATTTTGCTTGAAACTTTTATGGCGAGTGAGCCAAACATGTGAGAGTACACAAAGAAAATTGTCTGTACATTTTGGTCTTTTCCTTTATTGACGTGTATGCAGTTTTCTGTATTTACTTTGGTATTGAATTGAAACTCGTCGTAATTGAATTCGCTTGAATTCAATCACACATTACATGCGAAATACTTTGGGTAGAATATTGTGTGATGGAAGTCGGAAAGCATCATGGATTAATGTTTGTTTTGTTTTTTATTTTCCGTCCTTCTTTCTTTCTTTCTTTTTTTCATTGTCCAATTTTCGGTTGCGAAACCAATTTTGTAATGTTATAAAACATAACAATTAGAGTCATTTTACTCCATGCCAATGCCCCACCGTGCTTTACATGGCATTTTATGAGAATGAGAATAAGTGCAGTTGAAATTCAATTAAAAGGATATAAACTCCGGATTGTCATAACTTAGATCAGTGCGTTGGGCAATTATTACTTGAGACTTTCCCCCTTCGACTCTGCACCAGACGGAGCGTATAGAGTTCGTAAATTAAATAAAGGAAATCGCTTTTGGGGAATTTGGCTTTCCTTGATAAGCGGAATAGACTGTGGGAAACGAAATTATTTGGTGGTGCCTTTTAATTGAGCCGAGGGAGATTATTCTTTTAGGACAAATTTAACAATTCGAAAGACGTAAAGCAAACGGTTAGTGCTTTTTTTTTCTTCTTTTTTTTTCACGGTACACTATTGCTATCCATTTGCCCGTCGGGGATTGCTTCAAGTTTCAAGAATGCACCCCGTGGACGCCAATCATCCGCGAATGTTGCTGATCGCGTTGCGGGAAGTTTAGGGATCAAATCGGAACCAATCCGAAATCAAAATCCAGATGGATAAGACCCTGCATTGATCGTGACATGAAGGTCTAATACAGCGCAGCTCGGGGGCTTGCGATGCCCGCTGGCGTTGATGGGACACCATAGAATCTACCCCCAATCTCCCCAAGGGTCTGATAATGACCGCGTTAATTGGTAAACGGCGCGGTGCAACTGAATCTTCAGCGTGAGTTTTAAATGAATGGCCTCGGCATTTAGTTAAGCTGAGAAAATATTGGGTTTCCAGTCGGGTAAAAAATGTCTGAGAATCGGGTTGCGGAACATGCTGGGAGGCCCATTCATCGTGATGTATGTCAAGTGTTGCTGAATCTAAAATGGAGATACCACCGGTGAAGATAGCAATTACGCGGTTATTGAGCAGTTGGTAGTTCAGGTACAGTAAATTATTTTTCCCTGTTCAGTCGTAAAATCGTTCACACGAGACCTGTTCAAGTCAGATTTAGGAACTGTACGCCAAAGCCACTTGCAAGGCTCCGGTCCCATGTGGGAATCGGACCGGGTTCCACTGAGGCGAGTGGCAAGGCAAGATACCACTAAGCCAGCCTGATCCCTAAATCCAACCTGGTCCCCAAACCGATGCTTGTGTATACCATGTTCTTTCACGAACATCGAGTTCTATACGCAGGCATCATTATTTACGAAAACATTTCTAGGCTTGGAGACTGGAGTCAAAAAAGTTTTTTTCTCTCTCTTTTTCTCTCGATTAATAGGAACCATTTTGGTTCCATTCATTACAAAATCATCTCGCTGGTAGAACCATAATGGAACCACCAACGTTAAACAAATTACTTACATTGAAATCCAGAATTAACTAACATAAATAAGGAGTTATATCAAGCTAAGGAATTTGCTTTATACAATTAAAATATAACTGTACAATTATGTACTGGGATGCTTGAAAAGACAGTTTACTCAAAAGTTGAATTGAAGCGATTTGTTTTTAAAGAGACTTCAGGACTTCAAATATATATATATATATATAAATAATTAACTTCAAAGTCCAGCAACAACAACAATAATGAAATAAACATTACCAACACCAACGCGCAAACTAACAAAACCAAAAACAGACAACAGCAAAGAAGAAATATAAATCAAAATAAAACTCTCCTGAAAATGTACAACTTCTTGAAAGATTATCATTTGTAATACTTATACGTTTTCTCCTCGAGAAACCAAGCACGTCTTACCGTGCTAGAGAGGCTCAAAACCCCTGAGCATCCCTCTTTGTGCAGCCCTTGATCCAAGTCATTTTATTTCAGACCCAGGAACCCTGGAATTTCCAGGAATCTGCAATCCAGAAAATATACTACAAAGCATGGAGAGTGTATGCCGGTTATTAAAAGAACGGGTATTCTTTCTGTTTGTGCATGCATCCATAAATGCATCAGGATTAAGCGGTAATCTACAGCCGCACAATGACAAAAGGTATATACTTGAAAGAAGTTCGTGCAGACTTTTTGATCAGATTGCTAATTACTTGTGCCCATATACAGCGAAATGTTTGCTTCTGTTCGGGTTTGTTTAGCAATGGCAATTACTGCATGAAACCTTGACTATGTGTGTTTTTCCCTTATTGACACAATTCACCTGACGTCATCACCCATGACAAATATTGATTACGCCATTTTTGGGGGAGTCGGATTCCCCTGACATGTGTTAACAGTGCATTCATGGTGACGGTGCATGGTGAGACGCGCACCGTTGTCGTTACATGTAGTTATTAACCTCTAAAAGGCAGACCATGGGCATACAGTATAGCCGCGTGTGACGTCAGTGCATGCGGTGTCTACGTTTGGCGTTAATAGCGTGATTTACGATTCGCACGATGTTGGCGACGAAAGCCCGGTTAATCTGATGCCATGAAACTGTTGCTAATGTCCGTTTCCTTGTGATGAGTCAAGATGAGGTACTGCATTGATGTTGTCAAGTTTATCACTGCTTGCTTTACATTTCGATTGTGGATAATATATACAGCATATTGGTATTACCAAAAAGTGCTACCGCAATATTTACTGCCTTTGCATCAAGATAATGAACGTCTGTTTGTGTGGGTAGGCACACACACCGTTTTGGGGACATTTATACAATGAAACAAAGGTCCCCGCAACATTTTTCTTTGTCAAACCCTGTCCCCACAAGGTAATTCAATAGAAAGGGGAACAATAGAACAATAGGGAGTCCCCACAACTGGGTGTTAAAAATAATCTGTGTGTGTGTGTGTGGTTTTTGTTTTGTTTGTTGTTGTTTTTTTGCAAACTACTATTCTTTTACTGTGCTATACTCTTTGAATTTATCTATCATTGTATACTGTTAGATTCACTCTTACTTTTCTCAAAATGAAAAACACGAAACGGGACAGAAGATGAAACCGATATTCTGAAATCAAGATATACAGTCAATCTAACAATTCTTTACCTTATGTTAAAAAAAAAATAATAATACACCAGTATACAGACAACGTTTTGTATAACAATTTGTTACATTTACCAGTTTCACTTTTGAATTTTGCGAAAAGGCTATATTCACCAGTGATGGCACCCTGCCTTTACCGAACCTGTAAGTTGATCCATAGGGAGACAATGTACTCAAGGCAATGAATACTTCCTCATCTAAACAGAAGATGGTAAGACTTTTTTCTAGAGTCTTTTTGACCTTTCGTGACAGGTTGACATTTTCTACTCCAGGCTAAGCCAGTCAAACCATAGACGAGCAACCCTGTCATGAATAAGTGATTGTTAATTGCATGATGCAAGACAATTGGTTACCAATCAACAGTCAATTGTACCCCTTTTACTTCCGCGAACGGTTAATGGAAATATCTTAACGTAATGCTGAGCGGTTTGATGGGTCGTACACTTGAGATGAAGACATTAAATTTACATCGTGACTTTTTTTTACATTTTTATTTTATTCTTTCTTTATTTATTTATTTATTATTATTTTTTAAAGATCTGATTACGTTAATGATCTGCTCATGAATGTTTTTGAGTTGTCAAATCCCGATTGCAAGTCTGGTTTCTCCATACCGGGTTTGAGGAATGAGTCACGCGACGGTCGAGCACACCAAGCCGAGACCGAAGTCTTTTTTACGGGACGGTTCAAGTTGGAGTCACCGTGCCACGAACGATGAGACTGAGTGACAAGAGCCATGATAGCATTCCGGCCGTGAATGTAGCAGTCACAGTGGATCGTTCTTCTTATCTAAAATGGGAGACTTTTGAGACGCTGGCGGCAGCAGACACAACGGGTCTTTTGGACGGTTCTGAGCGTGCGCGCACATGCTCAGTACTGCGTGTGTAGTTCTGAGCGTGCGTACTAGTGATAAGAACTGTGACAAGGGACCGTTTAAAAGTTTCCCATTATTGCAACTATGTGGACCTTTATTTTGTTCACGAACATTCACCACCATTTTGTGGGGAGGGTGTTTTTTTAGGGAATTTGTGTATTTTGTTTAGGGTAGAACAATGGATCTACCAGTGATGTTGGCTATTTGATAGAATTGTTGTATTAAATATATTGATATAGTGCTGCAGTGAAGGGCGCCCGTACTTCTGCCAAGGTTGGTCAAACTCGCGGCTGTGACGTAGCAAAAAAAAGGTCCATTGAAACTGTTCGCTTTGGTCCCAACGTGCATGCGTGCATTGGAGCAAGGAATCTCGTTTGGTGATACTACTCTGGTTTTCATACAGTGGACAGTGCAAGTCTCGAGTGCGTACAAAACACTGTGAGCACCTTTGGTTCCTGACCACACAGATATTGCTTTATCGTGGGAAGGAAACTAGAATATGGCACACTCCAGGTCCCAACTGGCTGGCCACTGCCAGGTCCCAACTGGCTGGCCACTGCCAGGTCCCAACTGGCTGGCCACTGCTATCATCATCCTGAATCGGTTGCTTTTGCCAGTTGATAGTTTGGGGGCCACAGAAGACGAAGGTTGTCATTTTTTGCCAACCTTCACATAAAAGATACTGTGGACTGGAGAGCACTAGTGAGCTAGCCACATATCCTCTGTGGGACTGAATAATCCGTGCTGGGCCCAGCTGAAGCCCCATAGATAGATAGATAGATAGATAGATAGATAGGTCCCAACATTAGCGATACCTCCACAATCTATTAAAACCAGGGTTAGATATCACAAAAGTAGACCTAACCTGGGACTAGTCCTGACTTAGGACTAGTCCTGTAAGTTAGGACTTACTCGTCCTAACTCGAGATAAGACTAGTCCTTTGTGAAATCCACACCAGGTGTCAGTTTCCCAGAGTACATAATCACATTCAGATATAGTTTTCACAGCAAATGCGATATCGATAAGCATTGTGACGTCATACTTTGCATCGCAATTAAGATTCGAATCATCTACAAACTCATCTCAAGATCAATCTGAGTGCTTTGTGGAAAATAAAACCACTTTTTGTGAACAATAGGCGTGCATTTACACCCCATTCCCCACAGCAGGCGATTATCCAATGGAAATATTGGTATCCCAGTGTGGAATATTGTTTCAAAAATTGAAGTGAAAATAATGAAAGTAGGGCCTACCACCCAATCTGTCGTGGAAGAGTGTGTGTAATTCTACCTGCACAAACGCTGACAGTGTGGCGGATATCGAGTGATTCCCTTTATTGTCACAACATTGCCCGCTTTGTCCGATGGACAGCAAAGCTCTAGTATTTTCAATCTACCAAAGTGCGTCTTTTAAAAACATATGTGATTCTGCAGTTTTGATTTATAACTGAACCAGACAGTGTTCCCCTTCAAAATCCATCTCACCATTTTGTCTCCCCTTTCCCTTTTTTCCCCCCAGGGGCCTCCAGGTTTACCCACAGACATCCTGAAGACGAGCCCGTACCTGACCATCGTGATCTTGGTGGCGGGCGTTACCGGCGGCCTGGCGTTGGTCATCGGGGTCATATTCTTCTGCAAGTACTGCGTCAAGAGGAGGCGGTTACCGGCAAGGTGAGAGCGAACGTTGAGGGCGTGTAGTTGCGATTAGGTTGTCTCAGAGTTCTTTTGGAGAGAGTTATGTTGCGATACAAGCTGGACTCATTGACTCGGTGCTATTGTACAGGTGGATTGCAATGAAGATGAACAAGCAGTGGCGTGGGGCATGGGGGCATATGTCTATTGGCGCCCTCGGAGCTGCCAAATCAACTATAAGGTTTTAACAAGAAATGTAAGCGGTCCGTGTGGGTCATTGTTATTTCTTTTATCTCAAAATAGTGCTAAGATTTTCAAAGACAAAGTTAGGATAATAGCGGTGGCATTTTTCCCCCGTTGAAATTGTTGGGTTTTTTGGGGTTTTTTAAGTACAAACATAGCGACAATTGCCATCATACTAAATTATCTGACAAGTTGTTTTCCGTTAGCAATGTTATTTTTTTTTTAAATATTAGGAGATAATAGTTTTTAAAATGACCTTTATGGCTCTGGGATACGAACTGTTTTTGTCCGGCTGTAAAGCGTTATACCCAGCCTTTTAATTTCCAAATTTACTGTTGATGACGACCAGCCTAAACTCTGTAGTTTTTGTTTTCACGGGACTCGGGAAAGTACTGAGTGTACAGTGCTTAACACACATTGGTATATGGGTGAAAACACAAATAAAAAAATTTACTTTAAAAAAATCAATTTCTCCTAAAAACAATCTGGCAACGAATTCAGAAAACTGACATTTTCACTTACCACTTATTGTTCGGGTAATTTATTTGTTGTATAGTTTGTGTGGAGCCGAAGGCTACGCTTTTTTTTATGAGGATGTTTTTTTGTCTTTAACTGCCGTGAGGTCGTCTCGGCTTTCCTCGCCCCCCAGGATAGTCCGATAATTTCACAGAGCACTTCCTGTACCGTTGCCTGAGCGGGTTAGCCTCGTTGAAAGATCTTGGGTCCGAAACCGCTGCTCTATACAGCAATCAGGCGAAGCAAGGGGAGACATGAAAACGAAACCCTGGGGGTGAATTAAACTCTCCTTTTGAAGGTCCCGAGAGGAGCAACTCTCCACGGGTCTCCTTAGAGTGAGAGTGGGGAACTCTGTAGTCCAACATCATGGTACCGGTTGTCATGGTTACTGCGTTCGGCGAAGACGCATCCGGCGGCTTAAGGATAAGCGGGGTGTGTATTCAACACCGATAAGTAGCGACGGTTCAGCATGTCACAGCCTTGCAGGATTCGTTTTCGGATTAGGCATCGAAAAGGTAGAATTTCTGACTTGCGCTGGACAGTTCTTCATTTTAAATGATTGAATTCGTTCTTTTTAAGTTTTGGGGGGATGACACAATTTATTTATACACAAACAGAAAGAAACAGTGCTTATGAAGAAAAACAGGATGTCAACAGCAAACGAACCGTAAATCACGCCAGACTGAGTCGCAGAGAAAGACTGTCCATTTCCCCCATTGAAGATCGAACCCCCAACTACGATTCACACCCATTCATCGAAGGTAAACTGCCATTGACAAAACACCTGCTACTCCACCTGCTCGGGGTGTAAACACGCACGGGGGAATAGACGGTTGTCCTCTCGGGTGAGGTTACCCCTGCCTCTTGATAACGGTGGAAGAGAATCGTTCCTTGCGGGCGGGAAATCAAGTGGGAAAAAAATCTCTATTTGACGCACGACATCTTGGTAGCAAACTCACGGACTAAAACTGTTAAGCGGTCGTGCACATTTTCACATCTCTCCCCATGAACTATGCCAAAGGTGTAAATAAATTGAATCATATTTCCCGCTCAAAATGGATGCGTTTATATAGTTTATTTTGCATTCGGTAGCTGACTCTTTCTTGATTAATTACAAACGGTCACTGTCTTTCACGAGTGCTGTGCGACTGTATCTACCAGATGTTCAACCAGTCAGTGTGCAATATTGTTTACTTCATAAGGTATGCCATTCCGGTGGGGGGAACATCGTGTTCCTAAATTTGGATCCAGGTTTCATGGCCAAAGACTGCACGTTGCTTTAATGGCCTGTCTGAAACATCGGACGTATTACCCACAAACGCCTAGTCCGTAATTCTTCAGATGTACCGAAAGACTGCTCCGGATTTCGGATCATAAATCTGGCCCCTCCTGCCTAACTCCTCATAAGAGTTTAAGACTTAAACGGACCTGAGCCATCACTTATAAAGCGTGGACCATAAAATCGCGTGAAAATTAATACCAGCTCATTTTACCCAAGGTTCAAATTTATCATTAACGATAAGTCGGCAACGGTGATTGACTTTAAAGAAACATGTCGTGCATTTATTCATGCAAAGAACTTTTTTTTATTTATAAAAATAGACACTGCTGCATTGTCGAGTGTATCAAAACATACATTGTGTGTGTGTGTTCCTTTGTGTACGTGTGAATGGCAGCAATCCTCCAGACACCTCAGCGAGTATTGTTCCGTAAACAGCGAAGTTTATTCTGAAAAGCAATTACGGTGAAAATAACGGAAACGCATCGAAAGACTCGCTGTTTGGATTCATGAGCGCGCAGTCGCCTCCGCTCTTCGTTTGCTTTGAATTAAGAGCGGTTACTTGTAACGAGATAAAGCGTGACTTCTAACGAGATCATACGTGATTTGAGTGGAGATGCGGGAGATAGGGTCGTTACTAGGGGAATTGAAGTCAAATAAACGAGAACGTTAACAGTCGGCCTTTGGAAATGAGTCTTTCATAATAGGTCAAATTATTTTGCTATTAAAGGATTACTTTGCATGCAATTTATCAGTGAGCTTTCTGGAGCACAGGTCGTGGTTGAATAGATAGTTCACTCGCACAAGCTAAGACAGTTTTCCACGTATTGTTCATCAGAACATAAATTGAATAAAAGCTGACAATTTGCAAATATTCAGAGCTCTGAGATGTTCGTCCACCTGACATGCTGCTTATTTAAAGTGTAAAAGGCATGTAATTACACTTTTGATGAAAATTGTTTTTTTTTTACCTGATAGACAAACTAAAACAGTACTGGTCAGAATTGACCGGACAATGATCGTAGGCGGCCAGACCCATTTCCGGGGCCAGAATGACCCGTTTTCTGTGTCACACGGACAAGCAATGTGTTTTCGAGTCGTATTCTTAGTCACGTTGATCTAGAAAGTGGGTATTATG
This sequence comes from Marthasterias glacialis, assembly GCA_911728455.2. Classification (NCBI taxonomy): domain Eukaryota; kingdom Metazoa; phylum Echinodermata; class Asteroidea; order Forcipulatida; family Asteriidae; genus Marthasterias; species Marthasterias glacialis. The sequence continues at coordinate 6,941,238 of OU452225.1, read as the reverse complement.
CTGAACCCTGGGACCATTTTGGGGTCAATTCTGACCCAATAGTTTTTCAGTGCATATATTTTTTCTTCTTTTGAACATTATAAAGTACCAGTCATTACAACGATTCCCGTCCGAATGTTTATCTGGACTAGGGAAATCGATATAAGCATGTATATAAATACGCATAAGCAAATAATCATTTTTTTTGGGGGGTGGTGTTTGTTTGCCCCCTAAAAAACATTAAACAACTTGATTTTTCACAGGTTAGGTTTTATGGTGTAAATATTTGGAACTAGAAGGTTGGACCGAATGAACTTTTTTTTTCAAATTCCAATGATTTATGTTTGAATGAATCATGAAATGGATTGAATTTAAACGAAATGGTATTGAACTCTCACCAGTATTTTTTCTTAGCTGATTGGCCTATATATAAATGTTATCTCCTGAAGATTTATAGAGCATATCTGTTCAAAACGTCAAGTTGTTCCACCACCGATTCTTTTTCAGAACCCCACTACAACTCACTCATACAGAGCTGGTTCGTGTGGGTCTACGTGATATATTAAATACCGCAAACTTTACTAGATGATATATGTTATGAGAAACTGCTGCATTTCATAAAACCTCTATCGAAATTGAACTTAACCTTAAAGATTGTTCATTGTCGGCAAGATTTTGCAATAACACACCTACAGTGAGTTTTAATTAGTGAGTAGTGATTAAAAAAAACATAGAAATGCTTCTGGAAGTACAACCGGAGGAAACAAACTCTACAGAAACATGGGGTCTGCCATTTTGTGGAGTCAAAAAGTTGGTTCTACAAAATGGCGAACCGTGTTTTGCCTCGAAATTGAACAAAAACCACACAATTTTAATATATTATTTATAAGAACCAATATATTCTACTTTTAAACTATCTATCCAGCCATATTCATTTCATAACAAACGCTTTTTATAGCCCAAAAAGCGCCTAATCCGCAGGCAAACGTATCCCTTTAATCCAGTTCAAATTCTCAGAGTCGATTAACAACAATACGTGGAAAGTGGACGTAAAGGTCAAAGTTGTAAACTTTTGACATTTTTGTCACGTTTAAGTTGCAGCATCAGTAGTGTTTGCAAAATTGCGGATTTCCTTGGGGGATCAAGGTATACTTTAAATGTTTTCATCAAAGGCTCATTAATCCAGACGCTAGTGCAAGCGGGTCCCTCAGTGCTATTAAGCTTTTTTTCTAGACACAATTGGCCCGTTGCTCTTTCAAAAATGGTAACGTGTAATTATCATTCCATGGTTGATTTACTTTGTTGATTGATATTATAAAAGGGCCACTTAGGTTCTTGTAAATCAGTATTCATGATAGCTCGCTCATGTGAGATTTCCCCGAACAGTTAACATAAGTGGTTTGCCTCTAGGAACATGAGGGGTATCATGACATGACAGAACCCCGATACTCTTTCGTTATTCATGGTTGCGGTACCCGCTGCTAATAGGATTCGAACTGTCTCTATAGCTGCCGGGCAATCTCGGTAGTCTAGTTGGTAATGACATCTGCTGTAGAATGGCGAGGGTCGTGGGTTCTAATCCCACCCCAGGAATATGCCTGTAAGTTTATTTTTCACAGGACTCGGGGAAAGTACTTATAAGTATACAGTGCTTAACACACATCGGTGTAGGGGCAAAAACACAAAGAATATTTTTAATCCCTGATGCAAAAACTAACATCTATTGTATTCATGCTACTGTATTCCCCAACACAGTGAAGTTTGATTATAACTTTGTTCAAAGACCAAATAACTACAATTATAGGTGCAAGTATAATCTCATTTTATAACTCCATTATAAGCTTCATATTTAATGCTCATATTTTTTAAGAGCAAGTCCCATTTCAATTTATTATATAAAGTTTTCATAATGCTAAGCTGGGCTTGTTTTTTACCTGCACGGAAAAAGCGTCTTTGACAGGCTCGCCATAGTTTTATTTTCCGATTAGAGTAAAATGTGGATTTATTTGTCTGTATTTCTGACAGAGATCCAGCCTTTTTCACTCCATTACCGGTGGATTTAGATTTAGACAACAGATCACGCTTAGTGCGACTTGAATCGAGGTCAGACGACATACGTTTACCAGTGGACGACGAGGACGGTTCACCAGAAAGGTTAGTCTCTTCTCAGGTTGATCATTATTAAAAACGTTACTAAAGATACTGAAAGGCCGTTTTCCCTCGCAAGGTAACAGGTTTCTTAAGGCCACAATCTCCTTCGATTAACTGCCAAGGTGTTTCAGATGTTCAGCAACGAGACATAGGCTAACTCAAATTTTACACAAGTTATGTAGTGCACGTTTGAATTCAAGTTTGAAATAGGCGAGTTTGTACTGTATCCTATCGCGATCAGTTTGGCAATGTAGTACTTTTCCCACCGTCAACCTCATATGTTGACTTCGGTTCGAGTCCTGACTAAGGTCGAAACCTTATTAGGATTTGGTTCCAACCACGGTATACTCATACATTACTTTCTCGATCTACCTTTCTCGATCTATAGAGCTGCTTAAGTAGACAATATTGCTTATATTATTAATAGTCTCCTGCTTAGCAAAAGTGAGCAGGAGACCAGTCACAGATAGTGCATGTGAAATGGTATTTTGGCTGGTAACCTTAATCTGGTAAGCATAAATATTTTGTGCTTAGCTACTTATTGTGCTTAAGCAGTTCTATGAAATTGGACCCAGGTATCCCATGATGCAGTTTCTTTCATTAACTTTTTTCCCGTTCAAGCTATATAAAAAAAAGAGCCAGTATCAAAACAACGTAAAGCACGATTCCCTGTTCAACTATCAATTCTTGACGAAAATTCAGTCCCACCCGCAGTTGGGAGGTCTTAATTGCCAAAGCGAGTCCCAAACTTTCCAAAAGTGCACGTTCTTTGTCAATGGAAATGCTTGGAAATCATAATTATTTTGATCAAGTGGTTGAGGTTATGACATCGTTTACAAACATCCTAAAAAAGAAGCAGACCAAAGAGCCTTCGGGTCTGACAAACAAGTAATTATCGAAAGGTCACGTTTTGTGACCGTTCTTTAATCAAGTCCTATAACTAGTCTAGGCTGTACAGTTTGGTTTCATCTGGAAGACCTTGCAGTGTCTTTTAATATAGTTAGTTTTGTAATCCTTGTGGGTACCGGGACGACTACGTTAAATCCTTCAATTAATTTGCTCTTTCAGTTTCAATTGAGTGAATCAGCGAAAAATGTGTCTTTCTGTGAAAAAGAAAGTACTGGGAGTTCTTCTAATTGAATAATAGCCTGCTTTCTAGACGTTTATTGTTAAACTTATTATTATTATTATATCTTTCTGGTGATGAAACCAAGGGACCCTCAAAAGTGACTTGCACTGTGACCCGTAGGCCTGAAGATACCTGTGTAGAGAAGATGTTGAAGAAATGTCAGTTTTAGATGTGGGAGGAAAACCCCAAATAGGGAAAACCCACGCAATCAGGTAGGGACTGAAAACCCAATCCATTGCTCCAGTCTAGGATTCGAACCGGGGTCCACAGAGGTGAAAGGCAGGGAAAGAAACCATGGAGCCAACCTGAATGCCATCAAATGTCACCGATGAGACGTTTGGATCTGGGATAAAGATCGATGTCATACGCCTGTTGATGACAACAATCAATCAGATAATGTCGGCTCCGATCTCTGGCGTTGAAGTCCTCATTTTGTTGAAGGACATTATTATTAGGAACCATGATGTTAAAAATGTTTTTGTTTAACCGATCATAGCCATGTTTGACAGCCATGCATAAGATGAAGACTACTTGAGTTTGTTCATCACGAGGCAAAACTTGCAGAAAGTTATTTCAAGCAAAACAAATGAACAAGGGTGTTTTTTGGAGATAATTTGTGCCCGGGGTTATTTGTCTACGCCTGTGTTTTTCAAAGAATGGCAGTGAGATCCGTTTTAACAGAAGTTGTAATTCAGATCTATAGGTCTGTGTATTTCTTGAGACTTGATGAATGCAGGGCCTAATGTATGTTCATGAAATGTCCCAACAAAGCAATGTGACACCAATCCAACGTATAATTGTCAAAGGCCAGTACATGCACTTTGTGTGACACACAACAGGCATGTAATAATACGAACCCTGTGAAAAAATTCAGTTAAAACCGGTCGTCTGAGTCACAAGAAAATAGTGAACAAAAACCTTAACTGTTTTTAAACATTGGATTTCGGAATCGCAAGATCAATATAAACTGTTTTACTCATTTCTCAAAAACTATAGCAATTCAGGCAACAACAGTTTGGGAAATTTTCCACCATGACCAGTTTTGTGCCACGTTGTGAACTTCATATGTTCAGTCGTACTATTGTTATGCATATACCCTTTAAGATTTACAGAGAACAAGAAATGCCTGCTACTTTTTGATGGGGGACCGCAGTTGATTTATCCCCTTTGACAATCGATTCTACAAACCTCAAGTGTCATGAAAACCCAACCGCCCATTACACCCAGGTGTAATCAAATTAAATCAATTTACATTTTAAGCTTATTGTCCTTCATGGGTAACTCATGGAAAGGTGACACTCAATGTAGTCGTGGATGTGGGTGGATGTGGGCGTAAATCCTCATCCGTCGGGTCCCCAGACCCCCACCAACGGCGCCGTTTTCCCGCCCTCCTAAAAAGAAAAACCACCGTCAGTGACAACACAGAAGAGAGTTGGTACACTTGTGGGAATTTGCTCAAAACCGCTGTGGTATTAACTTTATATTTCCCGCCAATAGGTTTTTTCTGGCTTAGTGTCAACATGTTGGGGCCGTATGCTACCTTGCCCTGTCAACAAGCTTTGATTTTCTGACACAAGGGATTCAAATTCCGAAAGGTCCCGAATTGAGTGTTTTCAATTGAAGATTAAGTCATAACATTTAAAGAGGAGTGGCATTACCTACCAATAACCATGGACATTGACTGAATGGTACCTTTATCCTAACGTCTTCACTAGTATCTCGATCAAGGATCAACGAAAGAAAAAACTAAGCTTTCCAAAGTAGTTTGAATTACAACATTACTGTTTAAAATGAATAGCAGTCACATGTACAGTTTATTAAAGTGACTATAGCACCGTGTCCTTAGCCACCACAAACAGCCGTCGGCCTGCAAAAACGTGTGAGCAAAGACGACGAAGAAATGTACTGTTTTAGATTGGAATCCCAAGATCAGGGGAAAACATTTTAATCCAGCAAGTAGTGAAAACGCAATGGAGATGCGCGAGGCTCTGGTTTACAGGTGTGATTCAAACAGGGTTCCATAGGCCTAGGTAGAGCATAGGCCTAGGTAGAACAAGACAAATCAAATTCACCGTTAAAGCCACCCGATCGATCCTCTTTGAATATTTGTAACTCATTATTTGTACCTTATGACCCACACCTTTTACTCAAAATAGAGCATCAGTTTTCGACATCAATTACATACTCACTCCTATGACAAGTCTCCACTATTTAAAAAAAAAGTTATTGAAGAACAACCTCGATGTCAACTTCCTGACGTCACGCTTACATAAGGCTTCCAAAAAGTTCAGGTAACTCTTTGACAGGAAGTTTAGATGTTGATCTTAAATAGTTCATACACTCAGGTACTTTGCCCAAGTGGATAAAAGCGCTCGCTGCGTCCCACAGCAGCAACTCGACCTTCCATAGCTTTGACTCGAGCTGTGTAAGGATTAATGGCTTCGTTAGTGGTTACGGCCGGAACGCCGAAAAGAGACGTTGGCGATGCGGCCAACAGACGTAGCCGTAGTCGTACAGCCGCTTGACTCGGACCCGGTTTCTCTCAATCACTTCTTATCTCCTTCAACCATTGTAATTGACACCAACTCCTGCTGTTGCTTCATTGCTTTGTTGTGTCTTGTGGAGCATAGTGAACCAACCTTCAACATCAAAATTCAAGCTAACTTTAGAAGAACATCTTAACTAACGTTAGTCCGCACGATGGGAGATTCTGAGATTCTGTGTCCGTCATGCTTTGTGTAAAGGCCGCGTTGCAATATGGGATTACGTAGACATATATGCTAATTCTAATTAGCATATAGCCTACCTGGCAGAAATCTGCCGGGCATAGACTAATTTTCATTACCCGCTACCGGTCCCTATACAGTCGGAACGAAAACGACGAAGGGACCGGGAACCAGTCTACCCAGCAGTCCAAACCATCCATCCAAGCGGAAAGGGTTTTTTTAATTGAAGATGTATGACCCGTGCTCAAGTCGATTTTACTTTGAAAAATGAATCCAACTGCTGAATTGCTTTTTGTTTAAAGGATGAAAAAAGTTATTAACTTTTAAATGAGATATCAAACGAAAAAAATCTATCAATGAAAAATAACAGTGTAATTAATTGAAGAGAACACAAAATAAACTCCGCTCACCGCCGGCTCAATTTTAGCCGGACCCCTTGCGACACAGAGACATAATGCAGGCGAAATGACGTTGCATACAGCGGACTTCTGGGTACCAGCAGCGGGCATGGCCATCGTATACTCTTTTTTTCGTACGGTGGTTGGCCGGTATATTAAATTGTTTTAAAAACAACATTTTTATAGCCATCTACTACAAGTCAAAACGCGATTTATTAATTGTATTCGTTTTAAAATAACATGCTCATTTAAATTTACCACACTTGCCAACAGTGCGTCAGACATTTTGTCGAAGAAGTGCTCACATTAATCTGTTTAATCCAGCATTGGCTTCAAATACACGTTATAAATATCGGTGCATGGCTCCACCTATTTTTTAGCCTATCATGGTGAAGGATGTGTGCGTACTTTAAAAGAGGAAGCACACGAGTCTTTCACGTCATCGTGTAGCCAATGTCCACTACAGAGATAAACAAAAAAAATACAAGTGTGTATTATTCCCTAATTGAAAATTACGGGGAGGGAATTGAATTGAGAAAGCTAACTGCTAGCATTTCTATCAGAAGTTATTGCATCTGTAAAATCTGCCAACAACACCTTCCCATGGTTCTTCAAGGCACGGGAACGAATTACCGATGGCGACTCCCAAAATATATCGCAAATGATCGACCGTTCATTTCCATGAGCGCTATTTTCCACTCGCTAATTCGCGACATTTCCTGGGTTGTAATTAAATCTATTGTCAACGAAGCATATGAACGGATTTTTTACGCGGTAGTTGCGGCCGACCGGCCGCTTGGGGAGCGTATAGTACACGCAGTGCTTAATGGCCAAGTCGTTTCAACGGCTCGGGGCACGTCGCTATACGTGGGATTGTGTAACGAGTCCCCGGTGTGACGTTTCAACGTTCCGGCCACCACTATTATGTAAAGGAACAGGAAAAGTTCAACCGAAGGACTCGAAGAGCATCACCAAGAGACCCGTTTGTAAGTTGTGACGGAGCGACCCCTGGGATTGGTCTACGGCGAGCACGATCGGGTAAACCGCTGGATCCTAATGAATACAATCAGAAGAATAGGATTCGGGCAGAATCATTCGAATGGATTGATGGGACCACAGTTGAGTTATATTGGGTATAACCTTCTGCATTTAATTTTCGCTAAGTTAATCACTTTTGGAATTGATTTCTGTCGTGAAGAAAATTACTGTTCAATCAGAAGCGGCTGGGGAGGACCTGCATATAATTTATTTTGTATTTTTAGAAAGGACTGCAACATTAACTGGTGATTTTTATCTGACTTTTCAAAAGGATGCAGAAATCTCTCTTTGTTTGGCGAAGGACGTACAACAACATGTATCCGTTTTCGATCAAAATGTAAAAATAAAATATGCCTTAAATTATGAGCAACCGTTTGGCGTTTCTTTGAAATTAATGATACATAATAGTCTATAGTCGTTTATGCAGAGGTGTATCGACCAGGGGTGTAGATATTTTTATGCTACGATTTCATTTCATTTCACGATACTGAAATAACATTCAATAGTTCATGCTCCAAGATGGCGCACAAATTCTAATCTGCCTTACTAAAACAAATCTCCGGTCTCCAAATCGCCAGGTCCTGCGCTCACATGAACTATCGGCTGACACAATTTACCGCCTAAACTAAAATAAACGCAGACGAGAGAAAACAAACGGCATCCGACGTTTATTGATGTGGGTCCCGCCGCAAGACGCGGCACGCTGCGTCAGGGGGAAGTTTATGTCACCCGTACTTGATGCTCAGAGTGGCCGCTTATATACATGGCCCCTGCCTCTATCACGTCACTTGACTAGTCAATTCCCGCTCAATTTGAACTTTGTCTTTTTTTTCTGTAGGTTTCATTTTATACTTAACTTGACTGTATCCATCACCACCCTCTTGTTAAGGTTCCGGCCCTTCAACTCTTCCGTGTCTCACTGATTGTGTTTTTATAATGAACGGTTTTCCCGCCTTTTACGTTCACTTACTGAAGAAGCAGACAAGAAGAAGAGATTGTGTGACGTCCGTGACGTTTAAGATGTTCTCATTATGTGCGTGGAATCTTAAACCCGTCGTTGAGCAAGGCATGCATTAGACCCAGAGGTCCTTCATGATAACAGCCCGAATCATGTAGAGTTTTGCGAATTTAATGAAACCAAGATGGCTGCTGCTCCGTGTATGAAAGCTGCGGTACGTTGGCGCAGCGGCCATAGCATATCGTTCGTCAGTTTGTGGTTTAAATCACGCATGCGTAGTATGTTTTTCACTCGAACGCGGATAGTCGATGGACTACAGTCAAAACAGTTGTAGTCAATGACTTATGTTGAGCAGACGTAGCGTTAACGAAGCAACCTGTTGGAATGTCACTTTCTTTTCATTTTGTATCATTCTCTATTATTTTCTCCACTTTATTGCATTTATGAACTGATTATCTTACTGCAAAAATAAACTATTGTCATTATATTGAACCTACCGTTATCGTTAAAGTGCTCATTAATTCTGATGTAACTCGCGAATATGACTACATAGAAACAATGCTTGGGGGATAGGTTGATCCAGTTGCGCTATCTAGATTAAACATAGTTACTGCTAGTCTAGTCGACTCTAGTCACCCGCCTGAACTTTGCTGATTTGTGTCTATTGACTAATAATTATAAAGTCACACTCGAACTTATTGTTTTGAGAACCTCGCACCTGAAAAAAAAATGTATCTGTGGTGTAAGATGTCATAATAAATTGCTGGTCATGCGCAGTTAAGCGCGCCTGGTAACTGACAACACGGCAATTTTAAATTGTGTATTTTCTCAATTCGTAACCATTTAAATCTTAAGCCATCTTATCAGATTAAGCTGACTAAAAAATACCTCCGTTGATATCTTGTTATTGGGTCGTGTTCCCTGACAACACGCCATCTCCCTCCATCCACTATACTATGTCATCCGGAAGTCGCTCTTTAACAATGTATAAACATTATATAGAAAGTGAAATCCAAACATGTCGCCATAACACACCCTAGTTTCAATCGACTCTCCTGCATTCCGGTGTTACTTAACTTGTGACCAAGATCGGTCGAGACGAATTCATTCCAGCTCATTAAGACAGATTCACCTGCTGCCAGCCTCCATACACATTTTGGCTCCTGAACCCCCCCCCCCCCCCTTAAGCTATTTCAGGTATAGTAATTGAATTGTGTATACTGTAAACCATAGCGGTAATTACATGTAGAAATACATTAGATTCTTTACGTTGGTGATGATTGTTATGAAACATCCGTATACAAAAGTCCGCCTCGGAAATGCTCGAGAGAAAATTGGAGAAAAACAACCCAAAAGCAACTTGGAGTATCATTGAACCTTCCTTTATTGTACTCTGAAAATATTCCTCTTCGTTTTTTGAGCATATCAGGGGAATAAGATGAACCTATAATGGGAGGGTTGGTGCATAATGACTTGGAATGAGATCAACGAGCAACGGAAAAACAACTTCCGCATGAGATCGGTTGCCGTGGTGAAGATTTAGCCTGAAAATTACGCTGTTGCATTCGTCAGTGGATTTGATTTCGGATGGCGAGCGGGGGGAACATTTTTGCAATTTGATGTATATTATTCATGGCTGTGAGAATTAAGTCTTTATCGAATAACACTTCTATAGGCTACTGCGTATCAATGATATGTTCCTACGATATGCTACGTTGCATGGGCGGCGGAACTGGAGTGTGTTGCCCCCCCCCCCCCAACCAATCTATTTGTATAACAATTTTTCTTCACACCTTACATTTCTTTAGATATAAGATTTTACCCTTTTATGATTGATTGATCTGAAGTGAGGGACCACACATGTTCATAATTATCGTTGTTGTCTGTTTGTTTTATTTGTTTGTTGGGTTGTTTGTTTGTTTGTTTGTTGTTTGTTTATTTGTTTGTTGTTTGTTTTGTTGTTGCTGTTGCTGTTGCTGTTGCTGTTGCTGTTGCTGCTGCTGCTTCTGCTGCTGTTGCTGTTGCTGCTGCTGCTGCTGCTGTTGCTGTTGCTGTTGATGTTGCTGTTGCTGTTGCTGTTGCTGTTGCTGTTGCTGTTGCTGTTGCTGTTGCTGTTGCTGTTGCTGTTGATGTTTGTGTTAGTGTTGATGTTGATGTTGATGTTGATGTTGCTGTTGCTGTTGCTGCTGCTGCTGCTGCTGCTGCTGCTGCTGTTGCTGCTGCTGTTGCTGTTGATGTTGCTGTTGCTGTTGCTGTTCCTGTTGTTGTTGCTGTTGCTGTTGCTGTTGCTGTGTGTGTAATACATTTTGTTGTAAGCGAAACCAACCACATTATCATAGAAAAAGGTTTCACTTTAAAAATGATACTGTCGATTGATTGATGCTATAAAGTTAAATGGTTTTGGTGTCCACAACTAAAAGCATCAACACTTTGAAGTTTCGTAAATATTTCACTCGCAATTGACTTCTGTTTAAATGGTTATTTTTAGGTGAATAATGGTGTAGCTTGACGTATTGTAAAGATCGGAAAATAAAGTCTTGCCAACTCCATATATGGACTTATAATAAAGCCACTTATATGGGAATACGTCCCCCCATCAGACCCTGAGTCATTGAGCATGCTTTCCAGTAATATACTCCCTCAAAATAGCCTAAGATAACATCCACTTTTATTGTTTTTATTGACGGCGCCACTGATATTCCTTTATCGACTTGTCAAATAATAAGTGAAAGTCAATTGCATACTCCTGGAATTACAACGGGTGATGGTGAAGAAACACAACCGGACTCCCCGCATGCACAACGTATCCCGGGTAATAAAACGTCAAGCATGTCGGGTCATTCCAACGGATCCCTCCGGCACATCCATCATCGGTTCTAGCGGATCGTGACGTCATTAGAGTAGTCGTCGATCTATAGTTTCCACCAATTTTCTTCTTGGATTACGGGGCGAATGTGCCTCTGAGTGTTTATGCTGCAAGCGAGCGCAGTGATGATGAGGAGACGAGCGCGTCCGTGAAGAAGATCTTTCCCGCCATTTACTACTATACTGCTATGGTATCGCCGTTTTGTTTTGTTTTGGGGTTTTTTTTTTACTTTGTACCGTGCAGTTGCAGATATTTTTTTTACGTAGGTCAGATAGGTGTTTGGCGGTATGCTTTGGGTGGGTAATTCAACACAGGGATGTCAATTGTTGCAGTCGGGTTTTACTGATTGTTCCGTGCTTAGGTGTACACCGTTGATGTGCCCAGTAGCGAACGTGCCAGAAAATAGCCAACCAGTGCCCGTGGGCACGAAGTGTACACACACACAAACACCCGGTCTTTGGTTTCTATAACCAAAGGCCTGGGTAAAAGGTTATGCTCTCCGGCATATACAACACTGGTCGTTTGCTTGAGTTTGGATTACTTTTACAATTAGAATTGGTTTCGGTAACTGCCCTTCAAGATATGTAGTGAAATTACACCATACGGATGCATCGAGCACTTTAGGAGACAGTTAAAATAGACATTTTATTGACCTTTACTGTAATTGATCGTTCTCTGTTTAAAAAGTTCCTCAGCACCTGCCTCACGTGCGCTGGACAGCCTCTGTTCAAATGAGTGTGTGTGTTGTTTTTGTGGATTGTTTCCTTCTTATGTGTGTGTGTGTGTGTGTGCCCTTACACTCACCAACTTACGGGGCACTTTACACAATGGAACAATGCTACACCACAAGGTTTTCTTTGTTCTAGTGCTACCCCACAAGGGAATTCTTTAGAAAAGGGACAATAAGTTGAACAATGAAGTACCCCGCAACTGGCCATGTGTAAGGGTGGGTGTGTGTGTGTGTTTAAAGCCCTACATACGAAGTGTGAACTCTGGTAACAAAAGTTGTCCACATTGTGTAGGAACTTGAAACACTGTGTGATGGACTATACAACGTCGTCCACACAGTGTTTTCACGAATTAGATAATATTCTCGTTGTACTAAACAAAAGGAAGCAGTTTCGGTACTGCATTTTGAATAGCTCAAAAACCGAGTATTATATTAAAGGGATCGGGTGTCCGAAAACCAGCTCTCAAAGCACTCTCTTATAGAAATGGCGGTGGTTTTAAAGATTTCTTGTTCTTAACTGCACAATGACAACGGACTGTCCACAGTGTATGCCACAACGGGCTGTGTGTGTGTGTGTGTGTGTGAGTTTGTTTAGGCATTCAAACCGGGGACCTATAACAAAAGAGGACAATAGGGTCCCCGGTTGGAAAAGGTACCCAGTTTGAAATCGTGTTCAAAACAAATGGGAGCTGTTGCTAAAAAGTTAAAGTACAAACAAAAGAGGGACAATAGGAGGTCCCCGATTGGAGGTAAATACACATTTGTGTGTGTTTGTGGGAGCATGTTTACCCGCTGACCCCGATGACTTTAGGAAAAGGGAATATGGGGTCGACAGAACGAGAACGTCCTCGGCTCCATTTTGTGTGCAAAACCAACATGGAGTCTTTGAAAAAAAAATCAGACAATGGGATAACAAGGAGCAGTCCTCAATTTACAGGGTCGACAAACAAGTGTCTATAAAACCTGTTGACACCGGGGATTTTAACAAAAGGGAACTGTGTGGACGAGCACTAACACCGTTGTGGGAACATTTCTACAATGGAACAAAGGTCCCGTAAACGGGTTTTTCTTTTCTTGTCAGACCCCACAGAGGGATTCTTTAGAAAAGGGAATAATATAACAACAATAGGGAGTCCCCGGCAACTACGTGTTAAAAGGAATGTGATATTTGACGGACCGAGGATGTGAATAATATGTGTGTATGTTCTTTTCAAGTTATAATCATGTTTAAATTACCGTAATAAAAATGCAAAGATCACTTCATTTTGAAAATTTACCCCCACTCAACTTTCAAAAAGGAATTACAGCTTGTAACAATAATTGTTGATTGGGACAGTGGCACTTTATACCAAGGTGTCGACCCATAGGGTTGTTCCAAACAGTAAGAGGGTGATTTTTACCGCTTTTTGAACGATTTGCGATAACGATTTTATCCCCCTGTTTCCTCCCAAGGTTGTAGATAAAATCGCACGGTGTTACATAAAGTCTTCTTCGAGCGAATTGTCCAGTCCAGTCGACCATACTTGAAGAAGTTATTTACGCGGGAAACATTTTGCATGATTTCTACACGCCGTGAGCGGAGCTTCACTGAGTTCAAATGAACCGTCTTTTGATATAAACGAATACCGTAAATCGTGCAGTGAGTACCATCGTGCAGTGAGCACCATGCATGAAAATGTCCAACACAGTGCAGGAGAATATGAGTGCAACAAACTTTCGCGTGTGGTTGCTGTATCCTCAACATGTACTATACATTGCAATCCAGCCCGGATGTAAATCGCAATCAAATCTTGGTCAAATTGTTGTCATTTGCTTTGAGGCCTCAAATTGGTTTCTTCCTAAACTCCATCTTGCCTGCAAACGGCGGGAAAATCATAAACGAAATCCGGCGGAAATTCTGTAATGTGCCATTCCGCACGTTCCATTTCTGCGCGTGCGGTTTTGAAATGCACGTATCCATGGTAACGTGTCCATCCAAGTTTGCTCAGAGGCCTCTGTATAACAACACACACGACAAAGGATATGTTTTATCCCCGGTGGTGTTTTTTCTGTCTTCCTTTCTTGGATTCTCCGCTTTAAATCGAGCAGTAACTCAGGCAAACACACTTTGCTGTATTGTGAAATATTTTCTTACGAACATTACAATCAGGCACGCAGGGACTTTGTGTACTTAACGGAGACATTTCTTGAATACAACCATAGCGACCTGCCGTCTCAGAAAACAGCAGGCAATTCATCCCTTTTTTTTCAATGCCCGTTATAGGCATTTCAAAAGCAGCATTTCTAAGAGAATCTTTTAGAGCACTTTGGGTCGGCTGCTCATGGCGGCATTCTTTGTTTCGAGAGCGTTGCTGTATTTATTTTCTACTTTAATCCATCGGAAAATTCCCCATCCAAATTCAATCCGAATGTTAAAAATGACAATTGCAAATCTATGGGATCTCGTTTCTCGTCCAAACTGTTCTGGCTTACGCCTCTAATATGCAATTAATGATCTCTTGTTTTTCTGTGAGTCTCTCTTTTCGTGATCTTATTTGGAAATGCCGTGTTAATTTAGCCAACTCATTAAGTTGCTTCCCCTGTTCGAGTGAATTCAATAGTTTCTCCTTGAAATGCAAGGAACGCGGACTTTGTTTCAAAACATGTTTATATAACATCTATCGTGCTATTTTAAGTAAGGGGAAGGGTGAAATAATACAGATGTAATGTCCTTCGCATCACTTTATAGTTCAGGCTTCAGTCATAATTTAACTGAAATGGTTTCCATCCATTCGGGTGTTTCCAGGAGAAAAACAAATTATCAAACACCAATTCAAATTCATAAGCCACAAACAAAGTTTGTTTGCCTACAAAGAACATGATTGCAGCAATGTCATGAAGGTTTAAGGTTGGGCCAATTTAAAAATGCTTGGCAAATAATGCCGTCTTTCGAACGAATGAGAATGCACTTTGGAAGACAGCCATTCCTGGACAAACTCTTGGTGGCGCCCTGTATTGTGAACAGTATTGTGAAAAGTGTCTGGAATAAATGGCCTAGGCTGTGGCTATGACCGTTTACTTTTCTAATGAATATGAACGTTTCGGACTTATGTTGGACTTTCAATGGCGTTGTCAAGGCTGTGATTGGTCAATACGTTAGTAGGCGGGGCTTAATTGATCGGTCTATTGTTCAACGTTGTCGTCCAAGCCAACGATCATAACCCTATAATCAAGTCCCTTGATTCATACAAGAATTTATAGTTTCAGCCGAAGATGAATACTGCTAAAAAGACAATTTATTTAAAACAGTGACGGCATCAGAACGAAAATGTCTTGACACCATTTGTCGTCTAAAACCATGTTATGTCTTTATCTTAAAACTGTTGACAATAAAACCTCAGAATGTTCGAAGTAATAAGTCCTGCTATACACCAGAAAAAATCAGACTCTTCCGGCCCTACCAGACTCGGTTCACTTAAGAAGCCCTATTTTGAAAAGTGTCTCGGTAACTCACACACGCCCCAACACTTTTGCAGACCATTTGCACTCCAAAGTATGGTTAACCCTGGCTGGGTTCCCGGACTATTGGTTCTGAATGGGGTAGGATGGAACAGCATGACTGCTTTGCTGTCTTTGGGCTCAATCTAAAAACAGCAGGCTTTATTAGACACGATAGCAAAACTGAACAGGATTCGAACTGCCTAATAGGATTCGAACTGCCTCTAGCTGCCGGGCAATCTCGGTAGTCTAAGTTGGTAAGACATCTGCTCTAGAATAGCGGGGGTCGTGGGTTTTTTAATACCATCCGAGAAATATGTCTGTGAGGTTTTTCTTCACAGGACGCGGGAAAGTACTGAGTCTACATTGCTTAACACACATCGGTGTATTAGCAACAAAAAAAAACAACAACACAAAATTACAAAACTTAACACTATTTCAAACTATTTCGTTACTAAGAGAAGGCCATTCCTCTGGCGGTTTTAATATCCTATACTTTCCAAAAGTGATTAATCACATGTACATGGTGTTCTGACATTACTCACCCCAACCTTGATTGTACTGTAGCTAACTCCTCTAACCTAACACTCGTCCTTCCACACCCTAACGTAAAAGAGTAAAAAATAAAAAAAATCGTTTTGTCCGCCATACCACTCTTGCGAAGAGCCATATGGCAGACACATAGAGCTATATATATAGCTCTATGGGCGGACAACAGTACTCTTTGTAGAGTGAAAGACTGGTGTTTTCAACTTAAATCGTAGTAAAGTTCGTTCCCATTTCACTCAAAAAGAGTGCTGCACAGTGAGTTTCACTCTCAAAAGAGCCAAAATAACACCACTCGGGAGAAAGAGTGAATCTTTGACTCTTTTACATTTTAGAGAGCTTAAATTTATAATGGTATTTGTGTCTCATTTCTTGACAGGCTACTTGGAGACGACGAAGAAAATGTTGACACTTGCATAGCGGAGTATTTAGCCAATGGAGACGCGCATTCTATGGAACATTTGCCTGGTAAGTTTGTCAGTCTACGGACACTGTTTGACCTTTGAATGTTGTTAGCTTTATTTCTCCAGTGCAAACACGCCTGCAAACTGAGGTAGCCAATTAATATGTGCACTGGCTTCCATTCTTATTTACAAATTATCAAAGCTACGAGTTTAAAGGTGTACTACAGGATTGGCATTGATCCAAAAATGTTTCGATTAGTATTAGTCTGAAAGCTTAGTTATTATGAAGTTCATACATGTGCCAATCTCCCATAGGAATATTTCTGTCTGCAATATACTGTGAAGGTTGAGAAGGTTGAGAAAATAGAATTTGAAGACCACCTATTTTAATTTCGGTTGCAACAATCGTAATTAAGGCGTTGTGATTGAACCCAAATGTTGACAGTTTTTTTTTTTCATGTAAGCCCTTTATATTGAATCACACAAAGTAAGAACATTGCACTATCAGCTTTCCCAATCCTAAATGTTACCTTTAACAGCATGATATAGCTATGTCTGCGTGAAAACCTTAACGAACATTGGTGCAGCACTGTTGACCCTCGCAAACTGTGCTAAATAGAAACAGTCAGCCCGCCAACTAAATATGAGAGGTACACTTATTCTTTGCTACTTTATAAGCAATACATTTTGCTAAGCAGTTTTCTGAGATTACACCAAGATTATACACAATTTTATAATGTTTTTAAGCAGAAAACAGGGGTGCTTAGCAAGTCCCTAAGCAAATAAAAACAAATAGTGGGGGCCCCCCCCCCCCCCCCCCAGTTATGGCGATGTGAATTTCATAATTGAGATTTTACCCAAATCTGTCGGCTGGCATAATTATTACGGATGCGGTTTGTGGAGACCTTCAAATGTTGATCTGTTGTTCCCTTTTTGTAAGAAATCCATCTCTGAGGTTACAACACAACAAAGAAAACCTTGCCGGGAAGCATTCTCCCATTGACTTTCAAAGACGCCTATACTGGTCAATGCGCGACAGACAAATTCGTGCCACGAAAGATCACCTTTGACCGGCGCACGCGTTGTAGGTAAACTATGTACGATGGTACATGATCGTTTTGTGCCACAGAAATAGTCGTCGGGTAATGGTGATGAGCGGGCGTCTTTACCCGGCGAGGGCACGCGAGTCAGCAACCCACAATGACCAGTGGCTTCCAAAAGTAAACACACCTTTAATATTTTGTCGCAAATCTTAGTCAGTGCATGGGCACTGGGAATAATTATGTGCATTAGAATGTGTACCTTGCGTGGATAAGACGCCTCCAGAGTGTTTCAGTCAACAGCTGCAGAGCCTCATGTTGTACGAGAATTTCCCACACTGTGTGTTGAGTTTGAGTTTTTTGAAAGTGGATTAGGATATGGATTTGCAACTTCAATATTAAAAAACTGTTTGATTAAAATACACTCGTTTACGAATATGAAAAAGATCAAAAATCCTATAAAAAAAAAAAAATGTAATATTTATGTATAATTATAATACAATAATATTGTATTGAAATATTAACTGGGGTTAAAATAGTACCTGGGACTGAAATATTGTTTTCTTGGCTTTAAAGTTTTATAGGGCGGGCAGCTGTAAGTTGACCTTGAAAGCCCACGAGTTCTCACGAGAATTTTGACTTCCATGCACCTCGAATAGCAGCTATACAGCGTGTATTGTGGCATTTGGTTTTAAAAAGAACTGGTATCGTGATGTTCTGATACATTCCATCCATTGAAATGCGTTTTGAATGAATGAAACCTTGATTCGCAAATATTTAATTGTAAACAATTCCACAAATCTTTGATTTGTTCTTTTTTTAAGACGACCTTCCTCTTCGTTTTTTAATCATTCAGTCCATGCAATAAAAGATAATCATCGTGATCCTCGACAAACACGCATTCAAACTCGTTCGAGCCGCTACAATCCTTAGTACGGTACCCAAAACCGCGCGAAATTGGGACGTCGTTGTCCCAGTGACACCATATGCAACGTCACGCAAAATCCATGCGACACAAGGTCTGTTATTCCGATTTGAAATAATGACCTAACTTCGGTTTGTTAGTGCAGTCACACACGGTTTGCGTGAACGCAGTCAGCGTAAATTCGCAATTTGACACTTCGAGCCGGATGTTGGAGGTCGCGCAATATTTCTTCATTTTTTTCCCGATTTTATTAAAATTTTATTTATAACATTGTCAGTTTTAAATGTAACCATTCCACCGAAAATAATTTTGGGGTTGGAAAAAAAAGTGAAGTGGCAACAATAAGAATCACACAAAATTGCACCTGCGTTAATCTCACATAGCCGATGGCTTAGAAGCGCCCGGAAGCTTAACGGTGACCTTTTCGTTGCAAGACTTACACGGTCTGTTGAACGTGTAACTTTTGATACAAACACAACAAAGTTGTGGTCTTGTTACTGAAAGTAAGATTTGTTACAGTGAAGCTCACATTATTCTATTCATGCTTGCTTTGATCATGTATTGTTCATATTTTAACAAAAAGGTATGATTTCTAAGGTCACAGTTCCAGCTGATAATGTTTAGCGACTTCGATCGCATTTTGATGTTTTCATAAGATATATACAAATGCATGAAGTGGGAGCCTCCTCTGAATAGTTGGTCATTATTCTAGTCTTTTAAAAGAACCGTCCCTAACGCTCTTCTTTCAATAGGCGGCGCTATTTAAAGCTCAACTCTCCTGAATAAATGTGAATGTTGTGTTTGTTAGTACGTTCGTGTATGAGTTCATTCATCCATTCATCATTTAATTCATTGTGTGTTTATTCAATAAAAAAAATATGTCATGGTAGCCAAGGGCTGCATTGCGGTCATCTTGTACATCAAGTCAAACAAAAGACAAAAGGAAAGCTAGTCAAAAGAAAAATTGTAGAAAAAAGTAAATGTGAACTGAACACTTTATGGACACAAAATCATGGAAGTTATAAAAAAAGTAATTTTAAAGTTATTGAAGTGTTAAAGCAATATACCCAATAGAAAATTATTGAATAATAAGTATTCAAGAAAAAAATAGATAGTCTGGGTATCGAACGAGTTGGTATAATTCTGGTAGATGAGACTGCAGAGCAGAGTTGGAGATCAAAAGAATAGCAGCTACAGCGTGTGTTGTGGCGTTTGTTTTTAAAAAGAACTTGTATCGTGATTTTCTAATAAATTCCATCCACTGAATGTGTTGTAAATAAAGAAAGGCTTGATTTACACATTTTTAGTTGTAAACAATTTGGCAAATCTTTGAAAACTTTGAAAAACACTAACACTATTATTTTCTTCATTTTCTCAAAGGTTTTCTGATTTTATTATAATTTCTAAGGTCAATGTTCAGCGACTTCGCTCGCATTTTGATGTTTTTATAAGATATATACAAATACATGAAGCGGGAGCCTCCCCGATTGAATAGTTGGTCATTATTATTGTCTTTTAAGAACCATACCTAACGTTTTTCTTTCACTAGGCGGCGCTATTTGAACTCTCCGTAACGCGAACTTTGTGTTGTTTTTTTTATTTTATTGGTAGTTTGTAGGCATGTTTACCATGTGACTTTCGCTGTTAACATTTTCTCAGTGCATCCTTCTTGGTCTTTCTTCCTGTCAGTGTAAACTAATTTAGCCTGAAAAAATAATAATAATAATAACACCCTTTTGTATGAATAAGAAGTAATGTTAAGGATTGTTATTCCATATGCCTAAAAATGAAAATAAACTAAGGTGAATTCGAAAACAAATGACACATTTTTTTAGATTCCTAAGTTGTAAACTGAGCGCTTTATTTTACGCTTCACTTTATACAGGGCCCTTAATGATTGCAGTTGTTTTACTGATAAGGCTACCCTATCTAAATAAAACTAAAAATAAACAAACAAATAAATAAATAAATAAACAAATTCAATTTTTATTTCATTGATTTCAGATATTCCTGAAGAAGATCCACAGATAGCTGGAGAAGTAGAAACGACCACAGCGGACTTCGAGACAGACCGAGCAGCAGACGCCGAACAATCACCCGTATCCCCAAGGCGGGTCTCCTTCCAAGTCGTGCCCATCAAACAGAAACAGGCCAAGTATGTCCGCAGGTACGAGAGACCGTTTTTGGTCCTGTAGGCTCGGAGGTTTATACCTTTTGTCGCTGTCACGTTGCACGTGTTTCAATTAAAGTTCAACTCTCCTCAAATTTAAATGTTGGGATGTTTAGTATACGGTAGTGTCTGTGTTCATTCATCCATTCATCAATTCATTCATCGTGGGTTTATTCAATAAGAAATGTCATGGTAGCCAAGGGCTGCATTGCGGTCATTTTGTAACATCAAATCAAAACAAAGTCAAAAGGAAAGCTAGTCAAAAGAAAGAAAACGAAAACAAGTAAATGTGCACCGGACACATTATGAACACAAAATTATGAAAAAGTCATTTTAGAATTACTGAAAATGTTTTTCAATAGAAAATTATTAAATCATAACTATTAAAAATTAATAGTCTGTGTATTGAAACAGTTGATGTGATTTTGGTATTTAATAAGAATTCAGAGCAGTTGGATATCAAAAGCCCCATGTCTGGTTCTATAGAGATAATTGAGAAAAGAAGATCTGAAAAAACATCATCCTTATTGTAATGAAGTACAACCATGTTTTTAATTTGTTTGTTTTATTTTCAACAGATTTACTGAGGGAGATTTTCATCACTTGAAAATGTCTCGTATAAAACCATCCGGTGACACGATGAAGGCCTTCTCTCTGGATTATGACTGTCACCGGAACCCAGAGCACCGGAACCATTCCCCCGGGCGCAGTGCCCGGACCAGCCTACCCACGCCAGATGACCTACAGTGGCAGAAACCTCTTGGTGCTGATATACTCCTACAACCTCGAGGCATGACCGTGAAGGCCCAGGTGCACATCCAACCGACGGATGAAAACAAGGGTGACGACTCGGAAATTAAGTCCCGGGACACCTCCCCGGGCGGGCAACCGCGTCTTCATGCGCCGACCCATCTGCAACTCCGCTCATCGCCACGAAAGAGTCGAGAGAAGGCCGCCGAGGCTGACCGAGATAGCGAGTCAAAAGGGTTCGTGCCCATACCGCCAGAGAACGCCGCCGGGTTTGCTGAACCGATCGGCAGCGGTGGATCCGAGGGATCTGGCCATGGGAAGACTAATACCAAAGGACAACGCCGCGGCCCTGGTGGCGCCCCGAGATTCCATCCTCCACCCCAAATTGAAATCTGTGAGAAGCCAACCCCAGACCAGGAGAGACGAACAGGAGACTATCGAGAACTGTGGCAACTTCGCACGACACTAGAGATGGAAGATACCGGGAGCTTAAGTTCTGAACCTGATACTGTTATCCCGGCTGAAGAGGTAAAATCAGAGGCGTCTGCACCGGAGGCTGACGGTGACAGCCAGTATCTTGAGCCAAGTGACTCTGCCTTGTCGCCTACAGACACGTCAGCGGCAGAGGCCGATGATGGCAAGAACAGACTCACGGTTGTGCAAAGGTACAAGTTCAACACGCACGGTAAGAATGACAGCTTCGAGCAGATGTTCAGTAGTATCAGTACCGAGGAGTCAGACACCTCTGAGCGGAGCAAGGGAGGTGATAGCTCTGGAAAGGACAGTGCTAGTAAGCTTAAACAAATGCAGGCTGACAGTGGCTACACGTCTATAGAACATAAGAATGAGGTCTCTGAACAGCAGAAGCGATACCTGTTCGCATCTGCTGACAGGGACAGCACGAGTTTGGAGAGTTGTGCTCCAGCGCTGTCGAGCGAGAGTAGCCCCATAGGAGAAAGACCAACATCGTCCGGAACAGACAGCGCAGTTCTTACCGAAAGCGGTAAGGAGGAGCCGTTGCCTAATATACACGGAGTCCGGAGGAGAAGCGACCGGCGGACAGCCTCGACGAAGCGACGGGAGTTTATAGCAGAGAAAGGAGAAGCTATCTTTGGTAGTTTCAGTTTCCCCGAGGAAGAGAGCGAGGCGGACTCCCAGACCATCACGGGCTCGGTATCTGCAAGTGAGAAATCTATTGGTATAGCTTCGGACTCTCAGGGTGATTCCCCAGAACGAATGCGCGGTGCAAATCGAGTCGGTCGAATTTTTCGTATCCAGGGAGAGAATCGACTACGATTTTATCCCAAGGGGAGAGACTATAGTATCGACGAAAAAACGGACGCCCTGTTTAAGGAGTTCATGAGATCAGACGCTTTGTTTGATGCGCCCTCGTCGAGGCGCAGCCGTCCACCACGTGGACGCAGACTGCAGTTACACCACAAGCAACACAGTGACTCTGTTGTTGAGCCTGCTCGTAAAATGGAAGTGCCATCAACATCTGACGGTAGAAGCGCTAGTTTCGATCACCGAGGGGAATCGGCAAAGGAGAGACTAACGCATCTACTGCCCGGAAACAATTCAGGTCGTAAACTCAGCCCTCAGGACAGTTTGGAGGAGGAATACCTCCGCAAAGAGAGCAACAAAATTTGGGGTCAGGGTCAACCCCCACCACCACGGAAACGTGACCCTGATGATAAACCGTCCAGAGATCACGAGCCTCCGCCAGGTCGACACGAACACATGGACGAGGCCAGGGGATCTGCGCAGGTTTCGCAGAGACTCGACCTCGAGGATGTGTCCTGCCGACCGAGCGCCTTCCGTTGTGTCAAAAAATCTCCCAAACTGAAAAGATCGCATGCCTCCCTGGGCCCCGAGGAGGAAAGCTTGCTGGATAAGCCACGTGCTCACGACGAACAGCCCCCAATGTCGAAGGGGAAAATCGTATCCCAGACAACGTTGGTCCGACCTACAGCAATCCATCCGAAGGAAGGTCTGCCTGGTAGCCACGGCGGTGCTGGTCACCGTGAGTGCTCACGCATCGGCGGACACCACTCTTCAAAAGGAGACTTAAGGGACGAAGGTTACCGGCACCGCGAGCCTCACCCCTCCGGTGGCAGCGAAACACATATACACCGGCGAGGTAGGAGTCCCGGGCGTGACAGAAGCCCTTGGAGATCGCCTCAAACACCCACTGCTACCCACTCCCAAGAGGGTGAAAGAGAGTACGCGGACAGGAGGGCTAAGTCCCCTCTAAGGATGCACAGTGCTGGTAGTAGCCAAGGCAGTGCTGAGTGGAGTGACGACAGAGGCTTCCTAGGCGTCCCATCCAAAGAGCACCTCGACCGGCCGCACAGTGCCTCTTCGCTTCTAAGACTTCAACGCGAGGCTGCTTCGCCTCAGTTTGAGAGACATTACAGTGATGAGACGTACGACGCACCACGGCACAATCGTAGCATTGACTACGATGGTAAATACGATGGTGAACGTGACCACCGAGGCTCATCAGGTCGCCTCCACCCTCTACGCTATCCTCCCGGTAAGCACATCAGACCCACAACTGTTCGAACCAGCTCAGAGACCAATATTTTAGAAACGAGGGACGGGCACAGGAGGAACCGAGCCCACGACCTCCGGAGGCAACACTACGGCAGAGCCCACAGCGCCCTCGACGTCTTCGCCGGTAACAAGCCCCCACCGAAGGAGCCCGTCAAGCAGAGACCCACCCCGGAAAGACTTGCCGTCAGGTCAATGACCATAGACTCGCCAAGTAGTCCTAATGCGGCATCCAAGGAACGCAGGCACCCGCTGGACGTTCTGAAAGATGAACGAAAGCATCCCCTGGAGGGTCTACGTGAAGACAGGAGGCATCATGTGGATACCCCGAAAGAGGAACGTAAACACCCATTAGATAATCTTAAGGATGATCGAAAACCCTCCAAGGAGGAGAGAAAGCATCCCTTAGAAGGCTACAAGGAGAAGTATAAAGACAGCAAAGCGGCTCCTCTACGATGGTGAGGACCACTGTGTTACAATAGTATGGCTGAAGCTAGAAGGTAAAACACAAAGACAAAAAGGTAAATAATGGGGGTAAATATTGTCAATGTAAATATATTCAATTAAGCATAAAAGACAGTGCTGTGCCCAGTGGATAGGGAAGTAAAAAATTGTGTATTTTATGAACAAATTCAATATTTGGGGGAGGGGGTATTTAACAATCACCAATCACCACACACAAGGGGACATTTCGCTTCTATTACTGTACCTATATGAGAATTGTTAAAAGTAACTTCGGCACCCACGTTACGTTGGTGCTATTCCTGATGCACGTATCGGCTGATGAACACCATTGTGTATATTTCTCCTTAATGACGTCGTGCTTGTGTACATACATATTTTTTCATATGCCTTATTTGGAAATAAAGTTGTATAAAAAAATTAAGCCTCCTTAAAGAATAAAAGGTACTTGAACGTTCTGGTGTGAAACGTTCGAGAAGTTAGATTGCACGCAGTAGTACAAGGTGTCTCTTCAAGAATGATACTTTTGGTGTTGTTTGAAAAGTATTAACCTTTGCTGTCCACTTCCTCGCCATTTTGTAAATATCTCTCAGATGGTCTGGTTATCGAAAAAGTTGGTGTGTTAAATTCAAGATTTGACCATAAAATGTTTAACAAAGTATCACAAACCTCGAACAATAAATAAGTTAAAAAGAGCTATTTGCTTATTCTAAAAATAACAAAAGCAACCGACAGTAGTTCAGCAGCCGCTCCTGACGAAGTTCTCATAAAGTTTTTAAAAAAATGTAATTATTTTTTGCCATCTTTGACGAGTAAACAAATTAACTCAATTAAACCTCCGATGACTTGTTATTGATACATTCATCCAACAGCAATTTAGTGTCAGCTTTTTTGAGCGAACACCTTGTAGTTCTGCAAGTGGACTGTAGATATTCATTTGTAAATTAAAATTGTGACAACTCGATTTCTAATTATCTTATAGTTATTACATGTTCTTTGCACTTGCATCTTGTAATTCACTTTACGGCAGCTTTTTTAAAGAATGTAGGTTTACTATAGTCAAAGTAATAAATCTACGTGTGTAATAATGACGATAATAATAATAATAATAATAATAAAAAGAAACAAATTTTTTACATCAGAAAGACTAAGAGGAAGTTGTCATGCGGATATTTTGTATACTGGACAATACTGTTTCACAAACGAAGATTTTCCCAAACCTGGGTAACTACGGAATATGTCCGAAGCCTAATTCATTATGTAACGGACAGTTGGAGTCAGTGAATGCGCCCAGCAATGTACATTGCTCAGTGTGAACCAAAACTGTGGCGTCAACAGTAGATACATATGTTTTTAAAGAGCTACAACAACTTTAAACTGAATGTATTCAGAAATTAGCATTTAGCCCCTGCCAACAAGGAACTAAATTCTTCCTAGGTGTAGTTTCTCCAAAATTATTGAAATGTTACGCCTACAAATTTGAAAAATCACAACTTCAAACGAATAAACACATTATAATATCCGGCCGCAATTTCCATACCATTATATAATTGTTTAGTTAAACACCGAACGGCGCATGGTTGTTTTGCAACTTAGACTTCTGATGTTTACGGAGAGGAAGTTTGTGTAATTTGCTAAATTCTAAAGAGCCAAAATTGGAACTCCAAGCAGAAACGGTCAGGGAACATGTCAGTAACATTTCAGTGTTTTGGCTGGTAGCCTGTTTGTGCTAAGCGTGGTTTTGCTACTATGTTTGGTCACCCTCTCTTTTTCAAAACTGAGCGTTTGTCCAGTATACTAAATAACAGTACTTCAGGTTCCTCTTTATAATATATTTGGCTTTAAGGTGCAATGGACAACGGTGCAATGTAGCTTGGAATTCCTGTAATAAACCTATCGTTGAAATAAAAATTATTCTATTCTACTATTATGTAAATACACAGATAACTAAAGAGTGAGCGAGACAGAGTGAACAAAAGAGAGAACTATTTTATGTACACAATGTGTACCTTACGTGCCGAGACTTTCACAGTGTAAAAAGACAACTATTTTACTACTATTTCTGATGACATGCCTTGTATATACAGTACGGATCTGTGAAATGCAAAAACTAAAAAACGTAAAGATGCTGCAAATTTGCAAAGATTGTGACTTGATAGAGTTATTGTAGTTCTTACAGTTGAATACAAGACTGGGTAAAGTTTACAAACCATTTGTGGAGAAGCTGCTCAGAATTTCTGTTCAATTCGTGACATTTCATCGTAATCAGTGTAGTGTACTTAAAAACGTGATTTTGGTAAAAGAAAATATCAGTTATCTTTTTACCTTAACAATATCTTCCTTTGTAGAATGTTATTATTGTAGTCAGTTATGACGTCAAGGGAAAAGGGAACTTCAAAATCAAAATGCGCATGCATAGACTGGTGCATATATGGGGTGACACAGGTTGCTTTATGCTCCCTAGGAACCAGACCAAGATGGCCTTAACTTGCGTCAACAAGAAGACGGTGGTTACCATTACATGGGGATATCATTTGAATATCACCATAAATGTAAACGTACACTATTGTAATATTATGTCAATTAAGAATGTACACCGGTAATGAATGTTCAAAGTTAGTTTTCACAACACCAAGCAAAGCACGTCAAAATTCCCACACCAAAGATGGGCACTTCCTGGTTGTGTTTGCAAAATCTGTTCACTGAACGTTTTTGCAATTTGCAGATCGAGTTGTAAATTCACGTCACTTTGCACACAGACAATTCGACTTGCACAGTCGACTAAAACACGCCTTAGTGATTTCTTTTCGATGTGAACTGCTAGTTTGCTATAAAGAAAGTCACGAATTTGTTAATCAGGACCCAAATACTTAGAACTGCGTAAAGCAGAAAATGTTGCTTCACCATCTTGTGCTTATATCAAAATTAAGCAGAATACCAGTCAAAGATGGTCCGTGTGACATGGTATTACAGGCGAAAGTGACATCGTAAAATGTACACTGGTTGCACGATAACGAAGGTTGTTGACAGGGGAGATAATTAGAATGGAATTGTTCTCACTCCCTGCTACAAAACCACAACAAAAAACAAATTTGTTTCACAGAATCAGGTGGGCAACCATTTCCGTCTAATGTGGATGGTTTGTAACTGGTGCCCTGCTATACGTTTTCGTGCTGAACAGCTCTATGCAATAGTGCACCATTTATATGAAACACTGTTGGTCATCTACAAGTCAAGAAACGGCCGCTATTATTACACAGTGTCCATGGAACTTATGCTGATTGATAATGTCTACAGTTTTTAACCAGACTAATGTCTAAAACACACAGTCCTCATTACGTTTGTAGGCCTACTTGTTTCAAATTACGTTGATACAAAACAAACATTGAACAAAGGACTGAGTAGGCGAGTCGACGAGAGGACCAATATAGGTTTTCCTGGCCAATTTCAACAGAAAACTCATTCAATTTAACACCCGGGCTCATTCAATTTCGTTTGAAAAGGAATGCTTCATTGCATCGACATTCAACAGTCAAAATGAATAAGTTAATTTCAATAGTTTAGCATTCACTGGTAAACATACATTAAGATCATTGAAGTTCGTTAGGTTGCAAAGATCATTCAGTTTCGTGGAAGCCAGCAGCCCGAGATGCTGGCCAACCATTCAATTTCATCACTTGTAAATAAAGGTAGTAGAACTTCAACTGAACAATGGTGAAAATGCAGTCTTTAAATGCCTTTCAATGAGAAAGAACAACCGAAAAAGGAAGCTGAATGAGAAGAACTGAAATAATGTGTTCACAAAAACAAATCGTCAATGTTTGAATCGCCAATGTTTTCACGAAGGGACGGGCATGTCAAATTGGGAAAAAATCGTGTTTGGAGATAATCACACAAGAGCATCATCACATTTCACAACTGCAAAACAAAAGCAGAATTCTTATTCTTTTAAGTCTGTACTTTCCTCCTGTGATTTATTATGAGTTAAACTTTCATCAAATGTGAATTTTATATGATCAATTCATCAATTTATTTATGATTTATTCGAGAAATTATGAAAAGGACGGGCATCCCGAAATGACGTTTTTTGTGTTTTCACGAAGCGACGGGTATATGCCCGTCGCTTCGTGAAAACACAAACAGAATGTTAAAAGAACCCCTCTTCTGATCCAGGTAAGGGGAAATGCGTGAATTTGAATGTGTTGTTCTAGTGAAGATTAATTGATTTGTGCTGAAATTGACCGGGAAAACAATATATTATACGGTTCTTATATAAGGGACATCATACCACAAAAACTTATTCGATAAATCCCACTTCGATAAGGAGAGGTTGCACGCATGGTGTAATTAACCACTAACCAAAAACCAACGTTATGAAATTATACATTTTGGAAATAATAGTCATACCTTTTCAGTACATTTTACAAAAAGGTCAATCGAACAGATCAGTTACATTCCACCTTATTCTTAGATTTAAAAATGCAATATTCATATTGAGTTCTCTATTTTATTTGATCTATTTTATGTCATTAAACCCGAAGAATGTGTTATCACTTTTAACAGTTATGTTTGCCATATGGTTGTGTTTATGAGAGTATAGTTCAAATTGTAGAAAATGGAAATTTGGTAAAGCAACCCACGTAGACCCTGCCGCCACCTTTTGTCATGTTCACCGTGTACACTGCAATAATCACGATTCTCTTATTAAAAGATATAGAAATAAGGACCAGACTAGTTTGGGTTTTAGTATTGAAGGACCTGTTGGGCTGTAAACAAGGCACCTTGTGCATGACGTCACAAAGTTGTGGTTAAAAGCGCCCAGGGCCCAAATTTCACAGAGCAGCTTAAGCATAAAAAGAAGCTAAGCACAATAAAATCGTGCTTACCAGAATAAGATTACCAGCCAAAATACTATTTCACATGCACTATCTGTGACTGGTGTCCTGCTTATTTTTTCTCAGCAGAAAAATGTTAAGCAATAGGCCAATTTGCTGCTTAAGCAGCTCTGTGAAATTGGGCCCATGGCGCGTGTTACCAACGAATTCCTCGCTTAAGGCGCCCTGTGAAGCGTGTACTCCAGCTATGGGCCGTGGCAAGGCGTAGGCGCATAATTCCGCAGTATGCAGAGCCATAAATTTGGGCCCAGATAAGAATATGATTCACTTAGCGTGTACAACTGGACAACAAATTACTAATCTAATTCAGAAATGGGAACTACAATTTTATCCAATTGGGAATCCGCAAATGGGCATCGTGAAAGCGTCTGACGTCATGCACAAAGTACCTGGCTTACTGTTAAAGCTATGGCCGTTTGATAACATGGATTTGAATGGGGAAACGACCTGGCTGTACGAAGCATCAGCCCGCATCCTAATTGGCGGCTACGGCTACGGCTACAGCTGTTGCTAAGGGTGTTGCTAATGACGTCGACGTATGATGACGCAGCGATCCAGCCGTAACCGTAGCTGCCAATTCGGACACGGCTTTATAAAGGGTGAACTCAACACACGCTATGATCTCAATATAGGCGTGTTTGGGGTATAACGTCTGTCATGTCAAAAGGAACGGAAGGAGACACAACTTAAAGGTGACCAATTATCATTCCAGTCGCTCAGGAATATTAATTAGTACATGTAGAAGGTTGTGACCGCAATACTGGAGTCCATTCGTCTCGTGGCTACGTTGAAACTAGACGTTCGTTGCCGCTGCCGTACATGTTGATAACCAACAACCTCAATTCATTTGCATTGTAAACCCATTCATTACACTGAAGGCATAAATTGTCGTCACAATGTGCCGATTTATACACAGACGCTACTTCAGTGGGCCAGATGTTGAAATAATAACATTCCATGAGGACAACTATCCATTGTCCATTACCAGTACTGTTGCATTCCTTTTGCATTCCTGGAGTGTTTTCTTTTTATGTACCCTTTTCAATTACTTTTGAATTGCAGTGTGCCCATACTTACTTTAACACTTTGCCTGGATGACCCTCTGTCAAAGATTATAGAGCGCCGAAGGCGCAAGAAGATGGGAAACTCGGGCTGAAATGTGAAATCCCACTGGACGCCATTTCAGCAAGTAACTCTTTTGATACAATAGATCAGTGCAGATCAGTGCAGAACATGGCACGTGCTATCAATGGGAAACGAATTTTTTCACTTGCTGAATTGGCACCCATGCGAATCTCACGTTCCAGCAGTGGATTTAACTCAAGTTCTTTATCTTGCGTCTTTGGCGCTCTATAGTCTTTGCCCTCTATACACTCAGTATAGCCATAACAGAGACCAGTTGGTACACCCAACAACGCACTGCTGTTAATGTGGTTAAGTTTTTTACGAAACTAAACTGAACTGTTTAGACATGACTCTCGATTTCAAGATATTGGAGATGTTGTGTCTTTCAGGGCGCTTTCCACTGTTGTTTCTGAAGAAAAATTGCTTGTTATTTTTGCGGTAAGTTATCATGGATTTTATGAAAATATCATCAGGACTACAAATGCTGTTGTTAACATTTACGGTGTTTTAGTTTTGCAAGGGTTTGCTTGCTCGCAAATTGAGCATTTGCTTCTTCAAGGAATCGTCGAGCTAGTTGTGTAGTTCCCCCTCCCCCAATTTTACCGCTAAAGAAATCTTTTGGAAAAAAACAATCATTTTAAGCACCATGCTAAGCTTATCTGTAGCACCGGTTTTAAGTCTTTCTTCCAATTCCGATCAGTGCTGGTGAGCCAGCTGCATCATTTTGCTGTTTGGGGGTGGCAATAAACGTCATAACACTTGCAAAGTGCCACAGTTGCCGACTCCTTAGGTTTTGTCTTTATGGTTTATTCTTGACCCGTTAAACGGGACGACTCGTCCGTTTCCTTGTTAACTTATCAGTGAAGTTATGCAGAAAGGTTCCCCCACGGTTATATCACACAAATGAGAGACTTGCTGGAACGTAAACTACCAACTTCCATTCGACCGTTTCTGTACTTATTTTTTTGTTTTTCTTCTCTTTATCTTTTTCTTGAAGATATCATACATCTTGATTGGTACTGATCGAAAAAAATATATACATTTTGTTTTATATACCTTGATACAGTTATTAATTTCGCGGGGAAATACTTTCATCTGAAATACTACGATGTGTGAAAATTGTTGTCCCCCAACGTCAGGTTTCGTATTTCAATTTGCAAAATCGTTATAAGTACGTAATGAGTATACATGCACGGAATCACTGACAAACCATATACAGTTACCTGATGTTTCCCGGTAAGCGCAACTGTAAACATGATGAATTGTTCAGTATGGTTGTATAATGTTCTTGTTGTTCTTTTTTTAACTCTAGGATTAGATTTCAATCTCTTAGTTTTTTCGACTGAGTGCAGTCAAATAAGTTCAGGGATATCCTCAAGGAATAGTGTTGAAAATAAACCATTTCAAAAGTTTATTTGTGCTGTTCTCAGAATTGGTATCACAGATGCAAAATTGCTGATTTTTTTTTGTGTTACTTCATATGGCCGCGTGCCACATAATGACAGCCAAAGGTTGGATGGGAATGTTCCCTTCCTCATACAGTGCCCCTGCTCTCCTTCAAACCAATATTTGATTGTGCCATTTACATATTTTGACCCAATTCATATACCTCGACAACGCGGTCACGCTCGTAGTCTTGTATCGAGGCGTTTGTTCAAATGTTGCCGTCCGACGTGTGGTGCGCGGAAAGTACAGTGAAATATGATCAGGTCTTTTTTTTTTTTAAGCGGAAGTCTTGACTGGAGGCTATTATTTCGAGGATATCAAGTGACGCATGTCAACAAACATTATGGTGCGAAATTGAAATGGTCGATTTGGGGGGGTTTATGGCATATTTTATGTTCCTGTCATGACGGGTACAATTTGAGTTTTCTTACCTGCCTCAAGAAAACTGATATTTTGCTAACATTTTGCATCCTGATGTTTCTATATTAAACTTTTTGGGGTAACACTATATTAGGAACAGTTTGCAGGAGGCTTCGAAATGTTCACTTTAAGTTCATTTTGTAAAATGATCAGGAATCTCTTTTAAAAAATATTCTTCCTTGTTCCGTTTCACGTCAATGTAACCAAATACAAATAATAGTCTGGTCTTTGTTTAGTTTGAACAGAAATAGCATTCGAGAATGTTGGTGTATACAAAGAGAACATGACCAAGATGGTGGCAGCTTGTCAAAAATAGCCACAGCCAAAAAAGAAGTCAACAAAAACGTCTAGTGCTCGTCAAAATGTGAACACCTTTTTCAAAACATTTTGCAGGTGTACAATTGTTCTTAGGAATCTTAAATAATGATCTGCTTCCCTGTCATATTAATATGTAATACCTTGTAAGGCCCTTAACACTTAACATAGCTGAGAGTCACTTGTTTGAAAGAGGGTCACACTTTAGGAAAGATTCTTTGAGGAAATTTAAGTAAGAATGAATATAAACGTCACCCTTTTTTATAAACTATAATAAATGTATTCCGAAGGGCCTTGAATTTTTTTTGTGGTAATAACAAATAAACGAAAGAAAACTAAGAAAGAAAGAAATTGTTTCCCTTGATTGATTGATTTTACTTCCAGAGATTTATTTGCACGTGTACATTGATTTGCTGACAGACATGGAGTTATTACATAATTGGCACTCATAGCCCCCACCCCTTCATCAGAACTCTAGCCCCACCCCCATTTTGCCCCTTAATTGGATGAAAGACAAGATCTTAAAATTAGTTTGTGGCTTTTCAGGGGCAAGTTCATGTTCATTGATTGTGGTCAGTACTAAGACGGGAGACCCTTCCTTGCATTTACAAGGTTTTGGGTGGCTAATCTGGGACATGTTAATATCAGCACCGTGGACTGTTTTGACACTGTTGGATAGATAGTTAAGAACCAATCACTACGGGTCTGGTACTCGGGCGGGTGATCATTCCTGGAACTATAATGGAATTATTCACTCGGCTAGTCTGGGGATTGTAACAATTAGCACCATTAACCGTGGTCATTACTTGGATGGGAGACCAAGTACTTGCCAGAGATATGGGCCCAATTTCACAGAGCTGCTTAAGCACAAAAAGTAGCTCAGCACGAAACAACTTTGCTTACCAGAATAAGGTTACCAGCCAAAATGCCATGTCACATGTACCATGAAATTTGTGACTGGTATCCTGCTCCTTTTTGCTTAGCAGAAAATGATTAAAGCGGCTCAATGAAATTGGGCCATGGTCGAACACAGCGGGAATCTATAAAAAATATTCATGTATAATATCAGTCTTGACTGATGTGGGGATAAAGTAAGATGTCACTATCAAAGATTATGGGGCGCCGAAGGTGCAAGATGGGGAACTGGGGCTTTATCTATTGTTGGAAACGTAAAATAGGCATGGGCGCCATTTCAGCAAGTGAATGTTTTGTTTCTCAGTAATATCGGTGGTCATTGTCTGCAATGATCTGCACTGATCTATTGTTGTATCAGTTCTTGCCGGTCCAGTGGGATTTTACATTTCAGCCAGAGTTCCCCCATGGGGCGCCTTTGGCGCTCTATAATCTTTGGCCAGTATTTCGAATTGGAGACCCATTTTTTGTATGTGGGTGTGGTCCTGCAGCTATTCATCTGGCATGTTTTTAAAAAAAAACTCCCTGCCAACTTCTAATATAATAGATTGTGGTTGCTTCAGTGCTAGGTGGGTAAAACTTTCCGCGAGGCGCAGTGTAACCAAATAAAAGAAGAGGATACCAACCCGAAATTCTCTTGTTTTAGGGCCTACCACTCAAATTCTTATAATGAAATAACCTCAAATCCCCGGGAAAAAAACTTAACTTACTATGACGTCAGTGCTGGGAATGTCAAAGGTTCATGGAAGGTCCAGCCTACCAATGCAATCAAACAGCTTGTTGATGGCTTTTCCTTGCGAAGACAAAACGTGAAATTGTATCGGTGCTAATGGCAGACTTTGGAACGCTAGGTGGCAGCAGATACATTGTTTGCGTAGTTCTGAGCATGCAATAGATTTATCAGGTAAGTCTGCTGCCACCTAGTGTCCTAAAAAGTCTCCCATTAAAGTATTCGATACATGTATTCGGTGGTCAATTATATGTTGGGCGACCATTTTGTTAACTCAATCTCCTCCCAAAATGACATGAGTAAAATTCAAAGTATTCTAACTTAAAGTTTGGACCTTACATGAATTGCCACAACGGGATCTTCATTGCCCCCGCCCTGAATATTAAACGTGGCAAACCCCAGTATGTCAACATAGACGGATGGTCCTGCGCATTTCCCGTTAACATAGTCACCGAGATAGATATTACAGTATGTACCCTCAGGCAGGCCTGTCTGTAGCGTCTCGGTCAGGTAACCATGTTCGTTGTTGATGACAATGAATCCTTTGTCGCCTCGCCCGAACGCGATCTTGTGATTGCCATTGTCCCACCAGTTGGTGAGGGGTTGACCGACTACTACGTTACGGAAGTCCGCCATGTTCTTGATCTGTCTCCAGCGGTGCTCGCACACCCAGCCGTTCCCGCACGTGTCGTCCGGGTAGATGAGGGGCGAGAGGGTGTTCCCCTGGTAGTCCCGAGGCGGGCTGCTATCGGGGTCATCAAACGAGAAACTGCTCATCACCCTGACGACACCGTACGGGTGGGCCAGCATGAAAGCGTTCGCCATCTTATACAGCCGGCCTGACTTGTGGGTTATAATCTGTCCACCGCCGCCATGTCCCCTCTGGTTGTCGTGGTTATCGAGGAAGACCAGGGCAGTGGATTCGGGGAGGAAGCCCCACGTCTCACCGAAGTTGTTGAAGTGGCTCAGTTGCTTGTCCCGGCGGAAGCCCAGACTGAGATCCCGACCGTACTTGAACTCTGTCACGCGGCCCAGATGACGGTAGTCCCAGGACGAGATGACCTCATTGCCTTGGTTAATCACCTCCTGGAAGATGAACGGCCGGGCGTTTGCCGGGAAACCGAAAGCGGTGTTCAGGTTCTTGACCTTCTTCAAAACAGCGTCTAAGTCACCCGGCCACATGTGCTTAGCTGCATCAATCCGGAATCCAGCCACCCCAGCGTCGACTAATACATTCAGATAGTCTGCGAGTTTATCCCGGACGTAGGTCTTTTCCACGTTCAAATCCTTCAGGCCCACGAGGTCGCAGTTGCGGATTGAGTCGACAATGCTGTAGTCAATTCCTCCAGGGGTGGGACACTTTCCTTGCGGCCAGTTGAAATCCAACGATGAATAGGGGACCAAGTAAAAATCCCATGCTGCATTAACCAATAATACAAGAAAAAAACAAAAACACTTTGATTCCATATTTTTAACAGCGGCTTAAATCTTTAAACAGCCGTTGAATTCAAGGGTCGTTTAGCTTGACGTAAACGTGAACAATGTAGTGAATGCTTTGACATGTCGATGTGTTTAGGGGCGGGGCTTAATGGATCTGTCTATTCTTTGCATGGTGAGTGATAAGATTTGCATTGGGATCTACGACCTGGGCACATTTTCATAGAGCTGCTTGAGCAGAACATTATTGCTTAACAATTTCATGCTTAGCAAAAATGAGCAGGATACCAGTCACAAATTGTACATGTAACATGGTATTTGGGCTGGTAACCTCAGTCTGGTAAGCATTTTTTTCTTTGCGCTGAGCTACTTCTTGTTCTTAAGCAGCTATATGAAAATGGGCTTCACAAAGCACTAAGTTTATCCTTATACTAGGAGTTGTCTTTATTGCCATAGTGATTTGTATTGTGACATCACACTTAGCAATTAAGATCGATACACAGTTAAGATAAATCTTAGTGCTGTGTGAAATCGAGCCCTGGAGCCAATTAAACTAAGCAAATTCACTTTTTGCTGAGCAGAATTAGGTTACCAACCGAATAAGAATGTTATGTACACATGACTTTTGACCTTTCTTTCTGCACATCTTTGTATGATAATGGAAAATTTCGGGGACGTTTGGTGGTGGCAAACTTAAGCCCGTCTGGCTAGCGCACAACTATCCTGTTGGTGTGACGTAGTTTCAATGTAAACCACGCCCACTTCACTCAAACTGGCTCCACCCAATTGCGAGCAGCCCATAGTAATGGCATTGAGGTTTTTGTATGAGGAGTTATGTGAGTAAAGATTAATAACTGGACTTGGCTTTAACATGTTCTTCAAAGACTCGAAGTCTTCTCGAAAATACAAGTAAAATTTTTGGTAAAATTACACACAAACTTACGCCACCTTTGGAACCGGAAGTAGCGATCACTTTCGGCGTGCAGCAGATGCGCGCGCGTGTGACGCAATGACGCAATGAGGATATGGCGTTTGCCCACCATTAGTATTAGTCTGGTTCCCAGACCCCAAAATCTCCGACTATTCTCTGTCGATTTTAGGGTCCGGTATCACCCAAATGTCACGTGACAAAAAAGGAGGAGTTCCTCCTTTTCCGAGATTATCCGAGATGCTCCGAACTCGTTGTCGTCAACATTCAGACAATGTCGTTGATGGTCGGACATTTCTTTTTTGTTGATAAAAATTCAAAAAAATTAGCAGACACGTCCCTTTATCGTTTTTCTTTTCTTTTTTCCCCCAACAAATTCAACACTATAATAAATTTGAATATATTTGTAACATTTTTACAAACTGATTATCCCAGGCTTTTTGAAAGTAAACAAGTCTTTTAATATCCAAAGGCATCGTCCACCGTTAGTGTCAAGTAATGAATATTTATATGTTGCGTCATAATCTATGTTTAGCTTTGGATGATGCCTGATTTTTTAACAATAGTCGTCAGGGAATCTTCGGTCTGGGAACCAGACTACAATAATATCTGAACGCATGCGTGGATGTAGTTTAATAGCGTATTTCATGTGTATTTCTTGTTTGACATTGTCATTAAGTTCCAAAAGACGTATGCACGGTCTACAGGCCCATCGGTTTAGAATGAAAACAGTCAACCGTGCAAGTCTCGAACGTTTTCGAACTTCCAGGAACCTTTTCTGAAGTCAAG
Source organism: Marthasterias glacialis (assembly GCA_911728455.2). Taxonomy (NCBI): domain Eukaryota; kingdom Metazoa; phylum Echinodermata; class Asteroidea; order Forcipulatida; family Asteriidae; genus Marthasterias; species Marthasterias glacialis. Next base: position 6,903,939 of record OU452225.1, on the reverse strand, counting down.
TTTCAACATGTGGAAACAACACCGTACACTTAAACGAGTCCCAAGGTCAAAAACGCACCAGACTAGAGCAGTCTCTACCCACCATCTTTTCCACCGGGATTACTGGCAGCCATGTGGTTGATAACAGCGTCAACGTAGATACGAACACCAGCCTTGTAACATCTGGACACCATGTCCTTGAATTCATCCGGACTGCCACTGCGACTGTGGAGGGCGTAGCCTAGGGGTTGGTATCGTTCGTACCAGGGGCGATCCGGTGGGAGCTCCAGGTGCTGATTTGGGGGTGAGACCTGTACACCAGCGAACCCATGTGGTCCAAGCCACCTACAAACCAAAACAAGTCGCGTCTGTTTATCCTCAGTTTCATGACGCATTATTGGTTCCGTTAACGCGGACCATTGGGCCTTCCCCGTGAAATATGCTAATTACATTCACGCAAGCGTTTAGACACTGTTGGTTGGCACAAGGCAGACGCACAAATACGTATGCGTCACGCCACCATCAGCCCCATACAAAAGGCGTAATGGTCCCTCATTTTGCCAACCAGTAGTGTCTGTAGGCACACGCGATGTGCAATTTTCATATTGCATGTGAAAGGCCCATTTCATGAAGCAGTTTACTAAAACACGACACAGCTGCGGATTAAACGTGCTTCAGGCGTCTAAAGCTCGATAATATATTCATGTGTGTATTGTGTATGGTTCATTTGACGACGCGTAAACATTCATACGAAGCCCGGGAAGGGACAGTGGTAAGAAAGAAAAACACAGTGGCTAATCCGTTCGCACGGTGTAGTGATCTGTTCGCACGGTTTAGCAATCTGTTCGAACGGTTTAGCAATACATTTGAACGGTTTAGCAATCCGTTCACACGGTTAAGCAATACGTTCGGACGGTTTAGCTATCCGTTCACACGGTTAAGCAAATCTGTTCGAACGATTTAGCAACCTGTTCGAACGGCTTAGCAATCCGTTCGAACGGTTTAGCAATCGGTTCGAACGGTTTAGCAATCCGGGCTTCCCAGGCTTCGTACCTTCACAATGGTTCCGCCTTGTTGTGTTACTCATAATGCTCAAAAGAACCACCAGCAAGTTAATGTTCATTTTTGCTAACGGTAAGAAACGGTTTAGAATCGGGGATTTCTGCTAAGGACTGCTCCGTAAGCATAAAACATCTGCTTAAATGAATATATCAGACAATTAGACACCAGGGTCTCTTCGTTAAAAGACTAAGCTATAAGCAAAACAGCGAGGCCGGCCGAAATCTTGTTAGGTATGTAACTACAAATATTTGCCAAGCTCAGAAAAATTTACTTATAGCAGAAATTTAGGTTATCAGCCAAAATTTTATGAAGTTCACGTTGGTACGACTGTCACCCTGTTCATTTCATGCTTGGGAAAGAAATTTGTTAGGCAGTTTTCTATGGGCCCTTGGTCCCAATTTCATCGCATTTTTTTATTCTATTTTTTATACTGCAGAATTCAGATGGAACGTAAGCGCAGAATTAAGCGGTAAGCAAAGCCATAAGATAAGGTCCTGGTGTGGATTTCACAAAGCGCTAGGACTAGTCTTATCTTGAGTTAGGACGAGTTAGTCCTAATTTATACGACTTGTCATAGGTAAGGACTAGTCCTAAGTTAGGACTAGTTTTGTGAAATCCACCCCTGGTAGGGTAACCTTTATCACTGCTGAGTGGATTTCACAAAACTAGTCCTAACTTAGGACTAGTCCTCCCTTATGACAAGTCATATAAGTTAGGGCTAGTCACTCATCCTAACTCGAGATAAAACCAGTCCTAGCGCTTTGTGAAATCCACCCCAGCACTTATTTAATCTGGGCCCAATTTCATAAAGCTGTTAAACCACACAACAACATTGCTAAGTACTTAAAAGTTTTGTGCAGGGTTACCAGACAAAATGTCGTGTTATGGACATTACTAAGTGACTGGTACCAGGCATATTTTTGTTTAGCAAACGTGTTTATGACTACCAGATGTAGAAAAATATGACGACCTCTCTCAGCAAATGTATGTGCTAATGCTAACTCCATTATCCAAGCCCACATACAATCTTGAAATTCTTGGGGTCAGAATTGACCAAAATTCGGGGTCGCAGTGGGCCTGACCCATTTCTGGGTGGGTATGACCCGGGAATAATATGTGTCAAACTGACCCGAATCTGCGTCAAACTGACTTGGAATCTGAGTCAAATACCCTTTCTTTAACCAGTTTCCAGGTCAGCCTTACCTTAAAGTGGGTACGGCCCACTGGTACCCGGAATTCGGGTCAAATGTGACACCGATGATTTAAGAGTGTGTGTAAAACCTAAAAATGAAGCAGGAACAGTTGGTTTGGGACCATTGTCTTGTGTTCTCTGCTCAAATAACTCGAAAGCAAAATGATAGTATTATACTTAAAACGCTTGACTGTAAAAGAGCAGACTAAATAAACTAAATAACTGACATCAATCTTATTTACCTTTCACACTCTAGAGCAATGTCAGTCCATTTCCACTCGAAGAGGTGGACGATGACTTGGCGGTTTTGCATCGTGTACGGGTCCCATTGAGCTACGGCTAACCCCAAGAAGAGGGTCGAGATCAGCCACGAGGCATACATCTAAGAACAGGTAAAAGTTAACAAGATATTCCTTAACGAATGTACAGAAAGTTCTAGTATGTGAGTGATGTTTGAAGCTTTGCATGGTGTAGGAAAGTAAGAATAAACTATTGCTAGTAAACTTGCAGGTACAACCGTGTGTTTAAATCTCTTTTGTGAGGAGTGTTGGCTCTGAAAAGAGCCGGAGTGGTGTCGACGTTTCAGGAGACGATCATAGCATACTGATCGAAACGTCGAGACCACTCCGGCTCTTTTCAGAGCCAACACTCCTCATAAAAGAGATTTAAACACATGGTTGTACCCGCAAGTTTACTAGCAATAGTTTATTTTTAAGTTCTAGTATGAGTAATCTCATTCATGAGAAGCAGTTCTGAGATGAACCAGAGGTCAGGTATTCTCGACGTTTCGACCAGCACACTTCTCTCATCTTCAAGGTAAAGAGGAGTCATAGATGGTTGTAGAAGCCATTTCAAAATGTCTATGAAATCTATAAAGTGAAATACTGGGGAAGAATTCATGACTAAAAGGCATAATAATTCTCTTCGCTTATGTATGATTATTTCAACAAGTAACCGTTATGTTTTCTGATTGTTTAGTGTGTTTTAATTTTTGAATGTTTGATGTTATTAACATGTGCAATTCAGGTTTTTGGTTTTTCAACACTGCAGCACTTATACATAAGTAAAAGCCTGGTTTATGGTGTCCTTGCCGTTTTTGTTGTTGGTTTGTTTGATGTTTGATTTTTAAGCTGTTTTACTAAGATTCTTTTTGATTACACATTTTGTTTTTGTGTATACAGTTTTATATACACAGTCGCATCTGTTGCATATTGAAATAAAAATGATAAAAACAATAAAAACAATTCAATGAGTTTTGTTTATGTAGGGAAGAGCGATATCGTACATGATTTCAAGTCATGAAAAGAGACCATAGTTTGACCACTACAAACATTTTGAAGTATATTTTTAGAGCATCGTATACAGGGAGGCTTTTAAAAAGGGACACACATAGAAAATTTTATACAACCGGACCGCACTTAAAAAAAATTAAAAACCTGATCATATCGGTTTTGTTTGTTTGTATGCCCCTCTCTCTATGTGGAAGGAGTAGCAATATACAGAGCTTTAAAACACATTGAGACGTCAGTGTTCTTAAAGGATAGGGGTTAAGAAGTTAGGGCGAAGGAGCAGGGAGAGGATGGCGTATAGGAACAGGGAGGTTGAGAAGGAGGGTGGGTATAAGAGAAGGGGAGCTAGGGGAATGAGGAACAGTTAAAGCAACATTAAGAGGCATCGGAGTTGAGGCAGGGCAAGGCAAAGACCGAGGCCAAGTCATACTCTCTTAATGTAAAAGAGTGAAAATTTCACTCGCTTGCCAGAGTGGTGTCAGTTTGGCTCTTTTGATAGTGAAACTCACTCTTCACCACTTTTTTTTTGAGTGAAAGCGGAATGAATTTCACTCTGAATCTAGTAAATCGTGTTTTTCACTCTAAAAAAGAGTTGTCCGCCATATGGCTCTTTGCAAGAGTGGTATGGCGGACAAAAAGAGTGGTTTTCACTCTCTTACATTAATGAGAGTAGGCCTACTGCAGAAACTAAAACTACGTCTTAATTTCCCCCAACGCACACAAAACGCAAATGAATGACACTTACCTTTCAAAAATGATCAGCTTTTCAATGGCTACAAAAACCATCTGCTGCCGTGCAGGTCTCGCCTGGCTTTATATCACTCGGCAAGCTTGTCAACATTTCTTGAAATAAAACGCACTATCATTGACTGACGTTAGGTTTTGATACCGCACGATGACAAAGTAGTTTTTGGAGTGAAAAAAAACATGAGATAAAATCACCCCATTAAAAAAAAAATTAGATAGATCCTTCTACCTGGTTCACCAATGCTTTACCTTAACACATGAATAAGAAACTATCTCCTTGTTTTCTATTCACGTGAGTAAGCAGTAATTATGGAAATACGTTTTATACTGTCAGTGTGCTGGTGTGTGCATAAAGGTCATGTCACACGAGGCAGTTTACTGGCAACAAGTGCCGGGCAATCTCCAAGTGGAAAATGCATTAACATTTCAGTTTTCTCAGTTATTATCTTGGGAAAGTAATTTACAGCTAGAAGAATGTCTGTTGTGTTGCCGAAGTGTCCCTTTTGCATGCAGTGCATTTGGTTGCCTGTAAAAATCACATTATTGAGTCACATTTTAACACTTGAGACAACTTTATTGGTAGGCCTATATGCATTTCATGCGTATTATTAATTTTGTCACCCTGTTCGTTTGGGGTTTTTATTTCTTCTTCTTCTTCTCTTTTTTTAATTGTTGGTGATGAAGAGAATCTGTAAAATTCTCTCTAAAATCTGAAAACCTAAAAGTTCTATTCTAGAGTTTCATCGTTCGACCATACGGCGACCATTATAATTAGATATGAATGTTTTATTTGTGTATATTATACATCCACCACTCTGTCGTGTATTTGTTATCCTCTACTCAATATCACCGCCTGTCCCATGTTAAATTCCTCATTATTAGAAAGAGGTATGTTCAGAGTTGGGGTGGGCAGCAATAATGTTGAACTTATAATGTACATTACCCTTTAACGTACCTAATAAATTGAATATCAACTGGCATGTTCCAGTCAGACGTGTTGATTCAACTTTATATTAAGATAATATTTTGTTGCAGATAAACACGTTATCAAGTTGTTTTTCCTACCATGTTTGGTGACGCAGTGACGGTAGAAAGTCAAAGGATCCAAGGGGCGTGGGCGTGGTGAACGCGCCCTCCCTTTTAATGGCGGTATTATCTAGTCTGGTTCCCTGACCAAAGATTCCCTATGACGACTCTTGTTAAAAAATCTTAGGTCAGGCTAGCCCTATATAGGACTCATCCTCTGTGCTGTACACAGATAAACGAAAGTGAAGGCATCCGGGGCTAAGGTCAGGTATCATCCAAAGCTAAACATAGATTATGACGCAACATATATAAATATTCATTTATACTTGTCACCAACGGTGGACGATGTCATTGGATAAAAAACGGAGCGCTGATGACGGGCTTTGTTTACTTTCAAAAAGCCTGGGATTATCAGTTTGTAAAAATGTTACAAATATATTCAAATATAGTGTTGAATTTGTCGGGGGGGGGGGAGAAAAGAAAAACGATAATGGGATGTGTCTGCAAAAATTTTGAATTTTTATCAACAACAGAAATGTCCGACCATCAACAACACTGTCCAAATGTTGACGACAACGAGTTCGAAGCATTTCGGAAAAAGAGGATTTCCTCCTTTTTTGTCACGTGATATTTGGGTGATACCGGACCCTAAAATCGACAGAGAACAGTAGGAGATTTTCGGGTCTGGGAACCAGACTAGATGGCAGATATGGAATTCCATAATTTGTTCGAAAAGGTCTTGCACTTTAACATGTGCAGGCGTAAATATGCCGGTCAGACACATAAGCTGGTTTGAGAAATGTGTAGGGCCCTCTTTTTATCTGAAAGGTGAACTGGGTTACACAACAATAACACTTGCCAGAACTTCATTTATTGCATATTTTATAAGTTTTCAACTTTCTTGTATGATGATTGTTTTTGTTTCAATCCCCTCCCAGGCAAGCTGCCAGTGAAGATAAGACGATGCAGGAACGTCCAGTTGTAGTTATGGGCGGGAGGAAAAACCCAAGCAAGAACAAACCCATCAGGTAAGGTAATCAAATCCACATGTGATGTTCTAGTTGTGAGATTCAGACCCTTTCTTATCTTTAAACAGACCCATGGAGAGGACTGGGCCAAACAGTATGTTAGGATCATCAGACTAAACTTAGCTCACTCAGGGACCATAAAGACAATTGTGAGAAGTAGCCTCTCCCCGGCACTCCACCACCCGATTCGACTGGCCACCCTCACTTATAAGTAAAGCTTTGAAGCTTTACCGCATTGCTTATAAAACGCTCATGATACTATCATGGCATCATGTCGCCCCCCCCCCCCCCCCACCACCACCACCACCACCACCACCATCACCACCACCACTACCACCACCACCACCAAAACCGAAGTTACGACAAACACAAGTTTATAGGACACTTGTGCCGTTTCGCACGGTAGCAGATGCAACGCCTTTATACCTACCAACCACGCGATGGCGCCAATCCCCATGTGTCAATTTTGCAAGGATTATTGACCCAATTTATTGCCGAACACCAAATTTTCGATCTGCCTTCACTATTTTTAGTTGATTGGATCGTTTGGCGTAAGTTTTTCCATCTAGTAGGCCCTACTTATTGCGCAAATGATCTTTGGTTTTACCTACCAAACGACAGCGGGCGCCCCAATTTTGCGTTTCATGTTTCTGAATAGAGTGTCCTATCTTGGTTGTGTAGTATCTTTGCTACCACCACCACCCGGTTCGACTAGCCACCTGCACTTTGATGCGTACGGTTTTCAAAAACACTGCTGTAATGCTTATAAAACGCTCATGAGCATGCCTTCATGTCACACCCACACACCTCCAAAAGTGGAGCGAGGGATGTCCTTGCTTCGTCAAAACACACCCACACACACACAGTCGTGAATCACCATTATATCCGAGGACTTCTATTGTTAATTCTATTGTTCCTGTACTGAAGCAGTCTCCATTGGTTTTGTACACAAATGGCGTCCGAGGACCCATGAAAACAAAGGACTGACTAATGAGGACCTATTGTCCCTATTGTAAAATGTCCTCAGAGCATATGGTCAAACATGCCCACACACACAAGTGTGTATTTACCTCCAATCGGGGACCTCCTATTGTCCCTCTTTTGTTTGTACTTTAACTTTTTAGCAACAGCTCCCATTGGTTTTGAACACGATTTCCAACTGGGAACCTTTTCCAATCGGGGACTTTATTGTCCTCTTTTGTTATAAGTCCCCGGTTTGAATGCCTAAACAAACTCACACACACCCAAGTATGTTTATCCTCCAAGTGAAAGCACCCAGATCCCCATACACACCAATCCAACAAGCGAAAGTAGAAGTCCTCAGTTGTCCAATCTACTCGGCAACGGTATATACAATAACAAGAAAAGACATGTTTACCAGTGAAGATAATACGTGCAGTTGTATTAGCAATACCAGTTGTATCAATACCACTTTTACTCAAGTTTTATGATCACGTGTGTCATAGCAAACTGAAACCATTGTCTAAAAAGAGAAGTCTCCAATCCCTAATGTTTGGAGCAGCTTATCTCTAGTAATGATTGCTTTTTAGATTATGCCAATTCTCCCGATAAGTTTATTTTTATGGAAAACAAATATTATGATAAGGTATTATTGTCGCTTGTTCGTTTGAAAAGTAAAAGTTGACTTGACCTGAACTGCAAGTTGGTTTTCTGGCTTCCACTACCTATCACTTTCAAAGAATCCAGAGAACATTGTGGCCCGTATTCTGACGCGCACAAAGAAGTTTGATCACGTGACACCCAGTCCTCAAAAACTACATTGGCTTCCCGTTGAATCAACGCATAAAATACAAAATCCTCATCACCACCTATACCAGTCTCTCAACGGCACTTGCACCCCAGTATCTACAGCAACTCATATCGCCATACAAGCCGGTGCGCCAACTGCGTTCTGATGATGCAAACTTGCTTGTGGCTCCTTGCGGTGACAGGAGTTTCTCCGTTGCTGCACCCCGCTTACGGAACTGTCTGCCAATAACCATGAGAACACAACCTGATATCAGGTCCTTCAGAACACACCTCAAAAGTTACCTCTTCACTCAAGCTTATCATTAATCTCTCAGGTCCAGCGCAGTGAATGTTATTTTTAGATACCAGCGCTTTATAAGTATTTATTATTATTTATTATTGTTTTGTAATTTTGCGAGGGAAGAGCAGCAAGTGTTCAAAGTCCAGCCGGCGGAACACAAGCTGGCAGTCACAAAGACAATTCTTTATTGAGTCGCTAAGGTACTCCTTAGTTGATGGATTTAAATCTGCGACCGAAAAGAAGCTTTTTGCAAGGGGGGAAAAAGTAAACTTTCTCAAAGACAAAGTTCTTGGTTGGTATTATCATCGGTTAAAAATCATAAGTTTAAATCTGAGACAATTCTGATTGTTAGGTTTAATTACCAGGACCAATCCTTCACAAAAGTGTGTATGTCTGGTGAACATGGAGAAGTATTTTCTGAATTACTATTTAATTTGAATCAATGGAAATAGTTGAAGACCCCCTCCCCCAAAACAATTTTTTTAATGTGTGTAAATAAACAAATAAATAGATAAATAATGAAAAATACAAAATAACCATTGCTTATTTTGGATGCAGCAATCGGAATTATTACGTGCATGAAGAAAACAAGCACAAAATCTCTAACAAAAAACACGGTCTTTTCGTGTTTTTTTTTTTTCTTTCACTCAAACGTCATACAATTTGACAACTTCATTATTTTCTTCAGTTTCATCGTGTGCCCGATAAAAAGGCGTATAAGGCCTTACGCCCTTTCACCGGGGACATAAAGTATTTCGTCCCAGTATTAAAAGGACGTAAGCAATCAAATGGCCCCTGACATGAACAATATGGCATTATTGTTACATTTTTGTTGCTACAATTAACCCAAAGACATGTTTTCCCATTCCCATGCAGAATTTAACCTTCCTATAATAACTTTTGAATAGCAAAAAAAATTGATCAAACTTTCCCGCTCAGTTTTTTTTTAAACATCAAAATTTCACATCAATTGCTTATACCCTTTTACCTGGAACTTGTCGTTACGTCCTTTTACTGGGCACACGACGTAAATTTAATGATCTTGAGAATGGGAGTGAATTTACTCTTCCTAAAACAAAAGATGAATCAATCATGTAAGGCACTGCTTGATCAATTCAGAACCCTTCGACCAAGAGCAATGACAACGCTCAATATTCCCAAAAACAATTGCTTAATTGGATTTCAACAAGCGAAATAAATATATAAATCAGACACTCAGCACATTACGCTTGGGGTTTCCACTGAACAATAACTGTGATGAAATAACTCAAATCCCAAATCAAGTTTTGCCAAATTGCCAAGGAAAACGATCTTGTCCTTTGTCAACATTTTAAAATCTCTTATGAAACAGTTGTTATTTTCATGTAATGCTCATGTGAAACTCGGTCTTAGAACCGTCTGGGGCGCACAAACCTAAAGCTATTTAAGATTAATGCTCTTAATTAAAGAGGATTACGGGGGATGCACCGTTATATTCACTCTTCAGTATTTTAGATCATTTGCTGTACATTAAAATAAGTGGCTTTGGCTAGATAGATGACGAATAATGACAATGTGAGCGACCCCTAAGTATTTCGTACCTTTTATAAGAGCGTCTTCAGGACACCTCGCCTCGTATGAGACCACTTTGTCACGCGTCACCTCAAGGTGAGTTCATGTCTCTTTCATTTTCTTGCCAACATTTTTACTCAACTTTTGCAAAAATTAATTATTCTAATTTGCTAGTATTTATTGGGCATCTGTAATTGTGTTTTATTAAACCTATTTTCGGGGTGGGTTTTGTACCAGGGGTGTGAAAAAATAACCTTTTGAAGGTTTATTTTTTGTTTCGTTTGCTTAAGTGAAGTTTTCAAGCAGTGGTTTTTCTACACAATACTTAGCAGTGTTCCTTCGTTTTGAACGTTCGTAGGACCGTAGCACGGTAAAGACCTTGCCATTGCCCAATCACAAGCTATGCAACTAAGACTCCACCCAACACTGACAGTTGTTTTTGTTGAACATCATAAATATTTATGTTATTCAAAAAGCCAGGGGAGAGGCATGTGCTGAGAAATGTTCGTAATGTGCTTCTACCTGTAAAACATACAGGGCGAAGACAACACTGCCAATGCAAGGCAGCAATGTGCCCCCACTAATAAAAAGAATTGAGCTCGTACAAGAATGTAACTTAAATGGAGGTTGTGTTGCATGGCTCTTGAGACAAAGTCTTGTTAACTTGCAACAGAAGATGTGCCGTGAATGCAAATTGAATCGGGGAAAGGAGGAAAAGGAGGAAAAGGACGACAATTTTGGACTAAAGAACCCGCATATAAATTATTATTACTTCACAATTATTATCACTTCATAATTATTATTATTACTTCACCACAAAATTAACGCGAGAACTGCAGCATGTTTGTTTGTTTGTTATTTATATTATTTTTTTGGGGTGGGGCGGGTGAAGCATAAGGATTTGGGTGTCAGGTTGGCCGAATAACTTAAAGCTACATAGGACTGGTAAAGCCTATAGTGCAGGTTTCTTACTTTGTTTAATTCCATGAAAACATCGAGGGAAAAAATGAAATTTTTGATTCAATCAGTTGTCTAAAAGAGCAGGAAATCGTGAAAGTCATACAATTTGAAGTACGTAAAAACGTCAATTTAAAATTGAAATTGGGTCTTCAAAAACATTGGTTGGGAGCTGGTACTGACATGAACTTCATAAACAGTGAGCTTTCAGACTGCGGGAAAATAGGCCTACATATAAAATACAGGATTGGTACCCATCAAAAAACATTGATTTCTTTGAATCAGTCTGCTGAAACCTCACTGGTTATGAAGTTCATGACAGTATCCCACTTAAATATTTCTGTCGAGAATTTGTTTTTTAAAGACCCAGATTTTAATTTCAATTATTACAACAGAAATTTAAAATAACGTTTTTACATGGTGCCAACAGATGTGCTCGGCTTTTCACTATTTTCTCTTCACTTAGACAACGGATTTGGCCAGAAATTTTCCAAGCAATCACACAAAAATTATCAGTAAATTAATCCTAATATTATCAGCCGCTACATGCCATGATGAAACCAAATCTCACATGAATGTGAACAGCAGGCCTGAATATCATCATGGACGAACCAAATATGATTTGAATGTGAACAGCAGGCCTGAATATCATCGCAGACGAACCGAATCTTATTTGAATGTGAGCAACAGGCCTGAATATCATCATGGACGAAACGAATATCATTTGAATGTAAACAATGTGAACAGCAGGCCTTAATATCATATTGGACGAACCGAATATGATTTGAATGTGAACAGCAGGCCTGAATATCATCACAGACGAACCGAATCTTGTTTGAATGTAAACAGCAGGCCTGAATATCATATTGGACGAACCGAATATGATTTGAATGTGAACAGCAGGCCTGAATATCATCACAGACGAACCGAATCTTGTTTGAATGTGAACAGCAGGCCTGAATATCATCATGGACGAACCGAATCTGATTTGAATGTGAACAGCAGGCCTGAATATCATCACAGACGAACCGAATCTTGTTTGAATGTGAACAGCAGGCCTGAATAGCATCCTGGACGAACCGAATCTTATTTGAATGTGAACAGCAGGCCTGAATATCATCACAGACGAACCAAATCTGATTTGAATGTGAACAGCAGGCCTGAATATCATCACAGACAAACCAAATCTGATTTGAAGGTGAACAGCAGGCCTGAATATCATCCTGGACGAACCGAATCTTATTTGAATGTGAGCAACAGGCCTGAATATCATCATGAACGAAACGAATATCATTTGAATGTGAACAATGTGAACAGCAGGCCTGAATATCATATTGGACGAACCGAATCTCATTTGAATGTGAATTACATTGTATTAAATAAAGTAAGATCCCTGCACTATCAGCTTTACCAGTCCTATAATTATACCTTTAAGCTATTCGGCCAACTGACACCCAAATTTTCATGCTTCACCCACCCCCCGTCCCCGACTCCTAAAAGAATATATAAACAAATATTTTAAAATACATGCTGCAGTTCTCGCGTTAATTTTGTGGTGGAGTAATAAACGTTTTTGCAATCAGTTTATTTTATATGCGGGTTCTTTAGTCCCAAATTGTCGTCCTTTTCCTCCCATCCCCCGATTCAATTTGCATTCACGTGTCCACATCTTCTATTGCAAGTTAAAGGGACACACCGGCTTACTGTTTACCTAATTTAGTGATGTGGAATGACAGACAATAATATTTAAATGTTTGTTGTAAAAAAAAATCATCAAAATATCACGTAATTAACGAAAAATGTGAAAAAACAAAACACGGTCAAAGGTCAGCTTATACGCTTTTCCAGCCGTTGCAACTGTCAAGTTTACGTGACAATGTTGCGCAAAGTTGTAAGTAGACTGGTGCTATGTTTATGTATGAATTATTACAATGGTGAGGCATGAGGATCCAGAATTCATATCAATCCAGCACAAATTCACCTGTAAATAAAAAACACATAATCGTCGTCGTGGTTATCCAGACATAGCACGCCTTATCATGCTCTTCCAGCCCCCCCCCCCCCCCCCCCCCCCCGTCAAATGTCAGTGATTCTGCCTCTTGTCCATCTTTCAAATTCACGTGTAAATAAAAAACAGACATAAACGGACAGTTTGTATTCTGTGTACGATGAACTGGACGAACTTACTTGCAATGGAGAACGTTTCTTCGACATCCAAGGATCGGTACAATAAAAACATCGCAAGGAAAAACACCAAAAAGGCGGTCCAACGAAAAGTAAAAAGTAAAAAAAAAACACGACAAATCCAAAGGGAAAGCCAGCATGTGCCAAGCGAGCCTCCTGCCTTCGCTGCAAACGGATTGCCTTTATCCCGTTTTTCGGGCGATGACTTCACTGGCCGGCCGCAGCCACCGCCACCGGGTTTTTTTTGTGGCGATTTGGGGGGGGGGGGTGGACATTATGCAGCTATCATAGAAGTAGATAGATCAGCATGGGATAAACCATGGAGGTAGAAATTAGTCTAATTTATACCTCCATGGATAAACATTCCCTGTCGTCGTCCCGTGTGTGTGTAACGCAGGCAATGCGTTACAATAGTTAGGGGATAATAGCTAGGGGTACAGACTAAAACAGTCGTAAAAAACGAAATTGTTGGTCTGGCTCCCAACCCCTCCGACAAGCTCCCAAGCTTACGGCTAGACCGGCAATGGGGAGTTAGTGCCCCGGGGTTTGTCTCTCTGGCCCCACGAGACACGGCACCGGCTGTACGGGATATGCCCCAAGGTTTACGTTCCGCTAGCTCCAACGCTGGTGCGTAAAACACGCTTCGGTTGCACGGACTCTCTAAATGCGAATATTACGTTCGACTTTTCATCATTATTTACAAATTGTATCAATAATCTGAATGCATAGTCTTTTTTGTCAAATACTCATAAATAATTGTAAAAAAAAGATTTAAATTTGGTTTAGTAATTTACTTTTATACGGCTGGAAGTAAAATTAACTCCGGAGATCACGTGATTTATCCGAACCACTTTTTTGGTTCGGATAAATCGTTTTTTGAAAAATGCTCGAAAACGGCAAAATTTGATAGTTTCTTTTAGGAACCGTTCTTCTCCATTCCTGGAAGACCTTTGAAGTCATATGTTAGCCTATTTTGTAGCCCAAATAGCCCAACGAAGCCGGTGTGCCCCTTTATATGCGGGTTCTTTAGTCCAAAATTGTCGTCCTTTTCCTCCTTTCCCCGATTCAATTTGCATTCACTGCACATCTTCTATTGCAAGTTAACAAGACTTTGTCTTAAGAGCCATGCAACACAACCTCCATTTAAGTTACATTCTTGTACGAGCTCAATTCTTTTATTAGTGGGGGCACATTGCTGCCTTGCATTGGCAGTGTTGTCTTCGCCCTGTATGCTTTACAGGTAGAAGCACATTACGAACATCTCTCAGCGCTTGCCTCTCCCCTGGCTTTTTGAATAACATGAATATTTATGCTGTTCAACAAAAACATCTGTCAGTGTTGGGTGGGGTCTTAGTTGCATAGCTTGTGATTGGGCAATGGCAAGGTCTTTACTGTGCTACGGGTCCTACGAACGTTCAAAACGAAGGAACACTATTAATACACTCAGTGATTTCTGATCTTCAGTCAAGCTGTAGGCCTACTCTGCAAACTAAGGCGTTAAATCAACACTCCAAGAGTCTGGTTAGTGACAACACTTTGAACGAGTTAAATGTAACCTCAATTAAGAGTTAAATCTCAGCTTCTGAAACGCTAGTTCGACTTCGACACCCGTATTAGTTGATTCTAACTTTATAAAAGTGTAGTCTCTGACCAAACCTCATAGAGCTGCTATAAGCACATAAAGTAACTAAGGACAATAAAATTATGCTTACCAACAAAATATTATCAGCTAAACTACCATGTCCAATTTGTAAACTGGTATCTTATTTCGGCTCAGCAGAAAATCTTTAAGCATTATTTTTCTGCTTAAGCAGCTGGGGTCCTGCCTGCACCTTCAAAAATAAACAAACTTGGAAATTTCGCACGTTTGTGTAATTTTTTGCTTATTGTGTTTTATCGTTTCAGATGACGTCACTGTGCCCATTTCTCTTAGCCATTTTCATCGGCTCTGCTTCGGCCCAGTGGGAGCCAAACACTGCGTACGGCAGACAAGCTATTGTCCATTTGTTTGAGTGGAAATGGTCGGACATCGCCAGCGAATGTGAAAGGTTCGTGACTCCGTCTTTTTCATGTTTGTTGAATCCGACAACCGATAACGAAAACTTTAAGATTCTATTTCTTACAGAAAGTGAGAGTTTTCCCTTTCAGTCTCGCTTCGGATACACTAATGCCAGAGTTGCGAAATGGTGGGACCAGTTTTGTTTGGTCACGTTGTTGCTAGACGCCATTTTTGGTCAAAATTTAGCACAACCCAATGTGCAGTCTAGTATGACACCCGTTGTGCGCACGTGCTGGTTTTTTTTTTGGGGGGGGGGGTTGGAATACTGGAAATTGCTTCTTATCGCAAGTTGTCTCAACTCTCTCAATTTCATGTCTGACTAATGCTAATAAACACAAAAGTAAGATAGTATTTGCAAAACAAAACAATTGCTGTTTTTACTCCAAAAAAGATGCTGGCTACGCCACTTCACTAGAGGATTCAAATTACTTAAATTTTCCTTAAAGCGAGGCTGGTTTCCATTCAAATATAGAAATAATTGTTATATCGAATTGAATTGAATTAAACTGATTTTAACTCTTTCACTCTCCGTTAAGTGCATTTATGGCTTCATGGGCACAACTCATGTGGACGGCACAGTTATTTATGGCTTCTATTTTATACAGGTATCAAATGACAGACAAAAAGAATTCCGTCCATTACGCGTCCATAGACAAAGAGTTAAAAGACAGTGACGTTACAATGCAAGCCTATTTTTTCACAGTTATCTTGCGCCAAACGGATTTGGTGGTGTACAGATCTCGCCACCCAACGAGCACCGTGTGGTGTGGAGCCCGGCGTGGCGGCCGTGGTGGGAGCGCTATCAACCCGTCAGCTACAAGCTGACGAGCCGCTCGGGCACTGACGCCGAGCTCCGGGATATGGTTCAAAGATGCAACAGCGTTGGTGTAAGGATCTACGCTGATGCCGTGGTCAACCATATGGGAGCTGGAGGTAATGGCATTACATTAAAACCTAGAGATCCTAAGATTTGTCTGGTACTTCATTACATCAGCGTCTTTATCCATTTACAAATTGCTGTTTAATTTACTGTACCGACAATCAGCCCGTCGACGCCTTTGTTCCCTCAGTTTCATAAGTCAAGCAGATATGAACACAAACAATAATGTTAAAGTAGACGACAGTGGTAATTGGGTCCGGCATTCCATGAAGGTGGTACACTACAGACACCGTTACATCGATACCACCCATGAAGCTTTTGCGCCACTTCACTAGTCTACTTCGTGAATATTGTTTTCAAATAGTATAAATAACGCGACAAACATAAAACATAAAATAGGTTTTACTTGTTTCATGTGGTGTACAATAAATGTGACACAGTACCTGCACTGATGTAACGGGGACACCCCCATGGGTGTGACATTTGGTGTCCCCGTAACAGCGTGACATATATCCTGAATTTTCTCAGGCATGTGTCTTTTAATACCAACACAAGAAGTTTGTTTTTTTATTGATTTGGCATCATGTAGCTGTTGAACATTGTACATTTGTTTATTACTTCCATATTACTGAAAAAATCTGTGTTACAAGTATGATGTCCCTGTTACATCGTTACCAATATTTCTTCTTTTTTTTCATATTAGCACAAATATCAGGTTACATTGTATGGGAAGGATTTGACACTTTCTGAAATACTTTCAAAACCCATAAATAATAAAACCTTGTTATGATGCATGTTTGGTGTAATTTATACCATGAAACCACTTTTTATTCTAACAAAAATGACAACAATGAAAAATGTCAACAAAATTGTATCCCACCTTCATGGATCGACCCAGTTGTCAGAGATCAGCATCCGCACTTTATGTGACCCAACATACACGAAATAAAAATCCTGTGAAAGTTTTAAGCTCAATCGGTCACCAGAGTCGCAAGAAAAAAAAACGTGAAAATAACCTTATAATTATAGTTTCGATGTTTTCAAATATTGCGTTTCTGACTCGCAAGATCAAAACTTAATGTTTTACTCATTTCTCAAAAACTGTAGCATTTCGAGCCAACATATTTCAAGGGAAGTTTTCCACCATGACAATCTTTATAGGATTTAGTTTATGTGCAAATTGGTCGACATTTATATTTCCAATCTTACCAATCTTGTGCTAACCCTTTTGGTTTAAAGGTGACAGTGACTGTTTTTGTTTGGGCACGGCCATCTCTCAATATTATGAGTTAATATTAAAGGGTTCATGAAATGTAATTTGCGTAAATCCTTGGAAATGCACCTTTGTGCCCCATTTTACCCTTATTTTCAAGTTTCGTTTTGCCATTTTCAAGGGTATTTTCGTGCCCTTTCGTGTTTTTTATGCTAATGAGAATTTCCATATTCAAGAGCAAATGTGTGATGTCATATAAGGGAGAAACCTCAATGTTGCAATTAGTTTATGCACACAAATTTGACAGAATTTAGGATAATTCGCTGTCGTAAACTTTCTTTTCTTTAGTGATTCGTTTTAATGTCACATCACGGCAGTAAGCCAGTGAGCAAACTTTATCACAGATGTTTTCAATAGTACATTTTGGGGCTCACAATTTCATGAATTTTCAACAGAAAATTACAGTGTTGCCCTGAAATGACATCATGGCAACAGCGCCCTCGGTTGTTTGGAAAAATCATGCAACATTTCGAAGTGCACATTTCTAAATGAAGATAACCAAAAGGAGATGTCAATTAATTTTCATACACTTAAGGAGAATAGAATGTAGGTCAAATGTTCCTAAGAAATAGTCACTTCAGAGGACCTTTAAAGAAATTCGGTTCTGCAAACCTTTTTCATTAGCGGAACTGTTACCCGTCTCAAGGGAGCTAGCTTGAGCTACCATGACTCTTGATTGAAGGAGTTAAACTGAAATAATTTTCAAAATTGTTTAAGACATGATTCCTTCACTTAGCTTTTAATAATCCTAAGTTTTTTATTTTTACCTCTCGTTCTTTTGTAGCTCATATTTATGTCTGCTTTGTATATATTTCACTGTTATTTTATGTCTTGTTCCTTTGCAATCTTCAGACTCAGGGACTGGTACAGCTGGCAGCTCTTATGACGTCGGTTCCCTAAGCTTCCCGGGTGTGCCGTTTAGTCGTTGGGACTTCAACGTTCCAAGCGGTAAATGCTCCTCCAGCAACGGCGGAATCCAGAGCTACCAAGACATCAACCAGGTTCGCAACTGTAACCTGGTGGGCCTTTCCGATCTCGACACCTCCAAGTCGTACGTCAGGTCTGCCATTGCGGGCTTCTTGAACGAGCTTATCGACATGGGGGTGGCCGGCTTCCGAGTCGACGCTTGCAAGCACATGTGGCCCGGGGATCTCGGCGCGATCTTTGGCTCTTTGAACAACCTCAACACTGCATACTTCCCGTCCGGTTCTCGGCCGTTCATTTTCCAGGAGGTGATTGATCAAGGAGGAGAGCCCATTACAGCAGGAGAGTACACGCCCTACGGTAGGGTGACAGAGTTCAAGTACGGGCTTAGGGTGGGTGAGGCGATGAGAGGTTCGAACAAGCTGTCCTACTTTAGTAACTTCGGAGAAGCTTGGGGCATGCTTGCCGACACGTCAGCCGTCGTGTTCGTCGACAACCATGACAACCAGCGTGGACACGGTGGGGGTGGAAGTATCATCAACTTCGAGGAGCCTCGTCTTTACAAGATGGCAAATGCCTTTATGTTGGCCTACCCTTACGGCTTCACTCGCCTGATGAGTAGCTTCTACTTCAATCACGACACTGATGCCGGTCCACCAGCAGATGGCAGCGGCAACACAATGTCCCCTACCATCAACGGAGATGGTACCTGCGGGAACGGCTGGGTGTGTGAGCACCGCTGGAGACAGATCAAGAACATGGTTGGTTTCCGTAACGTCGCAGCCGGCCAGCCTCTTTCTAACTGGTGGAGCAATGGCAACCAACAGATTGCCTTTGGTCGTGGAGACAAAGCTTTCATTGCTATCAATAACGATGGCTACACCCTCTCTGAAACGCTATACACCGGCATGCCATCAGGAGAATACTGCAATATCATCCTCGGTGACTTCGATGCATCTACCGGGTCTTGCAGTGGTCCAACAATCAACGTCGATGGTTCCGGTAACGCTTATTTCAACGTGGATACCGGTGAGGATCCAGTGGCAGCCATCCACGTCGATGCTAAGGTTGGAGAGTCTAGTGGCACTGTGCCTATAGATAACGGTGATAACAACACTCCTGTCAAGGACCCAACGGCTCCGTCCGGTACCCAACGCACTGTGATCTTCGTCAAGAAACAAACCAACTACGGCCAAGATTTGTTCATCCGTGGCGGCATCGACCACGCCAAGAGAAGTAGTTGTACGTCTAATGCCGACACCAGTGCCTGCGCAATGCCGATTCACCACAACATCGGAGGAACCAACAGTAAATTCAACTCATGGAAGTCTGGAGACGATTTCCTGGATTGGTACGGGTCAGAGAGCGACCAGAAGAGCTACCAGGGAAGCACAGCTGACGGGACCCCACTAGTCTGGACGACGAACGACCC
The DNA here is from genome assembly GCA_911728455.2 of Marthasterias glacialis. Taxonomy (NCBI): domain Eukaryota; kingdom Metazoa; phylum Echinodermata; class Asteroidea; order Forcipulatida; family Asteriidae; genus Marthasterias; species Marthasterias glacialis. The sequence continues at coordinate 6,884,306 of OU452225.1, read as the reverse complement.
TAGCAACGGAGCAAACGTTAACGGCAACGGGTTCGGGTACACTTCCCTGAACCAATGGGGCGACCATTACTGGATGGTAGACGTAAATATGGACTGCGACAAGACTGAGGGAGGGTGGTTCGAGCTTAAAGCGTACCTAAAGAATGGAGACGGCTGGGAGAGTGATATCATTCAGGGGTCTTGCTCGGGGTCTGCTGGAGGTAGCAAGCCTTACTCCAGCAACAACCACTTCGCAAGATGTGGTTACCTCAACGTCTTCGAGTTTGGTTCTAACTACTGCACCATTGACTCGTTGTGATTTCTGCGCCTTTCTATAAAAAGATAATTGACCCTTTTTTTTCATTCGGAGAATTTTACAGGCCAAAAGCTGTTTTTAATCTTGGTGAAAAGGTGGGACAAATTAATTTTAAAGTAAACGTGTCTGCTCAATTTATTGGTGATCCTGGACCATTTTCAACAATCCAAGTTCCATGAATAAAATGTGAAAATGTTTGGTGTGGTTTTTGTTGTGTGTTTTTTCTGTCGTTCTGTCTGTCTTTCTCTCTCTTTCTTCTTTTCACCATCTAGCCCTGCATCATACATTTTTGAAAGAAGGCGTACCTGAAACGAAAAAAGCTAAAATGATCGTATAAAAACACAAATAGAAAACCTTTGGCTTCAACACTCTGCTACGATTAAGTTTATCCTGTAACACTTATAAAACAAATGTTGCTTTTTTTGTTTTTGTTTTTTTATTTAAAGCCCCAGCTCAATATTGGTAAGAAGAAAAACATAAATGGTCACATATACCTTACAAAATATAAAGATAATGATGGTAGAAAAAAGATCCAACATCTAGGGATGCGTACACAAATGCTGAATGCATTTTTACCGTTGGTTTTATTACATATATGTTGATTTGTGCAAAGAATGGAAGCATTTACAGTCAGTTTACCAATGTTGAGCTGGGTTTTTGTTGAAACGAGGTTTTTATAACAAATTCATAACTTAAAAGTAAAGATCTGTGACAATAGTTTGTATAAACACTAATCCCAGCATTGAATGACAGCCGCTGCGCAACAATTTTCCAAAGCTAAATTTCAAACATGTTGAGATAAAGCTTGACTATTTTTAGCACATTATTTAACAGATAAAGGATGTTGTACTGACGTCATCGTTTGCGATCAGTAAAATGTCCGTGCCAATCACTATCCATATGGTTATTTCTCAGAAACCAAGAGACAAACAGACGGCAAAAAAGACGTAAAAAAACATGGACCAATTTTGTAGGCCTTGGAGAAGTTTCACACTTCTATTGGGTAGGATGTACTCACTTAAAAATTGATTATGTAAAGCAAAAACAAAAAAGGAAAATAGCGAGGAACAAGTAACAAAAGATGTTACATAAATTTTCAGTCTGCTAGTCCCAAGTTCATAAAGCTGTTAGACAGAAATATTGCTTAGCAAAAGTTTCGTTGTACACATATTACACTGGTGTGAATTTAAACGATGATGTAGGCTATTAATTATGTGTAAGCACTTTTGCTCCATCTGAGTTAATTTCTTTTCCTTTTGATTTTGTTTTCCTTTTTTGTTTGTTCTTTTTTTTTTGGGGGGGCATGTACTCAATGTAAATGGGATGCAACAGATCTGAATAGTACAAACAGAAATTACAGGAAACAATTACGATCAACACTAGAATATACAAGTCTCGTGAATAATTTGGCTGTTGGTACCCGTTAAAGTGAGCGAGTTTGTTTCTTTTGCACGTAATTAAAGCATTCTACAAGGGGGAACCAAGGAAACGCAATAATGTGTTCAAACACGCGCGAGACTCCACTTTGTATTGGCAATGGGGTGACTTCAGCATATATTTTTTTTTTCTGTGGCAAACAACACTTTAAAACATCGGTCCAAACAATGTATTGACTCGCATGGCACTGGTATCAGCTTAAATGATATATTAATCTTTATAATGGAACTGTTAGTATTAATGATAATTAGAAATACTAACTGACACGTATTGACTCATTGAGTAGCCTACTATACGATCTAAAATGACAGCTATTGCAATAATACACAAGTTGCACTTTCTTTTATACTGAAATTGCATGGAGCTGGTCACTTGTCACCAAGGCCCAATTTCATACAGCTGCTGAAGCACAAAAAGTAGCTAAGCACAACATAATTATGCTTACCGAAATGAGGTTACCAGCTGAACTACCATATCACATGTACAATTTGTGACTGGTATCCTGCTCATTTTTGCTTAGCAGAATTGGTTAAAGCAATATTTTCTGCTTAAGCAGCTCTATGAAATTGGACCTAATTTAATAGCGCTGCTAAACCTTAAGCACATTTTCGTGCTAACTATAGCAGGAAAAATTGCTTAAGCGTAAGCATAGTACACAGGTTAGCAAGAAAATTAGGCGGCCAGCTAGCGCGTTAATCATGGATTTGCATTGTTACATCATTCATTTTCCTACAGTAAGCAACGGAAGGTTAGCATGCCTTTTCGTGTTGCTTTATACGGTTAGCAGCGCTATGAAATGGAAATTGCACAGTAAGCACAAAATCAGCCGTTAAGCAGCTCCATGCATATTGGGCCCAGTCATCTAATTCGTTGACGTGTGGTTTAGGACCCGCCCTGCTGTAGTTGATTTCTTGTTGTTTTGTTGTTTTTTTGTTCTTCTTTTCTTTTCTGGGGGATGTTAATATTTAAAAAGCATTTGGTGCTCGATATGTGGCAGGGTGTACCCCCCTTCCTATTGTGTCTTCATTGTGTTCTGGGAATCTCAGGAATTCTTTTGAGAATTTTAGGGGGGTGTTTCTGTACAAGAGTGGAAGAGTGTGTTAGAGAATGGGAACATTTCGGGCATGGTATATTGAAAAGGGGCAGATTGGAATGGCTGTTCTTCAATCGTCGGGGCTGCGGCTAAAAAAAAATAGACGCTCCATGTATCTGAATTGGCGACTACGGCTACGGCTACGGCTGTTGCTAAGGGTTACTATGGACATTCTTTACTTCAATGCATGATGACACAGCGATCTAGCCGTAGCCGTAGCCGTAGCCGTAGCCGCCAATTGACTCGTTCACGATGCCCATTTATGGATCCCTAAGTCGTCAAGAAAACTCACCATTATGAAAGCGTGCGTAAATCTTTCTTTTTTTCTGATATGGACGACACATTACTAAATTTCATGTCTGCAATTTTCCTCGATCAGAAAATTTGCCGTGAATATTTTTCCAGTGAGCTGGGTTGCCCGAGCATCGACAGCACCTAACAATAATAGTGGACCAAGGTAGCACTAACTATCGTGCCAACATATATAGGAAGAACCCAGCTCCTGATCCTCCATTCTTTACACAGCTGTAAAGAATGACCCTTGACCCGTATAATTCGATATGCTTGGGCCCATGTTTTTTATATTATTATTACATGTAAATATATTTACTTTTATTGTCAACCATTGCTGAGGAGATGGCACAATCATTGTACAAACGTCACCGACTCCTTTTTAAAAGAAGTTTCAGAAATATAACCCGATTTATTCAGATATTATTTATTGGTGTATGGGCAAAAAACCACAAATAATATTTTTATCCCCGATGCAAAATTAACATCTATAATTCAGATATATTATGCCTTCAACAGCCATAATATGGAAGTTCAAGACATTCCTAAAATGTAAACTAATTGCAAACAAATACGTCTGGAACGTTACCTGTTTGAAGATGTAGTAGTATGATATATCTCGTCCCACATCCCACTAGACCTGTCGATTCTAAATAAGTTTATTTCACAATTTTATTTTTGAGTTTGTCACCCGTCAACAAACATTTTCTACCATTAAACCCTCATCCCTACCTTAAAATGTAATACAAAAATTCAAACATTTAAAATTTACTGTTCTTTTAAGTATATTCAAATAATGAGTCCCAAGCAAAAGTTACACTAAAAACTAACCCACACCATAAAAGGAACTTGATTGTTGTTCCAACTTAAAGTGTTTTCCTTTAAAACCAACAAAATAAACAACACCATTCCTATTTCGCATTAAAATTTCGCATTGTGTAAAATGTCAAAATGAAGAAGAAAAAATCGTTACAAATTAGGCTTAGACCGGGAAATTCAAAAATCTCCTTGCTCACAAACCTCGTCCCATGTAGTGTTGAAATACGGTAATTTCTTCTTTAAAAATCTTTGCAGAATAGCAAGTTGTTTCAGATCTTTTTCGCACGTCCAGGTGGACGGAGAAGATCTTCAATCGCACAAGCTTAATCTCTTAAACTTTTCGATTGAAATTCCCTATTAGATTGAAACTAGGGACAAACTTCAAAAGATTTGTCCCTGGCCTCAATCGAAAAGAGTGAGTTTCAATCGAATTTGAGTGAGTTCAATCTAACTATTTAAGAGAGTGATAGTCAGACCATGTCCGAATCACTGATTACTACTAATACTGTCAGTACATTAGAGATCAGTGGTCCCAATAGACCTTAAGCGCATGACGTAACCGGAGTATAGGGCGCCCTCATGTAGAGGTAAAACAAAAAAAAGAGGTTGCTCAGTTTTGCCAATAATAATATTGCAATCCGCTCGTAAATATCTGTGCGTTTCCGAATTGTTTCATCAGCAGTTTTACCTCTAAGATGGATGATGCCAATAAGGTCGATCGATTGATTTGGCATGCAGTGGCTACGGCCGGTATTCCTGAGAATGCGCATTCTTCAACGTTGCCGCTGCAGCCAACGGTACTAGCCGCAGCCGTATTCGCTTGATTCGGACACGGTCCAAGCATAGCTCATTTCTTGGTTACTTGATTAGCGAAATTGAATTACCAGGGGGTGGATTTCACAAAACTAGTTCTAACTTAGGACTAGCCCTAGCTTATGACTATAGTTAGGACTAGTTACTCGTCGTAACTCGAGATAAGACTAGACCTATAGCGCTTCATGAAATCCACAGGCACAATAATATATTTTATGGTTTTGCATGTGACTGATTACCTGTGTAGCAAAGGTCAACCAACAACACTCAAATGTCAGCACAGCAAGATACTTAGTTTGTTAACGTACAGTCCGATTTCACAAAGAGTTAAGATTGATCTTATCCTTGTATCAATCGCAATTGCTATAAGCAAAGTACGATGTCACAATTCAAATCGCTAGGGCAATTATTAACAACTCATCTTCAGATGAATCTTTGTGCTTTATGAAATCGAGCCATACCAGTTACTGATATTGCATGTGGAACAGTATTCTGGCTGGTATAACCTTATTCTGGTAAGTCTGGACTGTTGTTACATTCGATTGCTCATGACTGGAATCACACCAGAACAAAAAGGAATACAAGGACGCCTTGACCATGGTGGTTCCAAACTCATAAACCTACAATCGAGAAAATTCCTTTCATCTTAATAAGTTAAATTACAAACAAATACTACTAAAACCAACTACATCTCAGGATAAACATTTAAACATGGGCTAACAGGTTCACTGATCCAATGCGTTTGGAATTTGGATTCACTAATTTATCTCAGGTACGACTGACACAAAGGATCGTCAGGACAAAAATTCATACGACGATTGCTACCGGTAGCATACATTACCCTTTGATATTTTACCCGGTAACCACCGAACATTTTTTGTATACCTGCAAGACCTAATAATTGAGTGTGTCGATGATGCATTCGTTTTGCCCAAACTTGAAGACGTTAACAAATCCACACCTAGCAAAGTGGTTGTTTGAAGGGTGTGGCCGGCTTCCTCCAGCGGATCCCGTGCAGTTTTCCACCTGTGACACGTCGTTCTCCCATCCTGAGCTCCCGGCGTCCGTCAAGAACCCCTTCATCTCAAACCAGCCTCCCTCTGTCTTGGAGCAGTCAACATCCAGGTCCACCATCCAGTAGTTAGTTCCCCACTGGTTGAGCGGTGTGTACCCGTGCCCATTCACGGCAACGTTCGTGCCCTTGCTGGGGTTATTCGTCGTCCAGATCATGGGCGTCCCTCCTGCCTGACCGTCGACGTGCACGCCCTGGCCGTCCTCGGGACCGTACCAATCCAGAAAGTTGTCACCGGTCTGCCATGTGGTGAAGTGCGGGTTGGCTGTTTGCGCGTGGTGGCGAATGGGGATGGCACATGCGCTCGTGTGTGCGTTTGTCGTGCAACCGGACCTTATGTCGTGGCTGATTCCCCCTCGAAGGAACATAAACTGACCAAATTCCGTATCTTTGTGCAGAAAGATCAGCGTACGGTTCATAGGAGTTTGTGCGACAGCGTTGGTGGTGACTACAACTGCTGTTGGCTTGATGGTAGGGCTTGTGGTTACCGCTCCCTGGAGTTCACCTGACCCTCGCTCTTTGGTTGAAGTAGGAACTTGTGTTGGTTTCATGGTCGGTGTTTTTGTTACCGCTCCGGGAAGGTCACCGGACCCTTGCTCTTTTGCCACCTTGGTTGACGTGGGAACCTGCGTTGGTTTCAGGGTCGGTGTTTTTATTACCGCTCCGGGAAGGTCACCGGACCCTTGCTCTTTTGCCACCTTGGTTGACGTGAGAACTTGAGTTGGTTTCAGGGTCGGTGTTTTTGTTACCGCTCCGGGAAGGTCACCGGACCCTTGCTCTTTTGCCACCTTGGTTGACGTGAGAACTTGAGTTGGTTTCAGGGTCGGTGTTTTTGTTACCGCTCCGGGAAGGTCACCGGACCCTTGCTCTTTTGCCACCTTGGTTGACGTGAGAACTTGAGTTGGTTTCAGGGTCGGTGTTTTTGTTACCGCTTCGGGAAGGTCACCGGACCCTTGCTCTTTTGCCACCTTAGTGAGAACTTGAGTTGGTTCCAAGGTCGGGTTTTTGGTTACCGCTTCGGGCAGTTCACCAGACCCTCGCTCTTTCGTAGGAGTTGATGCTTTGGTTGTTTTCACGATGTGTTTTACTGTTACTGCTTCGGAGATGTCAACAGACCCACCATTTTGGGGGGCCGCTGTTGTTGTTGTTACGGTAGTGCTTACAGGATCTGGTTCTGCGTTGACGTCCTTGACCAAGGCATTGGTATGAATTGCAATCACTTGAGTGTCCGGATTGTCCAGCTTAAAGAGAGCGTAGCCCGACCCATCTACTGTTATGGTAGGACCCGAACAAGTGCAGGATTGTGGGTCAAATTCACCGTTAAAAACATCACAGTATTGCCCTTCCGGCAGTCCGGTGAGCAGTTTCTGGGTGAGGGGTTTCTCTTCGTTGTTGAAGGCGATAAACGCCTTGTCGCCTCGACCGAAAGCAATCTGTTGATTCCCATTGCTCCAAAAGTTTGCCAAAGGTTGCCCTGCCGATGCGTTTTGGAAGCCAACTAGATTCCCAATACGGACCCAGCGGTGCTCGCAAACCCATCCGCCACCACACGACCCGTCTTCCTTGATAACAGGCGGTAACGTAATCCCATCTGTGTCTGTTGGGGGCCCGTCGCTGTCATCTGTGAATTCGTAGCTACTCATTACCCTAGTAAGACCGTACGGGTAGGCCAGCATGAATGCATTTGCTATCGTGCTAAAGTGAGGCTCCCTGAAGTTGATGGAACTTGATTGGGACCGTTGAAGCTGAGGGCCGTCCACAAACACCAATGCGTTTTGACTTGGCATCAGATTAAAGTCAACTTCTGCGTTTTCCAAGCTGGCCATAGTCTTCCCAGTTCCTCTGACGGCATCCAAGATGGCACGACCGTACGCGAACTCGGTCACTCTGCCAGTGTCGAAGTATTCGGACGGCTTGATGGGGGTCCCATCTGCTGCCCTCACTCTTTGAGATATAAACGGCCTGACTCCAGACTCGAAGTATTCTTGATTCAGATCGTTCAGAGAGTTGAAGATCACTTTCAGGTCCTCTGGCCAGATGTTCTCGGCTCTGACCACGAAGAACCCCGCAACGCCAATATCAATCAACTTGTTCAAATAATCCACAATGGAGATTCTAACGTGAGGAACAGACATGTCTAGATCGGGAAAGCCGTGTAGATTGCAGTTGCGGACCTCAGACGGATCTCCAAAGTCTTCGACGTCACCACTCTCGTTTGGACATCTCAGGTTGTAAACGCTGAAGTCCTCTGCTGCGTACGGTACTGCAGGGTAGCTGAATGTTGACATGTCGTAAGAACTTCCGGCAGAACCTTTTCCAATATTGGGATATTCTGAAAGAAATAAACGACATGATGTAAAGATTGTATTAAGACCACGGAATATTCATTTTCGTTGCAGAGTTTAAGTGACTGGATAAAAAATACGTTGTTCTTTTACGCTTTATATTGACTCAATTCACCTTAAAATCATCACCACAATAAATTGTGGCTGTGCTATTTTTGGAGCCCGTTTCCCCGTGTGCTATACTGGTTAGTGCGCATTTTGGGCGAGTTCGACGGGTTTACGTTCTCCATAATCTGTAGGTCCTACCAGCAATCTCACTCCCACAATAGCGGACCATGGACCGTTTTTACGACATGTATACAGAGCTATTGTTTGAATTTATATGAGACGGTGTACGTACGGGAAGGTTTTCGTTTTTGTGTTTATGCCTCAGTAATAGAATGGAAAAATCTAAAGACAAATTTTAAGCTTGGGATGAAAATAAGTGTTGTTTTCCTTCTTTTTAAGGCGTGGGGATATAGTTAGGAAGAATACGTCGAGTACTGTCCGATAGGGTACTTGTTACAACCAATAGGAGACTTTTGGGGACACTAGGTGGCAGCAGACTTACCAGGTAAATACCTTGTTCTCGGAAATTTGCGCATGATCAGAACAACGGAAACAATGGAGATTTACCTGGTAAATCTGCTGCCACCTAGCGTTCCAAAGTCTCCAATTGTTACAATCAAATCAATATCATTTCATCTGGTGGATTAGATTGATTGGTGAATATGATTCTTCTTCGCTTTTTGTTGCAGTCGGATATCGTAACCTTGTTTTCCCGGCACTTTAATGGTGTGCTTGCATGCGTGGCGTTTGGCAATGAACTCAAGAACCCCTTTTTACCATTAGGCGCCATGTGATTGATGACGACATCCGCGTAGACTCTCACGCCGACTTCGTTGCATCTTTTCACCATGTCACGAAGCTCATCCTCACTCCCAGAGGCGCTCTCTAGCTGGTAACTCACGGGCAGATATCGCTCATACCACGTTCTCTTGCCTCCCTTTATGTCGACTGCGTGTTCATTCGCTGGCATGATCTGTACACCTCCAAATCCTTTGGGACCGAGGTAGCTGCAAATAATATTATAAAAAACAAAAGGTTAAAAATAAAGTTAGTATAGACCTACATGCAGTCATAAGTCAGTGCCAGGTCTATTTAAATAGAATGATAAGGAATATTTCAGAGAGTCCGTAAAAAAACTTTTAACAATTTGTCTTCCCTCTGGCATTTCTGCGTTTTTAGCTAGTTATAAAAGGCGTATAACCAAAAGAGATATGTCACAACGGGTTATTTATTTATTTGTATGCATTTATTCATTTACCCTTTGTTTGTTTACACCTGCAACCAGGGCCTCATTTTGTCCCCCTTTGGTATGTAGTTTAACTATTTGACAACAGCTCCCATTGGTTTTGTATTTGCATGACTTTCCAACTGGGGATCTTCACCCAACCGGGGAGACTATTGTCCCTTTGTGACTCCTAGGTTTGAATGTGCGCTCACATAATTATCTCTTCATCTATTCAAATGTAACAAACTGCCAGCAGTGAAGTTAAAAGGCCGAGTTCCTGGTGGGCAAAGGTTACTAATAATTGACAATACCGTGTTACAACAACCAGTGGTGACACCAGCTTCAATGTACACCATACACAACAATCACGCTTACTGAAGAACTATATTTTGTACAAAATATTAACAAAGACCCTTTTTTTTGCACAAAATTTAGAAATATAGGATCTATGATATTACTGCAAAATCATTGTATAGGGAACCATTTCCTCTCATACTAGGGTAGATCAGACATACTGACTTCTAGAGATATTAGTACTGCCACGGTCAAATTAACTCTTATACTGAAGATTGGATACACTAAAAATGAAGTGTACAAAATAATATCTGATTTTTTTTAATACGAAAGGAGTAATAACAATTTACTGCACAACAGGAATAAAACGCTCTCTAAACAACACAATATTAGCCTAACACTGGAATTAAAAAAAGAACAATTCAAAAGCTATAGACACAATTTGTATTTAAACTGTTACAGGTAATTATGCGGACAAGTTGGATACAATGTACAACGTTTACCCCCACCCCCACCCCCGACAGTGTATAGGCAGTCCTATGGGTTGAAAGGTGGTCACATGACCGTTTAAAACCGGTTTTAAACGGGCGATAAAGACATCGCTGGATGCCACGACCCTGCCAGTTGTAATTAAAATAATAATAAACAGAACTTATATGGCGCCTTACATCTAAAGCATAAACCACAAAGTGCTTGAAAATGAAGCAAAGAAAATAAGGAAGTACCGATGGATAGACAAGTTTAAAAGGGCCTTTAAACGCAACACTAAAACAACAAGAAGCACGACGTTAAAATATGACCGTTTAAGACCTCGTTGCCACTCTTTTTTCAATTCCCTAAGTAAAATGAGATTCTTATATCCGCAGTGTGTGGGAAGATTGTGTTACAACTTCCTAAAGTTCTCCTTTTGTGACCTTTCATTTTTGCTGTTTCCTGTTCCCTCTTTGTAAAATCCTGTTGTGGTTTGGTATGTTCTTGTTCTGGTTTTGATTTAACCTGTAGATTAATTGATTATTACAGTCATAGTTTTACTGGGATGTTCACATCTTATCCCCTGGCAGCCAATAACAACCTTGTGATTATGACGCTGTGTGAAACATATAAAAATACGACAAATTTGATCATACAAAATTTGTCACACGAAAGCGAATTTCGTAATAAGCCGTTTACCAGTGTCAATCACCCTGCCCGGAGAGATACTTAGTTATGACATCACAAGCCCAAACAGTGCCCTCACCGAGGTCAATGAAGACCTATCATTGGTTGACAGTTGTGTGCGGCGCGTACACGCGTGCGCGTTTGCATTGTATGACATCAGTGATGGCGGCCAGTGCATGGGTCCATATAATTTGCTCGTCGGCATCCAGTTCATTTGTTGCTCCTTGACACGTCACAGTACACAGACAAATCAAACAAAATCTAATGTTTTATCGAAAATGTCACCAGTTTATTTCGTGAATAAGACAGACAGTTACCTAGCCATGCGTGAAATGTCAATCAGCCATTGTGCCGCTAGAACCATTATGGGACGAGACTAATCAAACCAGTAAAAATAAAAGTGCTTTGTTCATTTCATCTTTTATACAACGGTACTTATTGTCAAATAAAAGTACCAAAATGATTATGATCAGTTTCAAATCTCAATAGAAAAACCATAAAACAGCGATCAGTGTTTCGTTTAATATTTTCTTATTACGAATGAGCAGTTTACACTCGTATAAAGAACAAAAATGTCACAATACAACTGGTTTATTTCAAATGAACTCCGTTTTCCAAGATAAACTTGGGACCGTATTGCCGTTTAATGTCTGAACGTGAAAACAAAATAAGTTGTAGTACCGGTAGGGCCTCATCTTCCTGTGAAACATCAAATTTACAGTGAAATGTTGAAAATTAATTTAATTGAATTTGTTCAAACATGGTGATTGCTGCAGCAGAACACTCTATTTTCCCGAAAGTACTACGATTATGTACACTCACCTGAAAGTTACAAAACAGGAATGGTATCTAAATTTGTTTTTATTATTATCAGTCTGAAAGATTACTAATTATGAAGTTCATACCAGTACCAATCTTCCGTGAAAATATTTCTGTCTGAAATACTGTCAAAGTAATAGAATTTGTAGACCCCGATTTTATTTTGGTTGTAATCGAAATTAAGGACAATGTGTTTACATGCTGAAAAGTGTGCACGTTTTTTTTCTCACTATTTTCTCCTGGCTAGGACGACGGATTGAGCCATGTATTTTGAATTACACAAAGTAAGAACAGCTTTTTACCAATCCTATATTTTACCGAATCTGGCGAAATTATTGTAAAACCAAAGCTGTGGGCCTACAATTGAACAATTGTTGTGAAGATTAAAGTCCAAACTAATAATAACATGATAAAATGAGTGTACAGTTTGGTTAAATTTTGATGCTGTGTCAAAATTAATAATGTTCTTAAATTCCGTGTCATTCGAGAAGTCGAGAAGTATTCGAAAACTACCCTTGAGTGGGCGGGTTAAGTGGAGTGTCACACCCAGACTCGCTTTCAACTTTCCTGTATGATACGCGTCTCAATGGAGTCTTAGGGTCGGCCCAACAAGGGAGAGGGTAAAATCGGTATGGTACATCGCTTCGAATGAGAACAAAATAATAGCTAACATGTTATTTAAAAAAAAATGAGCAGCACGAAATAATGATGAAATTACCGTACAACTCGGTAATTGCACCCCATGAAAAGTTATTCTCAGCTAACGCCAATACCAATACAGACAGTGTCGTAGGACAGCTTTACCTTTCACATTCCTTGGCGATGTCAGCCCATTTCCAACCCATCATAAATACCATCGCCTGCCGGTTCTCCACCATGTGTGGATCCAGATATGACGCCCCAGTCCCAACGGACAAGGCGGCTAACATCACTATCAGTCGCAGAGACGCGGCCATTTTTATAATACACGCTGGTACCAACCAAGTTGGAATCGTGGACGGTTAACAAATCAGATCCGTGTTCGGTAAAACTCCAACAGTAAGTGTCACACTTTCCCCCGCGTAGGAAGGGCCATTCACTACACGTACGCCTCTGCATTTGAACTCCACACATCGCTGCAAAGTTGACCTCTGCTTGAATTCCAAAAACTTGCTCTGTTGCGGTTTATAAAAATGTCTTTTGTTGTGTGAAGCTTGCAATAGCCATGCAACAGTTCAATGAATTTTAGCTTGAGTCCAACACAATTAGGCCAGGTACCTCTCTCAAACTCTCCCTCACTCTCCGAGAAGGTATTCATTAAAATGATAGATGACCTCAGACTCGGCTATGGGAACAGTCATGGCCGTTATCGGTCAAGTTTCCACTCACTCTAATAAAAAAGGGAAAATACATCGTTGGTGTGCGGAAGAGTATAGTTCCCATCTTCTAGTCCAACCAGCAATGGAGGACCAAAAGCGAACAACCCATTTTAAACTAGACTGGTATACGAAAGACACAATTAATGTTGAAATAAACGCCTCTTTACTAAAAAAAAAATAATAATAAATAACAATTTTCTGCTATCATACATTTTGACGATTGAAAATTGTCAAGCCCAAATATTTGTAAAGCACATTTAGTGGTAACCCCGCACTGAAACTGACTGTAAATGCTTCCATTCTTTGCAAAAATCAAGATATTTGTAATAAAACCAACCTGTGAAAATGTCAGCTCATTTCATTTCAGCATTTTTGCACGCATTCCTGCAGAGTTTTCGTCTCACTGAGACGAAAACTAAATTTGGAGCTTATTTCATTTATTACTTCAAACTAACGATAACAACACTTTAGGAAGAATTATTTCAAGGAAAGTTTTCTACCATCATTATCTTTATATCATGTAAGGTACATGTAAACCTGTGAATATTACTGTTTTTCTTCTTACCAATGTTGAGCTGGGGCTTTAAAATGCATTCTAGTTCTTTATAAAACGCCCGTCCAGAAAAACGCGAAAATCTAAAGGGGAATACAAGACGAATCTGAAATATTTTCAAAATTTCAGATTCAAGTTTGATGTAAAACTAAAAGTGAACTAACTAGCAGTCTTGGGACATTTCACTTATCCTCTATTTGTTTAAAATCGAATGACACTCAGTAGCTTACTGAAAACAAAGTTTGTAAATTTCTGGGTACAATATTTAAGAAAAATCATCAAAATCGTTTCCTCTTGAGTCAGATATGATACGACATAAACGTGACATTTTAAATTCTTTGTCAAATTTGAACGCGGAAAAATCACATCAGTTAATAAAAGCAATTTTCTTTTTCTATTTGACCAATAATATTTTGTTCCAACCGAAATTCCAAGTTTGTATGCAAAAGTGAAGATTTACTCTAACCCTAAACCCATCCAAACCCTAACCCTAACCCTAACCCCAACCATAACTCTGCTACCAAAATTCAAGTAAAAATAAATCAAGTTAAATTGGACAAGAAAACCTGCAATAAAGTCTTCCACCAAAATTTCAGATTTAGTTTTATATGGAATCGAGTAAAAATGGAGATTAAGCCAAAATCTTAACCCTATCCCTAAGCCCCTTCTGGAGATCGACTCAAGCTCAAACCCTAACCCTAACCATAACTCTGCCACAAACATTCAAGATTTGGTTTTATTATAATCGAGTAAACAATAGTGATTAACCGAAACCCTAACTCTGTCCCTTGACCTGCTATAAAAATTCAAGATTTTTTTATTTTAGTTTTACAAACACCGATGTTTGTTCAGTACTTTTCCCAAATACTGTGGGGGAAAAACACAGGCATCCAACCCAAAACCTTCGCCATTCTAGAGCGGATGTGTTACCACTAGACCACCGATATCTCCCGGGTCTCTGGAGGCAGTTCGAATCATTTACCCGGGGAAAAAAACCGAGTACTGAGTATACAGTGCCTTAATATAAATACTTGATATCATAATTCTAAAAAATATTGAGGAAAAAATTACTGTTGAGTTGATATTGCATAACATTTGACCTGCTATATTGTTGAGCTCAATAAAGAGAGCAGTTATAAGCCTTGCAAATATATTCTATATAACAGAGATAGCCGTGTTAGTCTAACAGATGAAATATTATATTCTAAAATGTTCTTTAAATCTTTTGGTGGAGCAAGGGGAGGGGTCGTTAAGAAATGAAAGCATATTAGAAGGAAATATGTCCAGCCTAATTGTCACAAGGCATAAAATGAGATTTTGATTATTATGCTTTTAGTAATGCAATTCGCTCATGACGAGGCCAAAAGGCTTACTCGAGGTGTGGGCTACTCTTTTTTTTTAAGGGATAGAAACATGCCCCAATGCGCAGAAACAAGACACGGAGAGATATAAACGCGTCTCTTCAGAGCACAACTAAGAACGGGGAGGGGGTAAAAATTATAGTTGTGTCTTGCTCAACAACACAAGTGTCATGACCGGGATTCGAACCCACATTCTGATGACTCAGCAACCACAACTTTATTATAAAAAGAGACAGCTACCTATTATCATGCCTTATCAAAAAAATCACAATATGACACACAAATTTATTCTTCTTCTAGTATTTAAATATTACATTCCTTCTCTAAATCTTGAACCATTTATAAGTGGTTCAGGTTTTAGATAAACCATTTAAACGGTCAATAAAAAAATTAAAGATACTAAATAATTTTTAAAAACAGTGCATTTGCTGTTACAGTGGTCAAATCTGATAGACAAAAAACCAGTAACGTATCTAGTCAAATCACATTAATAAGGATCTAATAGGGTGGGATGTTGTACCTCTTACGACCCAGGTTCGAATCCCGCCGGGGGCACTATGTGGATTGGGTTTTCAGTCCCTACATGTACCTGATTGCGTGGGTTTTCCCTGGAATAAATCTCTGGGGGGTTTTCCTCCCACATTTAAAACTGAAACTTCCTTCCTTGTCTTCTCTCCATGGGGTTCTTGGCTAGTATAGTGTTTAAACTGTTCTTTCTGGGAATCCTTGGCTTCACAAACAGAATTAATAACGAAATGAAATAAAATGAAATTTACCAGAAAAGGTGCACAACAAATGAACACCACACTTTGTATTATTTGTTTGTTTCTGAAAAGGAATCTGATTTCATGACATTGTAAATAAGAGAGAACAAATTGGGAGGTTATAGTCAAAGAAAACTCAGAAACAAATTTAGGAGGGGAACAATCACAAGCATCGATTACAAGGATCAACTTCTACAATTACAGAGCAGCGATGTGGCCAAGGGGCGCAGCCAATTCTCCAGTGCCCCAACCACCATCAAAAAATGTAGATACATGTAACTCATTGAAAAACATGGTACCTGGGCCCCCCACTGAAAAGCAATGCCCCCCCCCCCCCAGTAAAAAATCCCTGGTTACGCCATTGCAACAGAGATAAGGAAAAGACACTTATTCCAAAATATAAAGATAGAAACTACTGGCTTACAAATGACCAGGGTCCAATTTCATGGCTCTGCTTACCACAGAATTTTGCGCTTACAGTGCCCGGTAAATCGCGTGATTCTATGGGCTGTAATTTCGTGGTATGCAGAGCCATGAAAATGGGGCGCTGATGGTAAAGGAACATAACACAGTTAATACTGAAGAATAAAGCTCATTTTAAAATCTTCAAAAAAGCTTATTGGCCTTTAGAAGTAGCCTTAACTTCATAACTTTCTGATGTAACGACTATCAAAATATATATTTTACTTAACCCCCTAAATGTTGAAAATGGCCGACATGTTTTGGTCATACAACATCAATGGCTGCGATGGTTTTCAATAATTCACTTTTTGTGAGGTACTCGACTGTTCCTTGGCGGGTGGTGTGAAACTCGTAATGGGGCTCTTCCTCCAGTGCCTGTAAATACAAAAAAAAAAATTAATAAAGCAAATTATCAAGCAATTCCAAGTTAATTTAACTGATCAGTGAGTATGTTTTAACATGAAGAAGAACAAGTAATGGGGGCCTTTTGGGGGCTGCTAGGTAGCAGCATACCTATCAGGTAAAAATTGATTGTTTTCGGAAATATTCGCTCAGAACTTTGTAAAGAATGGAAATTAGCCTAGTATGTCTGCTTCCGCTTTCCATTCTACAGTCTCCCTTTAAAAATGTTTTATCTGTGCTCCTGTGATTTGTGCTCGAAAATGAATTGATTCCCGTGAAGGAAATTTAAAAGAGCATTGCAATTTATAATGACTGAAATTAATAAATCGCATTTTGACCTTGTAGACGGCTATAAAAATGTTGTTTTGGGAAATGATTATCCTTGCCAACCACGCTACGTGAAAATGTGTACGACGGCCGAGCCGGCTGCTGGTACCCAGAAGTCAGCCATTATAACAACGTCATTTCACCTGCATTTTGTCTCTGTGTCAAAAAGCCACCCAGCTGAAATTGAGCAGGCAGTGCACAGAGTTTATTTGATGTGCTCCAGACATGAATTTATTTTTTAATTCATTGCTCTGTTATTATTCGTTGATGAATTTTTTTATTCGATATCTCATTTGAAAGTTAATAACTTTGGTCACCCCACAAAAAAAGCAAGGTAAAATTGGCTTGAGCATGGATTACACATCTTTAAAGATAAACATTTGAAGCCACCATTTATGCATGTTATCTCTTTATCACCAGTGGGGAATAGGGTGGGGAAGGGGGAGGGGTTGCAGAAGGGGCATCAAGCTTCTTCAAGAAAGTAAAAGGTAAAATACACGATTGATAAAGCTGACCGTGCAGTGTTCTTACTATGTGTGATTTTAATATATCCATGAAAAAAACAAACCCGTGAAAATTTGGGCTCAATCCGTCGCCCGAGTCAGGAGAAAATAAACACAGCATGTAAACACAATGGCCTCAATTTCGATTGTTACAAACCGAAATTAAAATGGGGGTCTTCAAATTCCATTTTCTCGACTTCAGCAGTATTTCAGACAGAAATGTTTCTGTGAAAGATTGGTACTGGTATGAACTTCATAATCAGTAAGCTTTAATTTTGTTGATGAATACCAATTCGGTATTCTACCTTATTTTATAAAACACTCTACTAATGGTCTCTAAGCCTCCCCTACCCTACTTATGACTCCTAGCCCCCTTGGCAATTTACTGGCTGGATCCACCACCCCCCCCCCCCCCCCCCCCCGGATTATAGATGGATAAACTTACTCTCTTTGCTAAAATGATAACATATGGGTAACCCAGCTTTTTTGCATCAGTGAGCCTGCGACCTATGGTCATGTGGTCTCTATCATCCAATAGCAGCTCATCTTGTAGTCTGGGGAAGGTATCAACGATGTCATTGCACAGTTCTTCAGCCATTGGGATTGCTGCTTCTTCCTTGCTCTTTCTCTGTTTTAAAATAAATCAAGTTTAAAAAGCCCATTAGCCCACATAATAAGCGCATCCTCAGAACTATGTTAACCAATGGAAATTTACCCGATAAGTCTGCTGCCATCTAGTGTTCCAAAGTCTCCCACAGTGATCCACGTTATGTCTTACCAAAATAAAGAATACAACTATTTGTGTGGAGTGTCGTGGCCGAGCGGTTTAGTCTGCTGAACTTAAGTTCTGTAGTTTACAGAATGTGGATTCGAATCCCAGCCTGGCCAGTCGCGACACTTGTGTCCTTGAGCAAGATACTTTACCATAACTACTTTGTCCTTAGGATGGGACATTAAGCCGTAGTTCCTGTGTACTAGGATGGATAATGCACATCAAAGAACCCAGAACACTTATCCTTTACCCTGGTGTTTCTGGTTCAAATAGCAAACACCCTTTTCTACAGGTTTCCTCAGGCTTCCGAGCTACAGTGATTAAGTTCGCTTTTGAGGCATCCTTTATTTCATTACCAGAAATTAATAATAAAAATAATAACCGAATGTCATGTTTCAGCAAAGCCCTTTATTCATTTTGCACAGGGCACGCACTTGCACCAGCAGACAAACTGTCAATAGGGCATTTTTGGAAGGAGCACCAGGACCAAGACCAGGAGCAGCAAAGACCCTGGCCCAAGAGGCACCCATATTAAATCCTGGCCTGACAATGTACGTTTACCTTTGGTGGGACAACGTAAACTTGGTACGGGGCTATAAGGGAAGGCCAGTGGATCTCTTGCTCTGTAGATAAGACTTCTATAGACGCAGCTAGGATCCGTGTTACTCCCAGACCATAACATCCCATTTCAGTCAATCTGGATGAAAAGACATCAAAACATGCATGATTTTTTGAAAAACTGAGAAAGCTGATTGATAAATTGTTATTTGGGCTTGCAATAATAATAACAATAATTTATGCAAAGCATTTATAATGTGTCATTGAACTGGTTAACTATTCTGAGGTGCAGAAATATTTGAGAAAGATATGGTAAGTTTTTTAGTTATGAGACATATTTATATGACATCTTGTCTAAAGGATTTGCAAGGTGATGTGGTGCAATCTGCAGCCAACCATGCCAGAAACACGGGGGCAAACCCCGTCTCTTAACAATAAGCGTAACTAGGTTCTTTTATGTGCATTACACAACACACAGAAGCTACAGTTTTACGTCCCATCCAAAGGACAAAGCAAAAATGGTTAAGTGCCTTGCTTAAGGACACAAATGTCAAGACCGGGACTTGAACTCACACTCTGCTGATGGGTGTGCTAGACCACTAGGCCATGACACGACACTTCCTGAGTGCAATTTCAAAATTCATCAGGATGTTAGAATCCCGGTCATGACACTTGTGTCCTTGAGCAAGACACTTAACTATCATTGCTTCAAATAGGGGAAGAGGCAGCTAGGTTTGTCTCACAATGTATTCATTTACCCCTCCCTGTTCTTAGCTGTGCTGTGAAGAGACTTGCGTTTATATCCCTCCATGTCTTGTTTCTGCGCATTGGGCCATTCAAAAAGTAGCCCACACCTCGAGTGCCCTTTGGGTCTTGTGATGGGCGAATTCATTACAAAAAAAAAAAAAAAAAAAAAGATGATAAGAGACTGTTAGGGTTATAAAATTAAAACTGGAGTGGAAAAGCAATTTTAAAAATTTATCCAAAACAGACATACTTCTTACTTCCTGATGGGTCCTGACAACTCGCATTGAAGATCTGCGAGTATTTTGTCCCAAGTAGAAATGCGTGTCCCACCTCGATCCCTTTCTGTAATCTCATTGGACAATCACTCTCGCTCAACCCCTCTTGGCAGGGTGGTCTGCTGCCCTCTGTTGGTGGATAAAACAGATTACCATGAAGAAGGGACGTGGGAAAACAATTGATTAACTTGAAGTAACTGATCCTTGTGATCAGTTTGTTCTGATTGTGTATGACTTTCTTTGGAAGTGGGAAAATGCCTCGTCCTGAGCAGATCTGCTCTCTTTTACAGCAGGATGAACAAAACAACGACTCAACAAACTGACTTGTACATCCCATCCATGGCTGTCAGAGATTGATTCGTTATTTTTCAATCAAAGGTAAAATACCCTAGTTGTCTCCAATGAATTGTCTTCAAGTATAAAGGATGTCTTCGAAGCTACAAGTCGTAACAATTTTTGGGAACATTCAGAGCAGCTGGGTCCAGGAGCCACTCACATGTAACAGGACCGACTTATGTTTAACCAAAAAGAGATTCCCAAATTCCCCATAACAGATGTTTTTGTTTTGCGGATAAAGAGCGTGTTTTTTACCCATACACCGATGTGTGTTAAGCACTGTGTACTCAGTACTTTCCCCGGGTCCTGTGAAAACTATCCACAGGCATATTCCTCGGGTGGGATTCGAACCCACGACCCCCACCATTCTAGAGCAGTTGTCTTACCAACTAGACTACCGAGATTGCCCGGCAGCTAGGGGCAGTTTGAATCCTATTCGCAATCTCGGTAGTCTAGTTGGTAAGACATCTGCTCTAGAATGGTGGGGGTCGTGGGTTCGAATCTCATCTGAGGAACATGCCTGTGAGGTTTTTTCACAGGAGTCGGGAAAGTACAGAGTATACAGTGCTTGACACACATCAGTGTATGGATAAAGAACACAAATAATATTCTTTATCTACGACGCAAAAAAAAACTTAAATTAACATCTGTTATAACGTATCCGCCACTAATGGGATTCAAACTGCCTCTAGCTGTCACACAATCTGGGTAGTCTAGTTGGTGAGACATCTGCTCTAGAATAGCGGCGGTCGTAGGTTCGAATCCCACCCAAGGTGCCTGGGAATTTTTTTCACAGGACTCCGGAAAGTACCCAGTATACATTGCTCAACACACATCAGTGTATGGGTACAAAACTCATATTACCCAAGTTACACCACCGTTTTGGTTTTTTTTTTTTTAGCCACTCTGATTATTTGAAATATTTTCATTGTGTTGACACCACCTTGAACAGGTTAAAAGAAAACCCAAGAAAGTTGGACTTGGGGGCAGGCGGGAGATAAGAGTTTATAGCCACTGGACTGTGCCCAATGTCATCAATCTGCTTCGCAAGAGATTACTGCTAAGCAAGTTATTCAACTAAGCAAATATAAGCAGAAGACCAGTCACATGCGATGTACATGACATGGTGGGCTTACACACAGTCCCTTGTGAGGTCTTTTACACAATGGAACAATGCTATCCCTTTGTTAACCTTTTGCCCCACTGGGTAAATCTTTAGAAATGGAGAGTAGACCAACACAAACTGCATCCTTCAGGGGCGTGTTTTGGCGACCTCGACCAGAAACAAGTTTGAGCTTCGGTCATTGGTTTGGCGTTTTCGCCTGTTCTGTTCAACCGCAGTGACGCAGCTGTTCCGACCAAACCGTAACCGAGATGTTGGCTCGGTTAGGCTTGGTTTCAAGATGGCTGATTCCACAAACATACAAAAAGTGTCAACAGAATTCTTTTAAAATGAAAAATATTAAAGCATACCAATCCATAAATGTTGATAAAATTACAAAAACTAAGTTCCATTACTTGAAAATAAAAAGAAGGCTGTACATTTTGAGAACATTAATTTCTAAGAAATGCACCCACGCCACAAACTGTTCCTGGTTACCGACCCATTTTTTGCGTAGCTCTCAAAAATTGTTCTGGTCTGTGAATTTGAGGTCAGAAACTAGTTTCTGGTCGAGGTCGCCAAAACACGCCCCAGGTTGGGTGTTTTGGCAGGGATACCTGTTTCTGCTTAAACAGATTTTTCTATGCTCAGCGAATTCATGTTTTTAAGCAGGTTCTATGAAAATGGCTCCTAGAGAAGCCTGGTTCACGCATCACATGAAAGTGAATTTTCTTGTGTCACGATGGAAAAACAGTGCGTACTGATTCGTTTGTGTAAGAAAAATTTGTTTTGCATTGGCTTCCATGTGAAGTATGAACTTGGCCTTAAAACAGTGTGCAAAATAAAAAATACCTAATACAGGTTTTGAGGCATTGCATGGTGAGGTATCAATGTATATTTGGTTTGCGGTAACACCATGTGATTATATCTACTTTGCTATACATGTATACAGTAGATTGTTCTGTGAGAACTTGTCCTGTTATTACTCTACTACCGCGGAGTAGATTTCGGAATTCGGGGGGGGGGACAACTTACTTCCGAAAAGAAACGTCCTGCTTATCAAGTACTACCTGGGGAGGTAGGAAATCGGCCGGGACTACTACTACTTTCGCTTAGTGGATCGCGGGGGACTTCTTGGAAAACCTACTTATTGTTTCTCTGTTAGCACCAAGTCCACACCTGTCGCAGTGGAATAGCTCATCCTCGCCTATCTGTGATGGGAAATGATACTCGTGGGATAGACTACCCCCAATGTTACCAGTATCACCAACGACTACAGAAAGAAGAAAAAAACACAGAATTATTTCCTTTCTATTTTTCAATGAATAGACCTTTCTATTGCTGATAAGCAAGCCGCACTGGTTGGCATGGTCGGCCAAATGTAGCAAAACATTTAAGTCTTGTTGACAGACGTTGTGACCAAATTCAACATTTTTTCAAACTTTCTATTGGAAGAAGAAATACATCCCATTATTGGTTGGCTTGTTTCAAACAAATTCTAAACAATTTTTGAATAATTGTGTAACACTTTTGCAAACTGCAATTATCTATTTTTGCTTTGCATTGATGGCTCCCCGTAGTTTCTCCATCTTGGTTGGCAAAAACTTGGGCCGGAGAAGAAGGGCCCATAGACATTAATCATTCTTCCATCATTGAAAGGTTCCCTGTGCACAATAGCAATCATAAATAGAGATTCTCATTACGCCAAAAGGGGGACTGACTATTTAAACCCTACCAGCCACAGTTTGGTTACAAAAGGGCTTTTTTCAAAAGTGGTTTCAAAAAAGGATGAAAATCTCAGATTCAGAGGAAACGTAAGAAGGGAGAGAGGTCAAGTACCTTTAACACAATCTAACTTGAGTCTCTGGAAGAGTCTTGTATAGGCTTCGCACGTCCTATGATAAGTATCAACAGCCTGTTCAGCACTTGAGTCAAATGTGTACATATCTGTTGAGGAAATGACATGGCATTTACAAGACACCTTACAAGGGTAACAAATCATGAATTTTTTGTCAAAGCCTCAATCCAATCCCAATCCTTTGGTTTTCAGTTTAGCAAACCTGTTAGCATACCTGTGAAAACTTCATCGGCGTGGTCACGTTTGAAACAATTCAATTTTTTATTTGATAGTTGCCAATCCTATATTCTTGCATTAACCAGTTAACACCAGATGATGTGTATTTACACAGTTTTTTCCCCCCTGCCAGAAAATCGGATGAAGTGTACTTTGTATCTCTGTTTGAATTTGAAAAAAAACGAACAAAGGTTTGCCCAGACATTCCATTCCCGTCCCATAGCGTGCACAGCTATTTTCAGCAATATTAAGTCAAAATGCGAAAAGCCGGTAACTTAACCCGGGTGGTAAGTTATCACGGCCAAATCCAGTCGCGGTACTTTAACCATTGTTAACTTCACAACTGTTAACTTAACTCCAATGCGAACAGCACACTCGCAGTAACTTAACAATACTGTCACATGACGATAGATTTTAGATTGAGTACCACTGTGTATTGATTGCGTTACGCATAAATGAATGCCAACACACATTATGGGGATGAGCGCCCAACGCACTTTCACAGCTCCGGCTATTTCAGAAGTTACCGGACACAAATTAATCCAAGTGTGAACAGCCTGTAAACTTACCGTGCCAGTAACTTAACTTACCGGCCTGGGAAGTTACCGGACCCAAAAGTCCAATGCGATTGTGGCCAAGACGGCTTTTCATATTCTCTCATTCAATCATAAATAACTTTACTATTAATACCAACATGTAAAAGGTCCAAACCGAGAATTTGCCAGACACTTATTAAGTTTATTTGTCTTTTTCTTTTTACCTTTCATAATAAACTCCCTTCCTCTAAGTAAGCCGAACCTCGGGCGTGGTTCATCTCTGAATTTAGTTGTTATCTGAACAAAACAAAACAAAAACAATAAGAATCAGAGTATTCATTGCAAAAATGGTATTCTTAAAGTATGAAAAAAATCTTATTTCAAACAAAAAATTCTTGTGTCACTCCCCAGGAAATTTTTCTATTAAGATTTTTGGGAGTCACACAAAAAAAGTTTTCTTGAAACAAGATTTGTTCTTATTTCAAGATTACCATTTTTAGTTGTGTTAGTATACAAAATTACACAAATGGGTTATTGACTTTACATTTATAGATAATTAATTATCAGCAGCGGCCTTTGTGCACATTAAATAATAAGTGGAGATCGGCTTGAGCTCGCACCACGACACACCTGTTATGTGATTTGTTAATGTAACTTGTTTGAGTGATGCGATTACATAGTACAGTTTAGCTGTGTTAGCGCCCTCTGTTGGTGAAGTGCCGGTGTTGCTTCTGTCATGCACACGCTTGCGCTAGAGTTCAATAACGATATGATAAGATTGGTCAAGTGGAAGAATTCAAATATTAGAGTTGGGATAATGGCACAATCCTATTCAGCATGTGGCGTGTCGTGGCCGAGCGGTTTAGTGCATCGGACTCAAGTTCTGGTGGCTAAGTCATCAGGATGTGGGTTCCAATCCTGGTCACGACACTTGTGTCCTTGAGCAAGACATATAATTATCTATTATTGCTTCAAATAGGGAAAGAGACAGTTATGTTTATCTTGCAATGGATTTATTTACCCCCTCCCTGTTCTTAGCTGTGCTGTGAAGAGACTTGCGTTTATATCTCTCCATGTCTTGTTTCTGCACATTGGGGCAGGTTTCTATCCCTTCAAAAAGTAGCCCACACCTCGAGTAGCCTTTGGGCCTTGTGATGGGCGAATGGCATTAAAAAAAAAAAAAAGTTGGAGTCATCGTCTATAGTTCCCCCAGTAAAGTGTGAAGTTCTCATCACACGTCTGCTTGGAGACGTATTTGGCATGTTTGGAGATTGTTTTTTTTTATGTAAGTCACCCACCACAAGGCACAAGGCCACTCTAGGTGAGGGCTACAAGGAGAAGAGAAAGAAAGCAGAAGAAATCAGGGCGGAAGAAAAACTGTTTACATTCTTCTTAAATTGAGAAAGATTATAGCCCGCAGGGAAACAGGATACAGGCAAAGAGTTCCACAGTGAAGCAGTGCGTAGGGAAAAACTTAAAGAGTACATCTTTGAATTGCATTTGGGAACACGGGACCTACGGCTTTACGTCACACCCCAAGGCTGCAGCAATAATGGTTGAGTGTCTTGCTTAAAAGGACACAAGTGTCACGACCGGGACTCGAACCCACACTCAGCTGATCAGCAACACCAGAGCTCGTGTCCGGTGTTCTTATCCGCTCGGGCCACAACACGCGAAGAATATCATGCCTGCTGAGTACTTACCTGATACAGCTTGATCGGGAACCGTTTGTAAGATATAGGACCTTCAGCAGCAACGATGTCAGTTACTGCCTCCTCGTGAGTCTGGAAAAGGATGTCAATTAAACATAAGAAATAGCTGACTTAGGATATTAGGAAAATAACCTCAGAATATGACTAGGTTGCAGGTGACAACCATGTTAAAACTTATCTCTTCTTCTAGGAAGAAAAAATTAAAAATGAATTGACTAATTTTGTTGGTGTCATACATCGCTGATTCTTGGCAGAAAACTTTCAATCAGAAAACTTTTAAATAAACAAACACTACAACCAACCTGTGAAAATGTCATCAATCTGTTAGGTGGTCGCTTTTTCAAGAAAAAATCGAACAGTGGTTAAGTTTTTGCCAGGGATTTTGTGCGAGTTCCTTAACCAAATTTGAATTTAGGGCCCATTCAGAAAAATCATAGTTTAATAATGTAATTTTTTTTTTCGTCTTCGAAATTGTCTCAACCATTCCGCCAACTTAAAATTCGGATTTTCAAGTATTGACAGACTATTCAAATTTATGCCCTAGACACTGGGGAACAAAGTGATGCCTGAAATGAAGCTCCTGGGAGTTTTCAACGGCTTTTCCTGGCTCCTGGCATGCAACTTTGTAGTTGAAACAGCAGATAAAATTGCTTAATACACAAGGCTTAGAATGGGGTTTTTCCCTATCATTTCAATTGACAACTGAATTTCATTTTTCAATTATTTGGTTTGACTCACCCACCCATCTTTCCAAAGAAAAAAAAAATTTGCCGGTTAATTTCATTAAAAAAAATTGAAACGTGTGGCCCAAAGGCCACAATCGCTTTAATGTACAAAGGTTTAAAAATATTGAATTAAAATGTAAAAAATTTAAAAACAAAGCAAATAGAAAGAAAGAAAAAAAAACATTATTCTGAATGGGCACTTATGTATGTTTAAATGTAATGTTGAACTTTTACTTTGAACAGGCAATAACAGTTTCTTTGCAAAAGCATGGGCAAAACTACAGCATTACTTACTGGGCCTAGGCACAGCTGAGTTCCATGCCTATCTATCAGTCGAAATAATTCTGCCCCCATCTGTTTCCATCTGCCTGAAAGAAAAAAAAAATGCAATATTGAAATGTTATAATATATAACAATAGACAATAGACCGATCCATTAAGCCCGATTGTTTACGATCGTGGCAAAAAAGTCACACCATGTGCTGTTGCTAGGCAGTTGCTAAGGTAGGCGGGGCTTAATGGATCGGTCTATTACTGTACAGCACATCACACATATGTCCCAAGGTACTTTACAATTTAGAAAAATATTTTTAAAAAATGGAAAAAGTTCATTAAATGGGCGAGTTTGCAACAGAGCTTTGAACATTTTCTCGCTTTGGGCAGTTCTGTTGCAAGTTGTTCCAAAGTGCTGATTATGAAGAAAATGAGATCAAGCAACACCCAAGCACAGAAAAAAATCTACCTTGTCAGCAATGGGTTACCAACCAAATTACTTTGAATTGTACATTGCTTGCGACTGGTTCCCTGTAAATTTCCTGCTTAGCAAAATGAACCTTGTTGTTGGCTTAATGAACTTGGGTCTACATTCTCATTTTACCTGATCTCTTCCAGAGTGCAGATGAGGAGAGTGATGGCATTGCAATTTTCTGACCTCCGACCAGTTTCATCTCGGAATCGATGACCCTGATGAGTTTTTCTAGAGCTCTTTGAGCAAGAGGAAGAAGATGAAACGTGCCCGCACCTGACTGTCTAATCAAACCATTCTCCATCATGAGCTTGGTGGAAGGAAATAAAACAGAGAAATAAACTGGTTAAATTTTCGGCAGTAACCAGTTGAATGGCTTCCTACTGACACCCTCTCAGAAAAAATATATTGACAAAATAAGGAGACCTCCAACAGGGCTGGATAGCTCAGTTGGTTGAGTGTCAGTACGTTGAAAAGATGGTCGCAGGTTCAAATCCCACTCCAGTCAATTTTTCTTTGTTCACCCCTAAATTGAAATGGCAGTAACCAGTTGAATGGCTTCTGATTGGCACCCCCCAAAAAAGATAGGGAGACTGCCAACATTAGGGCTGGATAGCTCAGTTGGTAGAGCGTTGGTACATTAAGCCAGTGGTCGCAGGTTCAAATCCCACTCCAGTCAATTTTTCTTTGTTCACCCCAAAATTGAAATGGCAGTAACCAGTTGAATGGCTTCTGACTGGCACCCAAAAAAAAGATAGGAAAACAGGGAGACTGCCAATATTAGGGCTGGATAGCTCAGTTGGTAGAGTGTGGGTACATTAAGTGTCAGTGAAATACGCTGTCTTTTTGTTTTCTTTTTATTCACCCTGTTTTCAGAAATCGGATTGTTAAAATTGTTTAGTGTTTTAAAATTTAAAACATCGGGACGATCAAATCTGAATGTTTGGGAAGTATGCTTACTCGTTGACTTTTACAGCTCAGTTCCTCTTGACGTGTCCCTTGAGGCAAAACGTGAGACGGTCGGAACATTTTGGAAACTTGATGATACCCTCTGCATGGCCGCCTTGAACTGTGTGTACTAACGATGCTAACGAGAGAAGACCAACTGGTACCTCGCCTCCACAACATGCAGCTTAGCTTGTTCCCTCTCATGTTGAATGACTGAAATGAGTTACAAAAGATCCACTATTAAAGGGTGGGGTCTGACAAGGGTGGGGTCTACATCAGAACTCCTTAAGCTATGCCTCTTTTAGACTGGTCCCCCGTCCCCAAAGGATTGGTTTCATTGGATAGACATATTATGCAATGGCGCATAACTACCAAACTGATAGTGGTAGTGATACCACAGAGAGGTTTCACGTAACATCACCCGAGACCTTTTTCTAATGCTGCGTTCACAAGACGCTGGAAATCATTCAGCAGACGACAAGTCAGCCATTGAGTTTGTACTTGGCTGGACCCAACATGGTTGCGAAATGAACTTTTCCCAGGGTTGCGCAATCTCTCTATAAAGAAATTGTGTATATTGGTAGACACACAGTATTATGGGATGTAAGGTCAAGATTTTTAAATGTCACCTAAAAATTTTTAAATGTCGACCCAAATTATAGGTTTTTTTATGAGAAGGATTTTGTAAGCGAACGTGAAGCCTTTCAAACCTGGGGTCCGGGGCCTGCTTTAGGGCCCCCTGGGAAAAATGTTAACATTAGATGCTCTGTAGTGCATCTAAGATATTTCAGAGAGGTTTTACCGATTATTTTTTACCCAGTTTAAAATTGACCCTCCATCCTCCTGACGGTCAGGAGGATGGAGGGTTACGATTATCGCAACTAACTGAGACGTTGCAAATTTTTTCATTTTTTCACACAGGGCTTACTTAAAAACATCAGTCCGAGACTGACATGGTATTTAAAAACCATGTACGGCTTTAAACAATAGACCTTATGCAATACGTCACCCAGCCGCCATCTTGGAGGTAAAACGATGATGAAACAATTGAAACACACAGATTTATATGCGCGACGCACAGGATTAGCCAATGAACAGTCTCCTTTTGATCTCAAGGCGAGGGCGCCCTACTCGACTGATGTCATGTGCATAAGGGGTTAAGCCTTTAACTTTTTAAGGGTTAGGTCTATACTGACTGTTATTATTTTGTTTGCAGAATGTTGCCTCACCTTTCCATCTCACCAGTGGCTACAAAACAGACACTTTTAATTGGAGGAGGGAGGGGGCAAAGACACATTTTTATATTTATTTATTTATTTTTTATTTTATTTATTTATTTTTTTTTTTTTTTTGGGGGGGGCTTTTAAATGTATCAAACCATTCAGTTGTGCATTTTTTCAGTCTCATTTGGGGGAAAAGGTAGTGGAGCAAGGACAAGGGTTCTGGGACAGGTGGGGCGTGGGGGGGGGGGGGGGGCTCCCCTACCGATCCCCGCGCCTGATGTGGTGGGACCATGGGCATGATGGAGGTAGAAATAGATTTGAGAGCTAGAGTAGGTAAGACTAACCCAGCTGGACAGGAAGTGCATTGTAACAAGTGTTTTTAGGCCCCAAAAAAGACTACTTCTCTGTCCTTGCTCTATTTTTACAATGACTTAGACTAGAGACTATGACCAGAGACACGTAGAGACTACGGCCATTCAAACCAGTTCACAGTCCCCACTGCAACCACGGATGTCTTTGCAAATTCCTTCTTCCCACGCACCACCCAAACTTGGAACCAACTACAACAATCAACCATCTCCCGGCCCAACCCAGTCAAATTTAATACGTCCTCCTCTCTGACTGACCCCTCATTCGCCAAAATAGTTTAGTCTACCCTCAGCACAACTCCATTTTAAACTTCCTTAACTTTAAGGAGATTTTTTGGAGGAAACAGATACCAAGTACCAAGTACGACAGTACTTAACAATAACAGCTTAACTTAGTATCGGTCATGTCAAAATCTTAAAAGAGGAGTTCAGCGCCCCAGCTACTCACTGGGTCTAGCCTTCGAGCGAACAACTAACCTTACTTTTAAAAAAAAAAGTAAGATAGGCCTACCTGGATTACTTCAATACTTCCGATCAGTGATGACCAGACTAGGACCAGCGATGTAAACTAATAAACTGCTAGTGCATGAAACCAGTGAAAATTCAAGAAGTGGGGCAGAGGCTGTCAAACAGAGGATTCTTCGGTGATTGCTTGTTTAAGAATCTGTACGTAAACAATGGGCAATTTTATTTTAAAGCGCAAAGTTAAAACTCGCGCAAGTTTAAACTAGCGCGGGTTATTATTTGCGCAGGTTTCTACTTTGCGCTGAACACAGTCCATGAAAGTACCGTGGCACCAATGCACGTGTGGCGGGTCGTCAACAATCATGGTCACGCAAACCTCGTCACACACCGTCAGTGACGGTCGTATACGGTACTTAACTGAAACTAAAACAAGTTGGGCTCAAATTCGGGCTCCCTCGGTGCAATCCCGTGTTTTAATTGCCGCGAAAAGGGCCTATAATTTATTTAACAAGCAAAATGGCGAATGCGGAAGGCGAAGACCTGGAATACCATGTCACTTTTCCAACTGCAGTTTCTGCAGCAGAGGGCAACGGGAATGGTGAAAGTACATCCGAATCTGATCGTCGAGAGCCAGTGGTCATTCTGTTGGGCTGGGTCGGCTGTGAAGACCGACATTTGAGTAAATACAGTGCCATTTACCACTCGTTGGGTTTCACCACAGTTCGGTACACTGCACCAACCGATGTCGTTCTGTACCATCCTCTCAAATTGAAAGACGTCGCAAGAAAAGTTCTGGAGCTGGTTTTCGATCTTGGCCTGGAGGAAAACGTCGTCTTCTTTCATATATTCAGTAATGGTGGTTGCTTCATCTATAGGCATCTTACTGAATTTCTGCACGACCCTCAACTTGGTGGGGAACTGTCGACTGTCAAAGTTGCCGGGTGCGTTTACGATAGTTGCCCGTGTAGCCCGACTTTATTGCAGTTTATGAAAGTTCGCAATACAGCTGACAAGACGAGTGGCTTCTTCTTGAAGATGATCAAGACCATTGCGCTCTTTTTACTTTCAGTGCTCACCATCTTTCTGCCATCGCATTGGAAAAGTCGTAAAGTAAGAAG
Source organism: Marthasterias glacialis (assembly GCA_911728455.2). Classification (NCBI taxonomy): domain Eukaryota; kingdom Metazoa; phylum Echinodermata; class Asteroidea; order Forcipulatida; family Asteriidae; genus Marthasterias; species Marthasterias glacialis. The sequence goes on along the minus strand of OU452225.1, from coordinate 6,853,164 downwards.
TCAGTTCATGTCGGCAATGAAAACTGACCCTGCGCACTACCCCCAGCTGTTTCTCTACTCCAAGGCGGATGAGATTTGCCCCTGGAGAGCTGTTGACGAAGTGGTCGAGGCACGGCGTATGAGGGAGGTGCAGGTGCAGCAAGTCTGCTGGGACGAGTCACGTCACTGTGCACATCTTCGTGCTCATCGGGATGAATACATTCAGCGGTGCCAAAACTTTGCTCAAGGCTGTCTCCAGACTTTTCTGGAGGATAACTGAAATGCGGTTAAGCCAAGCCACGGAACTTAAAGACAGACGGCCACTGATGGAACACAAGAAAACATTTTGTGTGCCACGATTGAAGAGTTTAATAATCATTCAAATGAATGTTTTTCATTTTGATGTCTACACAGCCAACTGAGTAACCACAGTCTCTGGAACATTTTCACAAAAGTGAAATCATGTTTAAGACGATTTCTTACACTTACAAAGTACAGGATTGGTCATTATCGGGGGAAAAAATTATCTGAGAGCCCACAGATTTGGAGAAAGTTCATACAATACCAATCATACAAAGGAATATTTCTGTGTCAAAGTGTCGAAGTCAAGAAAATCACCGTTGGTTATTTTAATCGTCGCCATCAAAATAAGCCTGATTAAAAAAAAAGAGAGGAATGTGCACAAAATCTCAGTCAGTACTTGATATATATCACTGTTTTCACCAAAACAACACCACTAAATATTTCAACTTTTTCACTAATGGGTTGTAGGCTATTGTGTGTTTATTGACGATTGGAGGATGGGATTTAATTTCCTCTACCGGAAAACGGACTTTGGTTCGACAATAGTTGGGCCTGTCCCAAAGACTCCCAATTGGAGTACACTCAGAGGGAAAATGGGGACCTTGATCATTTGGGAAAGACCCAATTAGAGATGGGATGAAAATCTCATTGAGGCATCAAGCCCAAGGGCCATGTCACACGGGGCGTTTTTAATACAGACAGCTTTTGAGACAAGCCAATCTATATAGCATAAAAAAACGGAACACTTTGTTTAGCACAACATGCACAAGAGACAGAAATTGAAATGTGATTTGTTTTCTTGGAAATTGTGCGAAACTGGTTTGCCTGTTAAATTGCCTTGTGTGACAATAGCCCTTAACACTCGGTGTTTAAATGTTTCAGTAGCAATGTCACATGGACAACAAAAACAACTCCATGTGCACAGATCTATACAAATCCAGCAAAGGGGAAAAGGTGTACTACTATATCAGTACTAACAGTTTGCCATGATGTATTTTGTTAAAAGCTTCAATATATATATATATATATATATATATATATATATGTAATTCCCTCAAAGAGGGACTTTATTTCAGAACAGCTTGATAAGTACATATACAAGCTATACATCAATTGTAAAGTCACCAGGCATGCAACTTTGACATTTCAAAAAATGAGGAAATGGCCAAATACACATAACTTTGTACAGTAGTTTTCTATGACAGTAAAAGTGAAAAAGAACTTTAGAGGAAATCGGCCGATCCCCTGAAAAGTTGCATGCCTGGCCACAGTGCATTCAAGCGGATGTTTATCAGAAGTCATTTTGTAGCAGGCCTTCCCCCCAGCCTGATGAACTAAGCGAGGTGGTAGAAATTTAAATTAATGAATGAAGCAACACTTACACAGACTGCAAACTGACGAGAATGCAGCGCTCACACAAAAATTGTGTGATGATTCCATCTACACTTAGTATCCAAATTGGGAGTTTTTGATGCAGGTCAAGAGAAAAACTCGTAAATGACACAAAATGAACCTTTTTTTATTAGTATTTCCTCTATGGCAAATCTTCGTAGGACAGTGATGATAATGGGAAAATAAAAGGAATGAGCAGGTCACTAGAAGTAGCAATTTGGGCCGCCTTGGATTGAAAAGGCAGCAGAAACATTGCTTTGTGTTCTAGTCGCTCCCCAATCCAAACTGTCCCAACAATAGTTTGGCTTGTCACAGTTTCCGTAAACTCAAAACTTAGTTGGGGTTTAACAAGCTCAATCCAACTTGGTCACTGTAAACCAAACTTAAAGGGTCCCGTTGCCTTTAAATCTCTTAAAATGTTACTGTTTGCAGGCCTTGATCTTAACCGAGGCCACCGAGGCCATTGGCCTCATGCCCTGTCGAGTTGGCCAGCATGCCCTTCAGAAAAAATTGCACTCTGTCACTACCAACTTGGCCAGCATGCCCTTGTACAATTTCTCTGATTTGGCCAGCAAAGGCCTGCCCCCGTATTTCTTCAGATCCAGGCCTGTGTTTGGAAGTGCTCCTTTATTCTTTTTAAGAATAGTTCATGCAAAAATACACAAACAGTGTGTTGTAATTAGTGAGTAGTGATAATTTTTTTTTTTTTTAAATTTGCCTCTGGAAATACAACCAGCGGAATCTCACTACATAGACACATACAGTCCGCCATTTTGTGGAGTAAAACATTTGGTTCTACAAAATGGGAGACCACGTTCTGTCAGGAAATTAAACAAAAACCACACAATTTCAAGGGATATTTATGTGCATAATAATGGTCTACTTGTAAAATATCTTTCCAACAACAATTCATTTCATAACAAATGCTTTTTATGGCCCAAAGTCCTAGATGTTGACAAGGTACTCTTGGTCTTTGAATTTGACGCTGCTGTATACAACAATAATAATAATACACAGTTTTTATATAGCACTTTACCACACCCTATGGGCGTCTCAGAGCGCTCAGTATTTTTTCCTGCGAGGTATGATGAGTTACGTTTTTGAAGTATGAGACCTGTTCCATTACATAGCACCATGTAATGGTTCACAAGGTGCTGTGGCGCAAGCTGCAGCCGATCAAACCAGGAACACCGGGGCGAACCCCTTCTCTTTGCGATAAGTGCCACTGGGTTCTTTTACGTGCATTACACAACACACGGGACCAACGGCTTAATGTCCCATCCGAAGGACGAAGCAATAATGGTTAAGTGTCTTGCTTAAGGACACAAGTGTCACGACCGGGACTCGAACCCGCACTCTGCTGATCAGAAACACCAGAACTTGAGTCCGGTGATCTTATCCACCCGGCCAAGACACACCAACAAAGTACTTCGTTCCTTTTAAAATTGGAATCGAAATCGCACATTATTGAGTGTGTAATATGTATATTAAGACATTATTGGTTTGTCTCTAGATTGATTGTAATTTGGGGGAATAAGTTGTGACTTTGAAAGTAAAATAAGTATATAAGCATGTAAATATAAGGTACTAATTGATGTGGAACGAAACGTTATTTTGCTCTTGTATGGAAGTCTATCTTTGTGTTTTCAAAGCCTTTTAAAATATGTTGTATTTGTAAAATTTTGTAATGCACATAAATATGTATTTTGCAGGCATGCAGCTTTTGAGCTGACCAGCTCTTTTCCTTTTTTTTTTGTTTTTTATTGCTGTATATAAAATGAAAAAAACAAACACTCTACTAAGTTAAAGGTCCCATGAATTTTTTTTTTTTATTGGTTAAAAAAATAGTAGTATGCCTATTATAGTATATCTTTACTTTTTTCACATGGGTATTAATCGTAGAAATAACGATTTCTAAAAGTAGGGGGATGTCGTGTGCCGCCCACCCTTCCTCATTAACATAAAATCTGTGACGTAGACAGTGGAACGGCTGACCAGGGCCATGTGTGTGACAATAACATACAATGCATTGTTGACCACTCGGCACCAGAGCCGTCTTTGAAATGTTTTACCACAGCCTACGTCATGGATCATTGCGCAATCAGATGGCACACATTTTCGGGGCTCAATAAGTGTGTTAACGCATAACAGACACATCAAAATAGTCAATACTATGTTTTGCTAATTTTAAACCATATATTAAGCCACAAAAATGTTCCGCGACAAAAAACCTCTTCATGAGCCCTTTAAGTTGTATGTATGATTATGAAGTTATTCAATTTCAAATGGGGATGCAGAATCACGGACTTGGTACATAGTTCAGTGTGTGTTTATGAAATTGTAAATTGGTTACGTATGGGTGGGGTTTCTTTCAGCCGTGCTTTGCCTACTTTTTGGTATGCGTTATGTTTGTGCACAATTTTATATGAATATTTGTTTGTTGTATGACGACAATATTGCAAATATCGTACAAAATTAATAAAGTGTGGTTTTAACAGTAACAGGAATTGTTCCAAAGCCCCTTTAATACTGTGTGCAATGAGGTGTGAATAATCCCTTGTACTGACCCAAGTCGCCTGGACATCACAAACCCACGACAAATCATTTTGTTAGAGACATGTACTTTATCTTTGCATGCAGTTTGACTCGTGAATGGGAGATTTGGAGGGGGACACTAGGTGGCAGAAGACTTACCAGGTGAATCTATTGTTCTCGGAAATGTGCGCATGCTCAGAACAAAGGAAACAATGGATATTTTACCTGGCGAGTCTGCTGCCACCTAGTGTTCCAAAGTGTCCCACTGGCTGATCATCATGAGCAGACAGTAGCTGTGTGGGACACTATAATCAACCCCACCCTCACCCGTCTTTATGGGGAAATTCTTAATTAAATGATAATCAGATCCCTTAAAAAAAATATGTAACTATATAAATAAAACAATCAAATTGACCCTAACAAACAAGCGAAACACATCTTTTTTTTCTTTTTTTTTTTTTACAAAACCAAACTTTTTTATTCTTTACCTGCTTGTCTTTGTTATAATACATACATGTGAACATTCTTTTGGTTTTTTTTGGTCATGTTTCCAAGTTTTGTTGACCAATGTTGGTGATCTTTACAATCTTACAATTTATAAACCGTTCATTTTTACGTCCTGCAAACACACGCTTGCTCGAGATATCTATCGGACAATAAATACAGTATACTTAAAAACTGGATGGTAAAAAAAACACTTTTTTTTTTCCAAAGATACAAAAACTGGTTTGGTATTTTTTTTTTCTCTCCAGAGTATAAAAACATCTCTTGATCTGTAATGTCAGCAAAAACAGGACTTCAAAGTTGGTTTTTAAAGTGTACAGAGCTAAGTATACATGTATGTAATGAACATTGAAGTATACACTTCAAAAGCGACCTAAAACTCCCTGATGATTCATTGTATCTTCTTTGCATTTTTTGAATACTTTCAGTGTAAGTAATTTTTTACCAAAGAGACCTCTAGCGGTAGCACTCTTCAATTTTTCCGACCGATAAACTTGTAAGTTGATCAAGGATAGCCACCAAAGGAACAAGATTTCTGTACTTAAAATGTACACACATACGTAAGTTCGTTCCCTCGGAGATAAACACAAGGGTTAGAATACAAGAAGACATAAGTTAGCAGTTATAAAATAGTAATAAAGGAATGAAAGATACACTGTAATATAATACAGCCTGGTTACTGAATAGCATAAGAAAAAAAAAAACCAAAATGAAAAACTGAAGTCTTGCGAGTGAAGAGGAAATTCCACAGTTCGTCTTCTCCCGACAAAACTTACATCGGAGAAATTATTTGCACCGAGACTAAACTTTTACACAATAAAATATAGTGTGATCTTCTAATATCATCACTAATTGTCAAGGCTTTCAGGTTTCACAAACCGATTCATTGAAGCTGACATCAATCTAGTACAAATCTTGCCATTTGTGTTGCTCCCATCAATTTGGCAACTTATTAACAAACAAAAAAACCACAAAAAATGGCATGGACAGTTTGCAAATTTCTTGTCTTCCGTTTTAAAAGTTTTCTTCTCTTCAAAGAGTGCAAATAATTTCTCCAAATGTGCCAAGTGGTCATCCTCCACAATGAAAACCAAAAACCGAAAAACCAGATCTTGGCACATTTTTGTTTCTCCCCCTGTCGGTTATTAATCAACAGGTCATTATAAGCTAAAGACTACCGAGTATAAAGAATGATAATATATTACAGAGAGACAGTTTCATAATCAACAGCCTGTATAGAGTAAGGAAAAAACCATGTAGAAATCACATGAAAAGCTGTAAAAAGCTATAACACATCTAGAACGGAGTAATAATGTTACAAGGCATGCAAATATTAACATGGTCGTTTAACACGGATTGGCCAAAGAATAGCTGTCAGCCTTGAACCTTACGGTTGGCCAGATAAAACAAAAGGTATTTCACTTTTTTTTTCATGGAGAATTGAGGGGAGGGATGGTGGTGAATGGACAGTTTGTACAGAACAGCTGGGGGGGGGGGGGGATGTGTGAATAGATTGAACCAAAGCATGAAATGAAGGAGGGGTGGGTGGTTCCAAAGAGTTGGGGGGGGGGGGGGCCTGCAGCTCCCCGGATCCAACACTGCAATACATCACAGGGACCGACCTTCATGAAATTTTATTTCTCGGAGAGAAATTGAATGAAATTTCTCCTGCAACAAGACGGGCAATCGGGAGACACGACACATTCAGATGGGTTAAGATGGTGACAACTAAAAGTTAAAGTCCGCTGAGTAACAAGAAAAGCTCTTACAAAAATTGATTATAGAAAAATGAGCAATTTACAATTCAAGCATGCAAATCATAGGCAAATGGATCACACAACGAATCCCACACTAACGCAAATAAATCAGATTTCTGCAACACCCAACATTTTTTTCGTTTTTCATGGGGAATGTATCATCACTTCAAATTCATTTAGTATGGTCACAATAATTCACAGCACAGTTAATCATTTATGGTCGGAACAATCAAACAAAAAAGGAAATACAATGGACAATTTGAAGAGTAAATTACTTTAAAATTGGTCAGTTATTTTGATGAGACGTAACATAATAAGCCGATGGAAACATCCGTGTTAGCCTCAGCAGCATATGTTGAGTTTAAAACTTGAGGCTAACGACAGCCTCTGTTATGAACTTTCTCATGCTGTATTTTAAACAAACAAGTTTTGGGGTTGGCTGTGGGATGGGGGGTGGAGGGGGTTGTGTCGAAAAGGGGGCAGGATAAAAAGGCATGACTGACTGTTAGTTTATAAAGCAACAGGGATCTCAAAACAGAAGTCACTCAGAAAAATTTAAGGGCAGAAAACACATTTGCAGAGAGATAAACACCAAAATACAACGGAGGTCGGGAAAAGGTCATAGATCAAAAGGTCATAGATCAAAAGGTCAGAGCATGTACATGGTGATATCCACCAGCAGAATACGGGGTAATTCAATCCATCTCAGATTTTTCCCCAACAAATCTCAAGCAGGAGATGTGGTTTATCCTGGAAACGAAATGTTGGATGTACAGCTGCTGGTGCATTCACTCCCAACTAGTAATAGAGCAAAGAGCAGAAAAGTATGATACAGAACGATAGAGAAACAACAGAGAGGGAGAAAAAAACGCTAGAAATACCTGTACACTAAGATAGGGATGAACAACAGTTAAGATATGACAAAAAGCCGTAGAGAATTGCGGGAAATAACATGGACGTAAGGCTGTTGATATGTAAAGAGAATTAGAAAGGCTGTGTGAAAGAGTGTTGGGAAAAAAAAAAACTACAAAGCAGTGTTTAAGGCACACAGTTTTTATTATTATTATTATTCTTTTTTTTTATAATTATTATTATTTTTTTTTCAGCCTTCTTTCTGGAATGATCTCCAAAGTTCTGGTCCAAAAGTGGAATGTTTATCAATAGTTCACAATCAGGCAAGTTACATATTTTGGTTCGTGGATTCCACCTGGACCTGGGTCATCACCGTGGTTACGACCTCCTTGGCACTAGGCAACAGTCAAAATTGCGTTTCCAACTTTGCATATCACACTGCCATTAAACAACCAGGGTTGTATTACTGACCCTCCAAACCAAAATACGAAACTGGAGTCTGTCTCTGGTTTTGAAAAATTGATATCAGAATAAAAACGTATCAACCAACCACCCTAAGAGACCTTGGCTTAGATATAAGCAGCGAAAATCAAACATTGTCCTCCACTTGTTTTGAATTTGTCTTTCCTTATATACAAGATTTTCTTTTTAAAAAAAAAAACACGTTGGAGGAAATAATATGCACTATTCAATTTAATACTGGCAATATTGCATACAACTTTAGGATGGTTGGTGAGTACAGATTAAAAAAGCTCCACTTCCGATTTAACGTGGAGCCAATTCCAATTTCAGGCAGTTAACGTCATTAATACTATTAAAAAACAAAAACGAACGGGAAAAAAAACCAACAACATGCAACTATACGTCCCAACAATGAACTATCTTGTCTGTATCTACAAAATCTGAGTTTTTATACTCTGATGAAAAAATCTTACACTGTTTTTCAATCTACAAGATATGGATTAAACATTACACGACTGGTACCAAAATATATATGCAAGCCTCAAAAATCTTATATTTTTTCTCTCATCTTCTTTAACAAAGCATCCCAAACTGGTTTTAAAAAAACCTTAAAAAAACAAACTGTTGAAATCAAAGCAATGCAAACCAAAAACCCAAACAAAAAGAAACAAATGACCCTGCAACTATTTCATGAATTTAACAGGATGTTGAAAGATCAAACTTTTCATGTTTTTAGAAAATTTATATATACGTACAAGTTGTACAATTTCGGGGGAAATGGCAACAAAAGAAAACGTTTTTGTTTCCCGTTTACTTTGGGAAAAAAAGCAAATATAAATTAAAAGGAAAAAAGGAGAAAAAAAAATGTAAAGAAACTTGATTTCCATTTTCTTTTTAGTTAGTGATTTTAACAATGTCAAAACACAGTACTGACTATTTTCGGCTGGTTCTTGAGTAAACGCATTTTTCCCACACGTTTTTCAGCTTGTTGTTTCTTTTACTTTACAAATTGCACCTCACAAACTTATTTATAAACAAACAAAAGAAGCTAGCATTCATTTTCTTGAGGATAGCGGCTTTGATGTTTTGCGTTTTTTCTTTTTAAGCCTCAGAAATTACCTTGGCTTAAAAAAAAAAAAAAAAAAAAAAGCCCAGAAACTCCTTTCAATTGTTAAATTAGTGACCCCAAAACAACCTCTACGCAGTTAAATCATCATATGTAGATCAAAATCTACGATTCTGTGACATTTAAGATTGACTTTTGTCTCATAAATGGGATGGGTTTTTATGTAATTTGTCAAAAATATATTTTGAGAACCTGCAGTGGATGGATTGTCTAATTGCAGTAATACAAACAGGAAAAATAAACGTAGCCCCCCAATCAAGGTTTTAGTCTTGTCTCCGAAAAAAAAGACCCCATCTGCTCTTTGCTCTATTCTCAGTATATACAAATGACCGTTCTCTCTGTCATTTATAATTAACAATATAATAATTATCATTTTAACAAATCTACGAATTATTGCCAAAAATGCACATTCTTAAATAAATTCATCCACTTGAAACAGCGGATGTCCAAAATCCATAAAGTTTTTTTTTTTTTTTAATTTGTGAATAAAACTGGGACAACTTGTTATAAATGTTAGAGAAGTCTAAATTCAATAGGTCTGCAAACAATATTTGGACCTAGAAATTTGAAATTAAAAGCAGTGAAGTATTTGTTTCGTTAGTTGATATATCTAAGACTACCACCTAATAGTAGACAAACACAATCCAAGTAATCTTTTTAAATAATCAGTGATCACTCATATACCATGTAAAATATTATTCTTTATATTAAAAATTGAAAAACCGAAGAAAAGTTATTCTGTGATAAAGTTATTTGTTACAACTGCATTCTCAAGATTGGAGGAAAAAAAAAAACATAATAATAAATTTGTCAAAACATGCACCAAAACCTGTCACCACAGCAAAACAAAAGACAAAATCCCGATGAAATATTACAATTTCAGAGATTCTGATAACTAATCTAGAGATTTATAATGAAAAATAAAAATACTTCCAGACAATACCCAAAAGGAGCAGATAATTCAAACATTTCTTTTCTTAACATTTTTTTTAACAAAGCTCTACACTGTGCATGGACCAAGAACAATAAGATGAAAGCCAGTTTTGTTTTGTTTTTTTGTAAGAAATCGATTGTTCCAGCACTAACCTTTAAATTTCTGCATGACTAAAGAAAAAAAGTTACGAAAGAGACAATCGTTTTTTGCATCGTTTATAAAATCAAAACGTAAACATGTTTGTCTTGAAATGAAATGATTGCATTATCTACTCTTTTCCTTCACGAACACCAACAACAAAAATGATAAGATATCTTGATCCACAAAAGTCTTACAGTTAACAAGTTAAAATAGCATCAAAGCGTGCACAAAAAAAAGTCCCTTGTTTTATTTTTTAATAAATCTTGGTATTAAAAAAATAATACACCTGACAGCTCTGTCCTGGTTTATTAAAACCAAGAATACAATTTGTACATCAGTTACAATTACTTATAATTCTCTCAAATTCCTTTCAGTTCAACTGAACTTTCTGGGGTTTTTTCTTTTTTTTTTTTTTTGGTCCTGAGACCCTAAAGGAGCACAAAATGTGCAGAAAGAACGCACTTTGTGTTTCCATGGTTACACAGTTGGCTCCTTGTAAAATGAGTCGGAGAAGGAAAATGATGGAAAATTTTATCGTCCCTTGACTTAAAAACCCCCTCTACCAATCATGGTTAACCCCGTAGAATCTCAATATAATACAAATCCATTTGAATTAAGGGTCTGCTCCATTCACACTGTAGGGGTATAGAGCACCAAAAGAATCTTTTCAGTCCTCTTAGTTCACCATACCTATTTCTAAAGTGCGAACGGAGAAGTCCTTATATCTTATCACTGTCCGGGAGTATATTCCATTTGGTAAGCAGGGGTGGATTTCTATGACATCTGCGTTTTAGAGAAAGACACCCTCAAGTGGTTTGACTCACTTAACTGGCAGTTGTGCTGAGCCTGCATGGTAGAAAGACGAACAAATTTCAATTAGAAAGGAATTTTTTTTTTTTTTTGAAGGAGAAAATGAAAATCGACTGAATCTTACAAATTGTGGGTCGCACTACCTTGTCCATGTGGCATGTCATGGCTGAGCTGTCGTGGCCAAGCAGTTAAGAACACCTGGACTCAAGCTCTGGTGTTCCTGATCATCAGAGTGTGGGTTCGAGTCCCAGTCTTGACATGTGTGTCCTTGAGCAAGACACTTAACCATTAGCCGTTGGTCCCGTGTGTTGTGTAATGCACGTAAAAGAACCCAGTGCACTTATCGTAAAGAGAATGGGTTTACCCCGGTGTTTCTGGCATGGTCTGGCAGCAATATGCGCCACCTCACCTTGTATCCCTTTCAAGGTGTTGTATTATGGTTGCTTCGTCTCATAAAATCATTTGTAACCATCTCCACTCCACCAGATTTGATAATTCGGCGCGGGAGTGTCATTTATGACAGACATGGCGCATGCACTAATATTATTATGATTGTTATTTGTTTTTTGCCCATACACCGATGTGTGTTAAGCACTGTATACTCAGTGCTTTTCCCCCAAAAGGATTGTTGTGTCTGCTGCCCCCAGCGTCTCAAAAGTCTCCCATTACAAGATAAATAGTATCTGTGAAAGAATGGATGATGAAGAAATGTTCCGAGAGAGACTTACGATGAGAGCGTGGGTGGCTTCTTCTACAGAGTTCATCTGAATCAACGCCATACGACGATCCTTCCTGTAATGATTAACACGCATACCAGTCAGTAAACAATGCAGGGTTTGCCCTTAAAGGTAATAATAATAATAATAATAATAATTTTAAATTTTATGTTGCGCCTTTTACATAAAAAATGATCAAAAGCAAATGACACAATTTAAAATACATATTTAGACAGGAAGAAAAAATGCAAAGAAAAAGACAAAAACTGGTCTTGTCACCAGGCCAATGCCCAAACCGCAGTATGGGGATACGTCTGTAATGTTTTAACCTTTTCAGGGGACAGACGCCTCTAACTCTACCTATGTAAATACTCTAAACTAACTGGCAACAAGGTGACCGTATAAGTAAAAATTACAAAACAATAATAGACTAAAAAACAATCAATTAATCGATTAAAAAGGGTAAAGGTAAAATAAAAGGATTGGTAAAGCTGTGCAGTGTTCTTACTTTGTGGGATTCAGTATATACATGAATAAAACAAGCCTGTAAAAATTTGGGCTCAATCCGTCGTCCAAGTCGGGAGCAAAAATAGTGAAAAAACGTGCACACTTTTCAGCATGTAAACACATTGATCTTTATTTTGATTGTTACAACCAAAATTAAAATAGGAGTCTTCGAGTTCTATTTTCTCGACTTTGACAGTATTTCAGACAGAAATATTTCTGTGAAGGATTGGTACTGGTATGAACTTCATAATCGTTAAGCTTTCAGACTGATACTAGTAATAAAACGTTTGTGATGAATATCAATTCTGTATTCTACCGTTACAAAACTTTGGGAAGGTTGCAAAACAATTTAAAAGAATGAAACACTCACGGGAAAAATTTGAAAGACACAACAGTTCCGTGCTGACTAAAGGCACTTTGAAGATCCTCTTCTGTTACACTGGCTCTGTATAAATATTCCATATCATCAAGAAATTAACAACGGAGAAAGGTTGGGAAGAGAAGTGGCCGCAACCTTCCCCTTTAAATCTGTTAGTCCGCAAAATATGCTCCATATTACATGACCTGGGGTGGATTTCACAAAACTAGTCCTACCTTAGGACTAGAGTCCTATAAGTTAGGACTAGTTATTCATCCTAACCCGAGGTAAGACTAGTCCTAGTCCTTTGTGATATCCACACCAGGGACAAGGATTGGTACACATATCTGCTGCCACCCAGTGTGTCTTAGTCTCGCACATAAAACAAACAATTTACTATTTTGACTTTGCTTTTCATCTTTTATTTGCTATAAAACTCATAATATTTGAACCCCCCCCCCAAAAAAAAGAAACAAAATCAGAGGAAGAAATTATTAAACTGACCAAGGTTTTTGTTCCAAAGGCAAAGCTACTAGACATTTCAATTAGCATTGATCAAATTGCAACAATTTTCTGGATTTAATGCTCCTTTTAGCTTTGGTTGGATGGGGGTGGGTGGGTGGGGGGAGGAAGGGGGAGCTGAATGATACGAGTGTCGTTGCTGAAAGGTCTAGTCAGCCGAACTTAAGTTCTGTAGTTTACAGAATGTGGGTTCAAATTCCGGCCTGGCCAGTCGCAACACTTGTGTCCTTGAGCAAGACACTTTACCATAATTACTTTGTCCTTCGGATGGAACGTAAAGCTATAGGTCCAGAACACTGATCGTGGTGTTTCTGGTTCAGATAGCAAGCATCCTCATCTACAGGTTTTCTCAGGCTTCCGAGCTACAGTAGTTAAGTTCACTTTTGAGGCATCCTTAGTTTCATTACCAGAAATTAATAATAATAACAATAATATTAATAATAAAAAACTTACGGAATGTTTGAAAGATGTAGGGTAGCGGAGGGTGGGAATATGTTCTGGAAATTCTTGGAGCCAGGCTTCTTGAACCGATGAAGCGGTGAGTTGTTGTAGTCTTTAGTCAGACCAGCATCCTGAAATAACATCGGCAGAATGAACAGTGATGATCCAACAAGAAGACGATTGGTGCAAATGGTGACAGAAAGGTAGAAAGAAAATGTTAGGGTTCAGAATGAATGAAACTAAAAAAAAAAAAAGAGGGGGAATGTTACTTAACCCTGCAGAGAGCCGAGAGGCCGTAACTGGCCTGTACCAAAAATGCCCATAGCAGCCTAGCTGGCCTGTACCAAAAGGTCAAAGATATTAGCAACCATCCACAAAATTTGACCTACTAAACAGATAATCACAGTTTGCAAAAACTGTGTAGAATTTGTTGGAAACAGACCAACCAATAATGGAAGGTATTTTCTTTAAATAAAAAGTTTGCAAAAAATGTTGAATGTGGTCACAACGTCTGTCGACAAGGCTTGAATGTTTTGCCTTGGTTGGCCATCCATGCCAACCAGCGCAGTTTGTTTATCAACAATAGACAGGTCTATTATTTCTTAATCAAAACAAACATTTGTGTTTCGTATTTTTTTCCCAAGATATTGGAAAATAATCAATTTCTTAGCATCTGATGATGAATTCATAAAAGCATACACAAATTTGGACAAATCAAAAGGACATACACAAATCTGGACAAATCAAAAGGACATACACAAATCTTGACAAATCAAAAGGACGTGAGTATTTCTTTATCATATTGAAAAAAAAGGATCAAGAAGTCAATATCTCACCGGTTGTCCCTCTCTCGGCATTGCCACCTCACGATACTTAGAGGGCGCTACCCTCAGCTGCTTCCCGAACAACTTCACACTATTCAGGTTAGCCAGGGCTACAACAACAAAATGCAAAATCAATGAGTGTAATTACAGTGATCATTTGGGACTTTTTTTTTTTACTTCTTTGTTTTCACCGATACTAATTAAAGCAAACTAACAATGCAGACTGGTTACAATGGTAATAGACTTTTATCACTCTGCTGGTATCTGTGTCAGGTTTCCTGAATACCAAAAAAATGACACTGAGCTTGGTGTGCATCAACCATCTGTGTCTGGGCACTTGTCTCACTTGTGGGGTTGGAATGTGGGGTTGAACTGGACAGGGTTGGGGAAGGACAGGGTCCAGGGGAGGGCATGGTTGGCAGAAGAGAAGGGAATGGGGGTGGGTATACCCTACCCTGTCTGAGCCTGGCGTACATCAACCATCTGAAGCAGGGCATTGTCTCACTTGTGGGGATGGAATGTTGGGTTGAAAGTGGGCAGGGTTGGGTTGAAGTGGGCGGGGTCGAGTGGAGTGAAAGGAAAGGGAAGGGGGGGTCTAACCCTACCTGTCTGAGCCTGGTGTGCATCAGCCATCTGAATCAGGGCATTGTCTCGCTTTTCGTACAAAATCTTAACTCTTTTCACGTCACCATATACCCCTGAAATAACCACAGCATTAAAACAGATATTAACTCTCAAATCCTGGGGCAAATAAATATATAAAAACGTGAGTTTTAGTAAGGGGTTAATAAGTAGTTGTCAGTGGGTTAATGTCTTAAAATTGAGCTCCTAAGCCCTGATTACAATCATCTTTAAAAATGCTTAACCTCCACACATAAATTGATCTACCATAGAAGCACGAAAGGAATATTCTTTGAAGAAGCTTTTGGCCAAACAAGTTTGGAAATGCCACAAATAAACTTACAGCAAGATTTTGAGCTACAACAAGGTTTGAAAGTTCAAAGATGTATATTATACTCTTTTAACGGCTTAGGGGTTAAATTTAAAATAATTTTTTTTTTTTTTAATTAAAGTTGAGATTCTGACAATTTTTTTTCTTTCTTTTTAAATCTTTTTTCAATGGATTGACACAACTAGGACAAAAATGTTAATAAAAAAACATATCAAATCAACCTATCAGAAGACAAATGCCCCAGAGCACAATAAACTCACCCCAAACAATAAACAAAACTTGGCTAACCCTTTCGTGAACCTCGTGGCTAAATTGTCTGCCGAATAATCTTTTAAAGTTTACGTAGACTTTTTGTATTTTAGAAGCTACCATATCAAATTTCAAAGTAATGTAACTTTATGGGTCAAAGTATGAAATGGTCTTTGACTGGCAGGAAATTTTTTATCCAGGCCGCTGTTTTCACAATTCAGAGATTTAAAAAGAATTCTGTCTTTTGACACAATGTTCTCCGAAACGATCTTATTTCAGAGAATATGCCGTAGAAACCACCGATTATAGCGCACTGGAGGCGCAAAATGGGGAACTCGGGCTGAAATGTGAACTGTGCACTGGACGCCATTTCAGCCAGTTAAGTCTTTTTAATACAAACAATAGATCAGTGCAGACAATGACCATTGCTATCAATGATATAATGAAACATTTGCTTGCTGAAATGGCCCCCATGCGTATTAGATAGAGCTCTAGTAACCCATCTTGTGCCTTCAGCGCTCTATAATCTTTGGCAGAAACAAACAATGATAAGTGAACATACTTTCTCTTCTTGAACTTGTACACCCCGCCCCACCCCCCCAACCACCAAGAAAAAAAGAAAAGTCAAAACAAAGGCCGACTCGAAAATTTACCCCTTTTAACTTTTGGGACAATCTACCGGTACACGAAAGGGTTAAATAAACAAACAGACAGCAAAGCCATTGGGGTTTGGAATCGTGGTGGTCGATAAAAGACAGGTGCGCAAAGGGAGATTGGTCATGCAAGATTAATTTATCATTTTTGTCGTCCAATCTGTTAGTTTCTATCACACTGGGTCGTCAGAGGGCTTGCTGTAACGCCACAAATTGTCTCCTTTAGTAAAGTTGACTCTAGATTTTTATTTTGTGTGTGTGTATGTGCAACCTTACTATTAAGAATTCAGAAAAATCTTGCTTTTCTGGAAAATGTGAGTCACAAAGAATTTCCTCAAGAGTTCTACAATATACAAGACTTTTTTTTCCAACTACATCTTAATATATTGAGACATTATATTTTCATTTCTCTGAAGAGTTAGTAGATTTTAAGTGTAAATGTTATTTTTGTTCACAGCAAAAGAGGTCATTTAAAAAGTTGGGAAAAACTACACATGCATCTACTTAAAAACTTCCCATAAGTAAAAGAATCATCATGCAAAAGCCAAGGGATCAAGGGTTTTTAGTTGTTTTGATGTGTTTTTTTTTCTCCAAAATTAACACAAAATAAACTACAGAGTTTCCCCCAAAGAAATAGTAAGAGGGCTTTGAACAAACACACCTTAATAATCAGGAATATTAAGTAGATTTAAACAAACCAAACCACGTCAAACTGAACCATCAATAAAACACCCCCACTAATGCAATGGATTCTTCCTTTCAATATGAAAATCGGATACAAAAAGAAGGGTCCATTTTGGTAATAAGGGGCCTTCAAATACAGGAGAACTTTTTGAATACTTCAAAATTAGCTTTTGGTTAAGGTTCTCGCGAACACTCTGCACCCACTTTTCCCCAAAACATAACAGTCAAATGCATTTCACAAAGAAACTATTCTCGCAAATTGGCAAAAATATCAAACAAAGCAAGAACAGTGAATGTTTTGATTGGAAGGGCATGTTTGCGGTTCTAATCCCGTTTGTTTTTTGTTTTTGTTGCGCTTTGTTTTTGGTCAAGTATTCAGCCCTTTCTATTTGTTGGGGTGACAACAATAATAAAACCTCCAATGTCCACGAACTCTGCTCAGCTCTGCTCAACTCTCATAAGGATGTTCTTTTTCAACTGCAGTGGCTTGCTAATATTGTATTTAATTTTTTATTTTTTTATAATTTTTTTTTTTACCCCGACAAAAACAGGATCTACTCAATACTGCACATCACACGTCAAGTATATATGCCGTGCAAAACCAATAGACCTTTCATTGTTGCAAAGCCATCAGGAATTTGTTCCATTCATTTCAATGGCCCTAATCAAAACCATGGGCTCGGCTTAGGCTCTGACTTAGGCTCTGGCTTAGGCTCTGACTTAGGCTCTGGCTTAGGCTCTGACTTAGGCTCTGGCTTAGGCTCTGACTTAGGCTCTGGCTTAGGCTCTGACTTAGGCTCTAGCTTAGGCTCTGACTTAGGCTCTGGCTTAGGCTCTGGCTTAGGCTCTGGCTTAGGCTCTGACTTAGGCTCTGGCTTAGGCTCTGGCTTAGGCTCTGGCTTAGGCTCTGACTTAGGCTCTGGCTTAGGCTCTGGCTTAGGCTCTGACTTAGGCTCTGGCTTAGGCTCTGACTTAGGCTCTGGCTTAGGCTCTGGCTTAGGCTCTGACTTAGGCTCTGGCTTAGGCTCTGACTTAGGCTCTGGCTTAGGCTCTGACTTAGGCTCTGGCTTAGTCTCTGACTTAGGCTCTGACTTAGGCTCTGGCTTAGGCTCTGACTTAGGCTCTGGCTTAGGCTCTGACTTAGGCTCTGGCTTAGGCTCTGACTTAGGCTCTGGCTTAGGCTCTGGCTTAGGCTCCAAGTGCCTGTTTGCTTGAAGCCCTGTATCAAAAGTGCACGATTTAAAAATGAGCCAAAGCCAGGATATTGAAGAGGCTCCAATGTAACCAAACCACAACTGGAAGGGCAAAGTAGTCTGGTCCCCTCTCAGCATGATGAAAACAAGTACTAATCGTTATCATTGCTCACAGGGGACACAACAAAGATGGCAGGTCGTGTGATTGAAAGGTCTCTTGCTTTGGCTGCATCTGTGGCCAGACTTGTCCGTTACTTAATCACTGTGGGTGGAGCCGACAACCACAGGGACGTACAGTAGGGAGAAATGCAAAATTAAACAGGCAGTTAACTCAAGGTGAGCCTTAAGAGTTTTTTTTCAGGTTTTCCAGGGTTATCCACATGTGGGGGTCCAACCTCAAGTTACCTTGAGTTACTGCTCGTTTTAATAGACCGATCCATTAAGCCACACCCACTAAACACAATGACCAATCGCAGCAGGCTGCATCATCACTGTACACGTGGGCAGCACAACGTGCGTCTCTTCAATGCCACACTGCAAGACATGAACGCACGCGCTATAAGTACACGTACAAATGTTTACATTTTCCAATAGCTTTTTTTTTATCGTGTCAGACTTTTGTCGGACTTTCGGTGGCGTACCCAAGGCTCTGATTGGTCAACACATTAGGGGGCAGGGCTTAATGGATCGGTCTGTTCTACATTTCTCCCTCCTCATTGTCGGTGGAACCAAGAACCACAGCCATAGGCTGTGACAGAACTGAATGACTTCGGATGAGGCTATGCAGCGGCGGCAATGTCGAAGCACAGACCTCTCCAGCCATCTGGTCATAACCACAGCCGAAGCCACCCATTCGGTGACGGCCTTAGCCAACTTGTCATCTTCAGTGTAACAAAGATGGCCGCCAATGAGCAGCTTCAGTTTGAGAAGATTTGAGCAGAGTTACGGGGCATAAATAACATAAATGCTAAGCAATGATACAAAGGTTAATTAACTAAAAACGGGAAGGGGGGTGGGAGGAATAGGAAGTATGTTGCAGACCACTGCACTGGTGTATAGCTACAAAGCTAAGTCATTTTTACAGCACACACATCAAAAGAATCGAGATTGAAAAAAAAAAATAATAATTTGTTCATTTTACCGAGTGACAAACCCATGAATTTCACTGGTAATCTATAAATGCTATTCCAGCATAGATTTCCCACGCTAGTATTTGGGAGTAGTTACAGAATCTTTACAAGCAAGAAGTTCCAATCGAGTGGGTTCCCAAGTTAAATTTTAGTTCAATTTTATGTAACGAACAACCTCACTGGGCAGTTTAGCTGTTTTTGTTTTGTCTGTCTCCAGTACTAGCTTTGAGAAGAAACCAATGGTCTGCAAACATGGGTGGGAGGAAGGGTGGGAGGAAGGGTGTCCAGGATCTGGGTAATGGTTGAGGTTAGGACTGGGTGGGTGTGGGGTGGTGTGGAAGACGGAGGGGGCATTAAAGGCTGGGGGTGAGGGTTGGGTTTGAGGGGGGGGGGAATAATTTGGTCAAGGGTTGAAGGGGTAAGGGGACAAAAACGTAAAATAGTGCATACCAAAGAGGGTAAAGAGAGCCTGAGGCGTGACGAGCTATGCGACACGTGTAGAAGGCGAGAGGTTGTGAGGGCGATACAGCGACAATATGACACATAGGAGGCAGAAAGAGGAGAGATGGAGAAAGAGAAAAAAAAAATCAACAATTTTAAAACAATAATCATGTTATTTCGGGGTAGAATTTTGGCTAACAGGTGCGTGGTCGTCAACCAGGTGGTTAAATTGGGGCTACATTATCACTGTCGCAGGCAGTGATCGTCTACTTCCTCTAGTCAATTTTCTTTTGACAACAAAACATAAAGGAATAATACTAGTAACTGTCATACTTTTGTGCTCCAAGTTCAACCAAAATGGTTTATGTTTGCATCTATAAAATAACAAGCTCTACATTTTCACATGCATGTTTTAAAATCGCTTTTCTGTTTTAATGTGAAATTCAATTTCAATAATTTTACGACTGCTTTGAAAATGAGAACTTTCAAAAAGGTTTAATCTACAAAAATACTTTTCTGTGTTATTTTTTTCGCACCGTTTCCAAATTTTTCAATTTACTTAGAGACCCCAAATTACATAGCAGCCACACTTGTCTAGTTTCCAGCAGTAACTCCCTGCCCAAACTACAGTGAATATACAGTTTTAAAAGGCACCAGTCTAGTTTTAAATATCACAAGCCTCACTCTGATTCACAGGGACATGTGTACGGAAGTCAAGATGGCCACTAAAAAGGGGGGAGTCTCTATGCACATGGCAAAAAACAGGAATACGACTTGCTTATCATACAAAGAACGGTCATAAAATGTAGCAGTGAGTGTATACTAGAAGTTAAAATCTGTAGCCGAAGATAAATAAAAAGCCGAAAATAAGAGAGAATACTGAAGCCCCTCTTACCAGGCATTCAATGAGTTGGAGGACTTGTAAGAGACACATTTCAAGGTGTGAAAAAAAACTCTAGGAGCTAAGAACTAACTTGCACAGACTTGGGGCTGTGACATTAAAACATGCAAAGAAGAACTTCATTTATACATGTATGTGTCAAGACTGGAAGCTGCTGACGGCGTCTAAAAAGGGCTGGGGAGATCTCACTAAGGATAACAAATTTCCAGTTTTTGTTTTTTCCATTACGGATACACAAGGATTGAAAATATTGAACGATTGAACCTGAAACATGTAAATCATGCACTAAAGAAAGCATTGAACGATGTTAAGTTTGTGTAAAGTGTAGTAATCTCATCCATATGAGGTGTTGAACATTAAAGTATATTTCCATAGTTTCATTAGATTTCAATCAGTCCTGAAATTAGGAAGCCATCAACTGATTTGAAAAAAAAAAAAACTTTTAAAATTCCTTGCTATAACGAAAGAGTGTCCAAGTTTCTTTACTTTTTTTCACAGTGTCTCAGGTCCTGCCAAGTCTACTCTGAGAGTGAAGTGACTCTTGAATCTGGTTTTAGTGGGTTACATTTTCAAGGTCACCTTTTCTATTATTCATGATTACAGAAGGCCATCAACTGAGTTGGGAAGGCCTATCAACTTACTTCAGTGTTGAGATTGCTGACTAAGAGTACTGGTGTCCCTTGCATGTTCTGCATGCTTTGCATTCCCTGCATCCCGTGAAGGCCTTGCATTGCTAGAGTGTTTTGGAAACGCAAGGCAGCTGCCGCTGCTGCGTTCTGCTGCATGCCGCCTCCGATGAAGGCACTACCAAAACCGGGAACTGACCATGGGAGGGGAGAAAGGACAAGGAGAAAGGTTAGATGTTGGAAATGGTTACCATCAATTGTTTAAACCGCTTTCCAAGTTTGTGATTCCCATTTCTTAGTGTCCGAATTCTTTTTGTTTCAGATCATGTGAGATTTTAAGCTCATTCAATCTAACCAGGTTTTAATGAAATAATTTGCCATAGTATTTCAAATCAAAATCAAACAGACGGAATCCGGCAAATTAATAATTTATCTCTAAAATTTTTAATCAATTGTGAGAAAACAGAAGTTGAAGTCATTTAAATATAAGAAAGGAAGGAATAAAACATTCAGTTCGTAAAAGAGGTTCTTTAAAAGCTGGAAAAAGTGAAAAATAAGAAACAGTCTGGAGAACGAACTTGCATAGAGAAAGTCCAAACATTTGACTAAGCATTCCAGAATTCCAGCTTAAGAGAAGAAATACACCATCAGAAGATAACAGTGAACTACAACACCCACTTGTTGGGACCAAACCAGTTTTAAACCCCACTACCCCTTCCTGTCTGTGTTGATAGCAATTTTAGCTTTACAAAAATCTAATGTTGGGGAACATCTCCCCGTTTTCTTGCTCAGAAAATGTTCTTCCTAAACCCATCAATAAATGTTGCCCACAATCTTCTTCCTTTTGAAGTGTTCACTTTTAAAAAGTATCAAACAATGAAACTGGAAAGAAATGAAAAAATAACTAGAAACATTCCCACTTGTTACAATTAAGAATGGAACAAAAGAAAACAAAAATGAGGAGCTTGAACTTGGGGAACTTTAAAGAAACAAATCTGGGGAAAATTGACAAAATGTATGGATTGTGCAGTGCAGAATGCTGGATGCTGTGATTGTACTACACAGCTGAAAGGAGTAGACGACTTTAAGATCAGTTCTAGATGCAGACCGACCGGTCAGTCTGCTGCCACCTAGCAATTAAAGTCTCCAAAAGGACCTCGGAAATGATCTAATTCTCTCCCAGAATGTTAGCATTTTTTTCAACGGAATGAATGAATTCAGTGACGCTCGAGGGACAGGCAGACTTCCTTGTCTCTTTCCGTCTGGCAAGTTTGTTCAGCTCAAAGCAAACAACGAAAAGAGGACCTGCAAAGGCTAAACTAACAATTCTGGCTTGTGGCTATTGGTACAGACTCAAGTCAGTTTTGCTGCAGTTCCCCCACTTTCCTTCGGCGTGACTACTGCACCACAGCGCCCTCTAGTGGTTATAGGCCACAGGCTCTGATTTGTTTGAGAGCTTGTATGCTAAGACCACAAGAGGAGAGTTACGGCACTCATGACCGGTAATGACTCAATTTGAGGCTTACTATGGCTACAGCCACCCCTATGGCTACGGCTACAACTATGGCTAGACTGCACAGCAACAGCCACAGTTGCTTTAAACATGGTATTTTCTAAACCACGCCTTTGGCTTCATCTTTGCCTCAGGCCTCGTCAGTCATTTTGAAAACGTGCACTTTTGGTACAGAGCTTCAAACAAGGCAGACGGAGTCTAAGCCTCGGTTTCGAAAGGGGCCACAGTCTGCTGCCCCCAAGTAGTCCCTGTTCGGTCTCCCCTCTGTCGCGAGGCAACGATGCTGAATATTACAAACACAGCCATGATTTGGTAGTGAACGTTGTGAGCATGGAACCTGGTAACATGTGGGGAGGTGACAATGATTGAGCGAAACTGATTCTTATTAAATGTTAATTTTCTAAACATGCTGTCAGTGAAGCTATTGTATAAATAGCCTTGTGGTTAATGGAACTCTGCAAGCTTTTGAAGCTTTGCATCAAAACATAATAATAAAATGTGCATTTTTTTCTAAACAAAACATGCCCACGTTAACAAACTCAGAACTCAAATTATTTATAAAAAAAAATTAGCTGTGATTTACAGATATTAAACTAGTTTAAATCTGCTCCATATTCAGCTTGACCTTTTTTTTTTATCACAGTTGGTAAAGTTAACTCCCCCAAGACTACAGTGGTACTGTCAAGAACACATGAGGAACCTAAGGCATAGGAACATTCCAAGACTGAAAGAAAGGTAAGTGGCACAGAGCAAAAGGTAAAGGAGCGCCAAAAAGATGAGATGGAAAACCAGAAGATTTTTAAATTTCAGATTACGATCTTGCTCTAAGTAATTGATTTGTTTGGGGTCATTTTCATATATTTTTCAACCAGGGTCTGTGGAAAAACAGTCAAAGGATTGTGTCAAAACTGCTCTGATATTCTATATGCTCATACAAAAGATTTCTATATTTGTTAATTGTTTTCTTCCATTTTTTTTTTTTTCCCTTTCTTTCTCCCTTCTTTTTTTAAAAATAAGATTCAATATTTTACCAGAAGTGATTTATTAAGGAAAACTTTCTTGGCGCCAGATGCCATGTATCAATGCAAATTTCTGGGCCAGCAAACGGATGACATGAATTTCGTATTTTTGTCTGAAATTCCAAGCCCGGAGCAAAGGCCACCCGCACATTCCACTATGGAGCGTGCACGCGTCGCGCAACACTTCGTTTCACCCACATAAAGTGCTAGATTGCGCTTGAATATTTCACAAAATGTCCGCATGGTGCAGAGGTTATTGTGTGATTCCCGATTCCAGGCCGATGTTCTTTTGTTCCAAGAAGAGGATGCTGAGATATCGGGAGGCTTCCACCATTGTTTATGGTTCCGGGTTTAGTACCAATCCTAGTAAGTGGCTCACGACCGATGTTTTGCAATTCACGGTGCATGAATTTGACATTTTCTAGGTAGAGAAAACAAAACTCACAACGCAATAAGGAGTCTTGGCTTTGTCAGGTCAGGGTTTCTTTGTGCCAGCGGTACTCTCAAAGAAAAAATGATTCCAGCAATTCCGACAAAATAATCCCTCCGGGGGGACGGGGGAAAAATGGAAGAATTCCCCCGGCAACTGGTTAAGGAATACTTTCTTAAGGAAGACTTTCTCAAGAAAGACTTTCCTAATCTTCTCACAGTTGCAAAATTGCAAAATAAATGTTTAGGTTAAGCTGAGACCCTTGAATTCTAGCCTAAATGAGAGCAATTTAGTCCGAGGTTTACTCCATTTGACACACACTCTCGACTTGCAAAGAGATTCAACGATGTACAGCCTGGGGTATATACACGTCCCCCTCAATATTCTGTGGAACCCCAACCTTTTGAAATTTTAGCATTTCCCATCTAAGCCATTCAGCTCGTGGAAGTCACCACATCAAGATTATCGGTCTGATGGGACCCCTTGCATATTATGCACAAGCTCAAAACAGCGCCCTCACTTAGGTCAAAGGCTGACCTATTAATGGCTGAGAGTTGTGCGTGGCACTTACACGCGTACATGTTTCCGTTCTTTGACTGCAGTGATGGCAGCCTATACAAAAACAACAACGGGCCAATTGGTTAATTACATTGACATGCCTGGTGTGGATTTCACAAAGCGCTAAGACTAGTCTTATCTCGAGTTAGGAGGAGTAACAAGTCCTAACTTACAGGACTAGTCCTAAGTTAGGATTAGTTTTGTAAAATCCAACCCCCCCCCCCCACTCATGCCCGGATGGTACATATATGGCTGTGTGGTACTTAATCTACCAAGCTCAAGAAATTAAAAACAAAGAGAGTTTTCTGAAGGGTTTAACTTGAACTGCATCCACCTTGGATCAGTGATACTTTTGAATGAGCATACAGAATCCAGAAGAGTTCTGGATCAGAGTCTCAGCAAGTTGTCAGATAGTGTCCAAAGAGACAGGAAAAAAAAGGTGAGAGATTGAAAAAGTCGGGAGAAGAAGATTTTTCCCGAGGATTTGTTTTTGGTTTTTTTTGTTTTGTTTTTTTGTGTAATACCTGCCGCTGTTGGAAAGCCCGCTAGCGTAGCAGCTGTCGGACTAAATGGTGACGTACCCATGGACGCTATCTGTGAAAACGGATTTGACATCATTCCGTGTCCTGAGTATGGGGTAGAAATACGCGTATCTCTTACTGATTATCAGCCTCAAATCAAAAAAATTCACAATATACCAAAAAAAAAAGAGTACAATACTGTTAAGTGCCACAGCAAGATGGAAGTAGTTATTGTAAGGAAGCTCTGCATGATATAAAAAAAAAAGATCATCTTCTTAAAAAAAAAAGAAGAAAAAAAAAAGCTTTTACCAGTAATTTCTTATTGTTCTGAAGTGAGATTTGTCTTAAAGGATTTGAGGTTTTGCCCATCGGGATTAAAATGAAATCATCTACAAACTATCCCGTCGGAATTGTTTCCATGGGAAAATTGACGGCAATTGAAGATAGCTGTTTAGTTTTGTTTAGAGTGTTTCATCTGGAAATGACTTGGAGCCAATTTCAGAAAAGTGTAATTTACCAAAAACAGGCAACCAGCTCAAAATTGTAACATGGTCACTGTTTGTGAGTGGCTCCCCCTATGCTTTTTGCTAAGCAACTAAATTTGGTGGGCATTGCACCATGAAATTGGGCTCTGGACACCCTCACTTAAATAACACGGGATTAAAAATGACTGCCTTCCCAATTCATCACTTCTTTCTGAGGTATTTTTTACAACGTTGGATTCACTTTCAAATCAAGTTAAGAAAAAAAAAAATAACACAGATAATTTCATGCATTATCATTTCAAAAGTGAGGTGTACAACAACAAAAAATTTGAAAATTATATGTGAGAAAACTGTGAGTTAGACATCATTTCTTCCAACAACAACAAAAATTAAAATATAAAATTCCACCAGCACAAAAAAAATTGTTAATCAACATTTAAAAATGAAAACAAAGATTTGATGAACTCTTACAAAAAAGTGGAAATGGATGAAAAACAAACATAATTGTGTGAGGTTACAATAAAAAAATATATATACTAATATATAAATAAAGCTTCAACACACATGTATTATGTATATTAAAAAAAAACAACGACAACAATCATGTGAAAGTTAATATCGCAGGGGAAAATGGCGGTGGATAGATTTTTATGACTCTGCAGCCATTTTGGTTTGGCTCCATAAATGCACAAGGATCTTCCTCACAATTGGAAGGTGCCAGGATGGGAATTGCCCGGAATGGGAGGCACCAGTCTACTTTGGAAGTCGGCATCTTTTTTTTTATCCAACCCCGAAGTGCGTTAGGAGACCAAGATGGCTGCCTTTTTTATAAAAATCTATGCAGGGAAACATTAAAGACCAGTTGGACAATAAAATGATGCTAGCTTTGACAACACTATTTTGTTGAAAATGTCAATTTCTGCACATAAATGAAATGCATATTTAAAAAAAAAAAAAATACAGAAGACAAGTATGGCAATTAAGTTGTATGGCAGGTAAAAGGTGTGACAAGTATAACAGGTAAAATTATTGAAAAATGTGTAAAATAAAACTCAAGCAAACATTGATGCAGACTGCCTATAACTTGCCTATACCTTCAAATGACAACAAGTGAGCCTTTTTGCTATGCATTTGGCTTTCAAACCTTTTACTGAGTCCCCTCAAGCCAGATGACTCACTACAGTACCTAGTGGCACCCTTTTTCACACCTATAAAAACATGGGTCAACCCAGAAGTACCCATACTTACCCCATAATGCAAGGGACATCAAATGAATTGCCCCTCGACTGTACCCATCCTTGCCCCCATCCCCCGTTAACATCTGGCAGGTTTGCCCGTTGAGTTTACTAACTGAAGGCAACTGGTACCCATCCTTACTCTGCACCATCTCCAGGGTTTATCTAGCTAAACTAACCCACCTGGGCATCATCTTCACCCCTTTAAATCCCATGCCATCCCCAGGGTTTATCAAACATGCTAATACTGGAGCCCCTAGTGGCACCCACTCAGAGCCTTGTCGCCATGATTTATCCAAGACCCTGTAGATCCTACCAGTACCCATCCTTAGCTCATCACATGAGCTCACCCTGTGGTACCAATCCTGCAGCCTAACTCCAGAGTCTATCCAGTAAGTTAACCATGTAAACCTTACTGATACTCATTCTTGGCCAAATTCCATACGAAAGTTAATGGTTGTCTAATTAGTTAACCCAGTTGAACCTACCTGTACCCATCACTGGCCCTGATTCCATAATATGTTAAATAATGGTTTGTCTTATGAGTTAACCCAGTAGATCCTACATGTACCCATCATTGGCGCTGATTCCATACTATCTCAAGGTTTTACCCAATGACTTAACCCAGTAGAACCTACATGTACCCATTATTGGCGCTGATTCCATACTATCTCAAGGTTTTACCCAATGACATAACCCAGTAGAACCTACATGTACCTATTATTGGTGCTGATTCCATACTATCTCAAGGTTTTACCCAATGACTTCACCCAGTAGAACCTACATGTACCCATTATTGGCGCTGATTCCATACTATCTCAAGGTTTTACCCAATGACTTCACCCAGTAGAACCTACATGTACCCATTATTGGTGCTGATTCCATACTATCTCAAGGTTTTACCCAATGACATAACCCAGTAGATCCTACGTGTACCCATCATTGGCCCTATTTCCATACTATGACTGTTTACGAAACCACGGCTCAAGGTTTTACCCAATGACTTAACCCAGTAGAACCTACATGTACCCATTATTGGCGCTGATTCCATACTATCTCAAGGTTTTACCCAATGACATAACCCAGTAGATCCTACGTGTACCCATCATTGGCCCTATTTCCATACTATGACTGTTTACGAAACCACGGCTCAAGGTTTTACCCAATGACTTAACCCAGTAGAACCTACTTGTACCCATAATTGGCCCCGATTCCGTATGTTAAATAATGGTTTGTCTGATGAGTTAACCCAGTAGAACCTACATGTACCCATCACTGGCCCCGATTCCATACGATCGCCAGGGTTAACCGAACGAGTTAACCCAGTGGATCCCAAGAGCACCCGTCCTTACCCCCTATTCCAAGGCCATCTCCTGGGTGGATACCATCTCCCGTTGGTAGGTCACGTGTGTAATCTCTGCTCTTTTCGTTGTTGTACTTCACAACGAGTGCAGGGAGTTTAGAAAACTCAATGTGCAAGGTGCAGCAGGCATTGTAGATATTCTGTCCGTCTAAGGCCTAGAGAGGGGGGTAAATAAAACATTCCCTTAAAGGGGGCTGTGTCGTCATGATTATAGCAGTGAATGGAATAACCCAGTCACTACGTGTGCGTGCGTGCCGGTGGTCACATCACAGTTTGGCAACGACAGCACCCTTTGTGGTTTGACCGCAAAAACGCGAGCGTGTGCAGTGAGAGTTTATCTTTCCATGCACAGCCACAGGCCTGCTATACTCATGACGGAACAGCCCCTTTAATAACTAATAAGTCCATGAAAATGGTCTGATAGTCACCATGCAATTTTTTTCACTCCAAGATAAACAAAGTCAAACTGAATTGCTGCGTTTTGCACCAAATAAATGCCAAGATTGTTTTCCTTCTTTTTTTTTTTACGTTACTTTTTCACATTCCCTTTAAGTATTTAAAAAAAACCAAAAAAACCCAGTTACAAACAATTTGAACCATGAAATAATACAAATACAAAGTTTTTTTTTAAGGTGGTATACTTGGTGTACTTACAATTTTGGCATCATTAGCTTCTTTGCTATTGTTGAACTGGATGAGAGCCTGGAAAACGTCTGTTTCGGGAGAGAGGACAAGTTGACTCGGAGTTAGTTTCAGAAAACTGACAATTAGACCCTAGCTGCTTGAATTTGCAGTAAGCGGAAAATTTGATTTCCAAACTTCATTCGAACAATCAGAATAAACCACACAAACATGCTGGGTACATGGTTTGTTAGAAAAAACGTAAAGTGAAATAAATGATCCCTCCAACTAGTGTAACAGTAAAATTCCAAACAACATCATCTTCCAAAAAGATCTGTCAAATTTTCCCCATACCTGATGCTTGACAAACAAGGAAAGTAGTGAATAAAATAAACAAGTTCAAGTCCCAGCTCAACAATGGTAAGAAGAAAAGCATAAATGTTCACAGATTTACATATACCTTACACGGCATAAAGATAATGATGGTGGAAAACTTTCCTTAAAATATTTCTACCTGAGGTGTTACCGTTTTTAAATAATAATTTAAATGAGATCCAAGATCAGTTTTCATCTCAGTGAGACGAAAACTCTGCCCTTAGGAATGCGTACAAAAACGCTGAATGCATTTTTACCGAAACAATAAAATGAGCTGACATTTTCACAGGTTGGTTTTTATTACAAATATCTTGACTGGAGGCAATTACAGTCAGTTTACCGGTGTTGAGCTGGGGCATTAAATCAGGTATGGTAAGAGATCAAAACCACAAGAAGAACTTAACTCTTTCACTACGGAATATAATGTACAGCTGTTACGAAATTGTTTTAATATTTTTGTTTATTTCGAGCCACTGGCCACAGCTCCCCGGCGTATGAAGTAATTCACCGAGCCGCTGGTGAGCAGCGCGCCGTAGTGAAAGAAGAACTTACTGTTTTTCGTGAAGGTGACTATCTTCAGGATTGTTCCATACTTGGAGAAGATTTGGTGTAAGGTGTCCACGTTGACGGGGTAGATCATGTGTTCAATGACCGCACGGAGTACGTGTTGAGGACCTCCCGGGCTGTCGGCTACTTTAGGTGAAGAGCTCAAGGAGGAGAATTGATGCTGAGGCAGGAGGGCTTGTGTTGCTTGTAACGCTGCCTGGGCTGCCACGTTCTGTGCAATTGAAATGCAGGGAAACGGCGCGGTTAGGGAACAACTTTCAACACGGCACTCATCTCGTAAGTTTCGAAAGACATTTATTGGGGTTTATTACACAGAGCAGTTGTAAGTAGGAGATATTGCTGAGTGAGGTTATGGGCTTAGCAAATAGTAACAGGGTACCAGGTATATTGTAGACGTAAACTAGTTTGGCTGTTTCTGCTACATGTTGAAGTGGAAAGCTTAACATGTTTATCTGGGCCAAATTTCATCTGGTTACCAGCTAAACTTGATGAGGCTTTTATAAAGGGTGCAAAAGTTTGTTCTTTAGATTTTTTATTTTGAAGTAGAAGACGGGCAGATAAGATTCGGGAAAAAGTGCAGAGAGAGATGAACACAGAGATCAAGCACATAGTTTGAATTTCCAGATTGTTTAAAAGAAAGAGAGTACAATAACAGGAATATTGAAAAAATAACCGAGTACAGTCAGATAGGTAGGAACAGTTTAACAGGCCTGGAATTACAGTGAGGTCGTGACCCTTGATAGCCTCTGCGGTCTTAGTTTTGGCACTGCCACCCTTTAAATAGTGTTCCCATAGACATGTTGATGTTCGTTTGGCGACACCCCAAAACGGAATTCAATTTCAGGCCAGTGTAAATGGACTTTACAGATGAGAATTAAAAAAAAAAAAAAAATGTATACAGGTTGCTCTGAAAGGTCTTTGGACTAACTTCAACAGAAAAGTCACTGCCTGAAATGAACGAAGTGAGCAAGTGTAAGATACCTGTAGAGAGTTTGTCTACAGCAGGGTTCTCCTCCCCATGCACAAGCTAGCGTATCGGGCCGATAAGCACGAATTATGGGCAGATACGCAGAAATTGAAGCCAACACGCATTTTTTTTTTTTTTTTTTTAAGATTTGAATATCAAATCCTAACATAAAACCATTTTAAATGCTCCAGATTGCACAGTAGAGCTTTTCAAACCAAAAATTCCTAACATAAAACCATTTTAAATGCTCCAGATTTCACAGTAGAGCTTTTCAAACCGAACATTAACATTAAATAAAAACATTCCAAGGACCTGCCACCAATTCAGCGTGCTTCGGCCACACTTTCAAAATGTTGGTCCAGAATGCCCCCCCCCCTCCAGTTTTGAAAAATCCTGGGGAAAACCCTGTACAGTAATAAAACTCTCAATCAGAGCTGTGCAAGTTCTCACCTTCACATGTGGATACAATTTTGTTTTTCACTTTGACAATTTCTTGCTAATTTGGCCAAAACCTTTTCCTTCACTGTACACATTTTTCTTGGAAGATAATGCATGTATATGTTCCATGTACTTCAAAAGAGACTCTTGCTTTGCAACACTATCGGAAAAGTATTATAAGCGGGCATGATATTCTTCCTACTTTAGTCAGATTTCTGTTTTGGGGTGGGTTTTTTTCTTCAGAAAAATCAGATTTTTTTTTTTAATAGCCTGGAAAGTCTACAAAGCCTATACCTATGTACATGTAGATCAGCCATTGCCATCCAATCAAATTACCCTACAATTTTCTGAGGGTCAAATATCTCGCCTGTATAAAGGAAAGTATTCTTTGTTAGGATTGTGGGATCTGAGATAGTTTGGGGCGCAGTCAAATTTCCGAGTTTCTGATGAGACTTCACCACTTGCACTCACTTTAGGACACTATGTGGCAGCAGGAATCAGGACATTTTCCATTGGTCATGTATTTCTGAGCATGCATACACTTTCGAGAACAATCAATTGACCTTGTAAACCTGCCACCACTAAGCGTTCCCCAATCGAACTCATTGTTCATTACAAAAAAAAAAAATTAAAATGAAGGGAACTCATAGCCAGACAACAATTTGTTAGTGAATTTTCTGTCCATATGTGACTGAATAATGCAGCTTCGTCTGATGACACTGCAGCGTAAAAATTTGTGCAGAGTCGCTCGGCATTCGTAACATATGGTGACTTTCTGGCATTTAAATGTCAATGTAACATCCCTGAAAGAACAGAGTGAGGTGTAGTTTGGAAATTAAAATGATAATTGTATCTGGCATGACATCCAGGAAGTTCAAATAGATCAAATTTCATTCTCTGGCTAAAATTAAACTATACTCTCTCTCTCTCTGGGTTTTTTTTTTTTTCATTGTCAATATCCACGCATCGTATTTTGGGGTCATCCATCCTTCACAGGTGCACAAAAACTGTAATGAGCTTTTCAATTTGTAGGAGTAGACTTGAGCATGGAACATATACACGTATATAAATGTGTGTAATATATATGTCTTAAGGTGGGAAAGGCGGAAACTAAAGAAAGATAAAAGAGACACCAACAGACACGGCGTTCTTGTCCAGAGTGCCAGAGTAGGAGTCACTGTCGGGGAGGAGATTCCCTGCAGACGAGGGATTGTTTAGCACAGCATTCACAGCAGCAAGGGCAGCCTGTACCGCCACCGTCTACAAGAAGTAGGAGTTGAGAAGACAGAGGTGGAAGAGAGAAAGAGGGTGGAGGAAGAGAAGTGGGGGGGTGGAGTCAGGGGATAAGAAGCGGCGTTGGAAAAAAAAGAGAGAAGATGCACAGAATTGGAGTCGGGAAAAGTGGGAGGAGTATAAATGGAAGTCAGGTAATGTGGGTGGAGCCAGAGAAGTGGGATGAGTGATGTAGACACAGGGAGGGTAGAATTGGATGATTAAAGGTGGGATGAGATGAAACAACGGACAGATAAGAGGTTTGATGAGGTCAAAGAAAGAGGTTTTATTCAGGAGACATGCAGGATAATGCAGTGGGTGGAGTCACAGAAGAGGTGGAGTCACAGCAGTGGTGAATACAAACAGTTAACAAATCCCACAATAATGGTCAACATAACACACAGAGAAGGTCAGTAAATGTGATCAAACCAAATGTGGAGTAAAATAAACAAAGTAAAATTTAAAAAAAAAAAAAAAATTAAAAAGATGAAGTGAGGTGAAGGAAGGACAGGAATAAAATGAGGGTTGCGGCCAGGGGAAATGTATACGTGATACCAAAAGTGTTTATAAAAATTTAAAAAAAGGAGACATGATGTTGGTAGTTAGTGGACCAAGGAAGGGTCAGGTAAAGAAAGAGGAAAAGACAAAAAAGTTAAATGACAGATCAAGTTGAAATAAAAGAATTATAAATAGAATGTACATGTATTCATGATGAACATGTATAAATCCATGATATAATAATTCATTTTTTTTGTGATGTGAAATGACAGAGATTTATGAAAATATGTGAACAAAAGTAAAGATGAATCAGAGTAAAAAGAAAAGGGTGAAAAGAGAAAATAAAAAGAGAGTTAAGGATTGATCAGAAATTAATTTCTACATTTTGTCAACATTTCTTTCAGTGATACAGTATCAAATATCAAGGTAAAAAGGTACATTTTCTGGGCAGGTATTGGTAAACTAAAACTGAAGAGGATTGTGATTATTAAAAGTGACTACAAAGTTGTTTGTATGTTGGAGTCGAGTTCAATAACTGAAGCTTCTTTTTTTCTTTTTTTTTTCAAAATTATCTTGTTTTCTCTATAGTGTATAGTGTATGTGCGTACTGACGTCTTTGATCAAAATGAGACACTTTTCATTTGCAGTAATTTGTAGGTCTCCGTCTTTTTTTTTCCGGACTCTTTTCTATTGACTGAAATGATTTGACTTGCTCTAGGGCTTTGATTTGAGCTTGTAAAAAACTCTATTGATTTTGAGGATTTGCTGATGTAACTAAGTACCGTTGCATTGTACTGTGACGGTCGCCCTCCTACGTCCTACATATTAGAAGACAATATGGAGTTACAGGGTGTTAAAAAAAGGGTGCGCAAATTGTTTTTGTTTAACAAACAGTGAGATAACAAAAATTGATGAGAATCAAAATCAAGTTAGCGATAAACCACACAATAAGTTAGCGAACCAAGGTGAACAAAGAAGAACAAAGTCGTGTGATTCGTATTGATGTGAGATAAAAAGACAAGTCGATGGGATGGAGATTGAGGTTAAGACGTTGGTTGAAGATGCGGGATTGACGTATGTATCAAGAAATGGTTTGGGAAGGGGGGGGGGAGGTGGGCAGAAGAATGAGGAGAGACGGTAACGAGGAGAGGGATTGAAGACAAAGATGATGGAAGTGACGCAACCAAAAGGGAAGATGTGAAAGAGATGTGGAACACAAAAATATTACAGATGAGGATGAAATGATAATCCAAGGTGAGGATTCAAGACCAGGCAGACATTGCGGGGAAGTTTTGAGGAGGTTCCCAAGAAAGGTGAGATCAGAGACAAGTGAGAGGAGATGCAGAGATATATACGAGTCAAGAGAGAGGAAAGAAGAGGAAAAAATGGGGAGAGATAAAAAAAAAATAAAAAGATGTTAGCATTCAAGGCATAAGACATGAATCAAAGATGATTTGCAGAGATAAGATGCATTTCTTGTAAACAATTAACAAAACAGAAAAAAAAATTGGTGATTCAAAGTTTCACATGAACGAGAAAAACACATTCCGAGATTTCAAAAAAAAAAATTGTCTAATTCAAACAAGAATTCAGCGAAGAAGAAGCAGGAGGGTTTATTTCAAAGAAAGAATCAAGAGTGGAAGGGAATGCATGTGAAACAACATACTATGATGCGACACAGATGGGGGCAATAGTGTGGGCATACAATGGGATCGTTAACTCTACAACAACATTGCTACCCCCATTTTTGCACAAGCCAGGACAAACAACCAACCCCCTTTTTACTACATTCCTTTCGACGACACACCAAATATTATTAGTTTTTAATGACAAGTATTTGTCAAAAGCCTTAGGAGTGGCAGCAGTGTTGGCTTTAAAGACGGTCTCCCATGGTAACACTACTCTTTGTTATTTCAAACGTGTGTAGAGCAGTATAGCAAATCAGAAGTCTTTTGATACCGGACATTGTGCCTAGCGGCCCTGGTGTCACAACCTCCCCCCCCCCCCCCCCCCCCCACCCTTAAGAATAGAATTGAAACCGGCGAGACAAGTATTTTTTCTCTCTCTTTTTTTTCTGTTTTTTTTTTTTTTTTTTTTGTTCGACATCTTTTCTTGGCTGGACAATGGAGAAATGTTGTTCCCAACTGAGATGAATTGTGTGTGACTGTCTGGAATGTACAAGGGTGTCTGGTTAGGATGGATAATTGGTTTACATTAGCACCTGAATAGCGCAACAGGTGTAATGCCGAGAGATGGATGGGGGAGGGAGAAACTGCATTTGGGATATCTCATGAAGGAGATTTTTATTTATTTATTTATTTATTTATTTATTTATTTATTTATTTATTTATTTATTTATTTATTTATTTATTTATTTATTTTCCCCCTTAAAGCCCCAGCTCAACATTGGTAACAAGAAAAAAATTAATGTTCACAGATTT
Source organism: Marthasterias glacialis (assembly GCA_911728455.2). Lineage (NCBI taxonomy): Eukaryota > Metazoa > Echinodermata > Asteroidea > Forcipulatida > Asteriidae > Marthasterias > Marthasterias glacialis. The sequence goes on along the minus strand of OU452225.1, from coordinate 6,817,869 downwards.
ACATATACCTTTACATGGTTTAAAGATAATGATGGTAGAAAACTTTCCCTTGAAATATTTCTGCCTGAAGTGTTATCGTTTTTAAATAATAAATGAAATAAGATCCAAAATTAGTTTTCGTCTCAGTGAGACGAAAACTCTGCCTATAGGAATACGTACAAAAATGCTGAATGCATTTTTACCGTTTTCTCGCAAACGAAAACAATGAAATGAGCTGACATTTTCACAGGTTGGTTTTTATTACACATATCTTGATTTGTGCAAAGAATGGAAGCATTTACAGGCAGTTTTTACCAATGTTGAGCTTGGTTGAAAGGCCTATACAACATAACAAGAAGTAGCAAAAGCAACCAGTAAAAAAAAAATGAAACACATAAAAAAAAACACTAACAAAAAGACCAAAATAACCATTAGTCAGTAACAGCAATATTTCTTCAAAAGTTAGTGTTCGGCAAAACACTAGACCAGGGCTTGTACGGTTGTGTGATTTACTGACCAAAGTGGTCAAACTACCCTGACAGCCCGCTCTGAATCTTGACATTTTACTTTATCTTTCTGTTACATGTACATGTAAATAGTATTTAAAGTAAATAATCAAGACACCCTTGGTTTTGTTTTTTAAGTAACAATTTGTATATGCCATTTCAAAATTCTGGCTGACAACCCTGCAATAAACGGACATCCACCCCGACCCACACATGAAAGGTTCTTTTCTTTTCCACTCGTTAGCTCTGGTTACATTTGATTCCGTCAGGGAAGTTACAGTTGTCGGCATGCCGGCCGCAGAGAGTGGTTGACACAATCTTGCTTTTTAGTTCAACGCCAACTGAAACTCTAGGCCTTGCCGGTCGTGTTTACCAGTATCCCCCCGATGGATGTTGACGTTTTGCGCAACGATTTCCTAATCCCAACCGAATAGATTAACGGCGCCTTTGAGTGGTTTTTACACCAGGGCCTGGCTAAGGTGACATATTTGCCTGGTTGCCATGGTTACAGTCTATTCAGGGTACGGTCTGAGAATGGCGTATTCAAGAGCCGTTCCTCAGCAGTGCAAACTTGACACCCTGCAAGAGAATTAATCATGCATGCCAAAGCTTTAATCTAGCCGATGTCTTTGTGCGTGTCTCAAAGAGATGGCCCAATTTTTTACGGCGAGAAAATGCATTTATCGGACACTTAAATTGAGAGTATCGGGGAGCGATGCTAAGCCGATGTTGGCATGCGTACTAAAGGAAGAAAAAAAAACGAGGATTTGCAGGCCCTCAATAAAGGTCAAGGGTTGTGAAATCAAACACTGACAAGATTTGTTAGAGTGTTTTAAATTATTCCCCCCCCCCCACACACTTGCATAAACCATAGTAGCTTCATACATGTATACAAGCATGTAGACTTTTTGGGGGTAATACTTTCATATGAAACAGCAATAAGGAATAATGAGGCTCGTTTATGGCGACCAGAAACATGTTTGAGGTTTGGTCATTGGCTACGCGTTATGCCAAAATTTGCCATACAGATACAACGTCATTTAGATCGACTGATATACAAAAATGTGGAATGCTCAACGCGGGTCGCCATTTTGCGATACACACGTGTCACGTGATATCATTTTTGCCATACACGCATGTACATTGTATTGATAGATTGTGGCCAGAGTAAGACACAGAGTGCAGTTGGGCGATAAAACTTGATGCAGACTTTCGGTTCCAAATCTAGGTCCAAAATTTGATCACTGTTCTTAATAGATGTCCAACATCTGACAAATACACCTCCCGCAAAAAGTGATTTTAACCCGATGGATCATAAATACTTTTAAAAATTGTGTTTAGAAAGGTCCACTCTTAAGGACAAAAGAAAATTAGAGATTTTCACCAAAAAATTGGTTCTTCAGGCATTAACCAAATCTTCAAAATAACAGCGTTTCAAGTTTGACAAAATGACAAAAACAAATTGCACAAACGTTAAGTTTGACATGAATGGTTTGTGGCAAGGCCAGCTTCTTTGCGAGACCATGAATTATCGCCCAACTGCTCCAACTGGACAAAATGATGACTGTCCCGCAGTCGATTGACGAGTGTTTTTTATTTTGATTACATTGATGGTGACTGCGAAGTACGACTTGATTGATCAGTTTGTGAAAATGTCCTGGGGGTGGGTGGGGGGGGGGCACTATTATTGCCATGCAAGGAACAGACAAGGAGGAGGGGGTATTAAGGAAGAATGGCTTGAAGGTAAAAAAAGAAATTCTTCCTGCTAGCTCTCTGACAAAACATGGGGCATAACTGAGGACCATCCATTAGGACTATTTCCTCATTCGATTAATTCAAAGGGATAGTGTGGGATGATGCAATTAATTCTCCAATATATAAAAAATTGACAGAGACCTATCGGCCATGGGTTGTGACATGACACAATCACCGTCTAAATTTAGCCACTGATGTTGTTGTCAACAGGCCAAGGCTGCTTTGTAAGCACTCAACGTTTCCATTCTTATTTCCATCTTAAACTGTCTCCGCTGCGGCAATTTTACTTCAAAGAAGCAAAATTCCCTCAAGTATTGTTTCAAATTCCCCCTCTGTAGCATACAAAAACACGTTACCATCCAATCATCATGGATCGTTCAAATTCTCAGCAGTAACCGATCGTGCAAACTATCTACTGAATCTAGTTTTTATTTTGCTTTTAATTAAATACATTTATAAAAACCTCACAGAATTATCACAAGTTCTACCAGTTCACAAAATGCAGATTAAAAAAACAGTGCTGTGATTTTTCTTGGGTAAAGATTGACGGTTTTGATTATTGGCTGAACCCTTTAAAAGCAAACACCTCCACCCAGAATCCCCTCTCGCCGATGTGGAGGTGTTTTCTGTGATAGCACTATTTAGCTGCAGCTTAACTCCACTTCAGATATCGCTAGTGGCATAGTGCTATACAATTTCACCGTCTTATAAATTATGCAACAACATTCAACGTCGGTCAGGTCGTAGAAAAAAAAGGGCAAGGAGCCTGTATCGGATAAGCACAGGGTCTAAAATGCACTTCAGGTTGTACCCAGGCGTAATAATGAGTTTGCGCAACGTTACACCGAGTTAGAACAAGTTCCTGTTCGGTTGGTGTGAGAAATTAACGCACATAACACTCTGTGCCCTAAATTCATATTTCTTACACACGTCAAATCCACTGGCACTCAACGGCACTTGATTGCCACTGAGTGGTTCCAGCACGAGTAGACTCCTTGAAAATTCACTTTCTGTGTTTTAGGGAAGGTACTGTCCTGCACTTCGTGGGGAGGGGGGGGTTGGAGAAGTTCTGATGGTTGTAAAAGAAATCTGACTCCAGCAATCTCAGCTTATTGATTTGTGTCATTCACACAAAAGAAATTATGAAAAAGCAATCAGTAAAAACACAAACCCAAACTCTCAGGTTGCTGTCAACTTAGACAATTTGTCCGGAGATAAAAAATTTAAAAAAATGAAGATAAGTAGATTTGTACTTTTTTTTTAGCATTATTGCTGATACATGAACAATCCAGAGCAGGTTCCATTTTAAAAGAGCTGCGGTTTTTTTTTTGTTTTTTTTTTTGGTAAAGCTGAAAATGTTTCTTTACGTTCTGGCTTCTGCGAGATATAAATTAGAAAGCCGCCATCCAAACACAATTAACTTAGTATTTTCGGCTGGTAGCCTTTTGTGCTTAATAAAATCAGTCTGTGCTAAGGAAGTATTTGTGTGTATAACCACTAGAAAGTCGGCCTCTGAAATGGATGCAAGTGCACCAGTGTAGTACACATTATGTTTCACTAGGACAAACACCGACCCGTTCTGTTTTTTGTTTTTTCAAAACTTCCCTTCAAAACATTTTAGGGGTTGGGTCTCTCATTAATTTTAAGATAAATTTCAACAAAATAAGTGTGTTAACAGGCAAGGTTTTTTTTTTTTTGTTTTTTGTTTTTTTGGGGGGGGGCTTTTATGCAATAAAAAAAAATAATAAACGAAAAAATGTACATATCTTAATAACAACTAGTAACGAAAATGAAAGCAACCAAGAAACCATAATAAATAGATGGTTAACTTAAAAAATGCAAAAGCAAACGGTGCTCTGAAAAATTGACTAATGGAATTTGGTGAGGAGAGACGGTGAACAGCACAGTAATGTAATAACTAAATGCCTCGCGCAGTTTACTAATTTTCTGTAATTGTACCAATTACCTGAAGTCAGTCAATGTGAGGAGAGGTTCAAGAAATATTCAGGTTAGTCTAATGTGGTTAGTCATGCAAGGTTATCAGCAATCGTTATTATATTTAAAAAAAAAATATATTTTAGTTTTGCTCGTGACTTTATGCTGCTTTCTAGACCATCTTTCCAGCAAATAATGCATGTTTGTTGTGGAGCCTCGGTATCCACCAAACTGACGGTCTGATTTAGTAAAGTGGAAGTGTTATGCAGTGTCTGTGACGGTAAATAATATATGTGATTCTGTCAACTCCATTTGGCCGTCTTTTTCGAGTTTGCTTTGGCTCTAGGGTATCTGAGCTACATGCCCACCGATGGAGTAAAGTTCATTAGAATCTGATTAATCCATTCCCACGGGGCAGTCTGACTTCCCCGATCTATCAGAATCCCTAAAAGCGAGGTAACACATCACTAAATCATTTGTACTCTACTGATAGATATAGAATGTCCCATTGGTTTGGGGAAGGGCTCGTACTGATCTTCTTCTTCCATTAGTGGCGACAAATAATGAAGAACAGTTTCTGTTTTGTCAGAGATTTTGTGCAGGCTCGGCCTTGTACTGGTACATGTGTGTGCTGTTACAAATATTTAAATTTTCTGCGACATGTACGTACGTTAAAATGAGAACTGTATTTTTAGGGACTATTTTCTTGTACATAGCAGTACAGACTGTGCAAGTCTCGCATGCATCGAAAACGAGAAAACGAGTCGAACAAAGATTGGGGTTTTTTTTTCATGAAATCAAATCAAAATATTCTTTTTAAATTCTATTTATACAAAATTCTTGAATATCAAAATATCCATAGCAATTTCTTACAAATAGAATTTCAGTTTCACATGATATGAAATAATTTGCTAAATATAACACTAAAACAAAAGTAAAATTTGGATCAAGGATGCTTATTCGAAGCTATAAACCATCTAAGAATGTTTGAAAATTCATGATTTTTTTTTTTTTTTGAAACCCAATTAGCGAAACATGCCTGAATGTGTGCAACTATTACACAGGTTTTATGACATCACGAACGGCAATTGGGCAGAATTCTGAATTGTTTACGAGCAACCGGAAACTGAGGTCAAGTTTTATTCTCAGGTTTTCTTTGTTAATCTGTTATTTTACTTTCGTACATTTTATCACTTACTATTACATTCCTTACAACTCAATTTCCATGGTCATAAACTACGCTAAACTAAAGTAATTGATGAAACAAAATCTCGCCCACGTAAAACTCCATATGGGGTCGGGACCACAATGGTCACGGAAGTTCGAATACGCGCGAGACTTGCACAGTCTGTTTCAGCGGTAACAAACAGGGTAACACACCCTACGACTCTTGATAATAATAATAATAATAATAATAATAATAATAATAATAATAATAATAACTAGTTCTTATATAGCGTTTTTCACAAAAACGTCTCAATGCGCTTTACATTAGTGCCCTGGTCATTGGGCCAATAACATTCCTGTAATCTTTCTCAGCTCCCTGGGGAGTATACAGCCCCGAGCTGCCGTGGTGCTCCGAAGGCTTTTTCAAACACAATATATCAACCTCTACCCTCGCAGGTACCCATTTATACCCCTGGGTGAAGAGAAGCAATTATATAGTAAAGCATCATGACCGGGGTTCGAACCCACGCCCCGATGACTTGACCATCAGAACTTGAGTCCAGTGCTCTAGACCGCTCAGCCATGACACACTACGGTGTGGATTCCTTGGGTTTCTACTGTACATTGTACATGAATTACTTTAACGTGTGAATTTCATTTTTACTATCATAGGAATGGAAACTTTCGCCCTAGCCCAACATGCATGCCTAGCCAGTTACTAACCTCAAGGAAACTTTTGGCACGACCGAGGAACAGATTTTCGGGAGCAGTTGGGGGTTGTTTGGAGTGAAGCTTAACATGAAAGATGGTTATAAGATTGAGATGGACTTAAAAAAAAACAGGGGGTGGACCACACTGATGACACTGTGACCTACCTGATGTGCTGGGGAGTTGTCCGTCTTCAGCTCCTGATGGGTGGAGAACTGGACAAAGACAGGCTTGCCGTGTAGTGTAGTCGTGACTTGGTTGTAATACGAGATCATCTTTGTGGATTGGCCAACATCAGCAAGCTCTATAAACGCCTGATAGAAAGAACATTGAAGAGAGATATGTTTTAACGTGGACCCAAACAAATTGGAACACAAACTCGATCCAAGGCAAACAAGCCAAAGGGATCCACCTTCAACTTCAACTTACATTTTCTTCAGTTTGTTTTCCATACAACCAAGCAGAAGTTTCTTCTTCGACAAAGAAAAAAATCTGGCTAAGCAGAAACAGTTACCAGCCAACAGTCTACATAATACATACTGTATGACTGGCTCCCTGATAAATTTGTCTTCTTAGTTGCTAAATTCGTAAGCATTGCTTTTTTTACTGACAGTGTAACATAGAAAAAGGATCATGCATGGATTTTCATACACATCTAGCAGCTCTAGGGAGTTTGGATATGATTTATAAACATCTACGAGTGAATGCGATCAAGGACCATAGTTAACCACACTTCGACTAACTCTGATCGAACTCACGGTGTTCACCGATGGTTGGACTAGTTTAGTCCACTATTCGTGACCTATCCAGGTTGGTCGCATCGCTGGTTACCAATAGCCTAGGGGGACCAGTTATCAGAAAAGTGATAACGTTGATTTCTCCATTTTCTCACGGTCGCATGGCATGACACGACTAGAGTCCTTCACATTACGTACGTCGTTAACCAACCACTAGTTAACCATCGGTCCTTGATCGAACTTGCTCTGTATAGGAAGTCTACTCACCTGGCCTTTGTTTTTGATGCATAGGACCTTGGTGATGGTTCCGAACGGAACGCCTAGGCTGACCACCTCAGCTTCGTTCACGTCTGGTGCTAAGTTACGGATGTGAACCACCCGGGACGGGGGTGCGGCCTCCCTCTTCACCTGAGCAGAAAAAAAAAAAAAAAAAAAATAAATTGCAGGATCACAATTAAAAGTTGCGTAACATACCGACGCCCTCTAGTGGCAAACAACCTCCGTTCTCAAAAACCATCTGGCTTTGTCCGGCTGTGGCTACGGTCTGTTTACATTGCCGATGCATCCAACAGCCACAGCCGAAACCCAAGCCAATCCATTCAGGGAATAGTTGGGCTCAGGGGTTTCTTTCCCCTGCCTTTCACCTCGGCGTACCCCAGTTCGAGTCCCGCCCAGGACCCAGCGCCTTGCATGTGGACTGGGTTTTCAGTCCCTACTTGATTGCACAATATTCCACTTCTCCTACACGTGATATAGAGGGGGAAAAACAGAGCTTGACGAGTAAGAACAAATGTGGGCTCAACTCAAAGTCTAAAACAAAAAACCTTCTTTGTTAAAATTACAGCTTAAAATTTTGTCCGATTTGCATGATTCCCATTTGTGTTTCATGTACATAAATGAAATTCTCCAAACCAGATACAATTCCAATTCAAACCTTAAAATCAATGTTTCCACTGACCATGAACTTGTTCAGCTTTAATATTAACTGTGAAAACAAGCTCATCCTACAGTTAAACAAAAAACACACATTAAAAAAACACACACACACACACACAAAACCAACTTAATTACAAACTAAAAATAAACCAAACCCCAAAACGTACGAAACATTGCACAGAATCCTTCCTCAAGAGGCCGTTCTAATATTTAAACTCCAGCAAACCAACTGATGAGATCCAATTAGCCTGAGTTCCTCATTAGCAATCCATCATCGCCCCTAACAAGTCTCTTGTTCTGTTCAACGCTTAAAGGTAATGTCTTCCAAATTTATACAGCTCACACCTTGCCTGGAATTTCATTTCCCGGAAGGGCACGACTACTCTCCCTGAATTATAGAGGACTCATTCCATGCACCTTGCTTGTAAGGGCAAGGCGGTGTTTTTTCCTGGTTAAAAAAGGGCACTTCTATGAGAGAAAAAGAAAATATCTACTGGAACATTTCCATGGGGCACCAAGGCAATGACCAAGGCATGACTACTCTCCCTGAATTACAAAGTACGGATTCCATGCCTCTTGCTTGTAAGGGCAAGGCGATGTTTTTTTCTGGTTAAAAAAGGGCACTTCTATGAGAGAAAAAGAAAATATCTACTGGAACATTTCCAAGGGGCACCAAGGCAATGACCGAGGGAGGGGCATGGATGCATTTGCCTCTGTTGCTTCCCTGAGGTAATCAAGCCTGCAATATATTTGTTTTTACACTCAAGGTGTCCTCAAGGGTTTCACTGTTGCAGTCATCGAACCCTTGATTCCTCTCATTCAAGCAGATGATGGTACACCGATCGTTTACAACACTAGTCTGAACGCACAGACCATCATCGTGGTGCACCACAACAGTCAAGTTCCAAGTAGTGTACCGATTCTCATGGATACCAATTCTACTTTATCATAAACAGGGCCACGCTACACTATTTTTCCCCAGCCTCAGTTTGGTTTGAATGGGCCGTATTTTTGACAGCAAGAGGGCGCAATACCCAATTCCATTTTGAAAATACCAAAATATTTCAAAACATTAAAAATACAAATTTTCCAAGCAAATATCTTACCCTGATTACATTGTAAAACTGTCAATAAAAAAAAAAACAATACAATTTGGCCCTTTGGAGGCTACAAGAGGTATAAATAAAAAATTACAATTCACTTCAAAATTACAATTTTATGATAAGTTTGTACAACAATGGTAAATAAATGCGAGACAAAAAATCGATTTTGGTATATTTTTTCTACATTGAGAAAAGTAAAGGAACTTTCCTGAACCATCACTATTTTTTATTGCATGTGTACAAGCTGTACATTTTTTTATATTTTAAAAAGTGAAGAAACTTCACTGAGCTATCACTATTTTTTATTTTATTTGTACAAACAAAGCTGTACATTTTTTTTTTATATCTTACAGACGTGAAATCAAACTATAAGACTAGCATGAGTTTTTGATACTACCTTTAAAAACATGATTCCAGTATTGGTGATTTGACTGGTTCGGCCTTGTGGTTATGCTAATGTGTGCAACAGGTGGTAAGTGTATTTGAAAGCAGAGACAGGCAAGAACAAGGTATGGACACACTGCGGGTTTTGAAGTGGGAAAACCACAATTGAAACATATGTTGATGATACATCAATAGGAAAACCAGCCGTCGTTGAGTTTATCACACAGGAAGACGACTGACACAAAATGTGCGTGATTGACCGAAAAAACAATCGGGTCGGTTTAATTTAAGATTTAAATATATAAAGCAACCTGTAGAAGTATTCAATGTTATCATACACGGTCTTTTAGGGGGGAAACGTTATGGTCTCGGGGGAACAAATTTGCTGGGTTTTATCTTCCTCCTCAGGACAAACAAAGCACTTGGCACAATGTACATTATTGTCATTGTCTATGTGATCACACACTAAACCATTGGCGTAGAGTTATTCAAGAATTACATCATTAAAATTTGACTTATTTCAACCTTGGCAGTTATGGGGGGGTGGGGTGGGGGGAAACACAGGTGGGAGCACAGGACAAAACAGACATGAACAGCAGGCAGTAGACCGGGGAAACAAAAGGAGAAATATATGCATGTTATTGAATAGGGCTATTTACTAGGGATAGACACAGTTCGATGATGATGACTTCTTAGTTTCCAAATGAGACTCGGAAATGATACGAAGTTGACACCACGTCGATAAGCTCAAAGATTATATCAATTTCTCCTATTACATGTAGACACCGTACAACCAGTTGTACTTGTACGTACGTACGTACATGTAAAGGCCTTGAACTTAGATCTTGAATGGGGGTGCAGCAATTTTCCTCTGGTAAGGGGGCTCGTTTATGAGGAAAATTTAAAATTTGTATTGGATCTCTTTGCAGAGGGTACCACCAGCAAAAAGCACAGGGCACCACGGCAATTGCTGTGGGTGCCGTGGGTTTAAATTGAGGCCTGCATGTTCATGTACATTAATCCTCGCAACAGTACCCTGTCTGACAATTTTCATGCAACGAAATGACTATAATGTTTATTCATAACTATCCCAGACAGTTTATCCATTCTGATTGGTCGAGAGCATGTCATATGGGGGGGGGGGGAGGGGGTTTAAACGGCTGATAAAGACATGGCCAAGATTGTTCATATCACCAGTCAGCAATTACACTTACGAAGGCACTAATTTACACATAGAGCAATCCATACATACCACCGGTACTCACTGTAAAGCATATTTGCGCGCGTACGCGCAACCGTTGAGCATCACATGTAATTTGCCACTTTGAGAAATGGAGCCCGAAGACGTGACAGGAATTGAAAAACAAATTAAAAAAAAAAAAAAAAAGTGTCAAAAGATTTTCCTACATTATTACGCTTTTAAGAATGAGAATAAAAGAGTAGTGACTCAGTTTTAAACAGCCGTTTAAAACCTTGCAGGGTTGTGGCCTGTGGCTCGGTCCTTTATCACATGGCCACGACCCTGCCGGTTTTAAACAGCCGTTTAAGACCTCGGTCACCACTCTTTTATTCCCTTATTTGTAAGCCTTAATATTTTTTTTTCTTGTATTGTGTGACCAGCATCAAATAGCAGTTGGATTAAATGCACTATGATTGGTAGCTTGTCTGAAAGATTACTGTTTTATGAAGTTTGTACCAGAACCAATTTTTCTGTAATATATTTCCCTCAGAAAAATTGAGAAAACTGTATCTGAAAACCTAAAAAAAATAATAATAATAATAATAAATTAATTTAATTTTTTTTAAGAAGCCACAGCTGATTTCAGTTGTAACAACCAAAATTATGGATGTGTTTACACAATGAAAAGTGTGCACGGTTTTTCATTATTTTCTCCTGACTCGGACGACAGATTGAGCCAAAATTTCCACTTTTTTTTTTTTTCCCCCGTTTTATTTTTTCTCGTACATATTGAATCCGACAAAGTAAGAACACTGCACTTTCAGCTTTACCAATCCTGTATGGTGCTTTTAAATGCAATGCATGGATCAGCAAGGGGCTTGGAATAAATTTGAAAAAAATAATAGTTGTCAAAAAATCTATTCACAAAAAAAAAAAAGAGAAAAAAAAGGGGGGGAGCATTTTCACAGCAATTCTGTATTTTCCCCACACAGGAATAGTCGGAGCGCTGTACACGTGTACAAAAAGTCGACGCATGAATAAGCGAACCATATGGATCTAAAAAAAAAAAAAAAAAAACTGGCAGGTCACGGATCATTGCACAATTTCTCTTCGTTGGCGATCTGAAATTTTGATGGCCACTGAGTGAGAGACCTGGATAATTCATCATGAATAAAAACTACACCGCTGATAATCCAGCGTCTGAAAATTGCAGTGGGTTTTGGAGCTCGGTACACTCTTTAAGGGTACATCTATTTGAAAGGAAAAATGATTAATGGATGACGAACGAAATGAGAGCACGGACAAAGGAAAATATTGTCTGCTAAATGTATATGTATGGTTTGGTCGGCTGTCCACAAACGATCCTTTATACATGCATGTAGGCAAATGGCCAACGAATTCTTAGTTCATAATACCGTGGGAGTTTTTTGTTTCCCCCCCCCCCCCCCAAAGTTACCCTATTGTTCAAATATCCAATTTATTGTATGTGGGATGAAAACAGGTTAAGTGAATTTCAAGATTATAACAGAAGCATTTAATTTATTTTTATATTTATTTATTTATTTATTTTTTTTTGGGGGGGGTCCATTCATTCTTTATCTAATTGTCCAATCGTCCAGAGGGAATCCAGTTTATTTCTGACAGTATTTGAAGGGGGATAGTTTTAGTTTCTGGTAATACTAAGTGCAATTTCCGCTAAACCCGATTGAATGCACAGGTAAAATGTGCAACCACCGTCCATTCCAATCTTGCCGCGGAATGGTCAAGAGACTCTTGAGAGACACAACATAATGTAAGGTGGCAGCAGACTTATTTGCTAAGTCTATTGTTCCTTAAAAAATTTACCTCATTCCCAGAATTGTGTAAACAACGGGACTGAAGCAATATGTCTTGTCGACCATTGTTAAAAGGTGCTTGTTCCGTTTCTTTTGGCCATTTATCTGAATGTCAATGCTAGGTTCGGTCAATGTGTAAAATCACCTTGCCAGAGTATCCAACATGTGTATACTGGCAAGAGGGTGCCTTTTTATATTTGAATAATCTCAGTTTCTAAGTGGGTATAAGAAAAGGAATCATGCTAAAAGCCCCCATAGACCTTACATTTGTTGATAAACAAAGCGCCCCGGTTGGCATGGTCGGCCAAAGTTAGCAAAACATTCAATCCTTTTGACAGACGTTGTGACCAAATTCAACATTATTTGCAGTCAAAGAAAATACATCCCATTATTGGTTGGTTTGTTTCCAACAGATTCAACACCATTTTTGAATATCTGTGTAAACATTTTTACAATCTGTGATAGTCTGTTTTTGCTTTGCTCAACAAGACTTCAATGTTTTGCTACATTTGGCCAGCCATACCAAACCAGCACGGTTTGATTATCAACAATAAAAATGCCTCTAATCGGCAAAGCATCCTTACGGAAATGTCACACCAACTTGTGGAAGCCAGTTGCAGCTACTAACCACACCAGAGACACCAGGGTGAACCCCCTTCTCTTAGCGATAAGTGTTTCTAGGTTCTTTTATGTGCATTGATAGATATTGATACAACCCGCGGGACCTACAGCTTTACATCCTATCCGAAGACAACAGCCACAACCCAAGCCAAAGACGTGCAATTTGGACATCCACCTTAAGTACTACTTACACCATCAAATATTGTTGAGAACACACCTTTCATGGAACTCCTTCAAGGTAAACAAAGCAGTGTAGACTGTGAAGGAGGTGTATCAACCCAATGTCAGTAAATGTCACAAGTTGACATCCCCCTCTAAAAATAGTCATCATCCCAACGGGCACAAGGCTAAATGTAGCCATCTATAGAGCGGTGCCACCGTCTACCTTTCAGTGTATTTGCCATAACACAATTCAGGGTACCAGGTAGGAGCAAGCCTTGTCCCTGTTGCCATGGCGCCTCCCCTCTACACAAATGTAGCCTTGGAGATACAAATAATGAAGTAATAAGCTCGCCTCCTATTGTGGTAATAAAAGCCACATTACGGTTGGGAGGACTCGTGAAAGATGCCATTGGCAGGCCGTTTAGAAGCGAACCCATTAGGAAAATGGCCTCCCTTATAGAAAGTGCATGTAATTACCATTAGGCTAATGGTCATACACGCTAATCACACATTCATTAGTAATGAATTCAATACTTCATCAGCGACTTTGTAATCTGCGACAGAATGGGAGAGCTCAAATGTCAAGATGGCTGACCCATATTGCAGGCTGGGGTACAAATTGACATGGTTCTTCTCGTCTCAGCATAGATTCCTGTCTTCGGACGAGCCTCATTTCATATTCTTTAATTTGCTTGTAAAAAACGCATTAGGTTAAAACATGCAGTTGTGTTTACGATACATAATGTACAAGTATCGCATTTTTATTTATTTCCCCCCCCCCCCCCCCCCCCCCCCCCGTCATTAAGTGGTTTGTCAGATGGCGCTATTGTCCGATGAAATTAATGGTGCAATAATGATGATTCATTCAACACACACACAAGTTCTGAAATTGCACAACTTAATCTATTTATCACTCCTCTCGAAAAATTTGACAATTTTCCTAATAGGCAGGTGCTCCGGAGTATTTGCAGACACATTTCCGAATGTGAAGGTGAGGAACAAGGCCTGTTTATCGTATCATCTAGAGTGATTATCGTGTAGGAAAATCTACCCAGCAATGCGACCAAACTGGGAGTGAAAATTTGGGTCTGGTGCCCTTCTCAGGAAATCAGTAATGAAGGATTTGCGAAAGAGGCACCTGAGAAAAGATAGGTCTTTTCGAATTAATAGTGGCTACAGCTGGATCACCACGTTAACATGCCTTGAAGCACAGGCTGCCCTTAGGAACAGCCACAGCCATAGCCTTAGCCACACCTGAGAAAGATGGCCGCACATTCGTTCCTTTTTTGTCATCGGAACGAACGTGCAAAGAGTGTTGCTACCAATGACAGCCAACACAGAACATGTACATATGTTCACATCTGGAAACACTTTTCTTGAAATTTACGAACCGTGATGCACTCTCACTGACAACCTTCAAGCTCTACTTCGCGTTTTGTCACAATTTCTCCGTTTCAAAAATTAGTCTCATGTTGTTTTGATCCTCACTCTTAATTTTCTCTTCTCCATGAGTCGTTTTTTTGATTAGAGATCCTTTGTAGCGGAAGTAGGTCTCGTTGTGAAACAAACAAAAAAAGCTTCTGGGAGTGAAACAAAAAGAGAGAGAGAGAGAGAAAGCAACCATCGATCCGCAACCATGATTTATTCCAACGGATTTAGCCTTCACCCGACCCAACTAGACGTCATTTCTCTTTCAAACTTCTGCCTGGAATATCCATTTCTCCAGTTACAAATTGCTTGGATGCAATTAGGAGAGGGGATTCGTGTACCCATCCAGCCAGGGCGGACTTGGCCACTGTTTAATAATACAACCAGTGGGCCGTGTTGGGCCATATAATACACTTAGAATAATCATCGCAGCGGGTGCTTTTGTAATTTCTTGCATGGCCGGGTCTGGGATCGGATTAATTTACACCGGCATGGCCCTTGTTACAGTTTCTGAGAGAGAGAGAGTGTCTCCAGGAATCCGCACCGTGTGAGTAGAGGGTTGTTATTGAAGTTCCCCGAGAGATCTGCAATCAATCGGTGTGGATACCTGGGAGGGCTTGTGGGAACCTGGGCGCAATTTCATGGCTCTGCTTACCACGGAATTCAGCGCTTACAGCCCCAGCTCAGCATTGGTAAACTGACTGTAAATGCCTTCCGTTCTTTGCACAAATCAACGTACATGTATATGCAATAAAAACCAACCTGTGAAACTGTCAGCTAATTTCATTGCTTCATTTTGCGAGAAAACGGTAAAAATGCATTTCACGTTTTTGTACGCATTGCTACAGGCAGTTTTCGTCTCACTGAGACGAAAACTAATTTTGGATCTTGTTTCATTTATTATTTAAAAAACGATAACACTTCAGGCAGAAATATTTCAAGGACAGTTTTCTACCATCATTATCTTTATACCATGTACGGTATATGTAAATCTTGTGAACTCATGTTTTTCTTCTTACCATTGTTGAGCTTGGGCTTTAAGTTCTGTGGAACTATTTGCTCTAAAGGCTCCATGAGCGCAGAATTTCACGGTAAGCAGAGCCATAGAAATTGACCCAGTGTAGAATTCATTCCTACATTATGATTGCAGAATTGTTTTCCCATCAAAATCCTCAAATTTATACAAGTTTGAAATTGAGAGAATACAAGTTCAAAGGAATGCTACATCACTGGTTTCTGCAAAAGCAATTTTTTTTTCTCAAATCCTCCAGTTTTCAATACCTCCAAAATTTGTCTGGTTCTTGCTCTTGACTACATCTAATCTGTGAGAATTTTCGCAGGGTGACTGTCAAAATTCTGTCAGGAGTTTTTGTGCATGTTCCTACATGGTGGTGCTTAGTTCGATTTGGCAAATCCAACAAGTACAAATAGGAACTCCGCGACAATTTACTTAGACTCTTTTCATCAGATTATTTACCTATCATACCCATTTACTTCCAACAGAATTGTCCATAACGTACATGTCTTTTCCACCCGGATAACGAACTCAGCTTGCAGGCTGACACGTAGCACAATACCAAACTCAGAGAACAATGAACAAAGGGCTCAGTAATTATATGTAAAGTGGATTGCCAACAGTGGGAATGGCATGAGTGAGCGGCCATGAGACATCTGGGAGTAAATGTAGCTCATTAAGAGTGAATATTATATATTTTATATTTATTTCATTTCACGGGCAGTTAAAAAGGGCTTGGTAATACTGGATATCGAAAACATTTGTAAAGGAATAATTACTGTATAACGTTTGTGCCGCGGCCGAGCTGCCTAGCGCACAGGTCTGGTGTTTCTGATCAGCAGAGTGTGGGTTCAAGTCCCAGTCTCGACACTTCCGTCCTTGAACAAGACACTTGACCATTATTGCTTGATCCTTTGAATGGTGCATAAAGACGTAAAACCCATGTGTATTGTGTGCAATGCACGATAAAGAGCTAAGTACATTTATCGCTAAGAGAAGGGGGGGTTTGCCCCGTTGTTTTCTGGCATGTCGGCTGCAGGATACACAACAGCACCTTGTAAAAACCCTAAAAACTGGGTCTCATAATTGCGTACCTGAGCGCCTATTTGTTGCAGAGACAAGCGCTCACTAAGTGTGATTTGTAACAATCTCCAAGGTTCGAATCCCACGGGAGTAGCCTACGGATTTGTAAAAAAACATGGGCCGTAATGGTTCGAATCCTACGCAGGATCGAATCCCACACCTGCAGCCTGTTTCCCACAGGACTCGAAAGGACAGTGCTTATCACACATCGGTGTGAGGGTAAAAACTTATACAAGAGGTGGTCTACCTCCATGTTTGCATGTCTGGTAAGAAGTATTGCAAGTGAGCAATGTCATTGCTTTAGTTTTATCATTTACAACACATTTGTTCGCTGATTTTTCCAGGTCCCACCTACAACAGGGAATTTGTAATTTGTACCGTCTTTTTATCGACATCGTGTATCCTTCTCTAATCGCAGGCTGGATCCACGTTCTGATGTAGAAGCTTTCGATGGGTCCCATGTGCATCTTAACTTAATGCCTTCCAGTGTGAAACCAACCAATGGGTTGACCCCCAGGAGACCCTAGGGTGTTCAGAACAATCAGTGAGGTTCTTCCTCACTTCCTGTAGAAAGAGATAATGTCCCTGTAACCCTGTGCTGATTTTCCCATCAGATAGAGTGCTCTGATTAAAGGCACAGGCCGTCGAGAAAAGTAGAGCGGAATCTCATTATTTTGAATTTGGTATTTGAGTCGTGGCCATGGGTTCTTTTGCCACAGGCTCGTTTGCCACAGGCTCGTTTGCCATGGGCTCTTTTGCCTTGGGCTTGCTTGCCATGAGCTCTTTTGCCTCTTTTGCCATGGGCTCTTTTGCCATGGGCTCTTTTGCCTTGGGCTTGCTTGCCATGAGCTCTTTTGCTTCTTTTGCCATGGGCCTGTTTGCCATGGGCTCTTTTGCATTTGGCTCTTTTGCCATGGGCTTGTTTGCCTTGGGCTCTTTTGCCATGGGCTCGTTTGCCATGGGCTCTTTTGCCACTGGCTCTTTTGCCATGGGCTCTTTTGCCTTTGGCTCTTTTGCCACAGGCTCTTTTGCCATGGGCTCTTTTGCCTTTGGCTCTTTTGCCATGGGCTCTTTTGCCATAGGCTCATTTGCCACGGGCTCTTTTGCCTTTGGCTCTTTTGCCACAGGCTCTTTTGCCATGGGCTCTTTTGCCACAGGCTCTTTTGCCATGGGCTCTTTTGCCTTTGGCTCTTTTGCCATGGGGTCTCATAGACCACCAAGATGGCCCCGTAGGTAGAGGCCGTTGAAATTCTTTTTAGCAGCTGGTACCGCAACGATTTCCAATAGATGTTACATTTGCATCGGGGATAAAGAATATTATGTATGTTTTACCCATACGCCAATGTGTTTAAGCACTGTAGTATAATCGGATAACTATATCATTGTATCGACTAATGAATGTACATATATAAATAAATATATTCAAATGTATGTAAATGTTTGCAAATATTTGCAAATGTATATTTAGAATCATAAAAAAAGCAAACATGAGAAGGTGTTTTTTTCCCTCTCTCTCTATTCTGGATTGCAATCCAAAAGTATCCCAACAATATTTAGAAGTTCTGATTGTTAAAGGAACAGGCTTAGAAATTTCACTCAATAAAGAAGCAAAGTCATGTTTCTTGAGCGAGAAAAGGCACTTCCATCCATTGAATATATAATCTGTAGGTCCTAATGGGGCATTGTGAAGGGGGTGCAAAGGCCAAGACAGGGGGGCAACAGAGATGGTCTCTGAGATAGCCCTTTCGGGAGCTGTTCTTTTATCAAGTTTAATTTTTCTTTTCCTTTTTTCTTTTTTTAAATGCTAACTCTTTAGTTTTCGGAGCTATTGCTACTATCAGTCCCTGTGCAGGTTGGATAAATCTTGAAAGACAAACATTTAGTATTAAGGACTGACATCTGGACCTCTCCATACCCACCCTGACCAGGAGGGAACCAAACTGGGTCAATTTCATTCCAGATCAGGAGACTACAACAATGGTTGGTTGGAGACAAGTGGTTACAATAAGGTCGTTGAGAAGTAACACCATAAGAGCATAGCCGAATACTCAAATACTCAAATTACCTGCATGATTGCGGCCATGCAGCCTTAGTGGAATCATTCCGTAGGGTGTGCGGCTTGTTTCTTTCCAAGTGTGTGCATCTTATTTCCCTGTGGCTATGCGGCTTGGGCAGTGCAAGTTATTATCATCAATCACAAGTCATTGTTGTCCCTGCCAGGTAACACTGTCCCATCATTCCACTTTGGATCACCAGGGCCGTGGAATCAGAGTAGTATTTCTCCTACTATTTCTCTTTTTCTTTTTTAATTCTGAGCTGATAATCTTCAAGTCCCCCCACCTCCCCCCCCCCCCAATGTAAAATGCCAAAATAATGCATTAAAAAGCGAAGGTGTTTTTTTTGTTAAAGTATCGGCTTCCGAAATGGATGACAAGTGTATTCCCCTAGAGCTGGATTGAACCATTGCCTGATGAAATGTAGTTATTAAGGAGAAAAGGACTTCTTAGGACCTCGACCTCCTGGGATATGGATTACATGTACACTTGAAGTCGATGGCTGTACTCAGACAAGAAGAGACAGTCAGCGGTGAACTGAGGAGAAGTGACTGGAGTGCAGTAGAAATAAAGACTTCACCCTTGACTTGAGAAACGGGCAGCAACATTCCATTTGTTTTGGGTTTTTGTGGGTTGTTTTGTTTTTTTGTTTTGTTTTGTTTTTACGAAAAGGTAAGTTGGCACTTAAAATAAGATGTTTCATCCAGGTCTGATTGCTTTGTTCTAAAAACGGCAAGGGCACCAAGGCATTTTCTCTATGAGGAAATTGTACATTTCTATTGGAACACTTCAAGGGCAGTAAGGCAATGACCAGGGGCAACGGAGGCAATTGCCTCCGTTGCCTTCGTGTGAAGTATCAGGCCTGTTTATCACTGTGCTTGATTTCCTAAACAGGGTAGATTTTATTTTAAAGGGGCTGTTTCAAGCCCCATAATCTCGGACTAAAACTTTACTTCGAAGCCACTGGGTAAGAGTTGGCGGTGGGTGGGCCGGGGGCCAATACCCCACATGCGCTTTACGACCAACTTACCATTTTGTATGCGAATTATTTAAATGTCAACAAATACGGGTTGAGGTAAAGATATTTTGGGTGTTTAAGAATGTCGGGTGTCAAATCGAAGCTTATGACTTACTGAGTGTAAATAATACTTCTAGGATTTTCTGAGGATTACCAAGAATGGATTACTAGGAATGGATTACCAAGAATGGATTACTAGCCATGGAAACATAAAGCGCTGTTTATTGTTCGGCGATGGCGTCGCGTTGATAAAATCAGCTTGTAGGGTCAACCTTTATATCAGCTTGCGGTTGGCAAAGAGTTAATGAAGACTTCAATTGTTGACAAGAAATTGTTCATATTGGTAACTGGAGGAGGGAAAATGCACCACAGATGTGGGGGAAAAAATAGGGAAAGTTGCCAAATCTGTCAAACTTCAATAGTAGTAAACTTTTTCCGAACTGTAGAAAATGTTGCCAGCGTTGCGGCTTTTCTTGGGAACAGTTATAACTGATCGGAATTGATAGTACGGAATTGAACTGACAAAATAGAACAGTGCTGAGTGCACTGGAACAAGACAGCAGGATATAAATGATTTCCTATCCATGGATACCGTATGGGAAAACAAACCCAGAGAGTGAAAGTAGTAAACACTGATGAGGATATAACGTGTTTCATTGTTAAAGTGGACCTTTTTTGTCAGATAATGTTGAAGGGTTTTTTTGTTTTTTTTATATATATATAACTTCTTTTTTTTCTGGAAAAGCCAAAATAAACTATGGTTATGTATTGATAGAGTTGTAACGGATGAGGAAATCCTTACCCTGGATCATATTGTTATTATAAAACAAAAAACAAAACACGGATGTGAAAAAAATAGGGATAGTTATCAAGTCTTTCAAATCTCCAATTTTAGTTATCTTTTTCCGAACTGTGAAAATATGACAGCTGAACTCTGTTATTATTATTTTGGCATTTTTATGAAAACTATTGTTGCTGGCCATAGACCCAGAGGCTGTTGAGCACACTGCTTCTCCACATGACTTTTACTGGATCATTTTATTACACCAATATACAAAGCTGATGCAATTTATAATAATGCAATACTATCAAATATTTTTTTAAAAAAACAATGGGAATTATGTATTCCTTTGGGTAACCACTTAGTACAGCTAACCATTGTTACTGGTAGCATTGCGCATGTACGGTATGCTCCACGATGCAAAACAGAAAGAAAAGCTGTTGGAACAAATGACACAGAATAAAAACCAAGCCTGTTTGTTAGCAGTGATGTTAAGAATACTACAACTGAAAAACATCGTCCTTCTCCCTCGATGACCACGGATTCTCATAAAGAAAACTAATTCATCGGTACTTTTCACAGAACTGTATGTTTTTACAGTGGTTCGTTCAATTTTCAGGCCCGATGCTACACGGACGCAATGGAGGCAATTGCCTCCGTTGCCCCTGGTCATTGCCTTGGTGCACTAGAAATGTTCCAATTGAAATTTTGTATTTGCTCAATATAGGTGCCCTTTATCAAGAAGAAAACGCCTTGGTGCCCTTGCCCTTTCAAGAATGAAGCAATCAGGCCTGATTTTGCATAAAAGATTGTGGGGTTTGGCAGGTGTTGCCCTCGACTTTTTCAGTGACTGGCCAGCAGGGCCAGTGAGCTTGTCATTATAAATTGTCTGCCAGCTTTTTCACTAGTCCCAAATTTCATGTCAAATAGAGTTGCTCTTCAACACTGAACTAGCCAGCCAGACCACTGGGAGAGAATTTTGACTGATCCTCACCAGGGCCCAATTTCATAGAGCTGCTTAAGCACAACAAAATTATGCTTACCAGGGTAAGGTTACCAGCCAAAATAACATGGCTCGTGTACAAAATGTGATTGGTATCCTGCTTCTGTTTCCATAGCACAGAAATTTGTTAAGCAATATTTTCTGCTTAAAGCAGCTCTATGAAATTGGGCCCTGGTGTTCTAACCAGCATTGTGCCAGTGGACCCACTGTTAAGGGAGAATGCTGGTACAACGTACCATGTGAGTCAAGCTGGAGGGCAGCTTATTGACCCCCCCCCCCCCCCACGCACGTCACACACGCGGCGACTGTGCCACGCTCACCATTTCGGAAGTCAATAGGTGTACATACATGTAAACGCAGCATCCCCTAGAATGCGCACAATACTGCATAACACACAGGGAGACACTGACTTCCAAAATGGCGCAACCAAAGAATATTGTTGATGATGACGTCACGTGAATTGGGCCAATAGACACTCTGTGTTTTTAACTGATGATGACATTAAAAAAAAAAGTATTCTTGTGACCGCTGGACTGATCATGCTCTCCAATTTGCAGAAAATTTTGAAGAACTCAACAGCAAATTTCTGGCCTAAATTTCCAGACTGCATTTTTTGTTTTGTTTTATTTGTTGTTTCACTTTTCTTTTCTTTTTTTCTTTTTTCCTCTCCATTTTTTCTTTACTAGTTTCCATGCTCATCCGAGGGATAAATGTACACTGACTAGACAGACATGACAAGACAATGTAGGTTTTCAGGCATGCCGATGGTAAATTATTTAGCACTATGACAATATGCTGATGGCTCATGATAACCCGTACAGGCAGATTATTCAACAAGTGACTTGTAATACATACACGTTGGTACTTTTTGCAAGGCAAGGGGGAGGGGATTGAGGGGGTGGGTGGGTGGGGGAAGGAGTCTAGCACCTGAGACACACAAACAGACAAGATTACAGGAAAAAATATAATAAGAAGGAAAAAAAAAACCCTTGTTACCTTTTTGGCATCGTTAATGGGTGAATCACCTCCGCCGAAGGTAGAGGCGAGGGGATTAGTGGAGGTACCGTTTGGCGTGAACAACTCATCTGAGCCTCGCTGTGGTGGTGGACGAAGAAATGGAACGAGCGAGTGTAACGAACGAGCGTACGCACGTACAGGACGGAGGTGAAGAAGAGAACCGAGAGGAGAAAAAGAAACAAAAGTGGAGAAAAAAAAATGCGGCAAGTCAGAAGAGGGAAGTATGAATGGACAGAGGATGGTTAAAAACGACGTACATGCAAATGGACCTCGCCCCAAAACATTTCATAGCAACACACCGGTGAAATCAAGCAGTTTTTCAATGTTTTGTTGACAAAAATGATCAGATTATTTAACTTTTTTTGTTGTCTGAACAATAGGACGATTGTCGTCTTGTTCCACGATTTTCGTAGAAAAAAAGAATCTGTTTAGCTTTGCTGACTGATGATAAAGGAACAGAAGAAAAAAACGCTGTCACTTTAATTAAATTTAAATGACAGGCAATAAAGGCTTTCAATGAATCAAAATTTCGTCCAATTTGTCCTTGGCACACATCATGCGCATGATTAAACTTTTGCAGTATTATGGCAATTTATTAACACCGCGATTTTTCTTCTTGTTTTTTTCATGGGCGCTAAAATATTTTGGAAAAGGTCCATTTCAAATGTAAGAATATTTTAAGCATAAAAGAAACACAGTTGAATAAGTTTGTATTTAGGGTACCATAACCAATCCAGTCAAACAAAAACAGTGATTATCCTACAGCGACTAACACATAGAAAAAGTGAATTTTCTGGTAGTTATTGTGGTCAATAACTGCATAAATAATAACACATTAAAATGGCAAGAGATGTCCACCCCCTCTGCGCAATGGAATGCCCCAACGAAAGCATGATTTCCTACACGTATGGGAGGAGGATGCAAAACAATGTGCGACCAGCAGGGGTGTGTGATAGAATAACATCAAACATAATGTAGTATTAAAAAAGCACGGGGCAGGGGGGGGAAAACAGCTGTGATGAAGAAGGGATATAATTAATCAAAAATCCAAACTACAAGAACATGCAAAATAAATGCAGCTTTTTACGTCTGAATTCGTGCAATGATTGGTGTTAACGAAAAAGGATGAAACTTTTTTTCACTCTCTGTCTCGGGGAGAGGGGGGGGGGAAAAAAAGGTCAAGAAATAGTTTTCGAGAGGTTGACCAAGTTGAGAGTAGAGTTGATGAGGGACACCAACAGCGCTTTGGTTACATAGTATTTGAAGACGATAATTAGTGAAGTTTTTTAATGGAGCAGAGAGCGAGGGATTTCACAACACAAATAAATAAAAACTTTTGGAAGAGAGGACGGGGGAAGTTTGATGATTTAACTGCGAGACACAGTCCAATGGCCATTTCATTATGGGAAGGGGCTTTTTTTTTTCAGGAGACTCCATTAAGCAGACATCTTTGTTTTATGGCATCACTTTTATCAAAGCTTCAGTGCGGAGAACATTTCCACCAACCTCCTAACAAGCACAATTATTTGCACTCTACGCACACACAAAACAAGTTAGCAATATCCACATCTGTGCTACATTAAAACCCTGTCTCCCTTGAGTGACTTACTAGGATCCTTCCTCACTCTGACAAAAATCTAACACCATGTGGTAACTCAACGTCCTGTTGGACTCTTGATAATGGTGGTATGCCTGATCCCATGTACAGCGAGATCAGTTTAGAGCGGGGACCAAAATTCAGAATTTAAACAAAACATGCAGTTGGATTTTGAAGATTTGGGCCTGGTCAGGGTTAATGACTTTGCTTTCAACTGCAAGGCACTCCAATGGTTTGCATATATACATGTAAAACATCATTTTGATAAAAAAGTAACAACACTGGCCAATGGCGTCTTTTAATTGTTGTTTCATTTATCTATTTGTCTGGGTTTTTTCAGTTACTTTGTTATTCCTTTCAACTCTCAAAATCATCAGTTTTATTATGGGGGAGGGAGGTCACTTTGATATGAAATGATTTCTCAGATAAATTTAGCACATTTAACAAAAACAAAAAAAATGTATAATAAAAAAATTTAAAAACATATCTCAGGAAGGAGATGATAAATACCAAATTTATCTGGGCTTCTCATGTACA
The DNA here is from genome assembly GCA_911728455.2 of Marthasterias glacialis. Classification (NCBI taxonomy): domain Eukaryota; kingdom Metazoa; phylum Echinodermata; class Asteroidea; order Forcipulatida; family Asteriidae; genus Marthasterias; species Marthasterias glacialis. The sequence continues at coordinate 6,793,328 of OU452225.1, read as the reverse complement.
CTACACATCGATTCTGTTTTAGAACCGATAACGTACCTTGTCCAGTTTCCCACCTGAATCCAAGTCTCGCCAACTGTAACGAGATCTTTAGTATTCCTAATCAAAACCGTAATCAACCAAGACAAGATTCCAAAGTGGAAACAGATTCAACAAGTGGTCTCCTCAGACTCCTTTGTATAGCCCCTTCCAATTTCACCACGTCTTTTCATTCGAGGAATAATCACCATCATGCATCGCCCTCCCCGAGAAGAAAAAAAACCTCTCCTCAAGGATTGCCTACCAATGACCACCATTGTAAACCTCCGTCAGCTTCTCTTTTTGTCCATCACAAAGCCAGGGGGGGAATTTTATTTTTATAATGTTATATAATCCATCCCCTCCGTACGGATACTTAACGAGGTACGGTAACAGCGTTACCATATTTGCAGATCAGACTACAAAAGGGCTGAAATTCTCAAGGGGACGGCAAACACAGCACGGGTTCTCTACTTCTCATTCTTGCGTCCTGAAAAGCACAGGATTTTAATTTGATTTGCTTCTTATGTCTTGGGACTGAGGGAACATTTTTTCCACAGACGCGTCCTCTGCTTACACAATCTAAGTGACATTAGAAGGACCTTCAAAAGGACGAGAGTAGATCCAGGGTCTCTAGTAGGCACGGAAGGCCAAATCCAGACCAAATCTTAAAGGGTGATGCAAACTAGTGAAATCTACTTCCAAGTTGCACAGTGCTCATGTATCCAAACATCAAATCACTGCTCAAAATACCCACTAGACCACTGGCACCAGAGTCCAGTATTTTTAACAAACAGTAGCCCCCCCCCCTCACCCCTAACCTCACCCCCACCCCAATTTACTGAACCCCCCCCCCTACCCCTACCCTCACCCCACCCCAATTTACCCCAACACAAACTTTTGAAGATTAACTAATTTTTATGCTTGAGATTTTTCAATTGTGATCATGACCCTCCCCTTAAAATATACAAAAAGAGAAAGAAATACTTTTGGGCTTGTAAACAAAATTGATTCTGGTTTAGTGAAAGTTCTGAGCTACAAGATAAATATGATCTAGTGGAGATATTCTTACATGTTATTCATTATTCCAGCCCAGCAAATCACTCATTTGCATATATACATAGATCCAATACAACATTAGCCCCCTCCTCCTCCTCGCATTAACATAATCACAGGATCTATAATCCAATCTAACCAACAAACAGTCTCGACAAACAGCCTTCAAACGGTTACTATGTGATGTAGTTGTCTGCTACACAACGGCGGAGCAGTAGACAAAAGCTAGCTTTTAGTAACACTTCACTTCCTCTATTGTTATGGGTCGGCGATTCACAATAATACATTAGCATTCCCCATTCAATGGTTAAGTAAAGCATTTCCCTCCACAGTACCACAATAACTTCCACAAGCACATGGTAACACCGTTGTCCCGCAAACACCCAAGTACAGCTGGGCATGTCTCGAGAGAACTCCTTGATGAAGATAAAACCATAAGCTTAGGATTTGAGGAGATTACTGGGCTGACCCTGGGTTTAATTATACAGTAGAAATCTGTGAGGGGATAAGCCAGAGTGAGGATCCTTTTGAAGTTTCACTAAACGTTGACGCGCATACACACCTAGACCCAGAGACCTTTTTATCTGCCATTCAAAGCAATGCAACCATACTGAGACAGGAAGGGGAAATAGTCTGGCCCATTTTATAATAGGATAGTATCAGTATTCACTACTGGAATTGCACATCAAGAACAAGACAGCAGTATTAACCTTTATACAGGTCTTTTCAATCAGGATCCTGAAAGAGCTATTTATAGCCATGTGACCACACTGAAGACGCAAAGTTAAATAGCCTGGCCCCTTTTTTGACAAGTTTCAATACTCATTATTGTAATAGAATACTGGATATTTGACAATTGACAAGCTTGAGCATAAAACATACACAATGACCCTTTTCGAAACCACGGCTTCGGCTTTGACTCTGGCTTAGGTTCCATTAGCTTGTTTGAAGAACGTGCATGATTTAACATTAAATGATAGAGCCTAAGCCAAAGCCTGATCCAGAGCCGAAACCAAAGCCCCGGTTTGGAAAAGGCCCAAAGTATCAGTGTAACACCAACAGACACAAAACATTATGAACCGAGCTTGCGCTGCATCTTCTTGCAACTTCTATCATTTTGTCGCAAAGCAGGTGGGAAATTGTGGTATGACAGGGGAAGTCAACTTTTACACAGATCTATTCTTGGCACATAAATCAAATACCAGTCTGCTCTTTACTGAGCAAGGTTTACCTATAACCCATGGACAGGCTAATGCATTACGGTTAATACTCATGAATTTTAAGGGATTCGAACAGGGTACTCGCCACTGTGCACCACTCAATGGTCTAGTGGTTATGACATCAGCTCTGGAATGCGGGGGTTGTGAGTTTCGAATCCCTCCTGACTACCTGTTGATCCCCCTCCCCCCACCCACCACGCAAGACAAGGAAAGCACTGAGTATAACATGCTTATCACATATGGGTGCAAGGGTAAACCAATATTATATTCTTTAAATCCCTGATCCAATCAATTACATCAATTCAATTTTAAGGTCAATTTGCAATTGCAATGACCGAAAAAACAAAACAAAAAAAAGCTTAATTCAATAATCAACAAATACCAACAAGTAGGCCTACTTCAAATCACAAATGAAGATGAAACTTTAACAAATGGGCCCACCAGTGAAAATCAAATAAACAAAGGCTGTGCAACAGGACATCAAAAACCTATGACGAAAAAGACATGCCCTATATACACATGTCATTTCCAGACGTCATTGTCAACCAAAGTTCCCTCCACCAACAAAAGAAACGGGAAACCGTCCGGAAGAATCCCGCTGAACATGGAAATTCACTCAAACCATAATCAAAATCCCCGCCTTTACATCATTAAGGATTGGTCGATGGCAAAAATCAAACCCTATTTACCTAGTACTCAAGCACACCCGCTAATGTATGTTCCCATATCTTTAGTACATACATTGCCAAACACAGCGCTTACACACGCAAACAAATCTAATCTCATGAATCTACACACAGTGTATAGCTACGTGGGAATCTGACCACTCTCACTCTAGACTAGGGCACCAAGCAATTTATGTTTGCGGTGGTGGGGGGAAAGAAAAAAAGTGGCAGGCGAGGATGGATGCGTATAAACCAGAACTTTTCAAATCAGATTGTGGCGACTTAAAATCCATAATTGCATTTTGACTTTCGGAATAATTTAGCTCGGGCCAGTGTTGGAATGCGTCGTTGCTGGGGATTTTTTTAAAGAGACAGTAACAGTAGATGTAGAATTATGAATGACATTTTTTTGAACGTAAGTCTCTTTCTTTAAAGGTACAATACAGGATTGGTATTCATCAACAACAAAGTTAGTATCAGTTTGAAAGCTTACTGATTATGAAGTTCATACCAGAACCAATCTTTCACAGACATATGTTTGTCGGAAATACTGTCAAAGTCGAGCAAATAGAATTTGAAGACCCCGATTTTTATTTCAGTTGTAACTATCAAAATTAGGGACAACGTGTTTACATTAAAAGTGTGCACGGTTTTTCACTATTTTCTCCTGACTCGGACGACGGATTGAGCCCAAATTTTCACAAGTTTTGTTTTTTTCAGGCATATTATTGAATCACAAGTAAGAACACTGCACTATCAGTTTTACCAATCCCATATTTTACCTTTAAAATAATGTACCATGAATTCAAACCTTTGAAACTTGTTGATAGCTTGAGTTGAAGGAACTGTACCCACTGATTATTTGTCAAGAGTGACCTCTTCAAGTGTTCCAATATGGCAATAAAATATGCAAAATACACCGTGCAATATACCCAGCGCCAAAACAAAAAGAACAAATGCTGCCCCCCCCCCAACCAACCCCCATGATTCTCTCTACCATTGTTCCTTCTACAAAGCATGGAGTTCAAGGTGAAGCACATAACAGTGCAATTATTTGGGTGGCTGGTGTGGAGGACCGTTCATGCTGAATTGTGAATCGATACCCGCCGCTGCAGCCACATTGCTGCCGTCATTGTAGGGTAAAAGCCTCTTTTCCTTGCGGCTTCGGAATAAAGACAAAGGGCAGTTCTAGCAATGCCGGTTCTTCATTTAATTACTGCAAATTTGACCGCACTCCCACACACGCAAACAAAATAGGAAAATTGTTGTATTATTACATTTTATATGTTGTGAGAGAGAGGTTTACACGTAATAATTCATGTAGTTACACAATCAATTCTCATAAAGAGAAGTCTTTTGCGCAATACAATATTATTTTTTCTTTCTGTGTCTTCTTGTGGCAGTTGTGACCCTGCTTCACGTCTATAAACTAAAGAGCTTATATTTGGTACAATCAAAAATTGAATTATTGAAGGAGCAATGTTTTCCTTTAAAAGCTATACAAGTAACGGCTATGATTTGGACGTACATGTACATGCAGTCTAAGCAGTTTTTCACTAAATGTGTCCCCAGCTTGTACAACACACAATTCAAAGGGTCTGGCAAACAATTTGTCCCCCCACCATGTGAAGTGTTTGTCACTAGTATTAGCTCTAGCACTACAATATTATTCCAAAGGGTGTGGGGTTGGATTTTTTTTTTTTCTTTTCTTCTTTTTCTTTTTAAGGCGAATTTTTATGTCAACATGTTTTTGATCGTCAACCAACCATGAGTTTGAAGAGAAAAAATGTGCACCACGGAACACAATATTGGCCTTGGGACAACATTGATGTTACCCCGGGTGCACCTAATAGGGGCTTAACCTCTATCCCAAACAATACAAACATGTGAATTCATCAGGCAGTCCTCTCTGATTACCCCGGCGACAACAAGGGCCATTGAGACTGGTGCCGGTTCTTTCATTACACATGGGAGTGTACAATGTAACCCCTGGACTACTCCGACGGTATTCATTTCAAAGGCATTTAGAAACCCTAACCCCACTGATCAGTGGAGACTTGTTGAGGGTTTGCGTTTGTGAGAACGCTAACCAAAACATCAGCCCTGGAGGCCTAATTTACTTTAAAAAAAAAAGAAAAAAGAAAATGAATCGAGGGAAAGGATATAGTCAAAACATGGCCCCTAGGGAGGAGAACTTTCAACAATTTTGGTTCAAATTTAGCCAGCAGTGTAATTGGTTTCGGTGGTTTGATACCTGATCATTTTGTTTTATAAACAAACCTGTACGATGAAAAATAAAAGCTTAGCAATTAATTAAACGCCATAGCATTTCAGGATCGTCAAGCTGTTGGTCGCTTTTCAAAGAATTTGTTGGTTTTATTTCTATCTCTCCATCTATTTTTTTTCCCCCCCCCCCCCACCTCCCCAGTCTAAATGAGGCCAAGATAAGAAACCTGAAGGTTTGGATGGGAGCATTTAAGGAACAGGAGAGTCTTAAACTTTATTATTGCGTGAATCAATAAAAGTACGTTTAAAAATCTCAACAAAAATTAGTAGTAACATTTTGTTGCCCCGTTTAACATTCTAACATTTCACTTTTATTGATACAGTCTAACAGTTGAAAGGCAGACCATGGGGACATAATTCACCACTGAAAAACATCTGTGATTTCATTCGAGTTAGTTCGACACTGCAACAATGTAGGCTTGCAAGCCAGCACACAGTCACATGTCCAGAATCCACTAGGTCTGCAGCCTTGAGCCTATCGGAGATAAGCTGCGGCCTGCTGTCATCATCCGATCAAGTTCACGACAGAAAACCCCAGCAAAAGATGTGACAGCGAACCCGACAGCTGCTTGTAATTGACCTCCGAGGCTTCCCCTCTAGTCTAGAGATAGTGAATCTACCTGGCAAAATTAAAAAAAAAAAAAAAAAAAAAAAACCCTGGCGAACCAACAGCTCTCCGCGAGATCTATTCTAAAGTTACGGCCATGGATCCTCCACATTTCACGATATTAGTCCAGTTAATCGTTTCCATCTAGCAGACCTTCACCCTCAAATACCTCGGTGTCGTCTTTTCCTCCCACTGCCATAAATGACTAATAAACATTGAAATCACATGGGGTCTGGGCTCGTTACAGGGAGGAAGTGGCTCTACAATTTCTGCAAATGTTATGTCAACTAGGAGGCCGAGTCCACTTATCGCCCCCAATTACTGCGTTTATTCATAGAACGAGAACTGGACTTGGTTTTCATAATCATACTCGAGTACCACATGCAATAAAAAGGCCAATCGTTGTAGCCATGGCCATGATGGGAATCACTGACAGGGCACCAGGCTTTTATCATGATGAAGCCACCACTGTCACGTTCCCTGTTGAACAACAGCAGTAATAAACCCTGATTCTCGATACATACATACATACATACAAAAGGGTATTTATGTACCGCCATTCCAACTAGATCACGCCGGTTGTGATCATGCAAAGTAAATAAAAAATAAAAATCACTGTGTGTAAAAATGCGTCTTGAGTCCTTTCTCGATACACTCAAAAAAGAGTTCAGATTAATTAACCTCTAGCCTCTGTCTTGTCACACTGATTTACAATTTTCAGGGGTTTGAGTGTACGATACACAAAAATGAATGCAATTCCTGGAAAATGCTCTTTTTAGTCAAGCGACAAAACCCTTCCTGAACATTCAGTATGTTACAGTAATGGATGGAGTCTACCAGGAGTCATACTTCGCGGAGGCAATTGCCTCTGTTGCACCCTGGACATTGCCTTGGTGCCTTTCAAATGTTCCGTTAGGAATTTACAATTTCCTCATAGAGGTGCCCTTTACAAAGGAGAAAATGCCTTGGTGCCCTTGCCCTTTCAAGAACGAAGTATACAGGCTTGCTCTACACATGGGAAACTAGAGGACTGGATTTAACTTAATACTGCCAAGAAAGTTTGAAGGGAAAGGACGATCTATCTAAAAGGAAAAAAAAACTTTAAAAAAAGGAAACAAATAGTGATCAATCACAGGCATAATTTTTGAATTAAAGACCACTAGCCATTGAAAGATCTCGGTGTGTCATTGGTAATAGTCTTCTACATGAAATTCTGCTTGTAGTTTGGTTTTCTGTCAGTCAAACGGAAGACAAACCTCCACTATAACGAACAAATCAACTGTTTTCTTACAATTTCTGAGATTGTACACTCGTAAAAGTTTGGCGAAAATCACAGGAAGATACAACTATGATTTAAAAAAGTATGTCTTAAGAAACATAAGATGTGTGAAAGACATACACTCCAAAGACCAATCTATATATTAAATGACCATTCTTGCCCTCCCCCCCAAAAAAAAAAATAATAGTACAAAAATTTAAAAAAAAACATGGAAAAACTAAACAAAACCAAAAACAAAGACCTGAAGACTTAATCCTAATGCGATAACAATACATATTTCAAAATATGTTGCAATAAAAATTAACGACATTGTTGGTCTGTACTGGTCTGGTACCCTAAATCAATCTATTAAAAATTATACCATCATAAAAACTTACGAGCACATCTCCAGACTTAAAAATGTAACAACATCTGGTGATTTAGTAAATTATCATTGAACATGTTGAATACTGAATATAAGTGAAGACAACACATGAGCAAAGAGAAAAGGAAGCAAATGGACACAAAAAACGTCTCCTTAATGCTTATATTCAGCTTCAAGACAATTTATAACAGGATTAGTTTTTAATATTCCACCACGATGGATAAGCACTTAACCGGATCAATTTATAAAAAAAAAAAAAAAAAAAAAAAAAAAATGAACCAAGCATTGTAATTGGTTGGTGTGTCAAACATAATATTCCATGCATATTCCTTACCAGGCCTCTCTTCCGTGTTGACGAACTGTAGACGTAATTAGCGGTAGGGTGGGTATTGGGCACCGCTACCAACGGCACCGTCCCATAAGGTGCACCGCTTGGCGCAAGTATCATCTCACCACCGGCGTATGGATCAACAAAGTACATTTGGTTGCAATACACTTTCAAGTAAACTAAAAGCAGCTGGCTCTCCCTTAATCACATGCGATACAGGGCTCTCTTTTTTTTTATTGTACACTTTAAATACAGTTCCAGCTGGATTGGGAACTCCCAATTGTAAGTGTGACCACACACAACAGACGCAGTGACACAACTGGAAGAATGACTCTCTCTGGATACTTTTGTGTGACTGCTGAACACAAGTTCCTGTTTCGACCAGGGTTTTCCGTCTCTGTTTTTTTGTATAGTGTGTGTGTGTGTGGGCTGTGCACAACACACAGCAAGCCTGTCTACTGCACGCCGTCAGAGCTCGAATGGAGTGAGTGAACAAACGGTACGGCGGCTGTGAGTGCAGCGCTCCTTGCCTGGCATGGTTGTTTGCTCGGCAAACCGTGTCGCTATTTAGCTAGGGTCAATCCTTCAAACTCATAAAGGAATCACTCGGCTGGAACTAGCTTCATCCATCAGAGCTTTTTTTTTTTAGCCGTTGAGTACACCAACTGACTCCAGAAAAATCAGCCTGGTTGCGTAACTGATAGCTCAAGCATACAAGCCTATTATACTCCAGTTTTACTCTCCGAGCCACTCTCTCCTTCTCAATCCTTCAGCAAACACTGAAAGTGTTTCCCTGAAGCTACATGCAGCCCAGTGAAATACCCAGCTCAGGCGAGCTTAAAAGAAATCAACCCAGGGTCATCCATCCACTGTGTTCCCTATTGCCTTTCCCTGCTCCGACACCATTCATCTGTGTGCAGATTTACTTCCAAGTAACCTTCCATTCTGAGACAGCATTTTCTAAGCTTCAGCGAACTCGTGATTTCTTTGCATCCACGCAGGGGATTCAACAACAGATATTGCCAAAGTAGCCAGGGTTACAAGGCCAAACCCAACAAAGGAAATAATCCCAGTTACAGACACAATAATGGCAGACAAGGACCATATGAATATTCACACATCTGGCAAATCCCTTAAAATAACAAAATCACTTTTTTGGTAAGGTAAAGAAATTATCCGAAGCATGCAGAAAGTAAGTAAAGGCACGCAGGGTCTTTTTACTTTTTCTTCCTGTTGAAAAACAAGTGTCTACTTGCACTTTTCAGGTGTAAACACTACTCTCAAAATTGTTTTTCCAAGGGGTTTTCCAAACAAATTGAACTGTTGTTATCCATTTAGTTTCCTACCTTTGACCTGGATGTGATTTACCTATTCACAAAAAAAAAAAATCAATGTTGCGAAACTCAACCTGTAATACCCTTTCCTCTATGGGCAAAGACAGACCTGTTAATCTGAAATAGCGCCCTCTGTGGCAAGGTTTAACTATACCAAAGACTATTTCTGATACGATTTAAAGAATATCAAAAATGCTACATCAGCCTATATCTGAAACCTTTGTCCAGGAAATGTATTTTGTTGCAAATTTCAGGGCCTTGCTAAGCGTCTAAAACCAGTCTTGCTTAGAAGAAAATTGAGAGTCCAATATCTGCCGAGACACAGTCACCGTATCGATGGAAACTGACTAAATAAAACCTGCTAAGCTTAGTAGTAAATAAAACCTACTAAGCCAGTACCAAATAAAACTTACTAAGCTGGTACAAACTGAAACATGCTCAGCGAGAACCAACTGCAGACAGCAAGCTGAGTAGGTGATTGAAAACCTTCTAAGCTTGCAGGAGAAGAAAACTTCGAAGAAAATATGCAAAACAATTGTTAAGGGTCTCACGTTTTGACGCTAGCAGAGTCTTTCCCAAAGCCTTTGAGAAAGACTCTGCCAGAGTCGAAACGTGAGGCCATTAAAAATAAATTGCATTTATACAACAGGTCCTTGGTTGGTAAGCAGTTTGCAACAGCTAATTTTATTTTTTGAAGGAAATATGCATTGCGACCTACCAATTGAAACCTGCAAAGCAGAAGCGTTTACAAACTAACAACTTAGGGCATTCAGGTTGGCTCAGTGGTTTCTTTCCCTGCCTTTCACCTCTGTGGACCCCGGTTCGAATCCCGGACTGGAGCCTTGCATGTGGATTGGGTTTTCAGTCCCTACCTGATTGCATGGGTTTTCACTATTTGGGGTTTTCCTCCCACACCTAAAACTGACATTTCTTCGTCATCTTCTCTACACGGGTATCTTCTGGCCTACGGGTCACAGTGCAAGTCACTTTTGAGGGTCCCTTGGTTTCATTACCAGAAAGATTTAATAATTGTAATAATTTAACTTCAAATAATATTTTTCCTGTTGTGAACATTTCCTGTGACGGCCAAGCGAGAAGTTAGAGGGGGAAAACCTGATACTGTACATCAATTACAATTTGGAAAAACGAACTTCATTTGGTGTAAAGCCGATGCACGCAGAAGACATTCTGTCTCTCTGCAGTGCTTCAGTCTTTACAATTAAGAAATTATCGTCAAATCCTGTTATTCTAAAGAAAAGGAGGACAATGTAATTATGCCTGATCTTGGAAGTCTTGGGGAAAAAACGGTTCTTCAAAACTTGAATCTTGATGAATGTATTCTTTATCCTCATTTTTATAAAAGAAAAATGTTCTTAAGAGCCACTGAGGTGGAGAGAGAGCTAAAAAGTAAAAATCTATGGGCCTAAGCACAATGTAGAAACATATGGTGATGTGGCAAACAGTCAACAAGACTCCACCAAAACCTGCCAACAAATACAACAATTCAGCAGACATGTTTTGAAGTGCGTCAACATGTACATGGAGTTTGACATTCATGCTTGAGGTTGTCCACAAATAACATTATACACATAATGCAATTGTGGTTATTATAAATATAAAAAAATAACAACAATATGCACACTGTGTGACCTCGAGTGTGACAGAAACTAGATGTGGATGAATGGCCCAATCAGTCGCACAGGACCCCCAAAAAAAACAAGAACTACTTTGGCCGAGGCCCAAATCAGCAATGATGAAACATGTCATCAATAACATATTTTTTGCAATGAAGCGGCAACTGTGAATTGCATTTCAATATGATTAAAAGCATTGAGCCATGGCATCCAAGGAAGAGAAAAAAAAAGCGATAATTAGAAGAAATATTGAAATCACCCGACATTGAAACACTCAGACGGACTAGACTTGTGCGAGTCCCCTGTCGAGATGTCTGTCATTGGTGTTACAGTCTACTTCCTCGTAAATAGTCACAGAGAATGTTGTGTTCGTGATCAGCCAAGTGTGCGTATCTTGACTGATTTTGTTTTCACGTGACAAGACGTCCGAATGGGAGCCACTCGAAAAAAATTAGTCATTTTCATGAAAGTCTTCCATCTTAATAAATATCAAGGCTGACATTGCCTGTCATCAGTTGCAAGAAATAGAAATATACAAGTTCCTTGTGAAACCTTACAAACTTTGTGCACATCCATTTTAACGTGATTTTCCCCACATAAAAATGCTTTAAAAAACTTGACCATGTCACTACTCCTAGTGTTCAGTTATTTGTGTTTAGTTAACAATGCGTGGCATTGATTACGTGTGATGCCATGGATTTTTAGCTGTCATTTACTGCTTTGTTTAGATATTGCAAACATAAAAATCACGGAGAGAATGACTGCAGTCAAGGCAAACACAAGTTCAAAAGCTAACTTCCCAAACTTTTCGGGGTCACAACTCGAACTTTCACAAAGGTCATTTTAAGGTCATGTGGTGTGTTGCAGCCAATACAAACGCATTATAAAAAGGGCCGATTTTTATCGCCCTTGCCAAACGCAGTCCAAAAATTTATTCAGCCTGGGCCATAGCTACATGTAGGGTTAAGAGTAAAAAATTATAAGAAGTAATTAGATAAACTAAAATAGTTACGACATCTAAAATTTAAAACGCTGTATAAAAAAAATATTTGTTTTAATAGATTATAAATAAAAACATGACCACAACTATTTCATGTACATTGTAGTAGGAAAGTGTCAAAGTCAGTACGAAGTTTCAAAATCAGTACGCACATGGCAAAATGCAAGTATTTTGATGCACTCCTACTTCAAATTAATCAATTTTACACAATCACCCTCAACTGCATACATTCAGACAGATCACAAATCAAAGAAGAATGAGAGGGGACCAGTTGCTCTATGATTTGACTCCTCTTTTGCAGGCTACCATACACGAGAGGCTCTAGAGTGGAACGGCCACAGGCCTAATTAAAAATCTCCAATATTTTGGGAGATTTTAGCGTCACAATTCCAGGGGTTATGATCGAGCCAACCTCAGTACCCCTAAAAAATGGCGAGGCCAGATCGATCCCCCCCTGAATAAGAGGTTGAAAAACCAATGATGTCACACATCTTGGAGTCCACTCAGTGGGGGGAGATGTCTAGATTGGAAGAGTCAACAGCGGCGCTGTTTCATTTGAAAGCGACAATGCAGACCGAAACGCCTGGTACATTTATAAATAAATTAACACCTAATAAATCATTCCCTTCAGATGCAATATTGGGGTTGCGTGATGAGATGTCCCTCAATCTATTCATATTAAGCCTGAATGAGCTTAATATAATCAGCCCCCACAAGAAAGTATCACGTGAGACTGGTTAAAATGATTTGATTCCTTGATAGGTGGAAACAAAGGGCATTAATTTGGAACCTTTCAGTTACAAACTCAAATGAATTGGAACGATGATTAATGTGATGAATTTGAGCCGAGTACCAAATAAGGGCTGGAACAAATGATTGGCTTTTAAGGCTGTATTGTTGTGAAAAGGTATCAATTTGGAACCTTTCAGTTACAACTCGAAATGAATTGGAACGATGATTAATTTAATGAGTTTGAGCCGAGTACCAAATAAGGGCTGGAACAAATGATTGGCTTTTAAGGCTGTATTGTTGTGAAAAGGTATCAATTTGAAACCTTTCAGTTACAACTCAAAATGAATTGGAACGATGATTACAACAGAATTATGCTCACCAGAATACTGTTACCAGCCAAACTATCATGTCACATGTACTATTTGTGACTGGTATCCTGCACATTTTTTGCTTAACAGAAAATTGTGAGGCAATTTTTTCTGCTGAAACAGCTGTATGAGGAACTCTATATCACATTATTTGTCTCTGCTGGTATTTACAATTACTGGACTTTAAAGACAATAATAGTAATAGCACCTTACAATAACGGAGAAATATACAAAAGGAAAAATAAAATATACACAAAAGGAAAAACAAAATAGACAAATTAGGGAAGCAAAATGTCGTGAGGAAGCGCTTGGTGGAATAATTCTCTGAAGCAGCCCCATCAGTTGGTCACAATACCCTAGATTTCCATTCTCTCCATCCATCCAATCCACCATGTTAACCCTTACCAACCCCTACCCCGCCCTTCCATCTCAATCGAATACCAGCCCCATTCTCTCCCCACAACATTTATCTTCATCCGCCCTCTACCTCTACCTACCGGATAAATACCCCACCACCTCTTAACGACCCTCCAAACGCCCCCACCCACATCATTTGAATACCTCTGAAATGAGGCTCGTTTCCACTCCAGAAAACCCTCACTCTATGTCTTCATTAATACCGAAGCTCATCCCACTAAACCGACAGTGCATTTTGATGAAGGCTTTGCTAAATACACCTAAGAGCAAATTGGTCCAGACATAAAATTACTCACAAATTGATAATTTTCCCGGGGGCGGGAGATCAGGAGAAGTTATATGGCCTCGCTGTTTACAAATTGAACGTGAGTGCTTGTGGAAACAGCGCTGTGTTGAGGCTGGTTTTAAAGTGCATTTACCTTCAACAGAGAGTCAGATGTATTGGGGGGGGGGGAGACCTTGTGGAGAAGCCAGTCTACACTTACTAGATGAGCCTCAATGCAAGATTTGATTGGAAATGGGGAAACGGGAGACAGAGAAGTGTACCGACACACAAAGAGCAGCATCTTGTGTCTGCCCCTCTCAGTCTACCAAGGTAAAACCTAAGAGCAAAGTCATCATACTTCCAGGGGGCTTTGCCTTTGAAGAGTGGCGTCAGTCAAGAATCTAGGATCAGACTAAGCAAAGTGAGGGCGCTCTTCAAGTACACCAGGGCATACATGTAAATGAGCAATTGAGTTTTGGAGGCTTACTTTCTAATGGTAAAAAAAAAGACCAAAATAACAAATGCATGTTATTCCTCTAAACATCTCCACAGATTATTTCCCCCCCCCCCCCCGAAATACATTTATAATGAATCTGGGTTAAAACGTTTAGCTTTTTAATAACAGCGGAGGGTCCAGAGTGATGGATAAACACTGTTTACTTACTTAATTCGCATGTTTTTCTGCCATACTCTGTTTATTTATGTTGTTGAGCGTATTTTCAGCTTACGCGAACTTCCGCGCAAAGCTGTCAAATCCACCGTAGGGGACTCCCGGCAGTGGCTGAACCACTGACCTGCCGCATTTTAAGTGCAGTTGTCTTAAACCACTCAGTGACTGAGCCTGCCCAGTGGCTATATTATCAGCTTGATACCGAGTGGAAACAGGTAGGCACTCCAATTTGCATTAAACAGATATTCTACAATCACTGGTCGTGCAGCGTGACCGTTAGTAACAGTACAACATTTAGTGATCTGAGCTGGATGTTATTGAAACAAATGCATGGAAAATCATTACCCAACTCCATCTTTGCATGTACTTCATGCATGGCCTTTCGGAACAATTCTAACCATTATGAAAGACTGGAATTTCACAGAGGGCTTTGTTGCTCTGGTCTTGGCCTTGATGCCCCTTAAAATTGTTCCAATAAGCGTTTCTACTTTTCAATGTGTGCTTTCCTCAGAAAAAAACTGTGCATTTACAAGAAAGAAATTCCAGGCAGTCCAAGCATTCCTGAACTGACAGCAAACTTGGGTTATTAAAGATGGAAAAAAGGCCTTTCAACTCTGGGGTTTTTCAGCCAGCGGGGCTCTTACACCAGTCCAAGATTTTTCTCTCTTTGTGTGACACACGGACAAATACACCTGTCCCAAAGACTTTTTTTTTCTTTTCCTACCCACCGAACTAAAAGGTCAAAGAAGTAAGTTTATGCAAAAAGAAAACTAAATCTTTGTGATGTTTCTTGGCTGTAAGCCAATTTCGCAATCAATACAAATTCGCAAATCTTTCATAATAAATCATCTTGAATATGAGAATTTAACAGTAAATAAAAAAAGCAATGGGCTATGTATTCAAATTTACAAAAGTAATATTGCAATATATGTTGTTGGAAACGCAAAAGGAATATTCTGAAAATAAAATTAATCACGGGAAAGAAAAAAAAAGTTATTTCCTGTAGAAATTAATAGCTAGTTGCACGTTGATAACATACACCTGTGTATTGTACAGCTGTATACATTCACATGGAATTATTTCCCTTCAGAACCCCCCCCCCCTAATAATTATCATAATTGCCAATTACAAAGAACTTCTTGCAAAGAGCTGAAAACGCTTTTGTTTGGATAAATCGATGGCCTTGTCGCAAATCATTATTGCTCTTTTATCCTCTAAACTCCCTCAGGAATAAGCCATACTTTCGGTATCCATTGGAAAACGATACAACAGTCATCATCAACAACTAATTGTCATAAAAAAATAAATTTAAACAAAAAACGTTTTTTAGGGGGAAATTTGATGTAAATACTGAGCCTGTCTAAAGCCTTTTTCACATTACTGAGCCAATTCCCAGGAAATTTCTGGGGAGTTTTAACCCCACTGCCAAACCCCCCAACGTTCGTTTTACACTCGATGCATTTTTTCCTGGGAAGAATGAACACACTCATTATGCTAACCCCGGGGTTATCTCGTCTTAAACCCTACTCCCAAGCAGGGGTAACTATTCCCCCAGGGAAATGGCAATTTCCCCAGAAGTTTGCCAGGGTTAGCAATTCAAGTGTGAACAGGTCAACCAAATTTTTCCTGGGAATTTCCTGGGAAATTCGTCTGGTGTGAAAGCGGCTTAAGCTACAGCCCCAAAGCAGGTACAGGAATCACTCGTGAAACCTTGAATAATTGTTGTTGTTGTTACGTTGTTGTTGTTGTTGTTGTCGTATGCATTCAGCACGCTCTCTCCGCCAGCCACTCCAGGGCAGCTTCCTCACAACTGTATAGGACTTCTATTCCAACGTCTAACCTTGAATTCACACAATGCCTTCTAACATTTGCATCTGATTCTGTTTTTGTTATGAAAACCCTAACCGTCCCAAATCCACCAGAATCCTACTCAGGAAGTTGTGTGACATATTGGTAGGATACGGTACTCCAGGCCCCCCAAAACAGTTGCTTATCACGAGAACAGGCAAACCGATCTTATCTACATGCAAGTCCAAACGTGTTTGGGTTATTGTAGAGTGGGATATTTTGGAGGTAGTGGGAGGGAGGGTCTCTTGCCAGGGCTGATTGCTTCGTTCCTGAAAGGGCAAGGGCACGGAGGCATTTTCTTCCGGATAAAGGGCACCTCTATGAGGAAATTGTAAATTTCTATTGGAACATTTTAAGGGCACCAAGGCAATGACCAGGGGCAACGGAGGCAATTGCCTCCGTGAAGAATCAGACCTGTCTTGCCAAAGACACTAGGGGATTGTGTTTTTATTTTTATTTCATATCCAACCCATATCATTCAAAATCCATCCCCAGCGACGGACTTGAATTTTGACCAAGGAGGGATACCCTTCACAGTGAGTGTAAAGGACAGGCCGGAAATTTCGTCTTCTGAAAGGCGCAAGGCCAATTCCACTGGGAAAAATCTTCCCTTTGTGAACATATGGAAGGGTCATTAATAACTTAACTCCCTAAAGCCAAGACCAGGGCCAACGGAAAATATGGTCTCCGTGTAGTCCTAATGGTTTAATGGATTCACTGTACTACAATCCAACGGTTGGTTGAGACGCTGAGTTTCTATTAATCTGATGGATAAGAAGTGATAAAAACTGATATGCGATGGTTCCGAGGCAAAACACCAAGTGGGTTTGAAATTTAATAAAGTAAAGGTCCAATTAATACATGCTTTCTCTAAAGAATCGCCTCTTAATTGTGTTTACATACTATTACATCACAGGGTATACAAAAGAACAGTCCATATCCTGTGCCAATAGGATATTGACAAGGTACAAACTAATTAAAAACAAAATAACTCATCTGGGTTTGTTTTTTTTCTTCAATTAAAACCCCAGAGAAAGCAACGGATTCGGCTGACAAACAGAGTGAGGTTGCAGCTTTAATTGGCAACGCTGCAGGAGATCCACGACTCCTTTGAAGACGGCTCACACTGGCCATGTGACACCGGGGCGGACGTAGAAAACGCGGACTCTTATTGATTGATGACTAGCGGGCAATTCTTACCAGTGTGTTAGATTACGGGAGCCGATCTATTACCCAGACTGGAGAGAAGAAGGGAGACGGAGGGAGCGAGGGAGCAAGGCAGCATTGTGTGAACCAGGTACACACACAGGGGGGGCTTGATACTTGATAGTGGCTTGTGAATAGGGGCGAAGTTTGTGAACATCATGTCCAGTGTAACCATTTGTAGTGTGGCCGGGGCGGCTCCAATTTCATAATAAACTCCGTGAAGTGGCTTTTACTCCGCACGCTGCTGTTTACTGCCGCCAGTTGAAACGGCAAAAGATTGGGATTACTGCGGTTAGTCTTAGGCTGGTGGACGAAATGTGTCAACTCATTGTGTAAGGCAAAGGAAGTAATGTGTAAACAACAGTGAACTTGTTTGGTTTCCTCCTTTTTGTTGTACATGTACAGGCCTCGAATGAACCCACCGCACCCACAGCAATTGCCGTGGTGCCCTGTGCTTTTTGCTGTGGTGCCCTTTGCAAAGAGATCCAATACAAATTTACATTTTCTTCATAGAAGTGCCCCTTACTTGAGGAAATTTGCTGTGCCCTGTCAAGAGCGAAGTTCAAGGCCTGCATTTATGCACTATGTATTTGACTAAAAACAGGTCTGGAATTATACGGAGGCCACAGAACTCTGTTGCCCTGGTCTTGGCCTTGGTGCCCCTTCAAATGTTTCCCATAAGACTTTAAGATTTTCCCAGTGGAAAAGCCCCTTGCACAACGAAAATGGCCTTGCCCTCTCAAAGATGAAATTCCAGGCCCGTAAAAACATCAAGTAATTGCACAATGTGAAGAACTGTAGCAAAATACATTAGCTAAAAAGTATGAGAGTTTCAGAGTTTGTTGGAAACTCCAAGCAGTGATGCCACACCAAAGGAGTTGGGGAACACCTTCCAAACTATGTATTGATGCTGAAATCAACTTTCCACCCAGGACAGCCGAGGAGCTCCTGAACAACAATCTCACAGTCCCTTTCAGATAAAAAAGGATGAATATATGTATGCGTTCACACATCCGTAGTTAACCATGCCAGAATTTCAGGTTAGAATGATGCAAACAATTCTCCCACAGCAAACAACCCCTCATTGTTTGGTGAAAAAGAGCACTGCACAGATCGAAAGTTCAATTTATTAAAATATTGATATGTTGATTTAGTGCAGATATCACGTACATTGCTCGGTCTCAAGGGGTACAGTCAACGAGCTGTACTATTGATCAGTCCAGTTGTGGTATCGACCAAAACGGGCAAAAAGATGGGGAAAGAAAGAGGGGGAAACAAAACAAAAAAAGAACAAGATAAATTAAAGGGACAGTACAATAAAAAATGAAAAAAAAAAAATTAAACCATTACTATAATCTGATGATTTAAGTGATGCTCACTTGCTATAATCATCATGTAATCATTATTTTGTGGGAAAAAAACAATAATTTGATTTTACAAAACTCTGATGTTTGATATGTACACAAGAAAGCACCGTACGCACATGAGCACATCTCTCAACCGATGAGAGTGTTCTGTTGGCCTCAGTGAGGGCGCTGTTCAAGCCTGCAATGTCATATTCCAGCCTTGGTTCCAGATTTAAGGAACAATCCTAGGCCATAGCTCACGGCCGAGTTTTGCAATTCACGTTGCGTGAATTTGACATTTTCTTGATACAGAAAACAAAAATCCCGCTGATTCAAGAGAATCTTTGTTCTCTTTGCTCTGTCAAGTCAAGGTTTCTTTTTGTGCCAGCGGAACTCTCAAAGAAAAAGTGATTCCGGCAATTCCGAGAAAATGATCCAGTCAGGCTGGACGGGAAAAAAATAGAAAATTCCCGACGGGAAATGATTAAGCCACCCCCTCCCCAGATCCTAAAACTGACATCATATCCATGACATGCAACATATTTTTGTTGACTTTTTTCCAACTTTACACGTAGCTAAAAAAAAAAAAAATTTAATTATGGAAAGAGAAGACACACAATTCGTTATGACTGATGTGCTAACATCACATCACATCACTTCTAACGTCTGGCGTACTTTGAAAGGTCAAAGTTCGTGAATCTTTGTTTTCAGAGGTTTTTTATACGCTGAATCGGCTGCTGCTAAGTCTTTGTGAACTAAGAACTGGTGACATACTTCATATAAAACACAACAGCTGCAGCTATCATAAAAATGAACAGGGAAGTCATCGGGGGATTCAATATGACATGACAACAAATTTAGGGTTATGGTTCATGAGTGAAGATGATATATACAACTTTCTGATAAATTTGAAGCTGCAGCGTGATTGAATGCTAATGTACCATTACAACGATATTAAATTCTAAACACACTTGTTTTGTAATAGTTCTACCGTACACAAACTGAAAACAAGAACAGCTCTGTTGAAGAGCTTCACCTCATTTTTGTAATAAAAAAAATTAATTAGTAAAATAGATGTCACACAGAAGAATTTCTGTCTTTGCAGTGTGTGGGGGGGGGGGGGGCGGGGAGGGGATCAATATCACTTTAAAAATACTAGAGCAGGCTGGTTGAGTTGCAGAGAGGACCAATGAGTTCAGTTCTTGTATACTGTGCATATGGTGAAGACATTAAATGATCCAAATTGGATACGACAGTCAGTGATATTGAGATTGTCGACACAGTGTACTGCCAACAGAATTCCAGACTCATTTCCCCTGAATTTGACATAGCACAGCAATCTATCATGACACACTAAACGATTACTGCCCTCTTACATTAAAATGTACTGATAAAAAAAAATATAAAAAAACATGATTTCAATTACTTGTCTACCATCCCTCTGCAGTACCCGCATAAAGCCCTGAGCATGAGGTCCCACTACCCCCACGCAACAGGTGCCACTCTCATCC
Organism: Marthasterias glacialis; assembly: GCA_911728455.2. Taxonomy (NCBI): domain Eukaryota; kingdom Metazoa; phylum Echinodermata; class Asteroidea; order Forcipulatida; family Asteriidae; genus Marthasterias; species Marthasterias glacialis. The sequence continues at coordinate 6,773,177 of OU452225.1, read as the reverse complement.
TCCATTGTGATGCTGTCTACCAACTATCAACAGATCAATCCAATCCCCTGAACACACCGCTGCACTGGGTTCCCGCCAAGCCACTAGACACCTGACAACAATGGAGACATGGGACAATACACCGAACAATGCAGGAGCCCAGACCATCATCAATGGAAACTGCTGTCTGGGACAACACGCCTCAGCAGAGATCCATGACTGCACACAGTGCATGGGAAAACCTACTGCTTTACATACGTACACGACTCCATCATTCACAGTGTGAATACAGTCCAAGTTAAACCGCAAAGATTGTTTTTAAATAATCATGCATAGTGTAAATGTCTAATGCCTATGAACAGTCCAAATTTAACGCCACTATACAGGATTGGTAAAGCTGATAGTGCAGTGTTCTTACTTTGTCTGATTCAATATACACATGAAAAAAACAAACCTGTGGAAATTTGGGTTCATTCCATCGTGTGAGTCAGGAGAAAAAAGTGAAAAACCGTACACACTTTTCGGCATGTAAACACATTGTCCTTAATTTCGATTGTTACAATCGAAATCAGCTGTTGCGCTTCGTGGGTTTTCAGATACAGTTTTCTCGAATATGACAGCATTTCAGAGGGAAATATCTCACAGAAAAATTGGTTCTACTATTAACTTCATAAACAGTAAACTTTCAGACGGAACTAAACATGAATGTTTTTTATCCTTACCGATCCTGTATAATGCCTTAAAGTGATGAAGACATTTTGATTTATTTTTATTTTTTTTTTTTTTTTTAGTCTGATGTAGTGTAAATGTTGCAAAGGGGATGAGAGGAACATGATTTCAGTTTTAGCTCTGAACACAACACTACTCTAAATAGTCAAAGAGCAATGACCCTATATGTATAAACTTTAAAATGTAGACACTTATATATTTTATTTCCTTGAATTTGTTTTACTTTAATATATTTGATTATGTTTTTATTATTACTTATGTGTAAAAAATTTTTTTTTTTTTATATTTGTTTTTATTAAATGGTTCCTGTAAGTGGCAGGTAACCGCTGTTGGATATCAAATAAATAAATAAATAAAATAAATGCCGATCATAGACTTTTGTAGGTACATGTAGTACACCCAAAAGCCTCATTAGGATGGTTCAAAACAACACAAAGCCCATTCCCCATAGTCACACAGTAGCTGGACTCCTCCTTGGTAGTGAGCAAAGATACAAGAAACACAAGATAGATAGGACACTTGTGCCGTTTAGCAGATGTAACGCCTTTATACCTACCAGCCGCGTGATGGCGCCCTTCCCCATGTGTCAATTTTGCACGGATTATTGGCACAATTTATTGCTGACCACCAAATTTTCGATCTGCCTTCACCTTTTTTAGTTGGTGGGATCGTTTGGCGTAAGTTTTGTTCATTTCGTAGACCCTACTTATTGCGTAACCGATCTTTGGTTTTACCTACCAAACGACAGCGGGCGCACCAATTTTGCATTTCATGTTTCTGAATAGAGTGTCCTATCTTGGTTTTGTAGTATCTTTATTAGTGAGTGGATGACAGTTCTCTCACAAACACTCAAATTAAAGAGATTTGACACTATGTGACCAATTTGATGATAAGTCTGTTTAATTTCTTTAAAGTGTACTTGGTATATCTGTATAATTTCTGCGTGTATCTCACTATGAGCTGTAAAGTTAAAAATAGAGCCAAAACATGTGTGATTCTTGGGCAACAAATATTGGGTGTTTTTGTGTATTAAGAGAAATTGAGGTGGTACAAACACCTTGGAGATAATGCTGGGGGGAAGGGGAAATTAAGAAATTGGCAGAGGGCGGGGTATATTGAGATTTACAACCATGATTTCTTATAGAGCACAGATACTAAGCTACTAGATTGAAGGCACTGGGAAGATAAAGCATAAAGTTAGAATCCATACAGTTCAGAGTTGAGAATTTGAGCAATTTCTTAGGTGTAGCTGTTTTGATTGAAGAGAGGATGCTGTGGGGGGGGGAATTGTTCCAAAGGCAGGGGGCCAATCACCAAAGGCTGATGAGATTAGACATTTTAAAAAATGACGCACCCACCATTTTGTACATCTTCCGTCAATCCTTGGGGATTCCTGAGTGAACTGAGAGCAATGACCCGAAGTGTAAAACTGTACATCACAAACTCACAACAAGTGAAGGTCATAGAAGGCCTCCCGAATAGAACCAAGGTTCCAGTCACTTCACAGGTTTGACATTCCAGAGAGTCTTTGCAAGATTGAAGAACGATCTCAGTGATCCATGGGGGAGAAGGTAATAACTCTGAATGGGTGGACACACTGGAGCAATGAGATGTCCGGCCTGGCCAAGAGGGATTATTTAGGATGGCTGGAATCGTTTCCATCACACAAGTGTAAAAGAGTCAGCACTCTCAGTAAAAAACTAACTTGCGAGAAAGGAGTGTGGACTGTCAATGCTGAAAGTACTGTAACGAGGACATTCAAGACATTTGTGTACACAAATACTGATAAGCGAGGGTTCCAAAATTTTATATTTGCAGTCTTTCGGGCTTGACACTTCCCTCTTATTAAGGGCAGGGCAGGGCAGGTATAAAGGGCACCTCTTGGAATATGAAGGCAATTCAAATTTTTAGATCGACAAGGCAATAACTTGGAGGTACTGAGGCAGTTTTAGGGTGACTTGGTAAGTGCATAAAGCGCTAGCCTCCCACCAATGTATCCCTGGTTCGATTCCCGGCTAGGGCCATATGTGAGTAGAGTTGTGCGATTGGTTCTCTCCTGTGCCGCAAGGGTTTTTCTCCAGGCCATCCGGTTTCCCTCCCTCCAGAAAAACCAAACACTTTCTATCTCAGGCTGTGCTCCATGGTCATAATGGGTTGATGTGGCTGGCTGCTAAAGGCGCCTGCAGCTCGAACACGTGTAGCCGCGTCCTTCGCAATTCAGCTTCTCAGCTGCCAGTCAGGATGATTAGCCTCCCAAATTATTATTATTATTTGAAGTATCAGACAGGGCCCAATTTCATAGAGCTGTTTGAGCAGAAAATATTGCTTACAAATTTTCTGCTGAGCAAAAATAAGCAGGATACCAGTCACAGATTTTACATGTGACATGGTATTTTGGCTGGTAACCTTATTCTGGCGAGCATAACTTTGTTATGCTAAGCTACGTTTTGTGCTAAAGCAGCTCCACGAAATTGGGCCCCCGAGTGAATAAAAATGGATCTGTACCCACAAGCTTGTTGTATGTAGTTTCCATGAAAAACACCGAAACACAACTGAAAAACAGTTCGAGACACTAAAGCAGGTAAGAATTCAAAAATAGAAGTATTCAAAGTTACCACTGATGGCAACTTTAATAGTGATCCCCCCCCCCCCATCCCCACCGAAATAAACTGAAAACAATAACTGATTAAACCCCTTGTGGGAAAAACCTTCATCAGTTAAAAGAACTTCAGAACCCAAACCACCTATGTGTACCGCCGTCTAAATCGGAAGGGTCACTTTCGGTTCACGGAGGATAAACAATAAATTTACTTGCGAGAGGGGAAAAACAAACAGTGATTTCTCTTTACTTGGAGGGAAGGGACCCTTGGGTATCGCTGTCTAAACACCAATAACTGGTCCCCCCCTCTTCCCACTGCCTCTTTGCCGAGAGCTTCTTCAGACAGCGGAGACAGCGCTCCCATGCGAGAGTAAACTAAGCTGTTTATATTTCCTCCCAGTTAATATAACAGGATCCCAGCGTGCGTTTGACGATTGGAATGGCTTTGTGTTATTGACATGGTTTGGGGTGACCCATAGTTATGATTCGATTCCAAAGAAACAGTCAACATTGCACAACTGATTATTTATTTTTTTTTTTTTTTACAACTCTCTCAAGATTGCGGTACTTTTTAAATGAAACTTAAAGCCCCAGCTCAACATCGGTTAAACTGACTGTAAATGCCTCCATTCTTTGCACAAATCAAGATATCTGCAATAAAACCAACCTGTGAAAATTTCAGCTCGCTTCGTAGTTTCATTTGCAAGAAAAAATGCATTCGGCATTTTTGTACGCATTCCTGAAGGTAGGGTTTTCGTCTCACTGAGACGAAAACTAATTTTGGATCTTATTTCATTTTTCGTTTAAAAAACGATAACAATTCAGGCAGCAATATTCCAAGGAAACTTTTTCTACCATCATTATCTTTATACCATGTAAGGTATAAGTAAATCTGTGATCACTTATGTTTTTCTTCTTACCAACGTTGAGCTGGGGCTTTAAACATATTAAACCTAAACATGTCTTGATTTTATCAAACATGAAGTCACCTATAACAAAACCAAGATCTATTATGGATTTTTTTTTTCTTTTCCCACCTTTTTTTTCTGGCTGGCTCAGGTTAGAGGCAAATATTGTATCAACTGTTACAGGCCTGATACTTCACAGAGGCAATGTCGGCACTTGTCCTCCATGCCCTCTGGTCATTGCCTAGGTGCCACTTTAAAAACGTTCTGGTAGAAATGACAAATTCCCTTCATAAGAGATGCTCCTTTAATAAGGAAAAAATTGCCTCTCCTCTTCAAGAAGGAGGTATCCGGCCTGCATACATTATTGGCTCAAACCTGGCTGGCTGGCATTCTCTCCCTGAATACAACCCTCTCTACACCACGGCTAGAATACCTACAAACTTTGAACAGGTGCGTGTATTATTTCAATTATTTTTAATAAATTTGATAAAAATTTATAGCTGGTGTAAGGTACCTTTAGAACTCTAAACGGTGTGTTTCACTTTGCCATAGCCTGAAGGCCTGTTCAGTACACAAAGCCTAATCCACTGTACATTTGAACCTATTCCATTATGTATTGTTGGGATTATGATTTCACATACATGTACGTGTAGCATAGTGGGAACTAAAAAGTGCAGCTGTTGTTACAGTCGATGATTTTATAACAATTATCTTTTTTTCCAAAATGTTTACGTTATATATTTCTGTTAATGAAAGCAAGGGACCATCAAAAGTGACTTGCACAGTGACCCCTTGGCCTGAAGATACCCATGTAAGAGAAGATGATGGGCTTCTTTTTTTTTAATGCCAGTTGAAACCACTGAGGACCAGTCAAAATTCTGTGTTGCTTGTATGGTTTATTGCTTCCCAGCTTGTATGGTTGGCTAGTCTATTGCTTCCCAGCTTGTATGGTTGGCTAGTCTACTGCTTCCCAGCTTGTATGGTTGGCTAGTCTATTGCTTCCCAGCTTGTATGGTTGGCTAGTCTACTGCTTCCCAGCTTGTATGGTTGGCTAGTCTACTGCTTCCCAGCTTGTATGGTTGGCTAGTCTACTGCTTCCCAGCTTGTATGGTTGGCTAGTCAATTGCTTCCCAGCTTGTATGGTTGGCTAGTCTACTGCTTCCCAGCTTGTATGGTTGGCTAGTCTACTGCTTCCCAGCTTCTATGGTTGGCTAGTCTATTGCTTCCCAATTTTAAAATGGACGACTAAAAAAACAAAAAAGAACTGCCAGACCAGTGAAACTACACTATACCTATAAAAAAAAAAAATTTTTAATACAAAAATTACACTCTACCTGGTCCTGCTGTCTAGTAACTAACTAGTTTAAGACACACGCTGGTCAACGTGTGACAAACAAATTCGTGCCACAAGAGAACACCTTTAACGGGCGCATGCGTTGTACGTAAACTATGGACGGGTACATGATCGTTTTGTGCCACAGAAATAGCCGTCGGGTAATGGTGACGAGCCTACGTCTTTAAGGGCAAACCATGAGAACTGTTCCAATCAACTTTAACAACATCCCTGACAGCATACATATGGTATGCCCGTTCATTTCATGTAATAAAACATATTCAAGGACTTCAACATATTTAAAGCAGCATGTGGCCACAGAAGCATTAATTAACACTCAAAGGCATACGCCTTGGATAAAGATGACGGCCCACCCACACAAGGGGGATCAATAATGATGTACTTTTAAATATTTGACAAATATTGAGTGAATACACAGCACAAGGAAGGTCTTTTGCTATATGTGACAAACAAATTTGCAGACGAGCAAATAAAACTGTTTTTGAGCGAAAGAAAAGAGAGAAAAAAAATCCCTCTGCACCAATCTGCTACACTGCATCTTTAAAAAGGTATAGTATTGAACGCACAGAGAGACTAAGAAGGTTGGAGGCAGACTCCACGAGTCGCGCCTGACTTGGCACACTTAATTTTGGTCTCAGCCATACATCAATCGCCTCTCATTTTATACAAGAGATAGCACCGACAGTCCAGGCCTCCGTAAAAAACACAGAATGACATCAACAACCAAAACCACTTGATATGCCAATTGCACAATGCAATATGCTGCAACAGAATTGGAATTAGTGTGAAAGTACAAGTACTGTGTATCTAGCGGTAAAACCAATGGAAGACAGGGAGGGGAGGAGGGGCAATAATGTAATGAGTATAGTCTTTCGTGTGACTTGCAATTAGACTCAGAGCAAATGCAGGTATCCGACCAAGTGGTAAAACCACAGTGACACAGTGTAAAAACCACATTTTGCAAATTACTACTGTATGAAGGATATTCACTGTAGCCCTCGACAGTTGTGAGGTTGCCAAAATAAGCCAGCTGGAGGGGGCAAGAGTTTGAGCGTTCAAACACTAAAATATGAATGCACAGAGGAAATAACCCACATAAAGGCAGTCATTAAAAAATAATATGCTGAAATGAGAAGATAAAGACCTGTGTAATGCCAAATGGCCTAACACTAACTGGAGTTCATGAATGTTTTACAGTAACTGCACACTGTAAATGAGGGTTTGGGTTTTTCCAGTTTCTGGGGGGTTTGTTTCTTTCTTTTTTTCCTTGAAAGTCTGCGATACTCGGGAATGACTTAAGGTTTCATCAATAATTTAATGACTCCCTTTTTTTCCCCCTCTCAATTTGCCTCAGTAGAATTTAATGTAATTATTACAATTTGCTGAACTGAATTCCATCAGGCAGAAGTTGTGTGTATTTGGAGGAGAGAAGGGGGGGTTACACATGGCTCGCTTACCAGTAACAATGCCATCAGCAAAAGCCTCGACAGTCTAATGAAATTTGCATTATGCTCTTCAGGCGTTGTGACCAGTGACGTACAGGTACAGGGAAAAAGATAGTGCCGTCCTAACCGAGCAGTGGAGGCAATGCTAGGAAGAGGATTAGTTCAATGTGGAGGGAGGGGGGGGGGTTACCAGCTAAGCCGATTAGGGCAATGTCGACTGTGATCACAAGATGATATTGCTACTCATTTTAAGGGACAGTTTAGAAAAATGAGTTTAATGTCGGAGTGCCAATATCCTTTTACGGTGAAATTTTAAGACAAAAATGTAAAAGCCAGCTTAGGAAAAATTGTAAGGACAAGAGGAGTGAGTAATTTTTTTCAAAACAGAGAATTGGCAATAAATCAAACACAGCTGTAACTAATTAACTGAAAGTGACAAGGATGTAAGTGAATTTAAGTTTATCACTGCCTGCATTTCTAAAAAAGAAAATAACTAACACCTTACGTATTTGTTTTAGCAATATTTTTCCAGCACTTAAAAAAATAAACAACAGATCTACAATCACACGATACATGTTGTAAAAGAAAACGGTTTGTCTCATTTCCCCTGAAAAAAAATTGTTTTGGGAAAAAAAAAAAAAAAAGTAATGTTATTTCAAACCTCAAAATATAAAGTGTGCAAGAATTCAAATAACATCAACCCAAACAAAACAAGTACCTCTTTCTCCCATCAAACTGGTTTCAATTCAGTAACAGTTTCAAATATCCAGACCAAAATATACGCATTTTAACCTCAAGGTCTTTCTAATATTAGAGAAGATGCTTGATGAATTTGAAATATTCTATATGCGTACAGTACACACAATGAATAATACTACACATGTACTGTATAGCTCTAGATTAATTTGTTTGGCCGTGACACAATTACCCAGGCCATGTACATGTAATATGAGTCTATTCCAAAAATAATGTCAATTTAATTTATGTGCGTGATACAGCACTCAGTGTAGGTGGAGTGTATAGTACCAATCCATGTTGAGAGTAACTGGTAATTTGAACCACTCTGGAATACCGCCCTCTCTCCCTAAATGTTTAAGGCAATCTGGCCCAGCGTTTCAACCCTTTGGTAAGGAAGTCATCACTTTTGATTTGAAAGAAAAGGGCACTTTTTGAAAAATTACAATGCCCTTTTTTTTTTTTACTATATCAGTAGGCAACCCCCCCAAAAAAAACAACAACAAACAAACAAACAAACAAACAAACAATAATTATACATGTAATAATAATAATACTAAATAATGTACTAAATAAATCAATCAATAAATCAATAAATAAACAGATACAAAAAATAAATACAATAAACAAATTTCGCCCCCCACCCCATTTTACTGAAACCGAGCATGAAATAGATTTTAGTTCTTTTCACGCAGTTTGCCTATTACATGTACATCATTTATCAGCTTCCCCTAAAGTCCAGAGATATGCAATTAAAAGTTGTTGATACATTGGAAATTATATATTTGCATGCAACTCCCTAGCCCCCCAACCCAAAACAACTTCTTTGCCCCCTTCCTTTGCAACCCCAATCCCTCACAAGTAGCTGTTCATGGTGTGTACAATAAAGACACAATCAAAGACTGGGATAATTGTACCCAGAATGGTGTACTAGGTATCCGATTTAATGAGATCACTGGGTACCCACACTCGACACAAAGCCTTAACATAGCATGGAAACCAGTCAGAAAACACGCACAATCGCACGTCATTACCGACGTCTGCTCGCAAATGATCCATCTGAGCTTAAGCGAGTTTGCGCGATTAGCATTTACTTGAAACTAGCTCAAGGCTGTATACATTTTTGCACTAAGCAACCCCTGCTGGATTGGCGCGGGTCGATGATAATGATCTTATTATTAGTCATGTCCACAGTCTTCTCATTTCACAATTTCCACACAATCATGATTACATCAGTAGTTAACAACAATGACTGCGTGTTATGGCTCTCAGTCTCAATGTCAATGTAATTAGTGTGTTACTTTGTCTCGGACCACCTGAGGGACTGTTGATAAACTAAACACAACCTGCAGAACTTGGCTATTATTATAACATTTTGATCTTGAGTGTTTTCGTTTCCGAGCGCAAAAAGAAATAACATAAAAATCATAATAAAATTGACATGCATTAGGCAAAACAAAAAAAAAGTAAATCCGGACGTATAATCCTGAGAAAGCAGCAACCTTGATGCTCTTCAATCTGTTACAAAATCATGATTAATTCTCACAACCTCCTCAAGACTCAAATTTTTCGTCTCGATGACATCTGAAACAAACAGTGCTTCTGTCATGTGAGAGTGACACTGTTTTTTGGGACTGAATGTTTCTTGTAACAAACAATGAAATGCTTTCACGACAATGAAATGCTTTGCTCGGCTGAAGATTGCGCCACAGCACCTTGTAAACCATTACATGGTGCTCATACTTCAAAACGTTACTCTTTATACCTTACGGGGGAAATGTGCTTTAAGACGCCAATCGGGTGTGATAAAAAGCTATATAAGAACTGCGTATTATTATTATTATTATTAAGCCAATTTCAATATGTTTCAGTTTGTAAATATTTCCAACCCTACGCTGTCATCTGCAACAAATCATCCACCTTCTTTTTGTGACTCAGACGAAATCTTCTGAAATCCTAGCATTATGTTCGGCTTGACGCCTCAAATATTCAACACCACAAACTGGTCGGTCACTTCTTCCTGCTGGGTTACTTCAGCAAAGCAACCACCCCATGAATGAATCAGAACAAACACACAGCGACATCTAATGATATTTTCACACATTCCCAAAGTGCCGTAGGTCCAGTCTGATTCTCTTATCTACTCTATTAATAATCTCAACATCGAAGGGGGGGGGGATATAATCCAGTCGTAACTGGCTATCTGGATCAATCGCGTGGAAAGATCTTCGGCAGTGCGGTGGAAAGGATGTCTCCTGATGAAGGGGAACCTCCAGGGACGAACGTGGATTGATGACAGGAAGAGGTGAGAAGATTCGCTGAACGGCAAAGTCAAGGAAAATTACCTCACAGTAACCAAGAGGGCTCTAAAAATGACCGGTGTACACAGCTGTCCCAAATCCAACATCAGGATGTGGGTTCGAATCCCGGTCATGACACTTGGTGTCCTTAAGCAAGACACTGGACTATAATTGCTTCAAATAGGGGAAGAGGCAGTTATGTTTGTCTTGTAAAGGATTCATTTGCCCCCTCCCTGTTCTAAGCTGTGCTGTGAAGAGACTTGCGTTTGATATCTCGTCATGTCTTGTTTACTGCGCATTGGGGCAGGTTTCCATCCCTTCAGAAAGTAGCCCACACCTCGAGTGGCCTTTGGGCCTTGGGATGGGCGAATTGCATAAAAAAAAATTTTTTTAATGAAAAAACATGGCAACTTACATGTACGAGTGGGACATTGTGAAAGTTTAACCTTCTGAAAAGCAATTAACGTTGATTTGAGTGATTTTTATTCTAGTGTTGGGCATCTGCAAGGAGAAATCCCACAATACTTGTATAATGTTATTATTCCTCGTGATCATAAAGTACTAAAGAAAACATGCTGCATTATGTATGTATGGGACCTGTCACCACATAGAAACCTTTTCATAGACTTGCCAATCAGTTGTCCAAGCATGGTGGCAGTCAGCGAGGCACCAGGGCGTGTTTCAGACACCCTACTTTCATCCCTACGTTCATTTACATGTAAAACTATTGCAAGTAAGCAATACGGATGCCATAATTCCTTGGACTTCAATCAATCGATCCAAATAACGTTATCTCCACATTATCATTAGTATCAAGAAAATAGATTGAGGTCCATAATGTGGAGGCATGTTCAGACAAAAGCAGACCCAAAATTACAACTAGCAAAAAAACAACGAAAAGGAAGGGGAAAAAAATTACAAACAAACCAAAAAATGTTAACACTATTTTCTAGACCTGCTTTTACAGCAGACAATAGGGCTTAATAATTTTCTGCCAAGCGAAAAAAACAAGCAGGATACCAGGTGCAAACGCTACACATGACATTGTACTTTGGCTGGTAACATTTTGTTTCTGGTAAGTTCTGCTAGTGTTTGCCCTTTTAAGCAGTTCAATGAAAATGGACCCTGATCCCTGACCAACTCGTTTCATGGAATACACTGCTATCAATATTCAGGACTGGTACAATGAGTATTCGTTTAAAGCTACTGTGAAGTCCCAACCAAAAGTCCAGAACATTCATCAAAATATCATTGCAACATGGGTTCTGTTTCTTGTAAAGATGCCATCAAAAATAAAAAATAATGTATGTACCATTAATAATCAACAAAAATGTTCATTATAAATTTATAAAGAGCCCATCCATGTCAATCTCCTCACTCTACAGAACAATTCATACAATCAACATTTAAACAGACTACAAAAGTTGTACAGTTGATTACGTTTCTCATGCTTTATATAAAAAAAAAAAAATTAAAAAAAACCTCAAGGTTGTTGTTTTATTTTAAGATTATTTCTCAATTACAATGAGATACATGTACATGTATTAAAGCGGGAGAAGAAGAAACCCATGCATACTGTGAGTTGTTTTTGCTCCGCGTCCGAGATGACATCACATCTATTTGTGGATCCACGTACATGTACATAGATGTGTCATCTCAAACATATCCCATAATTCCCTCTGGCGATGAGCATCCAAGCTTAAGTCATTATGCTGCTTGCAGAGTGTTTGTACAGTTTAAAGGTGGAGTTTGATAATTGGTAATAAACACCTAAAATAAATTTCGGGACTTTTTTACAAAATTTATACCACAGCCAGGGTTGATATCACGGAGGCAGATGCCTCCATGACCGAGGGAGCAATTGAGCTGCTTAGGCAGACGATATTGGTTACACATTTTCTGCTTAGCAAAAAATGAGCAGTATACCAGTCATAAATGGTACATGTGACATGGCATTTTGGTTGGTAACCTTGTTCTGGTAAGCATAATTTTGTTGTGCTTAGCTACTTTTTGTGCTTGAACAACTCTGTGAAATTGAGCCCTGGTCGTTGCCTTGGTGCTCTTTGCAATGTTCCCGTACATGTGCACATTCACATTTTCATCATAAAGTTGCCCTTTCCCATGGAAAAAAAAACGGTTTTGCCGTTCAAGAACAGACCTGCCATATAGTCCTACGATATAAATTTACATCTGAAATACTGTGGTCCAACAAGAACAAAATGTCAAAACCATCAGTTTCTCATTTTGATCGCCGAATTATCGTGATCTATCATGAAAAATGCACAAAATAATATCACTGTCAAAATTTTTAAAATTGTGTTTTCTCAATAGCGTGATCACCTGTTTGGATGAAATTTTTAACAGGTTGGTTGTAGGGGGCACTTATAGGATTTTAGGCTTTGCAGGCAGCACAGGATTTTAGGATTTGCAGGCAGTACAGGATTCTTATGTTTTGGAGTTTTTTTTTTTGGTTTTTTTTTGCTTTTTTTTTTTAGTATACCATGTAAAAATGTAGAGGTGTAGGCTAAGAAAAGAGCTAGCTACTCAACGTTTCGACTGGTACTATACGAATATTGACTGCTTGGAGTGCTATGGTTAAAACTACGACGGCGCATTCAATATCCCTGAGGTGAAGCTGAGGGAAAATAGAACGCACCGGGGATCATTGAGGGAGTTGTAGTTTTAACCATAGCAGGAGTAAAAGCAGTCAACGTTTCTTCTTTAACACCCCATACAAATATTGTGCCTAGACATCTAGGTACAAAGAAACTGCTGTTGCTATGGGTATAGTACATTGGTTGCTACGGGTATAGTACAAGGGTTGCTATGGGATAGTACATTGGTTGCTATGGGTATAGTACAAGGGTTGCTACGGGTATACAGTACTACATGGGTTGCTATGGGATAGTACATTGGTTGCTACGGGTATAGCGTGTCATTCACGAGGCTTTCTAGACATATCATGTGACACACTCTACACCGACCTATTGAACTGATGTAGATGAGCCATTCAGAGCTACCTTTGTGTACTAAGTGAGCAGGTGGGTAAGATCCAGCGGCGGCAATTTCTTGTGACAATTGGGCGTCGGCGAGACAATGGGGTATTTCCAATCCAATGTGCCGAAAATAGATCATAAACTTTGTACACAAACATGCAGTGATCTGGCAGTGGTTGGGGCATTGTTGCAAAGCACTGGTCTGGCAAAGCCTGGAACTTCACTGGTGTCAGGGTAAAGACATTATCCCAAAGGGCCCTTTCATGACACAACGCTTAGGGCAATAATGTTGCCATAAATGTTCTGATTTTCTAACACGAAGGGCAAACATTGTGAGGAGCCATGAGATTATGACCTGGGGTCAACTTCATAGAGCTGCTCGAGCAAAAAAAAGTAGCTAAGAACAACAAAATTATCATGCTTATCACCAGAATAAGGTTACCGGCTAAACTACCATGTCACATACACAATTTGTGACTGGTAGCCTGCTCATTTCTGCTTAGCAGAAAATGTTTAAGCAATATTTTCTGCTTAAGCAGCTTTATGAAATTGGGCCCTGGGCCCAATTTCATGGCTCTGCGTACCGCTGAATTTCTGCGCTTGCATTGTAAGTGAAGAATGCCAAGTACCGTGAAGTACGCCCGCACACAAGCAAAAATTTATTGCTAACCTGTGAAATACGCCGAGGTAAGGGCGGAATTCCCTGCTTCCGTAAACGTCGACCCTTGCTTATGGGAAGCACAGTCGTGTGAAACTTGGCCAAGCTCAAGGGAGGTAATGGCCTCAGTGGTGAACTTTGTAAAAAAAAAAAAAATTAGACCTGCTGAGAACAAGTTGAACAACTTGGCAAGCCCCTTTCAAGTCGTACAGACAAAGCAATAAGCTCCAACACCAACTGGGAACATCCACTCTCATGTATTTTCATTTCCACCATGATCCAACCGACGAAATCTCATGAATGTCACGACCCTTTAAAAAAGGGCGTCTGAACGTATCAGTAAGCATAGAACATGCTTCAAAGCCCAGCATTCCTGATTGGGTCGGTCACGTTCTCAATGTGGTGAAGTTCACAGGCCCTTTTAACCACAGACGAAGCCCTACCACAAGACATGCCCGGAATGTACACTGCATCATTTTGGTATTACTGCTGATGAGATAACATCTATTTATATATAAACAAAAACTATTGAGAACTATTTGTTTATTTCAATTAAAAAATGAGAGTAACTTATCTGTAACAAAGATTACAACAGGTGTTAATTTTTGCTTCGTGGATAAAGAAAATTATTTGTGTTTTTAACCCATATACCAAAGTGTGTTAAGCAGTGTATTCAGTATTTTCCCGAGTCATGTGAAAGAAAATTAGCCATATTCCTCGGGTGGGATTCGAACTCACGACCCCCGCCTTTCTAGAGCAGATGTCTTACCAACTAGACTACCGATGATGTTTTTATGAATTCCCTGGAAAAAGATGATTCCAATGCTATAAAAAATATTTGCTCAAGATACTTTAGTAATTCTCACCAAGTTTATAAAAAAAAACCAAGTATTTCATGTCACAACATTTTATTTTTTGTTCAACAATCATTACCAGTCATGTATATGTAACACACCTTTTTAAAGCCCCAGCTCAACACTGGGAAAAAAGGAAAACATAAATGTTCACAGAAGGACATGGTGTAAAGATAATGATGGTAGAAAACTTTCCTTGAAATATTTCTGCCTGAAGTGTTACCATGTTTAAATAATAAATGAAATAAGATCCAAAATTAGTTTTCGTCTCAGTGAGACGAAAACTATGCCAATAGGAATGTGTACAAAAATGCTGAATGCATTTTTACCATTTTCTTGCCAATGAAACAACAAAAAGAGCTGAAATTTTCACAAATATTATTACAAATATTTTGATTTGTGCAAAGGATGGAAGCATCTACAGACACTTTACCAATGTTGAGCTGGGGCTTTAACCAAATTTTGGAATCCCTGTCACACTAAAGTCATCTTATTCTGTTGACCAGACAGCCCCTTTAAAACAAAGTCGGCGTCTTCAAACAGACAGAAGATAGATCAGGGAGAGGAAGGATGAGTTTCTGGTCAGACTGTCATCCACTTTTCTTCCCTAAAAATAAATCATCCCAAATTGAATTGATGGTGACATTTTAGGGGAGACACTTAACAACAACTGCTCCGCACCCTCCTGTTGTTTTTCATGAGTCATTATCCAACGCATAATCCACTTGCTCTTCTCCTCTTTTTAAGATCCCCTTTTTTCACATTATCTCTGTGTTCCTTAGTGCAGTTCATCGACCACTATACTAAAGGAATCAGTGGTCAGCTTCTCCATACTGTGTTTTTTTAGCCACTGGGGGGGGGGATTAATAGAGTTAACATTTTAACACAGCCCTGGATGAATCCACAGGGGGAAAGATACTGAATACGAGTCAACATCAAAATGGATTTTTCAAAATTTGCCGTGAAATTTTTGTAACCATTACTGGTGGGGGGGGGGGGTGTGTGTGTTTGTGTGTGTGTGCGAGAGGAATCTATACGCATATTAATGTCAACCTTTTCAGCTTGGTAAATATTTGTCTGTTTCCTCGATAACTTTCACATTTTAATTCACCCAATGAGCACCAATTCAATATAAACTAAGCAATACGTAAATAGAAACTCTTATGAAGTAGATTTCAATGACCATACCTTAATTACCACATCAAACCAAGAACGGTGAAGTTTAACAGGTCTCCTTCATATATCAGAAGTCGACAAAAACGCTTTAGTGCGTAGCAATCTCCATCCAATGTGAGAATTTTCGATTATCAAATTGTGCCTGCAGGAAGTTCTGTAGCTCTTTTGTTAATATGTGGTGACATTCACGAGCGAGCACAGTCATTAGATTTTTTTTTCAATTTGCATGTCAAATAGTGGTGTTACTTAACAAACAAGCTAATAATATTCGTTCCCATCCATTAACTGAAACACAGGCTCCCACTGGTCTGCATTTCACAGTTAAACCAGTACTGGGGGCATCATCAATTTGATGACACTTTCAATTAGATATGCAAATGAGGTCTGCTGGCCTTGGGGTAACTTTGTCCTTCACCTGGAGGGTGTACAGTTTTGAGAGGAATGGCAAAACAGGGTAAATAAATAGAAAGTAATTTAGCATCTCCCTCCTCAGGAAGCAGTCAGCAATTATTTGACTCCATTATAAGGTACAAGGACATGGTGAGGAAAGGAGCACTGTTGGTTTGGAATAGTACATGTAATAATAATGCACAGTTTTTATATAGCGCTTTATCACACCCTATGGGCGTCTCAGAGCGCTCAGTATTTTTCTCCTGCGAGGTATGATGAGTTACGTTTTTGAGGTATGAGACCTGTTCCTTTACATAGCACTATGTAATGGTTCACAAGATGCTGTGACGCAATCTGCAGCCGATCAAACCAGGAACACCGGGGCGAACCCCTTCTCTTTGCGATAAGTGTCACTGGGTTCTTTTAGGTGCATTACACAACACACGGGACCAACGGCTTTACGTCCCATCCGAAGGAAGAAGTACAGACACGTATCATTCTTCCTACTACTGTTGCTACATTGAATTCGGATGAACCGAATCCGTTCAAACTAGCTAGTTCTTAGAACAATACTATAATAAAATAAAAGTAACATTTTGACATTTCTTTCAACATAATGATACGATAAGATAAATGAAGCTCCACTAACACTAACAGACCTTTGTCACACTGTGGCCAGCTTGCGCGATCGCCCGTGGATTCGCGTTGTTATGCTATTCATTTGCTTACAGTAGGCGCCGTCAGGTTAGCATGGCTTTTTCCAATGCTTCCCGTAAGCAGTGCTCTGAAACGGCAATCGCACGACCAGCCCAAAAGTCAGCCGTTAAGCAGCTCCTGTGAAATTGGCCCCAGAAGCTGACAGTAGGCCTAATGCCGCAACATTTGACTTATGAGAGGCTCACGGGTTCTCTTGGGAGCAAGGCTGGACTACTGCACCAATTCTTAATTAAAAACGAGCATTAAGGTGAATCCCCCCGACATGTTGTCCTATTCAATTTGTCATTTAGAGAAACAATAAGAAATTTCTCTCTACAGTGCAAGGCACTTTTATCATTTTAATTGAATTTATAATTGCTTTCGGGATAAAAAAATATATGTTACCACACATTTGTGTAAGGGCACAACAACAAAAACTAAGTACTATACTATCCTTTCGTAGCAAAGTGATGTCAACAAGGCAGAGCAACATTTCTTTTAAATACATTTGTTTCCTATTGTGTAATACATTACATTATATTCGATATAAATTCCAGCTGCTTTCAACTTAATAACTTTTGCCATCCTGTTTTAAACACATTACTAAGAGTGTAAACACGTTGTTGATACTGTTTGTGTAACAAAGGATAAGGGGCCAACATAGAGTTCTGATAGATTAGGAGTTCCTACACAAACACACACAGGCTGGTTGCACATCATGCAAGTCCAAATCCATCGACATCTTCCGACTGACATGAGCGATGAGAGATTTCACAGGAATGGACTCTACATGCAAGAAGCATGTACTGCAAATTAAACCTCAACTACACTCGAGTTAAAGACAAGGCATGAGATTGGTTGTGCTGGCAATGCTATGATTACACACGACAGTCTGGCTCAACGTATCCATTTAAAAATTCCGCACTGACCTTACCGGAGTTTGGTCACACAAATTGCCGTAGCCAGTCTCTACCTTGTTATTATAAATAATTATTATTTTAATTTATTCAGCCATTACCGACGATACAAAACAACACATCCAGATGGGCTTGGAGCAGCAAAGACAAAGGTCACTTACGTGCGATTCACTACTTTGATGAATTTGGGGCTTTCTTTCCCTAGGAAAAAACCTCTTGAGCAACTGACAGTACATACATCCATTGTTGACCTTTCTAACCAAAAAAATAAGGTAAGAGTATTGACAGAGAAATGGTGGAGTTCAGATGCTGGAAGTTTGTCGTTTTTTTATTGCAGATTTAGAAGCGTTGGGCACATTTCCACTTCTCATTCTATTGGAAAATCAATTTGCAACAAATCAATATTGCAAGATTTCAAACTTGCTTTTATAATACTCTTTTCAGGGATGAGATTTTGAAGAATGTGAAAATTCCTGAAAAATGGCTTGCAGGCCTGGGTTCCCCCTTTTTCTAGACTCGGAACCTCCCAGATGTTACAATTCAGGAGGTGCATCACCAGAAATGCAACACGACAGGATTGGACACAATGTGGACTATTTCGTTCTCCCTTTTGGTGGTTGCTTTACGTCTTTTAAGAAAATTTGAAGGCTCGAGGGGCGTTTTGAGAAAATCCTGAAATCAGGGGGAAAAAACAGAGAAATCTCAAGCCAGTCTTTTAAGTTCCCAACTGGTGAAACTTTGGTTTAACAAACTGCAATGTTCACAAGAAAATGCCAAAAGTGCATTTGGACAATTTATCTTTAGGCTTACATGTACATCTACATGTTGCGTATGGAACCCAATTTTCGTTAAATACTAATGATGAAACACTTCAATCAAATTCATCCACTATGTTGACAGCAAAGTCACTTGTTTCGATTCAGAATCTCACTAGTTTATTTTTTCCTGAGTTGTAAGAGCTCTTTTCTCCGCCCATTCCCAAGCTAATAGTACAATTAAGGAAAAGGCTGGATTCGGTCGGCAATAAAAAAAAATGCCCAGAACCTGTGCTTGATACAACTATACAACCGTCTCAGTTTCCTCTCGCTTCTACCGATTGCAACGACAACGTGCCGCACTTTGGAATTATTTGACTTGTGACATTTATCAGCAACCTCATCCATGCAGGATTTAAGCAACAGGCTTGACTCACTCAGATCGTGCTCACTCAGCCTGTCTTGAGATGATAAGACCGTTGAGTGATGCTCACAGAGTAGCGAGTATGAGGAGGCGGGCGAGGGGAGGAATTAACGAAAACAACGTTAAGGTGAACTGGGGAAAATGTCATGTGCACAATTTTGCTCGTTAGAGGAACTTTGTGATGAGCAGATTGCAACAGGTAGTTCCTGGTTCATTGTCAGTTTGCATTAGCGCTCATGGTCTCTTCTTTGCAAAACTGAACATAGTTTTAAATTGAACAACGAGGTGTTGAGTGGAAAATCTAGTTAAAAAGTAATGCAAGGTGTGTAGAGTGCAGGCACGACACTTCATTCTGAACAAGGCAGGTTTTTTTTCTTCGTAAAGGGCACCTCTATGAGGGAAATGTAAATGAAAAGTTTTACTCAAACATTTCAAGGGGCAGCGAGGCAGTGACCAGGAGAGTGGTGGCAATTGCCCCCAGCTGCCCCTATGAAGTATTAGTCTTGACACTGGGGTAATTGGGGAGCCTCCAACAATATCAGGTCAGCTAAATTTGTCTTAATTGGTTTGTAGGACATCTTATCATGACTGGGAAGGGGTGGGATGCTGTATAAACTTAATAGCAATTTCACAAAGTTGCTTGGCAGAAATGTGTAGTGTATCATTCATAAACACATCAGAACCAGGAGACAATCCATTTTTGCATACAACCTTTACCAGGTTTTGGGGGCTGTTTTGGGGGGGTTTTTTTATTCGCTATTACCGGGATGCATTTATGCGCGCGTGGGTATCGCGTGCGGGTTTTTTCAGGATTTTACTTGGCGCTTCCAACAGTCGCGTCAACATCATTGGTCAGGAATACCTGTGATGCTGAAAAGAATTTACGCTGTGCGCAAAACTTGTATGGAATGGTGCCTACTGAGTAATAGCAACAACTCTTTGTTGTTTCGCTATGATCAGAAAGGTTCCTAGCCAAATAACTCCAGGGCCAATTTCTTAGACCTGCTTAAAAGCAGAAAACATTGCTTGATCAATTTCTGCTTAGCAGAATAAGAATAAGCAGGATACCAGTCACAGTTTGTACATGTGACATGGCATTTTGGCTGTTGTGCTTAGCTATTTTTTGTGCTTAAGCAGCTCTATAAAATTGGGTCCAGGTGGTAGGGGTATTAAGCAGGGCTCGATTTTTTTTTTTTTTTTTTTTTTTTTTTGGGGGGGGGGGGACCACAGACCGCAGGCCTGGTACCTCAAACTGTTTACAGGCCAAGAATTGTTTTTATAAGACCAGAATTTAAATGACATATAAAAAAAAAAATCTGGACACAGTTCAACATATTGAACTGTTTGATTTTTAATTAATTAGAGAAGCTTTTATCCAAATTTGTATTTTATGGGTTATTTTTCTTTAATAGGCCTACTCAACAATATTGAAGTATACATTACAAGTAACTATCAGACTGAAAGTCAACATTTGAACAAAAACACAAGATCATCGGACTTGTCCAGCCATGAGTTTACTGGCCCGATGCTAAAATCACTGGCCTCGGGCCTGCAGTCCAGTGTAAATTTCAAGCCCTGGTATTAAGTCAAATAATTTTTTCGGAACCATTAATTACAAAGTTCAGTATGAAAAAAACAAGTTTACTGTGATTCAAAACTCCTCAGAATGGTATAGAAACACAGTCGCATTTCTTCAAGATCTTAACAGAGTGAGCATTTTGCAATTTCTCCGCCCCATGTCATACCCTCCCTTTAAAGAGGTTTGCTCCGACTTGGAGACGGCCCAAGTCTTTGGAGCGATGCTCTTTCATCTTAGGTTCCAGTCTGAAATTGTCATTTCCTCCCAGATCAAGGCTCGTCTCTGCACCTGTCAATCACTTGTATTCATACGGCACCAGTCCCTCCGACGAGAATTGCACATAATGCGGCAAAAGTGAATGTGTAGTTAGTATTGCTCTCTATAAACAGTGTGCGGGACTCGTTCAATTCAGTCGAGGGTGAAAATCAACATACTGCAAGCCATGCCAATTGTTCTTGAATGGTATTTCAAGCATGCGAAATGATTGGCAAATAATCGCACGTGGCCGACTTAATAAAAAGGGGCACCATGCACAGTACATTAGAGACAAGTGTGTGCACCCTCCTGGAGGTTGGTTGGGGGGGGGGGGGGGGGGGGGGTTCAACTCTACAGTTAATTCAACTTAAGTAAATATTTCCACTGTACAGCAGCCTGGTATTGTTCACAGCAATGCCCCTGTATGAAATGTGTGCAATGCCAAGCATTTTGAGCTGTAAATTACTTCCTCTTTTAAAAATTTGCAAATAAAAATTCTAGAAACAATTACTGTAAGTAAGGTTTGATTTGATTTGATCTGATTTGATTTGGATAAAAAAAAAACAGCAAGATATGTGGTGGAGAACAATATGAATTTAAAAATACAAAAACAGTAGACAAAATACAAAAGAAATATTTACATACACAAATGAGAAAGTACCACCAAAGGAGACAGCAAAACTGCACAAAATTAGCCGAGGATAGCCCCCAAAAAGCCAATAACTCAGGCTCATTTCCATTGGGGCCCTTACAGAAAGACAGGGGTTATGAGCGAGCGAGGCATGCTGTTAAAAAAAAACAATGGTGCGACAAGATCTGGGAACAAGGTTGGGAAGGTATTGCCTTGGCAGGATACGATCATTCAAACTCTCCAATTTCTCAAGAAAAGCCCATCAATAAAAGTTTCATTAGGAGTTTACATTTATGAGAACACAGCACAAAGTACAAACATGTACAATAAAATGCTTCAGTTTGTAGACGGCTGAATGGAGAAAAAAAAGATACCCCAAGGGAATACACTGTATGTCTGTTTCAGGTTCATGCATGTAGCTGCCTTTAACAGTCAAAAAGCTTGCAGACTCAGACATGCAACTTTGAAATTTCAACAACAACGAAAAACAAGCAAAATAGCCAAATACACACGTTTCTGACATGGTTAGTAGCTGCAACTGGGTCACACTAAGTTGGTGCAACATTTCCATAAGGATGCTTTGCTGACTATATGATGCAGATACCTTGTTTCAGGTTCATGCATCTAGGTGCCCTTAACAGTCAAAAAGCTTGCAGACTCAGGTATGCAACTTCGAAATTTCAACAGCAAAAAAAAAAGAGCAAAATGGCCAAATACACACGTTTCTGACATGGTTAGTAGCTGCAACTGGGTCACACTAAGTTGGTGCAACATTTCCATAAGGATGCTTTGCTGACTATATGATGCAGATACCATGTTTCAGGTTCATGCATCTAGGTGCCTTTAACAGTCAAAAAGCTTGCAGACTCAGGTATGCAACTTCGAAATTTCAACAGCAAAAAAAAGAGCAAAATAGCCGAATACACACATTTCTGACAAGGTTAGTAGCTGCAACAGGCTCCCACAAGTTGGTGCGACATTTCCATTTGAGGATGCTTTGCCGACTATATGATGCAGATACGGATACACATAACTTTGTGTAGTGTTTTTCAGTTTTATATGGCGCTAAACGTGACGGGGAAAAAAAAGAGGAAATCAGCTGATCCGCTGAAACGTTCCATGCCTGCAGATTTATGAAATAACAAGTGAACTGGTCGAGCTGGCTGGTCGCTGAAAAAGCTAAGGGCAAACCCTGTACTTTTTTTTCTTGTGCCATACATCCACTTTACAAACTCCAACAACTTTTTCAAATTTTTTTCTGGGCAAATTAACAACAAACCCTGGTAGTGGAATTGTAAACAACAACAAAAGTTTTCAAACTTTTAAAGCAAAACGTGCGTCTTTACCGATGAGATAATGTTAACATACGCTGTACATAGTAAGACATCTGCCTCGGACTGTTTCTTCAAACATTTACCTTTCCCCGATCCATCATAAGACATCTAACCTGACGTCCGATTACAATCCCGTGATATTTTAGCACCGTCTGCTGTATCCAACCCGCTAATTATAGCCTCTCATTTCAGACGTCATGCTAAGGCGGGGAATGCTTGCCCCGTCGCTCCTCAATGACTAAATACCTTACACCAGTTTGGGTTTCGTCTCCGAGATAAACAAGGGCGGCCGTGATGAGGTCAATGTACTGAAGGGTTCTTGCACAGAAGCCCCGAGGGTTAAAAACCCCGCAGGATTTTGTCTCCTCATTGGGTACATGCACTCTCACTCTCTCAGTTGACAGGCTAGCACATGGGGGAATAGTACACGCTCCATGTTCCATTTCACACTTCGATCCGGCGAAGGAGACGAAGACAAAAATGAGTGACTTTCCAGGTTCACGCTATAGGATCCATTCTGTAACCTAATGTTGTTTTTCTATCTCCCAAAAATAATTGGAAAACTTACGCCGTATATATCTCACCTTTGTTAAATTATCCAGAGTTTTGTTTTTACCTCCTGAATTCTAATGAGACCTTTCTGTTTACTTCCGATCTTTCGAGCGCCCCTGATTTGATTCTTAAAAACAGCAATCATCACATGTCCACGATAATTCCCTTATAAATTCTCATTCTAAAAAGCAATCACCCATACATATATTTTGGACGTGGCTCTTCTCAGTATCAGCTGGAATGGAGGGCTATACACTTTAAAGTGGATTGATTAAAGAGGATTGTATCAAATCAAGATAGTCTCAAGCCAACAGCCCAGGGAGAAAATGATATCAGTCTTGAGGAATTGCTCATTGCTGATCAAGATTCTTACACATCACATCACTGGGAGATGGGAGGGAGAGGAGGATGTGTAGATAGTCAGCTGCTAAGAAGTTTCCATTTCCTATGAAGGGGTTCTACCGAATACAATGAGCATGCTCGTCAGGCTGATATGCCAGAAATTTAAGTTCCCTAAACGTAACCGGAAATAGTTCATTCACACCCACAACAAGACTACTTCTTTTAAAAAAAAGACCAATTAAAAAAAAGGGGGGGCACTTAAAATCTTAAAATGTTCAACACAGCATCTAAAGTAAAACCTAAACATCAAATAAAAATTATACCATTTAGATGTCGGATGTTGGATGTGAACTTGTGAGATGGTGTCAAATACCCACCATGAAAGATTCAAACTGATCTTAGGATGTCCC
This sequence comes from Marthasterias glacialis, assembly GCA_911728455.2. NCBI lineage: Eukaryota > Metazoa > Echinodermata > Asteroidea > Forcipulatida > Asteriidae > Marthasterias > Marthasterias glacialis. The sequence goes on along the minus strand of OU452225.1, from coordinate 6,749,159 downwards.
AGGTTATGTGTCATAACCACAAAAAGTATTGGTTATCCTTATAACAAACTCAGAAATAATACTTGTATTTCTGGTCAATAATCTGCCACAAAGTACACCCCCCCTCCCACCGAAAACCCAATTCAAACCCCCCAAAACATCAACACATTTGACAGATCTTTTGAAGAAATTTGTTTGTTAATATTGAAAACTTATTAGGCTTTTTCACGTCTCAGAGAACATGAACCTCATCATCATTGTTAACCACTGCACAGTATCGTTTCTTAAACATTTATGGACCATCGTAACGGCACCTTCACTCATTCCCAACCTTCCCCCCTCCCTTCTTCCCCAAGCTCCTCCCACCCCACTCCCATGATGGATGACACCATTTGACAATATGAAAACGCTACAATAAACAGCGGTGAATGTTATTTTCATATCGCGGATGACTGACTCATTCCGGGTCTGCGCGCCTCCAAATGAAGAGGTGACGACGGATTTCTCAATCAAGGGAGCGAGGTGCATTAATTTCACGCTGCGGAAGTGGGAAAGATGCATCATGAGATTGGGGGAACCTCAATGAAATCTGCCCCGCTCTTACTTTCGTGTTAAAGAGACAATGCACATGATGAGATGCAAAGGTCTCAAACTACATGCAGGATCTAAACGTTTAGGAGGTTTGTTGAAATGATGGTATTTCCCCCTTTTGGTAACCCCTAGCTTTCAAGGAGCTTCTGGGAACAGTATCCTGGGCACAAAGTAAGTTGAACAAAGAGCAGGATTTCTTTATACCCGAAGAAAATAACAGCCACCTCTTTCACCAGGCAGACATAGTAATGTCTGAATGCAGATAGAAGTCTGCAGTCCCTTCACACATGCCTCATGCTGTAAGATGGCATTACAAGTAAAACAAGCGGAGTTGTGTCTGTTTCTAGTAACTTGGCGTTGGCCAATCATATATAAAATGGCACGAAGAATACTGAAGTTGGGGTAACACTATGCAAAAGGAAAAACAAAACATTTACAAAACATATGTAATTTCAAAATGAATCATAATAATGATAAAAAGGTAATACTTTAGAGTGCACCAGTAGCGTGTCGTGGCTGAGCGGTTTAGTGCATCGGACTTAAGTTCTGCTGGCTAATTCACCAAGACTGGGTTCGAATCCCAGTCGAGACACTTGTATCCCTGATTAAGTCACTTAACTATAATTGCTTCAAATAGGGGAAGAGGTCTCGCAATGGATTCATTTACCCCTCCCCATTCTTAGGAGTGCTGTGATGAGACTTGCGTTTATATCTCGCCACGTCTTGTTTCTGTACATTGGGGCAGGTTTCTTATCCCTTCAAACAGTAGCCCACACCTCGAGTGGCCTTTGGGCCCGCCTTGTGATGGGCGAATTGTATAAAAAAAAAAAAAGATTCATTAAAAAAACAGTACTAGTGCCTTATGGCTCGGTCTTGCAGCAAAATCTGACAGAGAAATGCATGCAGTAAAACAAAGACGTTTGCACACAATGTACTTCATTTAACCAACAACTGATGAATCATGTATACATTTTTTTCAAACCTGGGAAGGCGTTGAGGGGATTGAGATGAATTCAAAATGAGCCAACTGACGATTACTCAAAATAAATTTGCTGTTGTCCTGATCTTAAAAAAATATATACTATAACTATTAAACAAAAAAATTGCTTTGACATATGAAAACTAATTTCAATACAAGATTTCTATTGATTGCTTTTTTTCAAGAGAGCTATTCAAAACACAAACTTCAGCAAGACTGAATTCTAAAAGTTGGGACACGGGCTGACGCTGTAACAAGTTGCACTTAGGGCGTTCTGGCAAACAGGTTCAGGCTTCCTAGAGCAATTGTCTTGTCATAAAAAAAGGAGACCATGTACCACACATCAGGAGCACTTAAGCTAAGTGCATGCAAATGATGAAAACAGTCAAATCGTTACAGGATGTGAGTTTGCGCCCGGACAAGTTACTTCATTTGCAGCTGGTGTATGATGTTTTGGTGACAAGGTCAAATCGGCACATAGGGTCCCCTAGGAAGTGTTTGAGTCCTCGTTATTGGCATTTGTCTATCTGTCATCTTCTTTGTTAAGTTCCCCCAAGTCGATAGCAGTCGTGAATACTGATTTTTATTGACCCATAAAAGGGGATAAACTCTTCTTCATTTCACCCTCAGTCTAGTTACTGATGATGGGTACATCACGATCAAGGTCTACAATGCAATTTTGAAGCGGGAAAAAGCCTACAATCCAAAGAGGAAAGGTCTGAGGGTTAAAGGTTACAATCCTGTTACAGACGTTCCTCACAATACAAGTCCGTCAATAAAAAAAAACTGATAAACTGTACTTCATGTACATGTAGTTTACACACGTTACACCTTCTTTATTTTCCCACCGTCGTCGATGCAATACAAGAGCGGGACACACCTTTGATGCAAGCTTTTGAGGACAAGGGACAACGGTCAAAAGGATCTTGTGTAATCTACTACCTGTCAAGTGACCAGACTAGCTTATCAGAGGAGTGTTAATACTGACACGAGTCTAATCACAGAACAGCTGATAAGAAAGACTAGAAAGACAAAACAAGATTAAATGTCAAAGTACAACTATGCTCATCATCTGGGCAAGTCCTTCCAGCAGGGATAGGCCTGGACTTATTTGAAGGCCAAGGCCACTGTTGCAAGCCCCCCCCCCCCCACCCCGACTTGGCCTTGGTGCCCCTTCAAAATTAATCCTGAAGACTTGTGGATTTCCCAACGAGAAAGTGCCAGTTGCAAAACGAAAAATAGTCCTTCCCCAACCATGACGCTCCAGGCATGCTGTAACTTAGAGCCAATTTCACAAAGTTGTTTAGCACACAGATTTGACAAGCACTGAGAGACAGGTTTCCTGCCTAATTTCTATGGGATATTATTCGTGCCTGGTTTGCCACTCATTTCATTAGGGAACAACTTCCTTGGGCAACGGTGTGGTCCAGATCCGTCAAGTTGTTTTATGCTGGGAATATCTGACTTCACCAAGAGTAACTGGTAGGTCAAAATTCATCAGAAAACGTAGCCACAAAATAATCTTGTGTAATAGCTCCAGCTTAATACAGTAAATAACATTATGAAAGAACCTGTTGTGGTGGGAAATTGTGCCATTCAATCAATTTTCCACATCAATATTTGAGACAGGTGTATCGTCCCCATTTTAATGATCAGAGACCCTAAAAGCACATGGATAACATTGGTTAATTGTCAAAATCCAGCATCTACCCTTGTATTGACCCAACATTTACGTGACATAAACAAGCCCCTGGAAATTTAAAACCTCAATCAGTCATTGGAGTCACAAGAAAATAGTGATTTTTTTTTGTTTGATGTTTTTACTGTTATCAAACATCAAGTTTTGGACTTGCGAGATCAAGACTGTTTTATTCATTTCGCAAAAAATATTTCAAGGGAAGTTTTCCCACCGTGACCTCTTTTATATATGGGAAGTAAATACATGAGCAAATCTGTGAACAATTATTTTGTTCAACCTTATCATGTTTAAACTTGGTTTTTGGATTGTCAACAGAACTTTTGGTGTTTAACAATGAACATGCACAATCAAAACTATTCAACTGTTCGATCAAAAACTGAACTCTGCCTGCTTGGTATTAAAGCCTAAAGATTTACATATATCTTACATGGTATAAAGATAACGATGGTAGAAACTTTCCCTTGAAATATTTCTGCCTGAAGTGTTATCCTTTCTAAATAATAAATGAAATAAGATCCAAAATTAGTGTTCATCTCAGTGAGATGAAAACTCTGCCCTACGCTTACAAAAATGCTGAATGCATTTTTACTGTTTTCCCGCAAATGTAACAACGAAATGAGCTGGCATTTTCACACCTTGGTTTCATTACAAATATCTTGATTTGTGCAAAGAATGGAAGCATTTACAGACTCTTTACCATTGTTGAGCTGGGGCTTTAAACACAAAATGTACTGGTACTATTTTCATGCACTTTTACACGTTGAACAGTAGTGCTCGGAGATAACAACATTCACAGTGTTATGATGTTGAAAAATTAATTGTTTACTTCTACTTGTCCATGCAGTTCATAGGGCTGTACATTTTGATGGCACTTATTGTACACTATATGCGTCTGTTCAATAGCACAAGTATCAGCAGTCTATCAGCATGTTGAAGTTAACCAACAATCTGACATCACTATTAACAACAAAAACCTTGATAATAGATAAAGTCAATACAACCCCACAGGAGCTCAAATGATTGACAGGTCTCGATATATGTAAGCGCTGGAAACAAAAAAACAAAAAAAAAAAAAGCTTCAAGTATTTTGATTTTTGACCATCAACTGAAGAGAAAAAACACCTGTGTTTATCTGACATCTACCGAACGGGAAACGGTGTAAGTGAACTACTAACGTACATGTAGACTCAAATAAATAAATTATGCAGATTTTGAGTTCGCTTCATCGTTTTAACTGGGCACTAAGGACAACTTATCAGAGTCAGTACAAAAACGCTTTGTACATTCATAATGCTGAAGTTTTATTTACATGGGATGCTGACAGAGAATATCATAACTGCTAAAATTGGGTTTTTATTCAATTGGTAATTTCTTTTTTCTTGTTTTTTTTTTTATTATTATTATTAAATCACTTCATGGTTGAAGAGTTGGTTCAAGGAATAATGACAGTTTTTTATTCAATTTTCATTGTTTGATTAATTAAGATTAGATTAAAGGATTAAATAATTGAATGACTAACTGATTGTTCCAGTGCAAAATGAGCACCGGACTGCCTTCACAAAGGCAAACGAGGCAATTGCCTCCATGCCCTTCGGTGCCCTTTTCAAATGCCTAAAATAAATTACGTTTCCCTCGTTGAGGTGCACCATTTACCATGGAAAACTGCCTTGCCCTTCCTAAGAACGAAACTGAAAAAAAAGGGTTTCTCCCCATGCACAAGCTAGCATATCGGGCCTATACGCAAAAAAAAATAATAAATAAATAAAAATAATTTTTTTTTTTAAGATTTTTATATCAAATTCACAAAAAATCCTACCATAAAACCATTTTAAATGCTCCAGATTGCATGGTAGAGCTCTTCAAACCAAACATAAACATTAAATAATAACATTCCAAGGACCTGCTACCAGTTCAGTGTGCTTCGGCCACACTTTCAAAATTTGGGCCCAGAATGCCCCCCAGTTTTGAAAAATCCTGGGGAGAACCCTGACAAGGAAATAGCCAAACACACATAACTTTGTACAGTGTTAACGACACTGAAAATGATGAAAAAAAGGAGGAAACCAGTTGGTCCACTGAAAATTTGCATGCCTGATGAGGCCTTGGGCCTTCCTCTGTGGATTGATCAACTGAAGTGAAATTAAATTAATCATTGAATTACTGATTTTTTGGAATGATTTATAACAAGACTAGATTGATTCAATTGAAAGATAAACAGGACTGATTGCTTCGTTTTGGAAAGGGCGAGGGCATCAAGGCATTTTCTTCTTGATGAAGGGCACCTCTCTGAGGAAATTGCTAATTTGTACTGGAACATTTGTGTAAGGGCACCAAGGCAATGGCCAGGGGCAACGGAGGCAACTGCCTCCATTGCTTCCATGAAGTATTAGTCCTGAGATTGATTGATTGATCGACTAGTTGATTGTTTGACTGAATGATTGATTGACTGACTACATATGCACTGATGATTTCACAATGAATAATTGCATATCTGAAGTGAACTTTTTTTTTTTTTTTTCATTCAGACAATTCCACAACATGGTCTGAATGATACCATTCATTCCAATTATTTTATTCTGAATGATCATCACATTTTCTATTCTCAACATGTACATCTAGGCCCGATTGCTTCGTTCTTGAAAGGGCAAAGGCACCGAGGCATTTTCTTCTTAATAAAGGGTACCTCGAAGAGGACATTGTAAATTTCTATTGGAACATTTCAAGGGCACCAAAGCGATGACCAGGGGCAATGGAGTCAATTGCCTCGGCTGCCTAAGTTGTATCAGACTTATGTACATGTACGTGTATGACCCGACCAGGTTGCATTAACTAATTCTCGATCGCCTCTAAAGTAAAACAAAAATACTATTCATATATATTTTCAGCTTCGAAAGAAAAAGGGAACCCATTCTTGAACAAAGTCATGCAGGACTCTGATCTGAAGGGACCACTTCCGTTATAAGGAGGAAGTTGTGTCAACTTTGTTTCATGAACAGGAAACCACAAAGCCATCAAGTCTATAATATCCAATAGCATCCATCCAGTTTTGCTTTGGTTATAATAGATTTTATTTCATTGCCTATATAAATCATTCCTTTCAGAGTTGAGTTTCCGCGTGCAAATGACGTATTGTCTTTCAGGGTCAAAGCGACTGATGAAAAAATCTCAAAACACGAACTGTTCCCGCCACCGATTGTGTTGTTATTCCATGACACGCTTATTCCCCAGAGTGCATTTAAATTTAATCATTACACATATGTCAATGGTGGAGAAAGAGAATGCATTTTCCTGTGTCTTTGATGACCTTGTTAATAAAAGGCATTCAGCCCTAAAACTACAACTCAGGAAATACCTACATCAAAATTCTATAGATTATTTATTATAAATCCAGCTTTGCAAAAACAACAGCATGTCATGAGTGTTTACTATTAAAATGTAGATACTAAAAAGCAACCTTTCTACATGTCAATCTGATAAATATCTTTAAAAAATGAAGAATTGACACAAAGAATCTACCCATTTCAATCCTACACAAAGTGACATTGTTGCATCCAGGGTGTCTTCATTGCAGAAAAGGATATAATTCATTTGCACAGTTCTGTTTTTTTTTAATCCACAGGAAGGATGTGGATGAAGGTGATTTAGTTTCGGTGGGTGGGGGGGGGAGAAGAGAGATACTCTGTGAACTTTTCCTGTCGTTAGTTATTAATAATCAACCTTAGATTGATACAGCTGTCATCATATTGTCACCACAGTACATAAAGGCTGGATCTATTACCCAATCCTGGTGACGGTAATCGCCCTCTCTCTGTGTTCTTTCTTCATAACATTGTTCCATACAGTCTACATAGTCTTATTTGCATTCAATTTTCAGTGTTCTACATAGACACTGCCGCACTCCCTCCCCCCCCTTCTTTTTAATTTGCAACAAATCGGCATCGATCCGACATTGCATTCTCGTCATCACTCTGCCCAAACCACCTTGCATCCTCGTCGGCCTTGTCTAACACGGACCTTCTTAATTGAAAATCAACAGAGTACCCATCGTCGGGGAAATTATCAAACAATTGTCCCCTGCACTCTTTTGTACGTTTCTTCTTTTTTTTTACCCGTATTTGCATTAGGAGGTCTTTTTTTATTGTTTGGCGCAATCAAACCGGGGGATCAATTGTTCCTGCTCGTTTTCACACACGGCCTCTCACAAATGAAGCACGACTGGAATGACGAAGGATTCCTCTTGTAATTATTACACTGTTTCTAGAAGGAGTCCAGTGAATGGAGTGTTTATTGAATCTCCATGGGTCCTTCCTGTCGCTTCTCCGAGTAGTTTACCAGCGGAAGACGTCAAAGTTAGCTGGGGCTTTTGTTGTTGCACCAGACCTGAGATAACTTAGAAGACGACATCGGGGATAGATCGGTTCAGGCAATTTCAAAGCTTGTTTGTTTTATTTTGAGCAGGCTTCCTCACAGACCAGCCAGGCTCTAAGTCCGACTGAAGAAAACGTACACTCGGAAGAGCTCTTCGGGATGATGCGGTTCTTAAAGATAGAGGCTAGATAAGGGAAAATAGACTTCGCCAGGATTCAGCGCTGTCGGAGTGATGGATGAATCAACTGTAATGAGGCAAACTTGCAACTTAATCCATCACGCAGCTGACATTTTTAAATTATGACTTTGCGACTGCAAATCAGCACGGCATAAACGTGATGAAAAACAAATAGAACAAGTCCATTACATTTCGAGAAGAAGAAGAAAATAGCACAAAGTGTTTTAATTGGACCACAAAACTGCATGATCTTTCCTGCTTTCAAAGCAGACAGAGTATATTTCCGAGACAGCCGTAAAACCTTCTACTAAAGAGAGCGGTGAGCAAATAGCAATATTCAGTCAACACGTCCAATATTAGTCAAGCATACAACCTCCATAAAAGAGCAAACAAACCCAGCCTAAAAGCCACCTGTCAAAGAGGGCAAGACACTGGTACTCGGTTTCGGTTGGTAAACACGAGTCTGTCGGCCTGAATTTTACAAAAACGTTATTTGGATTGCATTTTGGACTGAATCATTTTTTGCACAATATGCCCACTTCACACACACATTTCAAACTACAAACGCTCTCATTCTGAACACGTTCATAAAAGAGTAGCACATTCGTGAAACAGTTTGTGAGCAACAAAGGTTTAGCTTCTGTTGACTGGGATCAGCAGAAGATTAAATTTTGGCTTTTTTGGGGGGGGTAAGTTATTTCACTATTGTTGAACACAAACTGACTATAAACTGTTAAGGCCTTGTCACGCAGGGCTATTTTTACGGGCAACTTGGAGGCGACCAACTGCACCTCACTCAAAATGAACACTTCAGTGGTACACAGGGCATTCTTCTAGCTTACTACTCCCAAGAAAGTAATGAGAAAACTGAAATGTGAAAGAGTTTTCTTATTGGAGATTGCGTGGAACTGGTCGCCTGTAAATTGCCTCGTGTGACATGGCCTTTATAGTTAATGATAATGAATTGTCCTAATAACACTCGTTTTCCAGGTAACCCTAACATACATTATCAATCCAACAGTTACGCTGCAATGCCATACCACGGATTCCCATTTATTCGCAGCAAGTAAGAAAGTCAGTCAGAAAATCTCAATACAGCTGACTTTCGGCTCACCAGCAAGAAAGCCCCATCAGTCTGACAGTACCAGAGAAGACCAAAAATCATTCCAGAGACCCGAGGAATAACAGAAGCTGCTGTGACTTTGTTCCGTAACAGAAGAGTCATAGCATTTGAAAGCAAAGTGGCTACTGCAACCGTAAAAAATAGTCCAATTTCCATGACGAGCATGCTACATGTGCGTGTACATGTGTGTGCCTCTTTTACTCAGTTAATAAGACACACTGATCACTGTTGAATAACAAGAGCAGTCCAATCTCAAAACCCAGCAAGCCCATCTCCAAACCCAGCATCCCCTTCCATCCCCACCCCCTTCCCCCCATCCTTCAAAAAAAAAATCATATTAAAATCTCCACCTCAACCCTTCACAGCTAACACCATCTCCCCACTACAGCCTGCACTTTCCACGCTCTCAAAAAGGTAATCAAACATTGTAAAGAACCACCTCTGGCTTAACAACATCCCAATTTGCCCCGTGGGTTTGAGGAGAGCAATCCAGCCAAAGTATCTTGACTCAAAGATGCTGGCAAAGCACCTCCGGTTCGTTACTTCTGGGATTTGAATTTCAAATCAATGTCACAAGTAAGACTTGAGCCGGCAGGAACCGACTCTCTCTCTCTCTACCAGCGTCCCTGTAAAATGTCGAGCCAGTTGCATACATCTTCAGGGGGAACAGGAGAATACTGCCGCAATTGCATCAATTCAACTGCTCCACCTGCCAGAATTACATTATACAGTTCATCCCGCCTATAAACCGATGGGTCTGGTTCCCTGTTCCCCAAACACACACAAGCTTGTGACCGCAAAAAAAAATAGACCCGACTGTTTGCCCTTTTCCCCGTCTCTAAAGTGGCCATGGAGATTGGCGTAGAAAACGCGAGAGTTAAAATGCACAGTGATTAAGGTCTATAGAGATAGCAATTATGTGATAAACTTAGACTGTAGAATACCAAATCAGCCGACTGCCGTACCCATGCAAATTTCTTCACCATCAATTACTGGACAGAGGATCCTGCCTGATCTTCTCTTATCCACGCCGCAATAGTCCTAAAGTGGAATTTTATTACATGCACATGCTCCTGGAAAGTAATAAATGCAAAGGGACTGATGGAAGTGGATACATAAGACAAAGGTGACTTCCCGCCATTAGTGACATTACAACCATGACCACGGGCCGACCCTTGGAAGTGGTAAGGGCCCCTCGGGCTTCTCCTCCACAGCTCCGTGCTCACACCCAGCCCTCTCTCTTCCTCTATCCACGTTTGACTACAAATAACTTTATTAGGTTTTGGGTACTTTTCATCCAAGGGGGAAATGGAACTCATACAATATGTCGCTGGCCTGGGGGCATACCGTTTATGTATTGACAGGTGTACCAGACAGAGCTGTGCAAATATATGTAGCTAAATGGCGGCTGGCATACTGTCGCAGTATGGTCATACCCACCTCGCTGTATACAGTGTGGGTTTAGTAGGATCGGGCCGAAAAACCTGCAGAGTTTTTTGCCCTCCAGTGGTCCCGAGCTATCCAGCTGCAGGCTCATGGGACCAGCACATTTTCCTACTAAAGCAGATCATTTTAAGATGAGCTAACCCTTAGGGGGGGAGGCCGAGTGCAATGCAAGGGGGAGAGGTATTTAGGATATCTACATTTGGATAGCCCTGAAGGGGAATAGTGACTTTGGGAATCAAATCTCTGAGACTCATCCTTCCTCTCCATCCGGATTTGCAGTATTAATTTTCAAGTGCTTGCACATTGCATGTTTGTAAAATTGACGTAGTTTGTTTTGGTTTCGGTTCGATCTTTCATTTTTATATTTTTTAAATGGAAACTGCTCTAATCTGCATTGTAGCTTCATCATATTTTTAATCAGCCATGAAAAGGTTTTCATAAATAATGTCCGGCAGGACTCTCAATGATTTTGATTCAGAGAAAAATTTGGATTTTCACACAGTAAAGCTAACGCTGGGTCTACATCTTGCTGTACTCCCAAGATGGGGGTAGCTATTTCCCTGTAAACGGCTACCGGTACATATGGATTTCCAGGGAGTTTGCCTGGTTTAGCACTACAAGTGTTAAAAAAAAGGGTCTTCCAAGAACTCCCAAGGACATTTTCTTGTGTGAAAGGGGCTTGTGTAAAAAAAAAAAAGGTACTATATCTTTGTTTCCTCTCTCTGAGGTTTCTATAAATGATTTCCACATGCAACACTTCTTAACAAGTACAATGTAACATTCTGGTGACATTTCGGTATTAATGATTTGGATCCACATAGCTATCACGTTCTTCTATCACGTACTTCAGTGTTGATATTCTAGTTCTGACCTAAGCAAACATCTCAAGTTACTTCCAATGAAAAATAGTAGGATTTCTGGAAATTTGTGGGGGGTTTTAACCAGAGGGATTCTTTGGACGATGGTACGTATGAAGAAACAAATGCTTAGAACATCCGTCATTCAAAAGTTCAGCGGGACTTATTTGGCAATATGACAACTGTCATGACTGTTGAAACGTTTGTTTTTTGTTTTTGTAAATTATGGGAGCTGTTTCAGTTTGAACTTAGGGAGGACACCACTGTGAATCAAAGGGAAGTGTAAAATAGCACTTTTACAGTATCTTCTATTTTGACCGAGACAACAACCAACTGGCTCTGAAATGGCTCTTCTCAGAGCTAGAGATGTTTCTACATGGTGTACTTAAAAAAAATTCTTAATAAAGTTAACCCCTGTTTAATCTTTGTCAAAAAACACCTCATGATTGATTTATAAATGATCAAGATGGACTAATAAGTACAACAGACTAATACGTATCTATTTTCAGTTGTTGGGCCATAATTTGTAATCATAATAACCACGGTTCGAAATCTCTCTCTTTTTTAATTGAAATTATGAGAAGATCTTGAAACATATGTTGACATTATCATGTAGAGAGAGACGAGTGTGATATGATTTTACCATCGTTGCATCACACACAATACACTGTACACAGATCATCACAATACACTAACAATACTACCCTGGTGCTTGTACCTGGGAAACACACATAAAGAGTACACTGAGTGGGCGGCCCTCAATCAATGTCTGTTCGGAGGGCCTGGGAAAAGTCGTGTCTGAATTCACGCATGACCACTCCCCAAAACTCCGTCAAAATGAAGAGACACGTGGCAAAACGGCACCTGACGCAGAACAAACATCTGTGGATACTAAGCATAACTTGCTGTTTCACGAAATGAGAACTAGCACAACAGTTCGCGTAGAGTACGATTTGTGATCCTGGTGCATAAACTAGGCCTTAAAACCATTCTTTTAGTTTTCGTTTTTTAGTTTTCACGAAGTGACGTGTGTGTTTAGGAATTAATGACTCATCAAAACAGTTGCATGATTGAAAACACTTTGACAATTCTGTGCGAATAAGGAAGTCAGCTTTATTTGGGTATTAAAAAAAATAGGCCATCTCTAAAACAGCAGTTTTTCAACAACAAATGCAACTTTCTGCAAAAACCGAATTCTGGCTGTGGAGCCGATGACGGTTCATGGTGCAACCGACGATTAAGTACCATAATATTGAATATAAAAATATTAGTTTTGATTTAAGCCCGGGCCATACTTCATGCGAGTGTGAATGCAAAGCGAAACTTGGGGTCACAACTTTGCAACGAACAATTTGCTCAACTTGAAATGTGCTTCACTCTTACGAAACAGTCGCTGCAACGACAGAATTGTGACGTCAAAATTCAAAATTAGTTTGGGGCATTACAGTTACAGAGGCAGGAGAGATCTGCACCTTGGTCGCATGCAACATGAATCGCGTGTTGACACAACCCAAAAATGTTCCCAAACTTCTTGTGCACCAGACCATGTAGTGGCATGGCAACACACACCATAAACCCAAGCTATGATGCATCCACTAATAATGTATAATAAACCAAAATATGATGACTAGACCCACTTTAGGGAAGTGGTGCTCCAGGAGGCAATGGGGGGACAATACAACTCCAGCTGAATACAAGCCCACAGTAAACTAGCTGGGTGTTTACATTGGGCCCATTGAATGAGGGGCCAGACAATGATGGGGTCACAGTAGGCTCCATCATGGCATCATTGCCAACCATGCATACCCGGATATCTCATCCTGCATTACCCACAGAGACGGAATGTTTTATTGTGTGTGCGGTGGGATTTTAGGGTTGGCTTTTGGTTTTTTTTTTTGGTTTTTTTTTTTAACAGCTGAATAATCTGTGGCTTCATTCGTTTATGGATGCAGTTGCTATGTATCCTGCACATAAAGTCCGGTGCTTATAAAAATAGTATCACTTCATCCACTCCAGTAAGTAACTCACTTGTTGAAAATAGTATGGCATAAAATGGACACAATTTTAATCAAAAGTATTGCGAAGATTTAGTTTTAGGCTTTTCAATTTACCTGACATTTTACAAGAACCATCAACATTAAACTCTAATACGAAAAGTTAAAATTAAATAAATAAAAAAAAGATTATTACAGAATTACTGGAAAGTTTCCAGATCAACATCTCGTGTCATTGTCGAAACAGTGAAAAACCATCGCATTTTTTGATGAGTTTGTTCCTGCTTTTCAAAGTCTAAAATTAAATTCTTAATGCACACCAATTGCCAACAAATATCATGTACTCTTATATCCATCAGGCAGTCCATGGATTCTACATGTGCAGAACGTGTTTCATCCCGGTAGATTTTCAGTTCACTGTCTGCTTGTCCCGCCAAATGTATACTCTAGATAAATATGTTTGCCATAATTAATAGAGTCATGCCTGGGGGAGAGGTTTGCCTGATGAAATGGATCCTGGACCCTTCACATCGTACGCCTTCATGGGTGGTTTAGGATGGAGTAACTTCAGTCTGTAACACTGCCCCCTTGAGGTATCGCTAACCTTGTCACTAAATTTACTCCAATGATTGGATTTACACAGCGAAACCACATACATCTGTTTACTAAACTTGAGACCCTTGTTTGTAATCCTGCGAAATACACAGATCTCCCTGGATGAAGGGACAGAGCGGGCCCCTTACCCTAAAAGGTGAAACTCATATGCCCCCCCTGGTGGCTCTGGAGATGGAAACAAAATCTCAACCGACCCAAGTTCATATTCTCTGGTTACGACCTTTTAGAGAACTCCATCCTTCTGTTGTGTTTGGACTGTTGAGGTGGAGCATTTCCACCGTCAACTCGTCCCTGCGGTCAACATGGAATTTTTTGTCAGAACGCATCGTTCGTACACAACACAGAATAAAATGCGTATTGATAAGGCTAGATTTCCCTTGAGCAACCTGTTGTTAGACAAAATTGCACAGGGATTGAACAATCACAGTTTTACAGTAACGTCATAAATGTAGGCAAGACACGGGTCACAGCCTATACATGGCCCATCCAGGCATTGAGGTTAGTGTCCGAAGTGACCGACTGATTACAGTAACTATTTAAAGCATGCAACGTCCGACCACTTTAGCCATCTGTCTCTTGAGTGGCTTCACTACACATGGCTTCACCGAAATATGATCAGTTTATCCCCCCCCTACAATCTCCCCTAGTTTGCCATAAGCAAGGTGTAAATGTCAAACTACGTGCTCAGAGATTGCCCAACATTTTTTGCCTAAGCACACAAGCCGTGCCACATGTACGTGCACGTTCCGACGATAAAAGAAGAGGTGAGGGGGAAAAAAAAAAAAATGAAGACAATAACTGTCTGCCGGAGAGTTCCAATTCTGTCGACGTGACGACCTACAACTCACAAAACCCCCTCCTGAATAAAACATGCGGTGCAAATTTACTCGGCATCACCTGCACTTAGGACTGTAACCGAGAACCAACACTCGCTGGATAGTCTCCAGTCAATACGCCATTGTCTCATGGTCATAACAGGGAACAATATAACACTGCCTGGGGAATCGATGCAATTCTATTACAATGGGGGGATTCTCTGTGTATTGTCCACTTGTGTAAAATACTAACTGAGCTCGGGGGAAACATATTGATTTGTAATCTATGTTACATACCTTTGTGCCAGTCCCGTTCATGTCTGTTGCTATCCTGGATTTGAAAGAGAAAAAAAAAAAAAAAACATGATTAAACGCTAACAGATAAATTACAAGGAAAGCACTCCTTGTCTTTATTTCTATTTTATTTATTTTTATCGATTTTATTTATTTATTTTTATTTTCTTATTTTTTGAGATGGAGAGGTTTATACTTTGAACACCTTCCTATAACAGGTTAGGCATACATGTACATATGTAAACCTTGAAAGTTGAATACAGCACAGTTGCATCATGTGTTAGTGAGTTGCATCATGTGTTAGTGAACCAAACACACAACCGGGTCAGTACAACAGGTTTCAAGGCACAAACTCATGTTGTCTGGCAAATTAGACGAACACTGCCACAAAATGCATAATTATCTCTCACAGCATAAATACACAACAGTTGAACATCAGCTTCTACGATGAGTGTTTGTTACCTCGTTATTCACATTACATTTCCAAACATAAAGTCATGAAAAGTGAGTTTTTAAAATAAACATTGCCAAGTTTTAATGACTATGGTTTTGATTTTAAAATGTTTTTAATTCATGATTAGATTTATTACAGGGCTAATCATTAACACCGTCACCCCCTTCTCATTTAAAACTCAACCAGTTTTACAAAGAAATCAATTCTGCAAAGAAGTCATTTTTCAATATTAATTTTATTATGTATTTGATTGTATTGTTTCCCCTTTTTGGGAATAAGAATGTCTACTTTGTTTTGTTTTTTAGATGATTAGGTTTTATTTCAATATTTTACACTGCATTTGTATTGTTGGTACATTTTATGTATTTTAAGGCTTTATCGTACTTTGATGCGCATTGTAATTTTGACCTTGTACAGATTTGTTATTGAAATTTCTGCCTTTGAACATCCTCGGACAGAGAGAGGGATGAGCACTTATTATCATTTGGTTACCTCCACTTTTTTTAATAATCATCTCCTATTATTGAATTGACAAAAAGTGGTACATCTTTATTTCAAGATGAAAGTACAATTAAGTCTTAGACGTGCTGACTAGGAAATGCGCCATGTCATTGACCTCAAGAAGGTCATTGACCTCAAGGGCATTTCACACATTTATTCGACCATCGTAAATCTTCTAACTGCAGTGTTCCCAACAATGGCTGTTGGCGCTGCTTAGATCACTCTATAATAACTCAATATCATCCCGCGTCCTATTCAAGCGACTTTGGCTGTGTGCGGCTGTGGCTGTTGGCTGTAGCAACAACAACGTTGAAGAATAGGCCTTTCTAGAAATCCAGCCATAGCCACCAAGTTTGACTTGGCTTTAATAATAATAACAATAACAGGCCTAATAACTGGATTTATATAGAGCCAAATTGCCGAAGGATACCAGGCACTTCAGTATTTTTTCCTGCAAGGTATGCAGAATTACGTTTTTTGAAGTATGAGGCCTAGTACATAGCACCATGTAAAGCTGCTGCGTGGCACAATCTGCAGCCGATCAAACCAGGAACACCGGGGGGGAACCCCTTCTCTTCGCGATAAGTGCACTGGGTTCTTTTACGTGTATTACACAACACACAGGGCCTACGGCTTTACGTCCCATCCGAAGGACGCAGCAATAATGGTTTTTAAGTGTCTTGCTTAAGGACACAAGTGACACAACCGGGACTCGAACCCACACTCTGCTGATGGGAAACACCAGAGCTTGAGTCCGGTGTTCGACACGCCATACCATGCAGGAAAAAGACAAAAGCCCCAGCCAAAGAGGTTCCCTCGAGACCAACCCGACAGTCAGATTCACACATTACTTATTTATTCATTTGTATTTTTATTTTGAAACATCAACTAATAAACCACAGGGGAAACTGACTGGGTAAATTTTCAAATGAAGTTTTGGGATGAAAAAAAAAAAATTGGACCGGAGCTGGACTTGAACCTGCGACCTTCGGACATACTTACAGTATTTATTTTAGTACACTTAACCAACTGGCAAAACAATAATTAATAAATATTTGCTATGACCGGCAAAAAAAAAGGTATGACTGACAAATCAAAAATACATAATAATAGAGAGGTTAAAAAACAATCATCTAGTATAATTTATGTACATGGGAGTTTATTGGGAGGCATGTCAGATTTACTCTTTCCCCAAGCCCCTTTAATTAAATGTGCAGACTCAAACTAGTATTGAATGTATTCGTACATTCTTATAAGAGACAACTTATTTCACACCACCTCTTGCCATTAAATCGCTGGCAATTCTCAGTTGGATATCTCATCAACTATAGAAAGTTAATCTTCTTTCTGGGAATTGAATCGAACCAAATTGAATGGGGAGACCCATTAGATTTTAAGTAAAGCCCCGGCTCAACATTGGTAAGAAGAAAAAAAGCATAAATGTTCACAGATTTACATGTTCCTTACATGGTGTAAAGATAATGATGGTAGAAAAATGTCCTTATAATATTTCTGCCTGAAGTGTTATCGTTTTTAAATAATAAATGAAATAAGATCCGAAATTAGTTTTCGTCTCAGTGGGATGAAAATTTTGCCTATAGGAATGCGTACAAAAATGCTAAATGCATTTTTACCGTTTTCTCGCTAACGAAACAACGAAATGAGCTGACATTTTCACAGGTTGGTTTTATTATAAATATCTTGATTTGTGCAAAGAGGGGAAGCATTTCTATTCAGTTTTTACCAATGTTGAGGTGGGGCTTTAAACGGTACGCATGAGTACACTGCTTGTTGTTTTGCCGGATTGTTTATGAAATGCACAACATACTGCAAGTTTTTAGTGCAAGTCCAGAGACCATAAAGACTGCCTGTCCTCCATGCACCCAACCGTTCCACAAAATTTTGAAAGCTGGTCACAAACTGCCTGCTTTCCATACACGTACTACCCTGTTGAAATCTGTATAACAATCATACTCAGTGGCTTTTATATTTTATTTTTTTTCAAATTCACCTTTTTCGGCACGATTTTATTCAAACTCACGAACATTGTTCCGAATAAAAAAAAATAAATAAAAAAAATTGTGACTACAAAGCGAGAAAAGACATCTGTGGATGCAATAACAAAAGATCCAGTAATCATACAGCCGCGGCCGAGGGGAAATTGACGGCAGAATTAATAGGAAATTAAAACTGGAGGCTTGTATCTTGCAATTTGTTGAGCAGATGGTCCTGGGAGTCATAATATACTTGTCGACAGGCTGCGAGCCCTGTGGCCTGGATGATGGAATATGTAGGGGCTTCACGTCCTCCCGATTTTGGACACGATTCGTTAGTTGAGGTTTTTTAATCAATATCGAGAGGATAAATATGAAGATTTTTTTTTTTTTACAAATAACACGGGGTATTTCGATTAGATATAAGTTGTCTTAAAATAATGTCACCGCTTGTACCTAATTTGACGTTAGGGAATCGTTTGATAAGATCAAAAAATAAAGGTGCATTGTGCATCCACATAAAGTCTTTGCACAAATTATTGTTTTTACCGTGATTTTATTTTGCAAAGAAAGACAATGTCCTGAATGTTTTTATTATTTTTTTTTTATTTATTATCAGTGTTCAGAGCTGGAATTTCACTGAGGCCAAGGAGGCCATGGCCTCTGTTGCCCTGGTCTTGGCTCTTGGTATCCCCTTTCCAAATTTTCCCATAGACTTTAAAACTTTTCAACGGAAGTGCCCATTGCAAAATGAAAATGGCCACGCCCTCTCAAAGGCCTGAGTGTTTTCCCAGGCTCATGAACTGAGCGAGGTACATGTTACTGGGTAACAGTTCAAATTGAAGACAGAAGCAAAATTTAAGCATTCTGTAAACTGACGAGAATGCAGCGCTCACACAAATGCGCGATGACTCCATCCACTCATCCAAACTGTAAGTAATTGATGCACAGAGGTCAAGGGAAAAAGCTCATAATTGCAGACATTTACTGTAGTTACATGTAGTACTTCCTTTTTATGGCAAATCTTCATACAGGGTGAGCTTATGCATTTTAAAACATTGAACAACTAGTGCTACGAGTTAGCAGTTGGGTATTGGCGTATTTTGGAATTTTTCTCTTTTGGTTACACTTTACAAACTTGTCTGTCAGTGTCATTAAAATGTAAAAAAGGTTGTAATGTGTGTAAATGAACAATTTGGACAACCTGTTCTAAACTTCACAGCGAATCTCCACGCCTTATTTTCCAAATCCTAGTGACAACCTTGATAAAACTTCAGTTGAATCGAGCTGAATTCAATTGTTCTGTTCCAATTATGGCCTGAACAAACATGCACATAAAATTTTCATTCACCATTTTGAAAGCAGGCAAAGCACACATTACATCAAAAATTTGTAGCACATCATGGCCGAGGGGTTTAGTGCATTGGACTCAAGTTTTGGTCGCTAAGTCATCAGGATGTGGGTTCGAATCCTGGTCGTGACACTTGTATCCTTGAGCAAGACGCTTAACTATAATTGCTTCAAATAGGGGAAGAGGCAGTTATGTTTGTCTCACAATGGATTCATTTACCCCTCCCTGCTCTCAGCTGTGCTGTGAAGAGACTCGGGTTTCTATATATCCTTTCAAAAAGTAGCGCACACCTCGAGTGGCCTTGGCACCAGGCTTTGTGATGGGCGAATCGCATAAAAAAAAAATAACAGAATGCTCAGGCCAACCACTTTACCGAAGGCAACGGGGGCATTTGCCTCCATGCTCCTGGTCATTGCCCTGGTGCCCCTGTAAAAGTTCAAACAGAAATTCACGTTTGCCTCCGAGAGGTGCCCTAGTGACCCAATTCACCTGACCGTCATCATCACAATAATCTTGGCTGCACCATGTTGGTAATCAATGTCACTGTGTGTTATACCGTGTAGTGTGCATTTTAGGCGACGGTGGCGTTTAAACGCAGGGTTCTCCCCAGGATTTTTCAAAACTGGGGGGCATTGTGGGCCCAAATTTTGAAAGTGTGGCCGAAGCACGCTGAATTGGTAGCAGGTCCTTGGAATGTTTTTATTTAATGTTTATGTTTGGTTTGAAAAGCTCTACTGTGCAATCTGGAGCATTTAAAATGGTTTTATGGTAGGATCTTTTGTGAATTTGATATAAAAATCTATAAAAAAAAAAAAAAATTTTAACTTTTTTTTTTTTTTGCGTATCGGCCGTAATTTCTGCATATTGGCACGTAATTCACGCGTATCGGCCCGATACGCTACCTTGTGCATGGGGAGAACCCTGATACGTATATCTATTGACTCCCATAATGTTGAGCACGGTACAGTTGCTGCATGTGACGTGCGTGCAAGGTGCATGCAAGGGGGTCAATAATATGACAAAACTGCCTTGCCCTCACATACAACAATGAAGCATCAGGCCTATTATGGTTTATACCAAACACATTTCCCTAGCAGTGTTGAGTAACCAGCTAAACTTCTAAAGTAAAGTGCAGGTATTATGAAATGGTCTCCTTGATATACAATGTACATGTTATGCAAGCAGAATTACTGTATGATTTGCCAGCACCTTTTAATTTGCCCATCCTAGTAATTAATTACTCAAAATTTGTCCTCCACATTTTTGTTTAAGTTGCATTAATTAATACCACATTGTGAACTTCCCTTGCATGTTTGTATGCATGCTTTGAGCCTACGCGATATGATCATATTGCTGTTTACCAACAACAAAAAAAACAGCATGGATGGAAGACAGAAAGGTTAAACCATATTAAGTGTAATGAAACCGTGGCTTATTCTCTGTGGTGCATCCCCAATCAAAATTGTACCGCTAATAATCTGCAAACTGACTCTCTACAAGTTTCACAAAACCGTATCAATGTGTAATTCTAGAGCTTTGCAAGCGACTGCAAATCTTTAATGGAAGAGGCACAGCAGTTGTTTTTGTCTTTGTATTCTACAGGGTACTTCAAGTAGTTAAAGGTTTGGAGTTGCATTCTTCATTATGACCCAACTCCCCAGATGTTCATTGCGGGACCTTCTTCAATCCTCCAAACTCAACCAGTGTGATTCTATATTCATTGTATTCCACCTTATGACATAACCTTATCCCCACCACTAGCCATAACAAAGTTGCATGGGAACAATAACAAAAGGACCCCATACAGTGTACGAAGGATACCCTTGTATTTGTGCGGTCAAGTGCAAAACCAATCCTTCTAACATGACATAAAAGGAAATTCAACTTTCCTCAATCCTCTAAAATCCTCAATGCATCTCCTTCAGCCACTCTTCTTCAGTCCTCCAGAATCATCCACACTTTTTTTCATGCGTTTGTCCTCAATCCTCCATAATCAACCCATTGTAAATTTATTTTCAACATTTTTAATCATGCCGTAACCCTTTAAAATCAACCAAATAATCTGGTTGATTTTGGTGGACAAGGGAGGGCTACGGTTAATACAGGCAGGGTTCTCCCAAGGATTTTTGACAACTCTGGGGCATTCTGGACCCAAACTTGGCCGAAGCACGCTGAATTGAAAACTAGGTTCCCATTACTATTTTTACTTCATGCACTGTATACATATTTTTTTTTTATTTTAAAAGCTCTACTACTGTGCAGTGTGGAGCATTTTAAAATAGTCATCTTATGATTTTGTGAAATTGATCTAAAAGCTTTAAACGATTTTTACAAAATGTTTTACACATTAGCCCACAACTCCCTTGTCTCAGTCCGATACGCTAGCTTGTGCTTTGGAAGAATCCTGACAGGTTCTGAGAAAGTCATCTCCACATGAAATGTGTGTGCTTCACACATCTTGAATTTATATTATGCAAGTTGTTAGATTGAGGAGGAATCCCAGTAAATCAGTCAAACGATCAAGGGTTACACTTCAAGGATTTTTATCTTTCTCCATTCTAACATTGGCAAGGAAAACTAAGTCTGGATCTTCTTTTTAATGAGTTACGAAACATGCTAAATGCTGATTGCACAGAGGGAACAAGACCAAAATTGGAACAGCACGAAAAAGGTCATGATCATAAACTTGCATGATAAATTTGTATTCATATTGTAGTCGTTATTAGTTTTTAAACTAATTGTTTAAGGCCTGATATGTGTGGTTCACAGAGGAAAGGGGGGCAAAATGCCTCCATGCCCAAGGTCATTGCCTTGGTGCCCCTTAAATCTCTAACACCCATCGGGTTTTCTGTGGGCACCCTGCTTATTGCAGCAATATGCAACATAGATGAACTGGAACAAAGTTTCATCTAACCTCAGAAATTTGCAAGTTCTTTCTTAACTGCTACTGAACTGAATACTATACTTTTTGTAGTGTGTTTTTCTGACTTTTAAAGTTGCCTTTGTATTTTCTTGTTTTCAATGATTGTATGTGAATCAATAGAAATTAAGGACAATGTGTTTACATGCTGAAAAGTGTGCACGTTTTTTTCACTACTTCCCCTGACTCAGACGACGGATTGAGCCCAACTTTTCACAGGTTTGTTTTTTCATGTATATGTATTGAATCACAAAAAGTAAGAACACTGCACTATCAGCTTTACCAATCCTGTATTTTACCTTTAAATCACTTTGCTTTTAAATGCAACCAAAATGCATCAACGTGTGAGATTTGAGTTGACTGCCAAGTCCATACAGTACAACAACTTATAGTAACTAGTGCATTTTGTTGCATCTAGCATGGTTAGTGTTCTCAGTGGAAATGTTCATGGTCGTAGCTAAAATGCCCTTTGCCAGAGACAAACTGCCTTGTACTTTTAAGTAGGAAGTATCAGGGATGCTGTTTTGAAATTTGATAATGCTTTACAATGACGAAGCCATCAAATAAAAACAGAAAATAATTTGTAATTTCTAACAATTCCCCGTCGTATTTCCCTTATCGCTGTTCCCTTTAACGTTTCTTTCATTGATATCTAAAAGAGGAAATTCATAGTTGGAAAATGATTTCCTTTCAATGGAAACAATAGTAACACAACCTTCAGCCGGCCACCCTAACCCGTGTACAGGCTGCAGCAACCTTCCAAGAGTACATGTTGTAAATTGCCACTAAGGCTGTGACAAAACAGTTCTAATTTTAAAAATAATAAGAATAAAAATAATAAAAACAATTTGCTTAAAAACTGCTTCTTCCGCTTTCCCTATAACTGTGTTTAAAAAAATGAAACTACCTTATAACTTTCTTGATTCTTCCTTCAAGGCAAAATACAGGATTGGTAAAGCTGACAGTGCAGTGTTCTTACTTTGTGTGATTCAATATATACAAACCTGTGAAAAATTTGGGATCAGTCCGTCGTCCGAGTCAGGAAATAATAGGGAAAAAAACATGCACACCTTTCAAAAAAATGCACACCTTTCAACATGTAAACACATTGTCCTTGATTTCAACTGTTACAACCAAAATTAAAATTGGGGTCTACAAATTTTACTTCCTCGACTTTGAGAGTATTTCAGACAGAACTATTTCTATCGAAGATTGGTACTGGTATGAACTTCATACAATCAGTCTGATACTAATATATATATATTTTTTAATATGAATACCAATCCTGTATTCTACCTTTCACACAAATGAATACATACATGTACATTATGCAATAAACACACCCAGGCATGATTCTTTGTGCTTGCACATGTAAGGGCAAGGCAGAGTTTAGTAAAGGGCACCTGTATGAGGTAAATTTAAATTTCTACTTTAACATTTCGAGGGCACCAAGGCAATAAACCATGGAGGACGGGGCAGGGTGGCAAATGCCTCTGCTGCCCCCCTGTAGTACATTTACTACTAATAATATAAGTACTTATAGAACGCACATATCCAAGCAGCTAGATCAAGGCTTTGTACAGTATACATGTACATGTACATGTAATCAAGGCACTGTACATACAAATTATTAGGCGTGAATGCATGTCATATCATGTATTGCAACCTATTGAAACCAAGTTGTTTTTTTGCTTTTTTTATAGGGGGGGGAATTTGTCTGTTTGTTTTTCTTCTTCTTTTAACAACTTTTTTTAAGAACCCAAGCACCACAAGTAAAACCCTTTTGTGATGAATTTCTGTGATGACTTTACCTTGCCCAATTTTAAAAACAAAACATGTGACACATGTTTTAAACTTTTCCACAATGTCACATTTTTACATCCCCTCTCATTGTAAAAAAAAAAAAATGTTAAGGAATAAGCCCAGCACAGGGACATGTTTATACCCTGGGCGTCCCTCGGATACCTGCAGGTATGCCAAGTGTAATTGCCTCAAAAAAAAATCCATTTATGGCTATACAAATGTATCACCAAGCGCATGGTGCTATGAAAAGCTAAACAATTCAGATTTGGACAGTTCCCAACAACCAAATTAAACATAAACACCCATTTGGGGTGACACTAACTCACAAGAGCATGCTCATGAAAGAAACTTTTAAAAAAATGGCCCATGATGCCTGAAGGCCTCGACTTTCATTTTTTAGTTTGTGGGGGGGGGGAGCTACTCTTCCTGAAGAAAGGGCATTTCCAATTAGGAAATCAGAGTTTTGGGGGAAAACAAACTGTATGCTGAGCAAATTTTCTCACACAAAGTCACGAAATGCAAGAAAAATTGCAGTTTTATTCCACAGGCAGCCACTTTGGTTTGTTTAGGATTCAAGAAAAAAGAAGAATGCCCCCCGGAACAGGGCTTGGCCAGAGTCTAGTACTAATATCGGCCTGTAAAACACTGGGCAGCAACATCACAACCACATACAAGTAAGTCAAGCAGTCTACTGTTTTTCCAAACACACATTAGTAATGCATATTTTTCAAGTCCAATCCGTGTGATAGAAGTATTAAAAGAGAAAGAAATTAATTGGTCAATCGTATTAAATATTTAAGGTCCAGCAAAATTTTTGAGGCTACAAGATATATAATGTAGTCTAGTGAAGATGTTGATATTCAAGCCTACAGTATAACAAGATTCATATTTAGCTTAAAAAGGGTAATTTTGTTTGCATGATTGAATTTTGTATTCTTATTTTGGCCATTAACCCGAACTCCCTTGAGTGATTTACTAGGATCCTTCCTCACTCGAACAAAGTCCAACACCATTCACTAACTCAACACCCAAACTGTGGTACTCTGATTATGGTGGTATGCCTGAACCCATGTAAAGCATGATCAGTTTACTCATGCAGTCCTCAGTCCAACAAAATCCGAAAAATTTTGCTGCCAGAGTCTGATGGAATGGGGACTGTTAGGGTTAACCCTAACTGTCCCCGACCCATCAAACACCAACAGCATGTTTGTTTTTATTCTGTTGGATTGAGGACTGCACTAGTAAACTGATTATGCTTTACATGGGATCAGGCGTACCACCATAATCAGAGTCCAATAGTTTGGGTGTTGAGATACCAAATGGTGTTGGACTTTGTTAGAGTGAGAAAAGATCCTTGTAAATCACCCTCGAGGGAGTTGGGCAATCACTGAGGCCCAAGTGCTCATTGTTGAAAAATGGCTTGAAGTTTAATGTAGGTTAAGTTCGCTCCACCTGTTGCATGTAAAGTCATCTTAATTGACCTACATGAGCATCGTGCTCAAAGATGAGCGAGCAGACCCTGCAAATTGTTTTTACTACCCAGCCTGGAGATTGTCAGGTGTACATTGGAGTTTGGCTGGTACTGTCTACACACATGTAGCTGTTTACTAAACCTGCATAAATTTTTAATTGGCATATATGTGATTTTTCGTGCAATATTTACATAATAAAAAAACACATGTTAACGCTGATTTTTAACTAGCGGACCAGGCTACCCAGGAAACGAATTTGACTAGCCTCGCAGTATTCTTGAGTAATGTCTATATGCCAAGGCTTGTGACTAAATCGAGTCCTGACAAACCATAATTACGAAACTTCACCAGGGTTCTCCCCATGCACAAGCTATTACATCAGGCCGATACGTGGGAATTATGGCAACTTTTTTTTAGATTTCAAGATCAAATCCACAAATGATACAACCACTATAAATGCTCCACAGTGCATGGTAGAGCGTTTCAAACCAAACATAAACATCAGTTAATTAAAAACATTCCGAGGACCTGGTTTCAATTCAGCGTGCTTCAGCCACACTTGCCCCAGAATGTCCCCAATTTTGAAAAATCCTGGGGAGAACCCCGAGTATCTTGACAAATTAACCTTTTTAATTTAGATGTTGGAAATGTTTATAAAGGACCTATACTCATTTGTTGAATGCCACTGTTGCCACACAGAAACTTTTTCAAAGAACCATTTAACCATTTTGAGTTACAGGTGAATACATGTATCTCTGATTTGAACATTTTTCAGCGCAACAAAGATGTGACACTCAGTTTGGCTCTCTGGTAATGGAATAATTGGAATAACTTTTTAACTATTAGTGAAAATACTGAAATACACACAACAGGGGGCTTACCCATTTCAATTGAAAAATGTAATAAAAATGTTTAAATGTTTAATCTATCCATAGATAAGATGCCAAACTCTTGCACCACTTTTACACTAATCATGGGCGAAAACAAATCATTTTTGAGTAAATAAGATGCCATTTTGTGTCATCGTGACTAAAAAGGTGGCTGTCACTAGTGTCAGATTCAATATTTCTTCAAAAACCTGAGTTAACTAATATCATGAAGGTGATGGCAGTAATTTTCACGTGATTTTATTTTGATTTGATTTTGCCCTGTTTGACACTTGGACAAGTAGCATTATATAATAATAATAATAATATTGAACATTTATACCGCGCCAGAATTGACACTCCTGGCGCATACACAGTATTTATCTTGCAAGGTATTCGGAGTTATGTAGTATGAGACCTGTTCCTTTAGCACCATGTAACGGTTTACAAGGTGCTGTGGCGCAATCTGCAGCCGATCAAACCAGAACACCAGGGTGGTGAACCCCTTCTCTTTGTGATAAGTGCACTGGGTTCTTTTACGTGCATTACACAGCCCACGGGACCTACAGCTTTACATCCCATCCAATAATGGTTAAGTGTCTTGCTTAAGGACACAAGTGTCACGACCGGGATTCGAACCCACACTCTGCTGTACAGAGACACCAGAGCTTGAGTCCGGTGTTCTTATCCGCTCGGCCACGACACGCCACATATATAAGGTATCAAACTAACAGTATTTCATTCAACTGCACCTGTGGCTGAGTGGTTGCTACACCACGTTCTTCTTCTGATATTTGAAATTGACTACTACTTTTAATTGCAGAGTAATATACCTTTTCTTTTTCTGATTTGTGGCTCTGGAGGATTTTCTTTAAGGCAAATAAAGTTGGACATTGTAAATGGTCTGATTCCCACCTCATCTTGTGACTACGACGTCACAACGACACTGTTGGCACACAACCAGACTAAGATTTGACAAAGTAAAACGTCAAAGTGCCCAAAACACAGTCACTGCGCATGATCAGTGCCATTCCAGTTTCAACATCAGTTACTAAAGAAAAGCCGGTGCCGGCCAAATATCCACTGCCTATACAAAAATACATAAAAACGTGATTGCTGTTCATTGCTATATATAACTCATAAGATACATAAAAAATGTCGGGTGGGTGGTTAATCAAATCCTAAAATTACTTTTAACTGTCCTACTATGACTAGATACTAACTACAATGCCAATTGTCTCAAATTACTTGTTGATGTTGAGTCTGAAAATTTATGCTTCACTTTTCAATCATTCAGTCACTTCAATCTTCAGCAACATGTAACAATCAAAGAGAAAGTCAGCTCAAGCAAAAACTTTGGACCATATATACATCATTTTGCATGTAAACATAACTGCTGTCATGACTGTGTTTTCAGTAGGACTAGAACGACAGAAAAATGCGTGTACACCATATTACAAATAACACAACACTACCGTTACACTCGAGTCAACAGAGACATGGGTGGTAGGCCGAGAGATGCATACGCGCGCAGCCATTCATGCAATTAAAAATACCACTTGCCGTTGAGTTGAGTTGGTTGAGAGTCACCCAAAACAAACCAAGCAGCTACCTACATTTTACAAACATAACAATGAAAAGGAGAAAATGGTTGACGATAAATACCTTACGTACCCGTCCATAGAACAGTCAGAAAGAAGAAGAGAACGAAAGAATCAGGAGAGAGAAGGCAAACGCTTCGACACAGAAGAGCGCCAGATCACAAAATTACCTACTACGATTTTTTACTACACACAACACACACACAGTGTAGGAAATTAAACAAGATGGCGATGTAGGGCGCCCTCCCTCTATCGAGGTGAATTAGTTGGTAGAGGAAAATACAACAGGTTTATTGGACATTGGGGGTGCCACTCCCGCATTCTGTAAACAAAACAGAAACTGTTCAATAACGACCATCGATTGAACTATATTGTGCAGCATATGTTCGGGCCTCAGACAAATGAAAATTAACATATATCATGCATTCCCTTAAAGAGAATTTGTTTAATTTTTAACCACATGCAGCTTTTTATCGACCGATCTTCTGATGTGGGAGAATTATTGAAGCGCTATTTCAAAAAAAAAAACGCGCGGTCCTGTTAGTGTAGTGTTATTCCTTTCTGTGTAAATTTGTTATCTAAGTTTTTAGTTTAAATGATTTGTTTCTGTTCGGTATATTTGATGTTTTCTGGATGCTTAAAATATTAAAAATATTTACAGCATTCGATGTTTTGGTGGCCTACCCGAGATTCATCAGCAAAACAATATCTGATTCAGTCTTACTGTCTACACCCGATATCAAAAGCATCGGTGATTAGTGGAAATAAGAGATTCTGATGTTCAGTATAACTGCATGATTTCGATAACAATCATTGAAACAGAATATTATGAGTCAGAACGACTTTACTTGAGGCTGAGGAGTACGACCTTTAGGTAGACTAGTGGCAAGTTTAATAAAAGTATAAAAACAGAAGTTCGACAAACTCAGTTAATAGGAAGCCCCCGGCCTCATCCGACCCCAAAGAAACAACCTCAGCAACTGTTACTGACTCAAACCGACTCTGTCCTTATTTGAAATTGATAAATTCATTACATTTTCGTTTCTTTGATTAATTATCAAGCTCGGGGGAAAAAAATACAGCTAGAAGTGCAGCACATCGCCACGTCTATAGCCGCCGGACATGCCTCCATCAGGTTTTGAGCAGAGCATACCGGTAATGATTTAATAATAGTGAGGGTTATTTGGTATAGGGAAGCCGGGATACTTAGTTTAATTTGTATTTTTTTGTTTTCCCCATTGATTTTTGTGGACGCCAAAAAGTACACGAGAAAATGAAACAAATTTCAAGGGGTGGTACTTCTGCAGGTCCATTAAAAATGTTCGCTTTTCCTAAACAAGCCCCTTTTTAGCGCTCTCGAAATGCCTTTACTATTTTTTTTTATAAGATAATCTGACATGGAGATAAAAACAAATACACTACGCGCGTGTAGGCCTATATAGAAAAATAGTTTTAAAAAAACATTTAATTATTACATAAAAGCTACAAAATGTAAAGTTTTACTCTGGTAATTTTTAATCTCATGGACATCAATTATGGGGGCCGGGGAGCACGTGTCCCCCTGCCCCTTTGTTACTCTTAAGGTAATCTTAATGTAAAAGAGTGAACATTTCACTCTCTCGCCCGAGTGGCATGTCAGTTTGGCTCTTTTCAGAGTGAAACTCACTGTGCATCACCCTTTTTTAGTGAAAGTGGAGCGAACTTCACTCTGATTCAAGTTGAAAAAACCCATATTTTACTCTAAACAGAGTTGTCTGCCATATTATAGCTGTTTGCAAGGTGGTGAACAACAAGAGTTTACTCTTTTACATTCAGAGCCTATACGCCACTGCTTTAAGGCAAAAAAAACACAAAAAAACAAAAAAATACTGTGTTAAGTGGTACTTGCATGCTGAAATGGTTACCAGCTAAAATTACTATGTAGGCCTAAAGCAGACTTATCTCGACTGGTAATGGTTCATAGTGGAGTAAATTAGGGAGGGGGGGGGGGCAGTGATGTCAATTTCGCTGCTAATGGTTTCGGGCAAATTTTCTTTAAAAGTAAATTTGTTAGCATAAGCATGCAAGAGTGAAAACTGCATGAATCTTATAACATGACAAATGAAACACTGCTTTTTGAATCTTAAATATTTTATGCTCATCGATTTTTTTTTTAATGATGAAACAGAGCCCTGTTTTAGCGTACCTTCCCCCCCCCCCCCCCCACACACACACACACACAATCGTCATTGTGAAGCTGTTGCCGTGCTCTTGGCCACGCCCTCCGGTGAAAACATCGGTTCTAATAAAATAATTTCCCGCTATAAAGGTTAACAACACATGATACGGGGACCAGTAGGGCGGAGCGCAATATTACGCACAGGCCCCTTGCACACGTGTACAATTGATTTTATAAAACAAATTCAATTAATAGTAATAAGTACAACAATATGGGTTATGAGGCATTGAATGGCGAGGTATCAATTTTATATCCAGTTTGAGGTATTACCATTATGCATACTAATTATTCACTTTCCTGTGTAGATTGTTCTTGTGAAAACTTTTAGGCCTATTTATTATACTACCTCAGATTTCGGAATTCGGGGGACCACTTAGTTCTGAACTGTCTTGTTTATTAAGTATATGCCTCCTGCCTGGGGAGGTAGGAACTCGGACGGGACTTTACGCTTAGTGAATCGGGGAAACTTCTCGTGGTTAACTTCACTGCCGCGGAGTGAGTCTAAGTTGTTGGGCTCAACGTTTCGACAAGCCTGCTCTAGTCATCGTCAGGATATTACTAGAGTATAGGCTAGTCTACAAGTTGGAACCATTTAATAACTCAGTATGCGGTCCCGGCTGATTTCCTACCTCCCCAGGTATAGCACTGGAAGCAGGACAGTTTTCATTTTTCAGAACTAAAAGTTGTCCCCCGAACTCCGAAATCGACTCTGCGGTAATAAAATAAATAGGACAAGTTCTCACGAGAACAATTATCTGCACAGCAAAGTAGATAATAATGGTGCTACTGCAAAGCGAATATACCAAGTAAAATAATACAACAATAACACTAACTAAACAGATAATCAATTTGGAACAGGTCAGTGGCGTGTCAACATGTGACATATAACCAACTCGCCAAATTTCCCTGATCCTGATCTGTAGTGTAAGAAAAATTTGGTGTTGGGATCGGTCACGTCTACACTCTGAAGTGAACCCACAAACTTGGTTTTGCAGAGTATTTGTTTGTTTGCTTGCTTGCAAGTTGATATGTGTATGTGAGCGTGCCCCCCCCCCCCCCCGATTTTGTATTTATTTTTGTTTTTGGCGCGGGGGGGGGGGGTCTTCTCCCCGTTCACGTTGTTCCGGCTTCAAAAGTGCATCGTCAATTTGAGCCCCCACCCCCCCCCCCTCCCCAGTTTGTATAACAGTGGCACCCCGCTACGACTTGAAATAATGTGGGCAACCATTCTGAAGTAGTCGCAAGTTTATTCTTGGTCGGGGGCACTCAGTGGCGAATCGGTTATTATTGTCTGGGAACTGTATTGATCCTGTGCTCTCTAACACAGAAATCGATCGGTTGCTTCATGTCTCACTGACCCAGCCATTTGATAGACCTATATTCTATAGTAGATCTAGTCACAGTCTTCGATCTACAAACAAACTTCTTCGAACTGTTCCTAAAACAACCACTTCCTACATAGCCATCGTGCTCCCAAATTCTGCAACTCTTTATCATTAAATATCCGA
Organism: Marthasterias glacialis; assembly: GCA_911728455.2. Classification (NCBI taxonomy): domain Eukaryota; kingdom Metazoa; phylum Echinodermata; class Asteroidea; order Forcipulatida; family Asteriidae; genus Marthasterias; species Marthasterias glacialis. The sequence continues at coordinate 6,717,533 of OU452225.1, read as the reverse complement.
ACCACAGAATCTCTGGACATTTTCATAAGCACGCTTAAAACACATTTTAACATGAAATCTACTCCGCGGTAGTAGAATAATAACAGGACAAGTTCTCACAAGAACAATTAATCTATGAACGTTAAGAAGAAAACATAAATGTTCACAGATTTACATATACCTTATACATGGTATAAAGACAACGATGGTAGAAAACTTTCCTTGAAATATTTCTGCCTAAAGTGATATCGTTTCTAAATAATAAATGAAGTAAGATCCAAAATTAGTTTTCGTCTCAGTGAGACGAAAACTCTGCCTATAGGAATGCGTAAAAAAAGACTGAATACATTTTTACCGTTTTCTCGCAAATAAAACAACGAAATGAGCTGAAACTTTCACAGGTTGGTTTTATTACAAATATCTTGATTTGTGCAAAGAAATGAATCATTATTTTATGGTCAGTTTACCAATGTTGAGTTGGGGTTTCAAAACACATTTGTTCAGCATTGCTTATGACTGAGTCTCCATATTTTGTGTTTATCCACTTGATGTTGTCAATGCATGTAAATTTCTCGTTTTGTGCTCTTATTTACGTACCTTATTGTATACTTTGTGTAAATCAAAATGTACATTTTAGTTTTAGTTTTAATCCGTCCGTCCGTCCGTCCGTCCGTCCGTCCGTGCGTGCGCGCGCGCGCGTGCGTGCGTTTGTTTGTTTGGTTGGTTGGTTGGTTGGTTGGTTGGTTGGTTGGTTGGTTGGTTGGTTGGTTGGTTGGTTGGTTTGTTTGTTTTCTACCTGTGTGCATAGTCTTGTGTTTGATAAAAAAAGTGCACACAAAAATAGCAAAACCCTCCTTTTTTGTCGCGTTCTTGACAACCTTAATCCAGTAGATGGCGCTATTATATGAGTGATCGAATTAGTGAACGCATTATAGCATGAGGGTGCACCACACTTTAATGATTAGTGATTCAGTGGATTCGATCGCGTCGGGAAGCCCTAAAAATATATGGAAATGACATTATTTCTTGGTGGGTCACTACTTTTAGGGAATGTTGAAATAATGGTCCAATAATGTATCTGAGGGCTATTGACTTTCGATTTTGGGTATGTTTGGCTAGGCACAACTTGAAAATCTTTTCAAGATGGCCAATTTTCTGTTTTGAGACCGTTACTTAAGGCCAAAAATTAGCGCTCTTGTAGGACCTTGTGGTGATTCTGATTGTGACGGGAGTAGTTCGATTCGAGACATACTTGAGACCATAAAAATAAAATCTAAACTCTAGTTTATGTTTTACTTTTGAATTTTATTTTCAAAAGACTCAGCTGAAACTCCCGGAGTATTTTTGAATAATTAGCATTTTTTATACGTTGGCATAAAACTTCAATTAAGTGGGCACCCGAAGAGCCTTGTCGAAACACGTTTTCGGCTCTTGAATTCAACGGTTATTTTCAATGGCGATGTGTTGACATGGCATCCACCACAACTCCAGCATGCGCTCAACAACACCAGCCATCACACACACTCAACACCGTCATTTACGCGCAGACGAGCACAGGAGGATTCTGCTAGCCACCCGCCGCCAAAGAAACATCTGCAATGCAGATGACCTTGCCAGTTTTTGGCCCGTTTTATTTTTAGGAAGAGGGCATTATGTGTATTCACTCTGTGTTTGTTTTTAAACAAGTAGGCTTAGCCGGTATTAGTTACTAGGGATTGCTCCATGGCCATTTGGGGGATGATAGTATTATGAGTTGGTGGAACATTTATTTTGCCCCTCGATACAGCTTTACAATACAGGAAGATGGTTTAATTTAATCAAAACGAAGGTCAGTCTTTTCCTTTTAACAAATATTGCTCTTGGAGGCAGCGGGTCCAAGTTCAAATCCATCTGAAACGGGAATGGGAAGAGTGCGATGATCGTAACCCTCGGGAGGCCGAGGGAGGAGGATTTGCAACCGTACAGTTTTGTGAGGGTGACCCTTATCGAAACTGCGGCTTCCGCTTCGGGCTCCGGCTTAGGCTCCGTCCGACTGTTTAATTAAAGCCCTACCAAAAACACACGTTTAACACTAAACTGAACCGCGGCTGCGAAGGGCAGCTGTACAAAAAACTAAAGACCGCCGACCCGGTCTCTCTCGCTCTCTCTGGAACCAATAACAGCGCCCTCTGTCACTTGATTTAGGGCAGTCTAGTTCCGGACTATGCCCTAATATTTGAATACAGTAAAGTTTCGGATACAGACTAAATTTTGTTTATCGTTGCCAGCGCCATGATAATTGATGGTTGGTAGAATGAGAGTTGATTGAGTGTGATTCCATTTTGGTTAGCTTTTTATTTCTGCGTGAAACTTAATTTATTGAGCCATTCGTACTCGTACAGCTTAATCACGATGGTAGACATCACCGAATTTGTTCAACGGAAACTGGTAATCAGAATATGTGTTTTCTAAATAGTTTATTTGGGTATTGATGAGGTTTTGTTGAGTTTTTAATGTTGTTTACAAAATAGTAATTTCATTTTTAGCCTAAAACTACTATTTACTAAAGGAAATAAAACACAAAGCCAATATAATCTGGGTTAGGCCCCTATTATCATTTTTATATATGTTTAATGCACTGTCAATGTTATGACCGCATAACGTAGGCCGTAGCTCTGTCTGACTCTGAGTGGCACTAGCATTGTGTGTCAAACTGCGCCTCGCACTAAGTAAACTATAGACCTTGTGTGTCTGACGTCATGAGTCCCATAGAGATATTTACAAGCAGTGCCCTCATGGAGGTCAGAACGGCCGTAAGTTTACTGTAGGAAAACGGCTGTGCACACCCTTTATTGCTACGATGCGTACGATTAGACCATCTCATTCACTCACGAGTGTATGGCAAATTCTTCTTTGCTAAATAACATTTTATTACAAACACATTCAGTCAGGGTCCTGACTTCTAGGTCATCATCAAGCAACAACATGAACATTAAAGAATGACAAATATACCAGAAACATCAAAATAATCAAAGTCCGAAGAAAGACGTGCACTCCGGGTTGCGCTGGTTCATATGAGGTCGTTCAGAGCGACGGTTTGGAATGAAGGCGGCACTTGATTGCCTAAAAGGTTTGGACGTGCAGTTGATGGCTCAAAGTGCCTGTGTGCAGGAATAATGCGTGCATGACTTTGATTGCACTGCGCGAGTGATGATCATCAACTTTGCGTCCAAACCTTTTAGTACAAAAGCCCGTATAGTGCTCATTGATGCACTAGAATAAAAATCATTTACTGCCTTGCAAATAAACATAATTATCCCAACAAACTGTACACATGTATACACTAATCCGAGCAGCGGTCGTTTCATGATGGGTTGCTCCACCGCAGCTCACATCTGCGCAATACGACAATAGCGCGTCAGCCGCGCATATGTACCCAATCAGCATAGAGAATTCACGGTGTGTGTGCGTCGACGTGTGTGTGCGGCGGCCGTAGCTGCGGTGGTGTAAACGCCCATAAATGAGCTGCTCGAACTTGGTTCACACACGCCCTCACGTGGTCAAAAACATTGTGAATTGGGACGATATGGTGTAAACAGTGTGATGACCCAATATTTGTACGGTGTGCAGTAGCATTCTCTGCTTTTATTAACACTTGCATATTTTTACACAGATGGAAACGTAAGCAGATTATTTAATGATGGCAAGTCGTAGAGGTAAGGCCTCTGCGGCCAGGAATGCACCCTTCGGAACAGACATACAGCCGAAGAGAGACATGAAGATCATTGGAGGGAAGCAGATTGAGGTAGCTGTCGACTCCCCGCCAACCAGGTAAAAGCAATTCAGGGATGAGGAATGTTAGACGCTTCGTTCTTGAAAGGGCAAGGGCACCAAGGCATTTTCTTCTTGGTAAAGGGCACCTCTATGAGGAAATTGTAAATTTGTACTGGAACACTTCAAGGGCACCAAGGCAATAAAGCCATTTTGCAGGCATGCAACCTTTCAGCGGATGAGCTGTTTTCCTTTTTTTTCCCTTCATTTATGGTGTCTTAGAAAACTGAAAAACACTGTACAAACTTATGGGTGTTTGGCTATTTCCTCGTTTTTTGCAGTTTTGCAGTTGCATGCCTGATTTTCAGATATGGCAGACACAACACTAAAACACTATTTGGTTTGGATAAATCTGTATACACCCAAACCAAACGGTGCACTTTTATGAGTGTCCGCCATATCTCAAAAGGCTAATGACCAGGGGCAACAGAGGCCATTGCCTCTGTGGCCTCCGTCCGTGAAGTATCGGGCCTGTTTTTATGTCTGCCTGGTGGAAAGAGTAGCTGTTACTTTAGTCTTCAGATATGAAGAAGTCATGGTTTATGGCCCACTTCTCTAGTGCTGAGGCTATTTTTCTGAGAGACTCCTAACATTCAACAACTCCAGGGGTTACTTAAAGGTGGAAATGCCAGCATTTCAGCATAGCTCCTAAAATGTAGATTCTAGTTTCAGACCTTTTGTCTGCAATGACTCTCACCCCTGGAATTCCACCTACTTATTTTTCAAAGACTAGTGTTCCAAAGTTTGTTGCAATAATTGTGTATGCCCCCCCCCCAACCAAGAATTTTGAATACTCAATCTTATAGTAAGCTGATTTGTGTAGTGTACTTGATTGATCTTGGCTGTTATTGATTTATTTTGACGTTTGGTAAACATTTGCAGAATCGTTATTTACTGTGGCTTTGTGTTGGGTTTTGATTTACACAGCGCTAGTACGTTACGGAGCCTTCCCCCTCTGCAGCAGGGACCCAATGGCACCCCTCCGATGGAAGTCCAACCTCCCTATCAAGAATATAACAATAATATAAAATTGGAATACCCCGAAGAACAGGTAGGTTCCTTGAGATTTGTATAATTAATTAAGAGTTTTGCCTTTCATTGGGAAAGCTCAGTAATTAACGGGTTGTAATTTTCACTTTTCGCAAATATCAGCCATGGTATCTCGAAGCTGGCAAGAATTGGTGTACTAACAGCTTTTTAAAATATTTTGTACCCATAGTCCCACATTATTTGTTGTAAGGTCAAGGGTCAACATACAAAGCTTTAACATGAACCTCCCCCCCCCATTTCAGCATAAAAAGCAATAAAAACCTTCTACATTTTTATCAGGGTGACATTCAAGATTTATCAAACAATGTAACAAATCTGTAAAAATGAATATTTCTCATTTTTATTGATTCAGCTTAAAAAAGAAAGGATTATCTATTCACAGACAGCTCCAGCAGACAAAAGCAACTCACATATCCATGTCACAAGAGGGCGCCATCATAGTTTACCAGCAATACATGCGTGAGTACCTCTTTGGTTTTTGGAGGAGTAGATTCATGCCCATCCTCTTGTTTTCATTAAACACGCCATCCAACCAACCTGTGAACATTTCATGAAAATCGATTGTCCCATTTTAGTGAAAACAACAACAAAAATTCTGTAAATCCTGAATTCTGAGTTTCATCATCTCAAACACTCTTCAGTCCCCTCGATCCACTAAGCAAAAGTAGTGTGGTCCCGGCCGATTTCCTACCTCCTCAGGTAGGACATAATATGCAGGACAGTTCTTTTCTGACAAGTTCTTACACAAACAATCAACTCAGCAAAGTAGATATATAGACTAATTTAGCAGCTCGTTCATGGGCGTTTACACCATTGCAGCTATGGCCGCCGCATGTGCGCGTCGACGAACAAGCAGTTTAAATCCTCCATGCTGATTGGTACACATGTGCGCTGGCGCGCTATTTTCGTGTCCGCGCGCGTGCATGGGGCCATAGCTGCGGTGGTGTAGAACATCATAAACAAGCGCAGCTCGGACTAGTGAATGCACATGGTGTTACCGCAAATCAAATATACAATAAACAATCTGTTTATGTTTTGTCAGGTTTGTTTTGTGCTTGTTTTCATTGGGCTTGTTTCCGTTGCAGCAGCCGAATTATATGTATGCAGTAATGATATGGGGGGTCTTCAAATGCTATTTTCTCAGTGACAGTATTTCAAACAAAAATATTTATCTAGAGGACTGCGTCAGGACAAACTTTTATAATTAGTGATCAAATTCATTGATTTATAATCGAATTAAAAATAAATAGTGGAATTTTTTTTATGATTACACATTTACTATTCCCCTAATAAAATTTTGGGGGTGTGAAATGGCACAGGATATGCAAAGCAGCTAGATTCTATCTGGGCGGGTGTCTAGCCGAAAGGCGAAAAGGAGGGCACTCCATTATAAGACCCTACCCTGGCACTGTATGCCTCTACCTGTGCAAATGTCTATTCCCTTCCTCCAAGCCGGTGCACCTCGGGCAACTACTCACCACAGAGTAGGCTGATTGGGAGAGACGACTGGGTCCCGATTGCCCAGAATAATTTATATAGCGGACTGAACATAGGAACACCAACTTGTCGCCAGCACTATGTTCTCCAGGGGGAGCATCCTATCTGGATCCCCCTACCCAAGGAATAACAACAATCCATCCAGGCATAGGTTAGGCGTAGGGTCAGCTGCCCTACCTTGTAAAAAATACCTTGCTACAGAAACGTTAACAAGTGAACAAAGAGAACTTATCTTGGAAGAGGAAGGATCTCCATCTGGAAGACGCATGACGCCAAGTGGTGAAAGCCGGGATTCCCCGGAAGCTACTGGGTTGAATACCCTTCTCTCAACCAAGAGCATTTTAAAGATAGGATCCTGGAATGTGCAGACTATGTATCAACAAGGGAAATTAACTCAAGTAGCTACAGAAATGCATAACTACAACCTAGAAATATTAGGATTGAGTGAAACAAGATGGACAGAGGCTGGTCGAAAGAGACTGATGAGTGGAGAACTTTTACTCTACTCAGGACATGAACAGGAGAATGCTCCACACACAGAAGGGGTAGGAATTCTGCTCTCAAAAGAAGCGCAAAACTCACTACTGGGATGGGAAGCTCATGGTTCCAGAATCATTAGAGCAGTTTTCAAAACAAAGGTGGACAAAATTAAATTAAATGTTATTCAGTGCTATGCTCCAACAAATGATAGTGAGGATGAAGTCAAGGAAGAGTTTTACCAAAGATTACAGAGTATCCTAGACAAGTGTCCTGAGAAAGATGTAAACATCATGATGGGAGATTTTAATGCTAAGATTGGAGATGACAACACGGGCTATGAAGAAGTAATGGGTAAACATGGAATTGGCGAAATGAGTGAAAACGGAGAAATGTTCCTAAACACATGTGCACTAAATAGATTGGTAATAGGAGGCAGTATATTCTCACACAAGAGAATTCATAAGGCTACTTGGGTGTCACCAGACCATATAACAGAAAACCAGATTGACCATATATGCATTGCGAAGAAATTCAGAAGATCTCTTCAAGATGTCAGAGTAATGAGAGGTGCAGATGTAGCATCAGACCACCACCTAGTGATTGCAAGACTGCGGCTTAAACTCAAGAGACAGAAGCAAGTAACAGTGAATAGACAAAAGTTTAATGTGGGCCTTTTGAAGGACACTGGGTTTAAAGAGAAATATGGGATCAAACTTTCAAACAAGTTTCAGGTTCTGCAAGGATTCCATGATGAAGAAAATACTCTTGAAGAACAGTGGCAGGATGTCAAAGAAACATTAGCGTCCACTTGCAAGGAAGTATTAGGAAGCAAGAAGCACCAACACAAAGAATGGATATCAGTACAAACTCTTAATAAACTAGAAACAAGAAAACAGAAGAAAGCAGTTCTTAACAATGCTCGTACGAGACAGTCGAAAGCTAGAGCACACGGAGAATACACAAGCACAAACAGGGAAGTGAAGAAGAGCATCAAGGCTGACAAAAAGAAATACATTGATAATCTGGCTGACGAAGCAGAAGAAGCAGCAAGCAAAGGGAACATGAAACAACTATACGATACTACAAAACGACTTGCAGGAAAATATAGCAAACCAGATAAACCAGTAAAAGACAAAGATGGAAATACCATCATTGGCAAAGAGCAGCAATTAAACAGATGGGCAGAGCATTTTGAAAATCTACTCAATAGACCCACACCAGAAAATGCTCCAGACATTCAACCAGCAGAACAAGACCTCAACATTAACAGCAACAGACCAAGTAAACAGGAAATCAGGAAAGCTATTCAACAGCTAAAAAACGGCAAAGCAACAGGTCCAGATAATATTCCAGCTGAAGCACTCAAAGCGGATATCAACACTACTGTTGAACTACTGTACCCACTATTTGGAAAGATCTGGCAAGAGGAAGAAGTACCTTTAGACTGGAAGGAGGGATATCTCATCAAACTCCCAAAAAAAGGAGATCTCAGCAAATGTTCCAATTACAGAGGAATCACTCTACTGTCAGTGCCAGGAAAAGTGTTTAACAAAATCATACTAGAAAGAATGAAAGAAGCTGTAGACCCACATTTGAGGGATAATCAAGCCGGTTTTAGGAAGAACAGATCATGTATTGATCAGATTGCAACCCTTCGAATCATAGTAGAGCAATCTTTGGAGTGGAACTCGCCACTATACATCAATTTCATAGACTATGAAAAAGCATTTGATAGTGTAAATAGAGAGACTCTGTGGAAATTATTGCGACATTACGGAGTGCCCCTCAAGCTTGTGAACCTGATCAGCAACAGTTATGATGGTATGTGCTGCAGAGTGATGCATGATGGACAGTACACCAGACAGTTTGCAGTAAAAACTGGGGTCAGACAAGGATGTTTACTCTCCCCTTTCCTCTTTCTCCTAGTCATCGACTGGATCATGAAAACATCTACAGAGGGGAGGCGAACAGGAGTCCAGTGGTCCTTGTGGAACCAGCTAGAAGACCTTGATTTTGCAGATGACCTGGCACTTCTATCTCAAAATAAACTGCAGATGCAAGAAAAGACATCAACGATTGCATCCACATCTATTTCTGTGGGACTAAATATTCACAGAGGTAAAACAAAGATCATCCGTATGAACACAACAAACTGTGATCCAATTAATCTTGAGGGAAATGCATTGGAAGAGGTTGAGAGCTTTACCTATCTGGGAAGCATCATCGACAAAAATGGTGGCTCAGATGCTGATGTGAAAGCTAGGATCGGAAAAAGCAGGGGAGCTTTCCTTCAACTCAAGAACATTTGGAATTCAAAATGTATTTCTCAAAGAACTAAAATCAAAATATTCAACTCAAATGTTAAATCTGTCCTGCTGTATGGTGCTGAGTCTTGGAGAATGACAAAGAACATTAGCAATAAAGTTCAAACATTTATTAACAGCTGTCTGAGGAAAATCCTCAGAGTCCACTGGCCAAACAAAATCAGCAACGCCGAACTATGGGAGAAAACGAATCAAAACCCAGTGATAGAAGAAATTGGAAGGAGGAGATGGGGATGGTTAGGACACACCCTAAGGAAACCAACATCAAACATCACAAGACAGGCACTTACTTGGAATCCGCAAGGGAAGAGGAAAAGAGGCCGGCCAAGAAACACCTGGCGACGAGACCTACAGGCAGACACCAAAAAGATTGGCTCCACCTGGAATGACTTGGAAAGAACAGCAAAAGACAGAGGACTCTGGAGGACACTTGTTGATGGCCTATACCCCAGGAGGGGTGGAAGGCTTAAGTAAGTAAGTAATAAAATTTTACTTGTGAGATAAAACATCACTTAATCCATTTTTCCTTAAAACGTTTCCTTGTTTCCTCAGCGTCCTGCCTCCGATTCCTAGTCCAAACTCCCTATCCCCTTCTAGGGATTCCTGGAACAAGTCCCGCTCCCCAACCCCTACCCTCGTCAATCAGCACGAAGTGAGCCTGACAGAGCAGCTCAGGGACCTCCTCATCGAGTATGACCCCTACGGCTTCCAGGATATGTACAAGGACCTGGCGGAGTACGACCGCAAGTTGAGCGGTTTTGTCAGCCAGCCGCAGGTGAACATGATAGCCCTGAAGCACCAGCTGCCCATACCGACCAACATGATGAGGCTGCTGTTCTCCAACTTCTGCAAGGAAGACAACCTGGACATGGTGAATTATGAGAAGCTGATTCAGTACCTGGCCAGAGCTCAGCTAGGAACTGCCGAGGCGGAGACACTCCTGCAGGAATCTGTTAACAGGTAAATAAACAGTTCAGGGAGGAGAGACTTCAGACTTTTATCTGAATTCAGACCTTTTTTACGTCTGCTTGGTGAAAAAAGTAGCCATTATTTTCTCCAGATAAAAAAAGAATCCTCCTCGTTGATCTACTTCTCTAGTGCTGAGGATACTGTGCCCAGAAGCTCCTTGGAATGTATCACCCGAGGGGCTACCTGAAAAATTTGACCTCTTTCTGGTGTGTCGTGGAAGAGCGGATAAGAACACTGGACTCAAGCTCTGGTGTTTCTGATCAGCTGAGTGTAGGTTCGAGTCCCGGTCGTGACACTTGTGTCCTTAAGCAAGACACACAACCATTATTGCTGCGTCCTTTGGATGGGACGTAAAGCCGTAGGTCCCGTGTGTTGTGTAATGCACGTAAAAGAACCCAGTGCACTTATCGCAAAGAGAAGGGGTTCGCCCTGGTGTTCCTGGTTTGATCGACAGCAGATTGTGCTACAGCACCTTGTAAACCGTTGCATGGTGCTATGTAAAGGAACAGGTCTCATACTTCAAAACGTAACTCCGCATACCTTGCAGGAAAAAACACTGAGTGCTTTCAGACACCCATCGGTTCTTATAAAGTGCTATATAAGAACTGCGTATTGTTATTTAAGCATGATGTACTATCGTTTGTGTTGTTCAGGTGGATTATAAAGCCATTGGGTGTGTGTTCTAGGATTGGCAGTTGTCTCTGAGAACATAATTGCAAAGCAAACAAATATTTAGCAGTTGAAAACACTTCGGGGAATATTTTTCCCGAAAGATATCTCTGAGTAATTTTGGCAAGATCCTCTAGTAATATGGGTAACAACCAAGTGTTAAGTGCAAGTTTCTCTTTTGTGGTAGAAGTGGTGGTTCTGAAAAAGGTATATACATTTCAAACTCTATACTCTCTCTCCCGAAGATGACTTCAGTATACTGTTTAAAATGTAAAGTTTGTTTTTGGTTCATTACCAGAAATACATATTAAAGATAGTCATGAACATAACTGCAAACCCCCAGAATTGAAATTTAACTCTTCTCATGTAGAGTAAAATACTCCTTACTTAATCATTTTTCATCAAAAGGTTTGTCAATGCACCCGACAATCCCCCAGCCGACGAGGTAGATCTTGATGATCAGATTGCCAAATACGAGACGACCGCGAAGGACGCTAATCATCGTCATCGTCAGCAGCAGAAACAGCAGCGAAGGGAGCAGAGGGCAGCACCTCGCGACTTGAGACAAGTCCAGTCGGAGAAAAACGGTCGACAGTCCGGCGGCCATGATCAGATGCAGAGGTGAGTTGTTCAGAAGAGATCTACTGCTCCCAGGCTGTGGGAGGCTATGCTGTCTGAAGTCAAAGATGCTATTAGCCTTTTTTTTGTGAGGTATGACGAACATTAAAGAGTGCACTGTTTGGTTTGGGTGTATACAGACAAATTTACCCAAACCAATTAGTGTCCTGGTAATGTGTCTACCATCTCAAAAAGGCTTGTAATGTGTCCACCATTTTGAGATATGGTGGACACATTACCAGGGCACTTGGTTTGGGTAAATTTGTCTGTACTCACCAAAGCCAAACAGTGCACTCCTATTTTTATAGTGTCCGCCATACCTCAAAAAGACTAATTGTTTTTAACCTACATTGGTTTGTTAAATTCCTTCGAAATCTTTTACGGATAAGGTCTTGAGGGAAGCTTGTTTTGTTTTTTGTTTTTGAATATATTTTTCTCACAGTGCAATTTCAATTATCTTTTTTGTTTTTTTCTATTGGTTCATGGTGTGGATTGTACTTTGTTTAATGGCCTTTTGGAAAAACAACTAGATAGTATTATAGTTCACCTTTTTTTTTTAAACCTTCTGGTGTGCCGCTGTCCTGTTTTGAAAATGCTTAAATCTTTCGCCGTTTGTTTAGTAGTTTAATAGTTACATGTAAATATTTTCGTACTGTCATTTTAGTCCCAAAGCTTTCTAAATCCTATTCCCAAAGTGAAGGAGTTTGAAGGAATCAGGCCCAAACAGTTAGTGCTTATCACGGGATCAGGCATTCCAAGAATGTCTTACACCCGATTCAGACTGGCACTCCAGAGTCGCGCTGAACCAAACAGATTAGGAGCGACTCTAGATTTTGGTTTCAGACAGGCGAACTTAATTAACAAATTTGCATTAGGTTCGGCTCATGACAAGATTGACGTCTGAATCCGAGACGCTCCAGAGTCGTTCCGACCGACTGCAACAGTCGATCTTTCAACTTCTAGCTTGTCTAGTCGCTCCGAACTATTTCAGACGTCAAACTTTTCATGTACTTCATTCAATAATTTGGTTCAGCACGACTCTGGAGCGCCAGCCTGAATTGGGTGTGATTTGGTGTGACATAGGAGAAGAGGATATTGGAAGAATTTGGTCACATGCTAGCCAAACTGGCTAGTCTGTAAGGGTTACAATGATTTGTTTTTACCTGAGAAATTAATAAACGACATGAAGACATGACTCTAGACATGAAGACATCACATGATTACAAAAAAGTCACCCCTGTCGCAAAGTAACTGAATAATATTACAGCTTGTATAATGTTTTCTTGTTTTTTTTTCTTTTAGTTTGGGGTTAGAGAACGAGCCTCAAATTCTGGCAAAGTAAGTAAATCATTAATATGCTCTGATTTTTATCAGTTATTGCTTTGTGAGGGTTATCTGTATAAGACTTAATCATTGACTTAAAATCAAGGTGAGGATGGGGAGTGGGCATTACAGGGATGCAAGACAACGTTGCATAATTGTATACCTTATCCAAGTACCCCAAAGCAGACAGAGTTGTGGAATTTTCTTTTAAATCTCACATTTCAAATCCTATCTGTAAAATAAACAAGTGGTAAAGAAAATTAGGCAGCATTAAAATGGTTTAAAAAAAACAGGGGGCCTGGAAAAAAGCTCTTGTGGAACAGAAGAGAACCAATGCCAAACTCTACTCACATTATGGCCCTAGCCAGGAATCGACCCAGGGCCACAGTGGTGAGAGGCGAGCACTTTACGCCCACCAAAATTTAGTAGGACGTAAAAAACATCGCTTTATAACTACGTCAGTGGTAGGCAAACGCCAATCATAAATTGATGTTATTCTTTAAAAATTATAGGAGGCCGCAGAAAGTGTTTTCAGACAGGGAGGACGCCAAGCTGTTGATGCTGCTGGAGCAGCAGTACATACAGGGAAATCAGGATCCTACCGATCTCCATGCCATGAAGAAAGACTTCATGGAGAGAGACACAAGAAGTCATGGTACACTCACTAAGGAAAAGGTCAGTTCTTGTAGGACCTCATTTAACCAGTTGGCGCCGGATGACGTGAATAAACGCAAATATTTCCCCTGCCTGGAAACGGAAGCAGTGCAAGGATGCCATTACGTAGTTTCAGACCACCGGATCAAAGGTCGCCCGATCATTCCACTACGGAGTGTGCACAGACTACACGTCACGCCATCTAATGCTTCGTTTCACCCACACAAGGACAAAAGAAAGTTCTTAAATATATTGGCATTTTGTGGCTATTGAGAGACGGTTGTTGTGTGATCCCCGATTACAGACCTTTGTCCTTTTGTTCCAAGAAGAGGATTATGAGGCATCAAGAGGCTTCCACCATTGCTCATTCGTTGTATTTCGGCTCAGTGGAGGTAAGTCAGAGTGAGCTGGCAATCGAGCCATGGTTCTGTGTTTAGTACCACTCCTATGCCATAGATAACGGCCGATGTTTTGCAATTCACGGTATTTTCTCGGTCAAGAAATAGAACGGACGATCTAATACAGAGAATCTTTGTTCTCTTGTTATTGTCGAGTGAGGGTTTCTTTGTGCCAGTGGTACCCTCAAAGAAAAAAGATTCCGGCAATTCCGCCAAAAGAATACCGAAAGGGGAACGGGAAAAAAAAAAAAGGATCCCGGCAGCAACTGGTTAAAGACTTACTCAAAGGGAACGATTGTCATTGGTTTTAGAAGAGAACTGAATTCCTGTCCTTTCGTTTTGAACAAACACACCATACAACCAAGCTATGAGAATATCAACATATGTGTTTTTGTCAGGGATTTTGTGAACCTTAAAATATACTTATTTTGGAAACGGAAACAAGCAATGGTGATCTTCAGATGCTATTCATTTATTTGTTCATTTTAATTATATTTTTTATCTTTCTTTTATTTTTTAATTAACACTGGCAAAACTGTGTGCCCATCTGTGGCGGATACCACATCATTATCACACTGAACTGTTTCTATTGGACTTTCTTTTTTACATTTTCTAGATGAAAATTTTTACCACTGAACTGTTTGGTGTCTCGTTCGCTCACAAAGTCACCATTTTTTGTAAATGTAAAAAACTTGATATCCTTTTGTAACCCGTGTAGATCCAGGAGGTGTGTTTCAAACACAGGATTCCACTGCAGGGATCTCTGATGGAGAAACTCATGCAGAGGTGTCATACTGGAGAAGGTCAACACAGGTACGTCTTGTGTCTGTTCAAGAAAGAGAATAAGAAAACCTAAAGCCCGGTTCATACTTCACGCGAAAGCCAAGGCGAAGCGAATTTTGGTGACGCGACAATTCAGTACGCGCTGTTTTTCAATTGTAACACAAGAAAATTCGCTTCGCTTTCGCCATTCGCTTGAAGTATGAACCGGGCTTAAGACAAGCTACCACTGTCTTTGCTGTGTTTCCTCAGAGATGCAACTTTTCCGATTTCAATATGAAACCCAATTTTTAAATATTTTACCTCCAAATTCCGAATCACTTCTTGCCCCGATTTTTATTCTGAAAAATATGATTAAGTCCGACAAATTCGGAAAGCGCTGTGTCTCAAAAAGAATAATAAATTGAACTGTCTTTTCGGATAAGAGCATCGCTAGCCTCTTGTACCATTCGTCAGTACGCACTTTTTTCAGGTAAAAGCGCCGTATTCCAGATACGGTTGAAGCATTTTACGGCTAGAGATAAATTTACATATTGACCTATGACCTGGAAGAAACTTTGAGACGATGTGTATGCAATGCATGTGTATCGACGAAGTTCGCAGACTATTTTGTCTGTAGTGTTTGAAGAATAAATTTCAATGGCAAATGTGTTGCTGCACTTACCACAGCAAAAGGCAAAAAAGAAATCAAAATTTCTAACGTGACTGATGCATCTGTATTTGCATGGATCATGGGATTACTAATTTGGACGATCATTATTGTGAGTATTTTAAGATGAGGTACATCTAGCATTGTTACCATTGAATAATTTTTTTTCAAGGGTTTGAGAATGTATTTCAAAATTTCATTCAAAGCAAATGTTTTTGTGTGTGTTTTCTCGCCCAGTTGGGTGGCTTTTTTAGAATTTCTAGGTCGAGTCAAACCGCTAGCTACTCAGGCTTCCACTCTGAACAGTGACATTGCTCGACCCAGCACCTGGCCAAGGCAGGGAGGAGATGGTAGTCAGAAGACAATTACTATGTCAGGGTCTCCTAGCATACCTCAGGAGCCTGCACCACCACCCTGGGAAACCAGGAAACCTCTTGGGGTAAGTGCAAACAATCGTGGAGGATTGTTCTCAGGTCTGATACTGAGCTCAGGTAGTTTTCTTTGGGGCATTTCAAAGGGCACCAAGGTAATGTCCAGGGGCACGGAGGAAATTTCCTCTGTTGCCTCGGTGAAGTGCAGGCCCAATTTCATTGAGCTGCTTTTAAGCAGAAGATTTTGCTTATAACATTTTCTGCTAAGCAGGAAACCAGTCAAAGATGGTATGTGTGGTGTGGTATTTTGGATGGTAACCTTACTTTAGAAAACAACATTGTTTTGTGCTTAGCTACTTTAGTGCTTAATAAGCAGCTCTATGAAATTGGAAGTGGCAAGGGTTCTCAGCCTTGTTATTCTTTGTCCGCATCTGCATGTAGCCATATACTTGTCATTTTGGAAGTCAGCTTTTGGACACTCTAATAATAGGCAGTTTTTATATAGCGCTTTATCACGTCCTATGGGCGTCTCAGAGCGCTCAGTATTTTTTCCTGCAAGGTATGATGAGTTACGCTTTTGAAGTATGAGACCTGTTCCTTTACATAGCACCATGTAATTTTTGGTTCACAAGGTGCTGTGGCGCAATCTGCAGCCGATCAAACCAGGAACACCGGGGCGAACCCCTTCTCTTTGCGATAAGTGTCACTGGGTTCTTTTACGTGCATTACACAACACACGGAACCAACGGCTTTACGTCCCATCCGAAGGACGAAGCAATAATGGTTAAGTGTCTTGCTTAAGGACACAAGTGTCACGACCGGGACTCGAACCCACACTCTGCTGATCAGAGACACCAGAGCTTGAGTCCGGTGTTCTTATCCGCTCGGCCACGACACACTCTAATGTTCACTTCATATTGTACAGTTGTTTTTGTGAATTGTATTTCTTATGTTTGTAGTTTTATGAGTGGCAAGTGAACCATGTAATTGGTCCATGGATGTTCTTGTTTTAGGGCTTCATGCCTGGAATCTTCGTCTTGGTGCCCCTTCAAAAGTTTCCCATAGACTTTAAGATTTTTCCAAAGGAAGTGCCCTTCGCAAAATGAAAATTGCCTTGAACTCACAAAGATGAATCTCCAGACCTGGGGCTTGCTGACATCATCAGCTTATTAACTGTTGTAGTTACTATCCAATGTGGCTTTGCACTTTATGTAAAAAAAAACCTTTAAAAGACAAAACATAAACAATTTGTAATCCTGTTTTCAAGATTTATAGTAACACCTTTGAATCTGGTTACTCCTGAAGACAATTGAACTGTCAAGTTGTTAACCCACCTGCTCTGTGATGGTGCTTCCGCAGACCTGTCTCAGATTGTCTGTGAAATTTTTGCTTGATCAACTTGAATTTCAACCACACAGAGACTCGGCATAAAATCCCCAACAACGGTGGAGAGAGAAATCACCCAGTACGACTCCCCATCACCACCGCCGGTGGACAGCGGCCCACCCGCGGCTCGGATCCGGGTCGATCATGGAAACTCCGAGCAGGCGGAGCTTGCAACTATGGCCCAGGAGCACCGCCAGAAGAGACAGCAGGCCATGATGGCAGCCAAGGTCCCAGTCAAGGTGAAGGAGGACCAACCGTGGTTTACCCGCTTCAAACACCTGGCCAAGGGGCTGTATAATTTGGACAGTACCAACACGGGTAAGAGACAGGGGGACGAGAATTTTCAGGTTTTCATCTGAATTCAGACTTTTCTACATTTGCCTGGTGGAAAAAACAATTGATGTAACTTTCCCCAAAAATACAAAGAAATAACACGCTCTGATGTACTTTTCTAGCTCTTTGGATACTGTTCACAAAAGCTCATTGAAATCTATAACTCCAAAGATTATCAAGTGATGAAAATGCCATTCTGTCAACATACCGTCACCGTTTTCACGAACCGGCAAATCCGTCCAAAATAATTTTTTTGACAGTTTTTTTGTTTGTCCATTTTTCTAAATGTATTCGGTGTCCTTAACATTTCTGCAAAGTTTTATGTCCTGAGAGTTTTTAGTTTACTAATTACGCTAATTACAAAAACGGCGAATCATGGTGCTTCACTGATTTGCGTTTTCACAAAGTGGCGAATCCGTGCACTTTGTGTATATTAAACAAATGGCGCACTGTGTGTGGCAAATCCGTTATGCTCAGCATTTTGCGTTTTCACAAAGTGACAAATCTTTTCTGAGCTTAGCAGCTGTGTAACAAAACATCAAATGAAATAAAAAGGTGTCTGTTCATGTTATTTAACTTATACACCACCGTATCACGGGAAAAGTATTACATACTTTCGATAAAAAGACTGGTCAAAATACAATTTTCAAAATGTGAAAACTTCAAAAGCGCTTTTCTCAAAATGCTGTTTTGCTGCTGCGTATGCGGAATCGCCTGTTTGTGAAAACGTTGACGATACTTCTCCAGCTGGCGTGGATGGCGTGTGCATAAAGCGCTCGCCTCTCAACAATGTGTCCCTGGTTCGATTCCCGGCTAAGGCCATTTGTGAGTAGAGTTGTGCGTTGGTTCTCTCCTGCGCCACAAGGGTTTTTCTCCGGGCCATCCGGTTTTCCTCCCTTCGGAAAAAATCAAACGCTTTCGATCTCAGGCTGTGCTCCGTGGTCATATATGTGTGGATGTGGCTGGCTGTTGTGTTTATTAAAAAAGTTGTTGAGTTTGGGAGAGAAAAAAACTTTGTAACTAAAGAACTCTGTGTACATAGAACGGAGTATGATTTATGTTTGAATGGCTTTCTTCCTGAACATTTCCTTCCACTAAAATGAAACCTTTGATCCACACTAAAACTAGTTGCATGAATAGACCTTTATCATGCTGCCACTATCTTGGTCATATTCCCAGTATCCAATAACAGTAATGGGTGCTAGTATTCATTGTACAAAAAGGAACCAGACTTTTTGCCCTTCCAGTCTCAGTTTGGTTACATTGATTTGAACGGGAGAAAATCAAGATGGCTGCACCATGATAAAGGTCTATAATGAACTCTGCTGTAAATTTGTTTTCCTGATTTTTTTTTCACCAGGCTATCTGAGTAAAGAGGAGACAGTGGGTCTCGTCAACAATTACAATCTCATCTACCGTCTGGAATTGCAACAGTCTCAGATTGACAGATGCATTGCAAGCTGTTCTTATTCCAAGGGGCAGGTCTCTATTGAACATTTATTAGAAGCGCTGAGGCTCTGTGTACAGTAGATAGTGAATCACCGGGTGGAATGGACACTGCCAAGCTTGCAACAGTAAGCTGTTCAACTTTCAGGGGAGGCGAAAGAACTCTTTAAAGCACTGCCCACCTCCTTGTATAAAGTCAAGAAACTCAACCACCGGCTGGAATAAGAATGCTCTTGGATGACCAGAAGTAATTCGGACACGCAAGTATTGCTTTTGTCATTATCCATTGGAAATCTACTTGATTGTTGGACAATCTGCATTGGTGTCATTTGTAGCGCCTTTATTTTCAAAATGTGATTAACCATGTTCCCACAAAATAAGGACAACGCTCAAGTTAAAGTTTAACAAACTATGAATGTATTTGGAATTTGGAATTTCTCAAGCTTCAGCTCTGTCAGCTAAGAAAAAAAAAAAGAAATTTGCATCCCAAAGTATTTGAAATATTTAGGAAAGCCTCTTTTTGTGGTGATTGGTACATTATGAGGTCATTTCTTGTGTCACGTACTGGCAGTAATGTCTAAAAACAAAGTAGTAGGTAACCCTTAGCAATATTTCTGTGCACAAAATGTTTGGTTGGTGGGTGTGTGAGACTGGCCTGAGGCTTATAACTCAGTCATGAAATTGAAGATGACTAAAAACATTGGGAAGATCTGTACACATGTACATGTATGGCCATGTTCGAATGAATGGCTCCGGCAGTGGCTATGCCTGAAAAGTCCTATTCTTCACTCAGAAGCGACCTTATACAATATCATTGAAGTGATGGACCTCGCAGCGGTTTGGACAACAGAGGGCGCTCCCCATCAAGGGGTCCATCCTCTATCCTAATGCAGAGCATAAAGACACTGTGTGGACCTGTTATTTGCACAGCGTTGGAGTTTCCTTCGGCAGAGTCATTTGAAGTTTCAGTCTAGAATCCAGCCTCAACGGTATTGCTTTTGTGTTCGTGAGCAAGACAGTGCGCTTTAATTGCTTCCCTTCACCCAGGAGTAAAGGAGCACATGAGATGACATAGGCAGTTTCCGTGTTTGAAATTTACCCTCTGATACATACAGAAAATAATGGCAACTTGGCTGTACACTTCCCCAGGGAGCTGAGAAAGTTATTTTAACAAAATGACTGGCTCAGTGACATGGAGGAACAACATTCAACTGCCGTAACACATGTGACTGTCTGTTACTTTTTAATTTCATAGATATTTAGATTTAATACATTTTTTATTTTCATTACATGATTGTTTTCTATCAATTTAAAAGTGTAATTTCCTGTGTTTGTTATTCCGTCCACACACACATACTGTAAGGTTGTGCAAAAAAGTTTGAATGTCTTTAAACTAACATAGCCCGAAGGACACAGTTATTTGTAGGTGTTTATTTAACCTTTATTGTTCTGTCAATAAAATTGTAGTTGTTCCAGTCAGGTTTTTTGTTCTACAGAAGTCACAGAGAAATTTCATATTATTCTTATGCATACATAAAACATGTGTGTTGTCTTTTATAGTCTTACTGCATTTTGTAATTAAATGGAGTTATTTTTCTGTTCAACGTGACAAAATCCCACATGTGAATGCGGCCTCGCTATCTTTTCTCTCTAATTCAATGCTTTTCACAAGTTGTCGAAGTCGTTGTTGTTGTTGTTGTTGTTTGTTTTATTTTTTCGGATGTCCGTTTGATGTAAATTGGTACAACTCTAAGGAAGGGTTAGATGTCTCTTTTACTTCTTTTACCTCTCTCCTTTTTGGAATATTTATTTTGTAAGTTCTCTAACCCCTCTAAAATCCTTCCAATATTTTTGGTGATTTTGGTTGATTTATTGCATACTGTACGTACCAAGAACTGTATGACAATTGTGCGTTTACATGTATATTGGTAATTAATAATTGAAAAAAGAAGGGAAAAATTATATACTTTTGGGGTATTTTAGCTAATTTTTTTTTAAAGATATTTAATTTGTTTTTCTCCAAAATTTACTGAAATGATTTTGATCAGTATTGTTGGTGATGAACTGTCTAGTTTGTCAGTCAATCAACCAATTGATTGAAATTGATTGATTAACAGCTAATCAATTAATCAATTGAATAAAAAATAGATTAATCAGTGCCTTTCAAAGTCAACTTTTCAAAGGACATATTTTTGTTGTTCATATTTAATATAAGAAATCACAGACTTTGTTTGGAAATTCTGATAGAAATGCATCAAAGATGTTTTCCTGACAATCATAAATCTTTAAAAAAAGACAGTTGTTTTTGTTTTTCAATCTGGTTGTTTTATTCCCCAAATTTTCCCCATTACTCCCCACCTCCATCCAGTCATCCACCTTTCTACTCCCCAACCTCCCATCCAGTCATCCACCTTTCTACTCCCCAACCTCTCACCCAGTCATCCACCTTTCTACTCCCCCACCTCTCACCCAGTCATCCACCTTTCTACTCCCCCACCTCCCATCCAGTCATCCACCTTTCTACTCCCCCACCTCTCACCCAGTCATCCACCTTTCTACTCCCCCACCTCCCATCCAGTCATCCACCTTTCTACTCCCCCACCTCCCATCCAGTCATCCACCTTTCTACTCCCCACCTCTCACCCAGTCATCCACCTTTCTACTCCCCCACCTCTCACCCAGTCATCCACCTTTCTACTCCCCTACCTCTCACCCAGTCATCCACCTTTCTACTCCCCCACCTCCCATCCAGTCATCCACCTTTCTACTCCCCCACCTCCCATCCAGTCATCCACCTTTCTACTCCCCCACCTCCCATCCAGTCATCCACCTTTCTACTCCCCCACCTCCCATCCAGTCATCCACCTTTCTACTCCCCCACCTCCCATCCAGTCATCCACCTTTCTACTCCCCAACCTCTCACCCAGTCATCCACCTTTCTACTCCCCCACCTCCCATCCAGTCATCCACCTTTCTACTCCCCCACCTCCCATCCAGTCATCCACCTTTCTACTCCCCCACCTCCCATCCAGTCATCCACCTTTCTACTCCCCAACCTCTCACCCAGTCATCCACCTTTCTACTCCCCCACCTCTCACCCAGTCATCCACCTTTCTACTCCCCCACCTCTCACCCAGTCATCCACCTTTCTACTCCCCTACCTCTCACCCAGTCATCCACCTTTCTACTCCCCACCTCCCATCCAGTCATCCACCTTTCTACTCCCCACCTCTCACCCAGTCATCCACCTTTCTACTCCCCCACCTCCCATCCAGTCATCCACCTTTCTACTCCCCCACCTCCCATCCAGTCATCCACCTTTCTACTCCCCCACCTCCCATCCAGTCATCCACCTTTCTACTCCCCCACCTCCCATCCAGTCATCCACCTTTCTACTCCCCCACCTCCCATCCAGTCATCCACCTTTCTACTCCCCCACCTCCCATCCAGTCATCCACCTTTCTACTCCCCCACCTCCCATCCAGTCATCCACCTTTCTACTCCCCCACCTCCCATCCAGTCATCCACCTTTCTACTCCCCCACCTCCCATCCAGTCATCCACCTTTCTACTCCCTACCTCTCACCCAGTCATCCACCTTTCTACTCCCCCACCTCCCATCCAGTCAGCCACCTTTCTACTCCCCCACCTCCCATCCAGTCATCCACCTTTCTACTCCCCCACCTCTCACCCAGTCATCCACCTTTCTACTCCCCTACCTCTCACCCAGTCATCCACCTTTCTACTCCCCCACCTCTCACCCAGTCATCCACCTTTCTACTCCCCACCTCCCATCCAGTCATCCACCTTTCTACTCCCCCACCTCTCACCCAGTCATCCACCTTTCTACTCCCCCACCTCTCACCCAGTCATCCACCTTTCTACTCCCCCACCTCTCACCCAGTCATCCACCTTTCTACTCCCCCACCTCCCACCCAGTCATCCACCTTTCTACTCCCCCACCTCTCACCCAGTCATCCACCTTTCTACTCCCCTACATCTCACCCAGTCATCCACCTTTCTACTCCCCCACCTCCCATCCAGTCATCCACCTTTCTACTCCCCCACCTCTCACCCAGTCATCCACCTTTCTACTCCCCTACATCTCACCCAGTCATCCACCTTTCTACTCCCCTACATCTCACCCAGTCATCCACCTTTCTACTCCCCCACCTCTCACCCAGTCATCCACCTTTCTACTCCCCTACATCTCACCCAGTCATCCACCTTTCTACTCCCCTACATCTCACCCAGTCATCCACCTTTCTACTCCCCCACCTCCCATCCAGTCATCCACCTTTCTACTCCCCCACCTCCCATCCAGTCATCCACCTTTCTACTCCCCCACCTCCCATCCAGTCATCCACCTTTCTACTCCCCCACCTCCCATCCAGTCATCCACCTTTCTACTCCCCCACCTCTCACCCAGTCATCCACCTTTCTACTCCCCCACCTCCCATCCAGTCATCCACCTTTCTACTCCCCCACCTCCCATCCAGTCATCCACCTTTCTACTCCCCCACCTCCCATCCAGTCATCCACCTTTCTACTCCCCCACCTCCCATCCAGTCATCCACCTTTCTACTCCCCCACCTCCCATCCAGTCATCCACCTTTCTACTCCCCCACCTCTCACCCAGTCATCCACCCATCCAGTCATCCACCTTTCTACTCCCCTACCTCTCACCCAGTCATCCACCCATCCAGTCATCCACCTTTCTACTCCCCCACCTCTCACCCAGTCATCCACCCATCCAGTCATCCACCTTTCTACTCCCCTTAACATGCTTCTCCTTTGCCCTTGGTGACCCATTCTTCCTAAAGTTCTCCTTTGCAACCCTCCTGTGCCGTAACAATTTAAGTTTTTATGCATTAAACATTTTTCACGGCAATGTTTTGTCATGTATAAATTTTAGGTGTCAATTTGTGGACTGTGTAGGTATTCTCATCGACTCCATGTATAATTTACATTCTAAAGGACCTAACTTACTGGAACCCTTGTCAGAATTGGTTCTATACAAGAACTGAATTGATTCAGTTCACTGTATAAGATTGATGGTTTTTTTTAATCTTTCTGAGGGCAGAGACTATCTTGACTTGAAATAGGGAAGGTAAACTGTAGTGGTATGTCGTGGCCGAGCCGTTAAGAACACCGGACTCAAGCTCCGGTGTTTCTAATCAGCAGAGTGTGGGTTTGAGTCCCGGTCTTGACACTTGTGTCCTTAAGCAAGACACTTGACCATTATTGCTTCATCCTTTGGATGGGATGTAAAGCTGTAGGTCCCATGTGTTGTATCAGTATCTATCAACGCCCGTAAAAGAATCTAGAAGCACTTATCACTAAGAGAAGGGGTTTGCCCCGGTGTCTCTGGCATGGTTAGTAGCTGCAACTGGCTCCCACAAGTTGGTGTGATGTTTCCGTAAGGATGCTTTGCCGACTATATGGTACAGAACTGGTTTCATTTTACAAATGGAACTTATATCAGTTCTAATGAATATAGGGAAGCTGGGCTCAATTTTCACAAAGCATTAGGATTCATCTTAAGATGAGTTGTCAATATTGCCATAGTGATTTGTATTGTGACATCACACTTTACTTAGAGCAATCTTGCTGTTTGTGAAATCAAACCCAGACTAGCATGGCAACAGGGACAATAGACCTTTCTTTTGCTACGTCACAGCTGCGAGTTTTGTCAGACTTGGTTGGTGAAAAGAGAGGCTGCCTTCACCGCAAAAAGTACAGTGATTTATCAATGAATACAAGTGCTGTCAAATTAACCATCCAGCAAACCCAAGTTACATTTTGTGATACTCAGGGCTGCCCATACAAAAAGGTGGTACTGGTCAGTATTTGTAAATAGTAGAAAGGTCTGCAGTAAATAGTTCAGTTTTATACATGTATGTCTGAAATTGGTTTTACTGCTCTGGGATGGTTTGTTTTTCCAGGGGGACAAATCCTTAAAGATAGAATACAGGATTGGTAAAGCTGATAGTGCAGTGTTCTTACTTTGTATGGTTCAATATACACATGAAAAAAACAAACCTGTGAAAATTTGGGCTCGATCCGTCGTCCAGAGTCGGGAGAAAATAGAGAAAAACGGTGAACAATTTTCAGCATATAAACACATTTGCCTTTATTCTGATTGTTACAACCGAAATTAAAATCAGGGTCTTCAAATTTGACAGTATCTATGGAAGATTGGTACTGGTATGAACTTCATAATCAGTGAGCCTTCAGACTGATACTAATAACAATTATTATCTTTTTTTAAATACCAATCCTGTATTCTACCTTTACATAAATGAGGGCTTGACTTAATTTCAAAAATATTTATTGGGTACATGTAAATGTCAATTTAATCATTCCAAAGTGCCTGAGATCCCTCTCCAACTTTCTATGTCAATGAAATGAAGTTCTAACTGCAAATAACTTAGAATAACGTTACATGTGCATTCTTGCTTTATATTATTAACAATCCATGCACAACTTGTCATATTGTCTTATGTAATTCATTGTGTATTCTTTGCTCCACGTACAGTGTAGGCTCTACTTTTTTAAATATATTTTTTAACTTTAAAGTTTAAAACACTCCTTTTAAATAGCTCATAGAACAGTTGCTGTGTCTTTCAAGTTCATCGTACTCATATATATATATTGTCAATAGATGCTTGTAGAAAATTACCTTTGTTATGCCAAGAAGGGTTGGTCTTAAGAAGGGCATAAAAGAGTGGTCATGGCCTTGTGATAAAGGACCGAGCGTAAGGCGAGGTCCTTTATCACTTGGCTACAACCCGGCAAGGTTTTAAACAGCCGTTTAAGACTGAGTCACTACTCATTTATTCCCAATCGTAAATGCTCTTAAAATTTTTTTAAATTTATTTTTTAATTCCTGTCATGTCCTCAGGCTCCATTTCGCGAAGGGTCAAATTGTATGCGATGCTCAACAGTTGCACGTATGCCGCATACTAAAAGACTTTACATCGAGTACCGCTATGTATTGATTGCGTTACGCATAAATAAGCACCCGCGTACGCTAGTGCGCCAACGCGCATATGGCTATATGAGCGTAGAACGCGCATTCACAGCTTCAGCTACATGTATGTCTTCATCATCCATTTAAAACCGGTCTCAAACAGTCATGTGACCACCTTTGAACCAATAGGACTGCCCAAATTGTCCCAAACTGTCCGGGGTATTTTTTGAAAAGATGTTTACAACAATGTACATGTACATCCATTACAGGCCCGATACATACCTGGTGTTGTCCGGGCAAGGCAGTTTTTTCATACAAAAGGGCACATCTGTGAAAGTGATAAATAATTTGTACTGGAACATTTCAAGGGGCACCAAGGCAATGACCAGGGGCATGGAGGCAGTTTCCCTTATTGCCTCAGTGACGTATCAGATCTGCAACTGTTTTTTCCGGTCAAACTAATCGATAATGCCCAGAGAGCTCTGGCCCATCATGCTGATGGGAAAAAGAGGCCGATTTTGGTTTAGGTAAAGGTTTGGCTTATTTAGTGAAGCAAGGTTGATTTATTCTAAGACAGCATCTTGGGGCGTGTTTTGGCGACCTCGACCAGAAACAAGTTTAAGCTTCGGTCATTGGTTTGGCATTTTCGCGTGTTCAGTTCAACCGCAGTGACGCAGCTGTTCCGACCAAACCGTAACCAAGTTGTTGGCTCGGATAGGCTTGGTTTCAAGATGGCTGATTCCACAAACATACAAAAAGTGTCAACTGAATTCTTTTAAAAATGAAAAATATTAAAGCATACCAATCCAACAATGTTGATAAAATTACAAAAACTAAGTTCCATTACTTGAAAATAAAAAGAAGGCTGTACATTTTGAGAACATTAATTTTTAAGAAATGTACCGGCGTCACAAACTGTTCCTGGTTACCGCCCCGTTTTTGCATAGCTCTCAAAAATTGTTCTGGTCTGGGAATTTGACATCAGAAACTTGTTTCTTGTCGAGGTCGCCAAAACACCCCCCTGGTCTAAGCTCCCAGCTGGGTGAAGATATTGGGAGACTTTGATGTGATGGGTGGCAGCAGACAGATGGGGTAATTTCCCACTGTTAACAATGATTGTAACTGAGCATTCACTTATTTCAGAGAATGTTTGATTTAAAGTCTGCTGCCACCTATCGTTCTCTCCCCCCCCAAACTCCCTCATCGGCTCTGTTTAGATCATGGCAACTTCGAGGGGCCTAGTTTCAATAATTATCTTCAAAACTGTTAACTAAACTTTGGTGTAAAAAGTGAATAATCTTAGAAAGCAGTGCTGCACAATAGATAGTTCCTGTTGTACCGTTGTACACCATCTTTACGGGCAACTTGGCGTTTGGGTTTGAGCTGCGTCAAATGTTTTTATTTTTCTATGTAATCGAGTGGTTCACAGACCAATCATGCAAGGAATCTGACAGGGCACCCGCGTGCCGAACGCGGTATTTGCGCATAGTTGTGCATTGACAAATTGACTAATTGTCCGTAAAGATGGCCAACTGTACACTGTGCACTGCTAAAATCAGAAGAAATCTTGTTTCAAGAAAAACTTTTCTTGTGTCACTCACCAGAATCTCCATAGAACAATTTTCTAGGGAGTGACACAAGAATTGTTTCCTTGAAATATGATTTTTAAATTTATTGTTTTTTTCTTTTAACAGTGTGTGACGTCAAGTGGGAACTGTATATTGACCCAATTTACCTGACGTCATCATCACAGTAATCTTGATTGCACCATTTTGGGAGTCAATTTCTCTTTGTGGTTTACATTGTAGTTCACAATTTAGACGATGCATGTTGCGGCGTTTAATTACACCTTTACCATTATTTGTATGTGTAATTTGGTTCCCAAAATGGCGAGCATAGTATACACATATGGACTGGCAATGAGGGCAATAGTGCACGTCTGTGCACCCTGAGAGCCTGTGAGTGACCAGGAGAGGGTCCTATTTCCCGAGGCCGAAGGTCGAGGGAAATAGGACCCTCTCCTGGTCACCCACAGGCCCGAGGGGTGCATAGACGTGCACTATTGCCCGAATAATGCCGGTCTAATTGTGTTTTATAACACACCTCAGTCCAAAATGTCATGTGAAAAAATATATACTTTCAGGACGCACGGTTTTTACAAATGTAAACTGTTATGAACATTGTAAACCTCTTGAGGGCGCTGCTTACCAGTCAATAGTTTTGGAGTTTTTGAAACTATTTCCCACTTTGCGAACTATTTCCCCCAAATGAAGCGCGTGCGGTGCGTTGACGCATGTCAAGTTCACGGTGGTGCAGATTTCATGCACTAGGCTATATTAGTTCAGCCAATTAGGATAAAGAACCAGGAAGAGTTGTGTTATAATAGACAGTAGCCGCGTGTGATGCTGATGCAAGGCGGTCAATAGACGCCTTTTTAACCCAAGTGTAAGCTTCTTTATAATGTATGATTAGTGTATATAATTATGAAAAATATATTGAATGTAAATATCTCACTGTATTAATTATCAATAATTTTATAAAGTTGTCCTTAAAAGCTTGTTGATATCCTCTTTGGAATCCTTGTATCAAATATTGATTACTGTAATGTACTGTGATGGTTTGGACCAACAGAAGCAATAGTATTCTATTATATTTGAAATGCAGTTTTGAAATAAACTTTACTAAGAATACGACCGATGTAAATTGTGTGTATTGTTTTATAGCTGTGAAATCATCCTAGGGTATATTTTGCTTACTTTGTATTTTGGTCTTCTTTTTCTAAGGTTGCATATTTAAATTGAATAATGAAAGCTCTCTGATTTTAAAGTTCATACATGTACCAATCCTTGATCCAGAGGATTTTTTTCGAAATACTGTCAAAGTCAAGAGAGAAAAAATTAGCCATGGAAAAAGCCATGTTTAACAGCTTTTTCGAGGGGGGGGGGCTATCCTTGGTATTTGTAATAATTTTTTGTTTTGAGAAAATATAATTAGCTGTTGAAAACTGCTTACCAACCAAGACCTGTGGACCTGTGGTAAAAACGGAAACAAAATTGGTAATTGCCTCATGTTTCAACCCTAGCAGAGCTTTGTCAAAGGCTAAATGACAACACAACCCACACACACACACACACAAGTAAGGATTTATTTCTTATGTACAGTGTCTCTTTGTATTCTTATTTTTTGCCAAATAAAATGAATTGAATTGAATTGAAGTAGGCAGTACAGGTATAGAGGAGTAGGGTGTACCCAATATTTCTGTTTCGTACCCTGTTTGAAGGTTTCTCGGGCGTCAGTGATGAAGTTCCCTTTTATAAAGGCATTCCTTTTTTCATCGATGTAGTAAGAAAAATAATACTGATAATGTAGCTTGAAAACCTGAAGTTTGGAATACAAAGGCCCCCCTTTTTTTTTTCAAAACCAAAGCCTAGGCCTCAGCTCTGGCTTCAGCACCGTCCGCTTGTTAGAAGTCCCCTTTGAAATTTACATGATGGAGCCGGAGTCAGAGCCTAGCCGTGGTTTCGAAAAAGGGCCATAGACTTTATTATAACACACCTCTCCCTGATTCTTTATCCTGATTGGCTGAAACACGGTCGCGTGGGGTGAACTAATATAGCCTAGTGCAGGAAATCTGCACCACACGCGCTTCATTTGGGGGAAATAGTTCACAAAGCAGGAAATAGTTTCAAAAACCCCAAAACTATTGACTGGTAAAGAGCGCCCTCAACAGAACAAAGGCGTCTGCGGATCGAGAAGAATCTCCGGCCAAAAAAACGCGATTTACTCTTTTAACCGACATTTTGGACTGAGGTGTGTTATAAAACACATATGGACTGGCATTATTCGGGGAATAGTGCACGGCTATGCACCCCTCGGGCCTGTGAGTGACCAGGAGAGGGTCCTATTTAGGACCCTCTCCTGGTCACTCACAGGCCGGAGGGGTTCATAGACGTGCACTATTGCCCGAATAATGCCGGTCCATATGTGTATATTAACACATACATATGGACTGGCAATTAGGTCACTAGTGCTTGTCTATGCACCCTGTGGGACTTTGAGTGACCAGAAGAGAGTTCTATTTCCCCGAGGCTAAAGGCCAAAGAAAATATAAAGGACCCTTGTTTGGTCACTCACAGCCCTGATGGGGAGACAGACCAGCACTAGTGACCGAATTATGCCAGTCCATATGTGTTTTATAACACACCTCAGTCATAAATATGAAGGGAAAAAATAAAGATAGTAATAGCAATAAAGAAAAATACAAAGTAGGGTTTTTCAGCTGAATTAACTCACAAGCAATTTAACGATAGATTCAGTTGTTTAGTTGCTGTTTACTGTTCACATCATGAGAGGGCACTGTAACAGTAAAACATTTTGAGTATTATGCCCATTCGGAAACTTTTTTTTCTGCAAATTACGCGCCCGCGATGTTTTGACACTCCTCTACTTCACGGTGGCGTAAATCTCATGCACTTGCCTATATTAGTTAAACCCATGTGACCGTGTTTCAGCCAACCAGAATACAGAACCTGTAAGAGGTGTGTTATATTAAATTAATATTGTACACCCCCTTTAAACTAGTCGTAAGCGTATATTGTGTGCAGATGCCACTAAAGACCGAGGATCTATACAGTATGGTTTTACTGTCATTCTTTCTTCCTGCACAATGTACAACAGGTGGTGTTTGATTAACGAACAAGGGGAATTAATATTCCCATATTCCATTATATAAGTTCTTTCTAACGCAGATGCCAGGCATGTTGTCAGCCTGGTAAGCAAACATTGAGGCGAAAATATTTAATTACATCAATTCAAATAATGTGGGTTACAGTCAGGTGAATTCATCGGGGGGACTTTTTATGTAAAATTTTAGTTTCAGAATATGGAATATTAATTCTACAGTGACATGAAGAAAAAAAAATTAAGTCCGATTTGTTAGCTCCCTGTGAATGGTTAACAATCAAGGTAACACACAGAAATTTGTCAGGTTGACTGTGAAAGCCCATTGTCATCAAACAATCCATATGTGTGTGCAGACAATGGACTGTTCCATTGTGAAAGTAAATCAGTGCATTTTGGGGATATATTAATAGGTGTTCAGCAGAGAATTCTTTTCAATTAGATGTAAGAACACATGTTGCCAACAGAAGGGATTGATGAAATTAGTTGCTGCAGCGTTGTCAAAATCATGATGACGATGATGACACAGTTACAAGCTTACAGTTCATGGTAACAGTCGTCTTTTTGGAAGCAGGCACACTTTTAAAGCCCCCGGGGAGAAGTTCTACACCTACCACTAACGTCCATGGTATCACTTGGGTTCAAGTTAAGAGATGTTGGCTTAATGTTGACCACAGTGACTTGCTGTTAGAATCGTCAAGCAAGAGCTAGTGTAGAGTTTTGCTCCCAGTGTCGTGGGGGAAATTCTCACTGCTCACCCATGGTGTTGACTTACTGGACAGTGGATCTCACAACAAAACCTACACTTGTGGTCTTTGAAATGAACTTCAAAACTCTAAGTAATGCTTGGGAAACCATGAGTAAGTTGGGCAAGAGGCTCTGGGTAAATAACGACTGGAATTGAAATGCTGTATATCTGGAGATTACCCATCATTGAAAAATTCCACATTTAACACGCATATTTGTTGACTACCTCTGGAAGACAACAGTGTGGAACCCATGGATTTATTCTTCAGATATTGTTTCAAAAGTTGTCACACAGTTTGAGAAACTTTTTTTTTTTTAGAATCCGTAAAATTGATTGGATGTGTGAAGTTGGATTTTGGTCAACAGAGACATGATGAATTGCTCTAAACTATCTGATGACTACAGGATAGTAGTTCGTTCCTTTTTAGTCTCAACCCACGGTGTTGTATGGGGCTACTGCTGATTTATCACTCTTTGCTGGTACTTCAGCTTGGGACGGAGCTTTAATTTATCAAGTTTGTTCGTTTCTTCAGGAACAGGGACTTTAGATATACTCTGCCCTATAACACTTTTCATGCTTTAAACTGATGAAGGAGTTGACTGTGCTTCCTTTTGTTTGGACTTTCCAGTGTGGTAATGGACATTTTTTTTCTTCATTTTGCACCCATTACACCAAGTGCCTCCAGACACCACATTGATGACCCTTTACCCTATGGTTTTCCAAGTTTGCCATGCCTCAGATGGATCATTTACAAGAAGCTTTAAATGGACATTTTCAGGTGTTTGCTTGTCAGTGTCAACATCAGGGTCATGTTGGAAATATTGCATTGTAGTGTGTTTATTTTGCGGAAATGATTTTAAAAAAAATTATTTCTTTTTTTTTAAAGTTTTTTTTTTAGGAAAACACGCTGTCAAACTAACCGTATTGACTATGAGCAATCAGTCTTCTAAGTGCTACCCCTATTGGTGGTCCCCATTCTGGCCAATCCCACTCCTGCTACTACTTTTGCTGGTACCTCACCTCACTGATGCACAGACTTTATGGCAGTATGAGCCATCTCAGCCGGTGACCTTACATCAGCTCTATGATCAAGACATGGCAATGGTTACTGTGGCACCTGAGGATGCCACATGTGGGATGCAGGGGATGGAAACAATCTGCTCTATGGTTAGTGGTACTTTTTGAAGCTCTGGTGGCCATTCTTAAATTTTGCTTTATTATTAATCATATCATCAAATATGAAATGTTAAAGTACACTTGCTACTAATTACCTTTTATTGAAATTAACTTGAGTTGTTACAAATCATTTAACATCCCAAAGAAAAATATCTGCGCTTTGGTTAGTGACTCTTTTTAAATTTGGTGGTCGATTGTTAAAATGTAGCATATTAATTCGCCATTTTCTCAAACATTCTTCATTTCTCTATAAGTAATTATAACATGTAGTGGCTCTACTAAAGTTTGTTACCAATAACACTAATCAAAGCAGCGCTCGTTGATGGTGGTTTACACCACCGCAGTTATGGCCACCGCACGCGGGCGCGACACGACAATATCATGCCAGCCGTGCATATGGACCAATCAGCATGGAGGATTCTCAGTGCATGTGCATAGACGCGCATGTGCATCTGCCAAAGCTGCGGTGGTGTAACCGCCCATGAACGAGATACTCGGATTAGTCTTTTGGCAAATTTTGTTAATCAACTTGTTTTGGATTATGTTCTAGACCCTAAATATATCTACTTGTATCCACAAAACAAACTATGTGATGGTCGTATGATTCTTTTTTTTTTCAGACTGATCCTTTCATTTGTGAGAATTGCCTTGCCTCTGATATCTCCATCTCCCATCCACCCAGCCTCATCCTAGACCCAGACGACCAAACCTACTGGCAGTCCTCTCCTTGGATGACCTACCCTGCTCCTTACATCGTCAACATTACTGTGTCCCTCCGCGGCAAGAAAAAGTACATCCTTACAGGAGATATCGTCTTGAGATTCAAATCCCCACCACCTGAGGCAATGAGGCTGGAGAAATCCCAAGACGGTGGGACAACGTGGCAGGTATACCAATATTTCTCGACGAACTGCACTGGAGATTTCAAAATGAATGAGACGGAATCAAACTGGAACGAGAAAAACGTCTTAAATGCAACTTGCTTGAACCCTTCTCTCACTCAAGAAACCTCTAAAACGAGCAATTTAACAGAATTTAGGTTTGATTTGATGGGAAGGATTAACGCAATCAAGGAAGGTGGTGGAGGGGCGTTGGAATTTTTCCACCAGGAGTTGGAGAAACAGGGGTCCCTGCGGGACTTTCTGATGGTGACGGACTTGAGGCTGGTGTTGATGAGACCACAAAGTGATGAGAAGGATACAGGATTGCCTGACTTGATGGACAGAAAGAGAATGCATTATGCTATTTATAGTATTGATGCTGATTTAAGGTATGAACCTTCAAGAAAAGTTTTAAGTGATGTGAAGTAATTTGAAAGAAAATGCACTATTTGTGTTTTTGAGATTGTTGCGGTGTGTGCATTTACAGGTATGATAAACTATTGTTAAAGGGGCTGTGTCATCATGATTATAGCAGTAAATGGAAAAACCCAGTTACTACGCGTGTGTGCGGTCACATCACAGTTTGACAAAGACGGCACCCTTTGTGATTTGACCACAAGCGCCCGCGTGTGCAGTATCTGGGTGAGAGTTCATCTTTCCATGCACAGCCACAGGCCTGCTATAACCATGATGACACAGCCCCTTTAATAAAACAAAAACAAAGTGTCACTTAGAAACTTGAAGCAAGTACCGCTTGTCACTTGTTCCAAAATTGAAATTTTTAAAATTTGAAGTGTATAATGTAAAATATCCCTGACAAAACATCAACTGTTTTGGGGTATTTTCAAATAATATTGATTAATGTGTTGATGATAGTTGTATGGATGTTTTCTGAAGGACTTTAGTAAAATAATTTGCTGCCAAAACCAGTGATGTACCATACCATTATTATGAAATTTAAAGCAGGGTCAATTATTTATAAAATTAAGAACTTTTATCAACATTCTGTTCAAAATTCTCATGGCATTAGGCACTGGAAACTGTTAAAGTTGTAGCATATGTTTTTGTTTGATTCGTTGAAGTTGTGACTGCAACGGTCATGGAACCAAATGTGTTTTAGTCTCCCCTGAAGGTCATCATGTCCAGTGTAACTGCTTACATAACACCGAGGGACAAAGCTGCCAGCGGTGTCAGGCTGGATACCAGGCATTGCCATGGCAACCAGGTTCTTACCTGCCAATTCCTACTGGAACAGCCAATGAGTGTAAAGGTAAGGTCACCCTTAACATTTGCATGTTAACTTAAACCAATGAGAATTCAAAAGGGGAAATGAACTGATTTATCAATTTTTTGTAAAAATGCTTTCACATTGCAAGGAATGTTACTTTAATGGGTTTTGTAATATCACATTAATTTAAACATCAAGCAATAAACCATGAGGGAAACTGACTGGGAAAATTTTAAATCAATTTTTGGGTGAACAAAGAAAAATTGACTGGAGAGGGATTTGAACCTGCGACCACCTGTTTAACGTACTGGCGCTCTACCAACTGAGCTATCCAGCCCTAATGTTGGCAGTCTCCCTATGTTGTCAATATCTTTGGGGTGTGATCCCTGGCAACAAGGAGCTTCAAATCCCGCTCCAGTCAATTTTTCTTGTCCATTTTATAAGGGAGCCCATATTTTCCCACAGGTGTTTTAATTAGATATTAATCGCATGCAATCAGGTAGGGACTGGAAACCCAATCCACAGGCAAGGCTCCTGTCCGGGATTCAAACCGGTTTTGGTTCCCACAGAGGCGAAAGGAAGGACAAGAAAATCACCGAGAAAACCTGAATGCCCAAAGATCAGCGGCGTCACTAGAATTTTAGGGGGACACAGGGGGAGAGGGCACCATTTTTCCTAGGTTTGCTATTTTGGCCAATTAAAACTGTAGTTTCGGTTTGTATTATTCCCAAACAAGCGCTGTTTCAGTGCTCTTCTGAGTGTTGAGATTAAACAAACAACAAAATTGTGTAAATAATTTTTAAAAAGGTTTAAAAACATTTGAAATTACTACATAAAAGCTTATAAAAATGTAAGATTTTATTCTTGTAATTTTTAATCTGAAAAGTCCATATTTCAAATGGGGGGAGGGGCACCCAGGGGGCCACAGGCATCAGATGGGGGGGGGGGCACTGCTGCAGATGTTTCAGTTGTATCTTTACAAAAAATATCTTTTACACTTTTTGGTATATTTCTTTTCTGTATGCAACATTACAGACACCATACACAGACAGAGAAAGACGATTATTTTTAATTTTAAAGCTCACTGATCGAAAAGGTCCTACCAATACAGACCATCTAGGGAAACAAATTCAATCTCTAATACTGTCAAAGTCGGGAAGATTCTATATAAGGACCCCACAAACCACTGTTTGTTTGTTTTGTTTTTTTAAATTACATTCATATAGTTGATAAAGACTGTAGTCTCGCGCGAATTTGAACATTTTGGGGATCGTTTGGTCCTACGCACATTGCTTTAACATGTGACGGAAACAAAATCACGCGCTTGAACAGACCCTTCTGTTTGAATTTGCATGAGACTTGCATGGTCAATTAGGCTTATTTCGATTGTGCAATCAAAATAAATGCTGATATAAATTGTGCTCAAAATACCAGACAAAACATAAGCCACCCCCAATAAAAAACAAACAAACAAAACAAAACAGGACCCCCTAATTTGATGACATTTTCAGAGGCTGGCTGTATCTTACTGTATTTATTGAAAACTGGCTGATGAAATTAAGTTACTGTTCCAAAATCCAATATCTTGCTTTTATCATCCCAATTTTCAATTTCAATATTGGCAAATTTTATTTAATAAGCTGCTCTTACTGAAATCTATGACAATTTGACATGTTATGAATAAGTTCCCAAAATGGGCTAACAGGGGAACAAATCTATTTAATCCTTCTATATGTGGCTTTTAAGTTAGGCAAATTTTAATTTTAAACAAGTTTGCTCAAACAGACACAAAATTGCGCTCAGAAAACAAGACTATGTAAACAAGGATGGTGGCACTCTTTTCAATATCCAACCTGTCTCACCCTCGCACCTGAAAGTAATCTTGCACAGGAACACCCCCATGATGGGGCATGGAATTTCCCCACACTTACTGGCAAATGATGCTTTCATAAACGTCACGCAATTAGCATAAGAAAGGATTACTTTTTGTTGGTGTTCAACAGGCTGAAAAACAACCAGCATCATAGGAATGTCAATGGAGTGCTGTAAATTGATGCATGTAGTTGATCAAGTAAAGTACATGTATGACATTGCAGTTAGGCAAGTACAGGACTCTAAGGTACCTTTTTACAAAAGGTTTGGGAAGGCCTTTGTGCAAAGGAGGAAACTTGACTGTGGTGGTACCATATTGCTGCTGTATATAGAGAACTGGTACTGGGAAGGTACAATCCACCAAAACAGGACAAAGTTTGTCAACAAAATTGAGCTTACATCCAGTCATTGCACAGGAATTTGTGGTCGGCACTGTCAAGTTCTTGACAGTCCGCTGCTAACCCGAGTTGGTCAACTTGGCTCTTGACCTGTCTCTGAAAGTGACCGACGGCAATCTTGAATTCGGGATTCGATGGGATCAGTGGATTATTTGGTTTCTTGAAATCTGTGTGAGCAACCCAGACAATTTAACTATTCTGGACGATTCCTCTGGTCCTTTGAGGAGTAGAGAACGATTCTTCACAATTACGATGGAGAGACGGACAGTATGGAAATGGTGTGCCTCTTTTGCGCTGATGTTGATTGTTTTTATGCAACTTCCTATTTTGGTGAAGCCACAGAATACTACAGTTGCAGGTATACACTTCTTGGTCATGATTATTTCTTGCAATTTTTCCCAACTGGAAAAGTTTCCATATCCGGCTGCCACTTTCTAAGGGATTTTTAAAGACTTTTTAATGGTTGTTGGGCTTTATTCCCCTTCTATAATATTCCTCTCAATGAATTGGTAGCAAAAACGGTAATTATTGACCTTAAAAAAAGAAAAATCAAGCGGACATTTCATTGTCACGCGGCTGGAACTTTTGCGCATTCATGCCCAAACGAATTAAACTGGCGTTTAGCGAGTATAGCATTGTCAAGCCAAATGTAGATGTGAAATTGGCTTAATTTTATGATTTTGACACTTTGTAATTGTTCAAAGTGCCTGTTCCTAGCTGGATATATTCTTCAACCCTTCTAGATAGGTAAGGATCATAGTTTACTTAAATTCCATGGGTATAAAGTGACAGCTGGATACCGCATTTTAGCCATTACTTTAGCACTCAAGTATTCTTTGCAGCTTATTTCCTCCATGGTTAAAGCGGTGTTCGCATTGGACTATTTTTGGGGATTACTAACCGAGCAAATGGGTAACTTGACCATTTTTAAGTCCAGTGTGTAAAGCCCAAGAAAATTTCACCCAGGTAACTTAACCGAGTCCAATGGAAAGTTTAACCGGCCTCTTTCTGCCAGGGGGGTCAATTTCACAAAGCACTAAGATTCATCTTAAGATGAGTTGTCAGTATTACCATAGTGATTTGTATTGTGACATCACACTTTGCTTAGCAATTAAGAGTGATTCACAGTTAAGATCAATCTTAGCTCTTTGTGAAATCGAGCCCAGCTGGTCAAACTAACTGAGCCAAAAAGTCCAATGCAGATGCATCGTCCCAGTAAATCCAGTCAGTAAAATACCACATCTGGTTCGCAAGCGCAAAGGCTGGTTTACAGTTAGTTGGTCGCGCTACGGTAAAAACGACGCGGGACGCAGCTCATGTAGTCCACGCTGACGCCTCAGTCGGTTTGTTTCACCATGGAGGTAGAAAATCTCCATGGTGGCACCATCGTCTCGGTTAGTTTACTCGCGTCAAATAATCCACAAGTGCGGACACCGGTAAGATTTTCCCACTGGAAGTCACCCATGGTCTCTGTTGAATATTATTATTAATCCAATGCGAACACGGCTATAGACAACTGAAAGATACAACAAAAGCATTGTTTGCCAGTCAGTTTCTTAAATTTATTCAATCTCAAAATTGCCAGTCTGATAGATGAATTGTAAATAATTAAGTGATAGCTTTATTGTTATTATTTATGGTTGTTTTATTAGTCTCCGCAAGCCACAGTTAATTAATGTACAGAGTACAATGACCCCAGGAACAAGTAAAACCATAAAATATACAGTAAATAAATACAAAATGAAAACAAACATGAAAATGTGGAGAGTATAATTTTTGTGTAACCAAAAGGTTCATCCTGCCAATAAAAGTACAGTATTATTTATATTACATAAAAAATATTCATATAATGAGGCATGCAATCATATAAATAATAACATACCTGAACACATTGTTCATATAATTTGAGGTGAGGTTCCTACGTGCGTATAAAATTATAAATGCACTTCTCTTTAGGTATAAATAAATCAATCAAATGATGTAGAAGTCTCCAAACATGACACACTTCAGGAACACAAAGAAAGGGCAATGTAAATAATAATTTTTTTAGTAATACTGAAAACATGTGAGACGCACAAATCCACCAAAAGTATGGTGCTGATACGTAAGAAAAAACTAGATAAAAATACAAAATACAAGGATACAGCAGGGGGGAAAAAACCAAAACATCTTAGGCGTAAACATTTCATGAAAAAGGTGAGTTTTAGGTTTTTCTTAAATTGGATGAAAGAAACCAATGATTTGACATGACGGTAATTTATAATTTATTGCATATAGCCGCATGAGAAAAAGACCTATCACACCATGGAGGATTAGATTTAGGCTTAACGAGGAGGTTTAAATTTTCAGAATGGAGTTGGCGAGAAGGATTGTAAGGTTTAAGCGAATCATCAGTACATGTAGGGGTACTGTTCATGAGAGATTTAAACACAAAGAAGATAAGTACGGTACATAATATACTCAATCAGGGCTCATGCTTAGCACTAGCCTGCATGGTGTACATTGTCTAGTAAAAACTTATGTGCTAATGAACACCACTTCTCAACTTGCCCTGTGGGCTACTAAAAACTGTGCAACTTACTTGTTTATAATGCTCATATCATACGTCTTCCTTTTCAGATGTGAATAATACATTTTAGAAATGTGTTAATTTATTTTTGATATGTAATGTAACTTCATTTGACCACTATAAACTGGTTGTGATTGCTACCATTAGTTTCAGGAAGATACATTTACATGTGTGACAATTCATATTTAAAATTTGGGCAACACAAATTTCCTGGGGGCAAGTAAAATGCACAGTTTACTAACTCCTTGGGCTACTTTACAAAAAGCTTAAGTGCAAGGCCTGTCAATTGTAATTTGCTCTTTGAACAGCTGCACTTCAGGTATCTAATGTATTTCTCTGGATAATTGATACCCGTCCAATTAACCAAGTACATTTTAGATTAAAAACTGACAATAAATATTCCCAAGTATAAAACAAATTAATTAAATAGAACAACCACAGATCAAAGGTCCAGTCTGGTAACAAACGTATGTTCCAACACCCCCATGTTCTGACACCCTGATTTTGACACCCTGAATGTATTTCCCTAACCCTAACGCTAGCATGTAGATCACGAGGGGTATCAGAACATGGTTATCAGAACATAGGGTTGTCAGAACATAATATGGTTGTCAGAACATAGGGTTGTCAGAACATAGGGTTGTCAGAACATAGGGTTGTCGGAACATAGGGTTGTCAGAACATGTAGGTGTGTTGGAACATAAAGCAGTCAACATCCAATACCATGTTAGGCCCTATTCCTAATAATTTCATACACCTGTACCAAGCATAAACTGTGAACAGTAAGTTAACCCCTGTCTTGCACACAATTAAGCATTGCGTCATTTACTCCTTGAACGTGCCATGGAAATTCACAAGATTTCCTACTGTGCATAGAAATCCTTAGATAACTTTCGTTGTGATTATTTTCTTGTGTTACAAGTTTGGATTATTATGTAGAGGATGAAATTACCTTTCGAATGATTTGCACAGTTGTTTTGTTTGCTTTACCAAATCAAAGCAGAAGTCGAACCCACGAAATTCGAACCCACGACCCCCAGTAGTCCAGTTGGTAAGACATCTGCTCTTGAGCGGTGGGGGTCGTGGGTTCGAATCCCACCAAAGGAAAAATGCCTGTGAATTTTTTTCACAGGACTCGGGGAAAGTACCGAGTGTACAGTGCTTAACACACATCGATGTATGGATAAAAATTACAAATAATACTGTAAATTCAGTTCATACTACTCAGTCAGTTGGGATTCGAACCCAAGACCCTGCATCCTAGAGTAGATATCTTAACTACAAGACCACCAAGCATGCAGAACTCAGGAAAGCACTGATGTGTATACAGTGCTTATCACACATCGGTGTATGGTAAAACCAAAAAAATATTCTTTATTGTCGATGCGATTACTACATCTAATAAAGGTTTGAGTTTAAAATTTATCATACTGTACGCGTACATACATGTAGTAGGTTTTGTTGTTCATCACAAACCGCAAACTGTGGACAATCAGACCTTTAAATCCTACTTTAATTTATCTTTGTCACAACAACAGAAAATGCACAATAATATAAGCCCTGAAATGACTGCAATATTCAGTTTGTACAACGTTATCATTAACCAGCAGTGTTTTTTATATTCCTAGTTTTATTAGAATTTGCAGTGTAATATTGTATTCCATTCATACCAGCAGAAATGCGTGGTAACGTATGTACATACTGCCAGTAATCAATAGCATGATGTCACAGAAAACTGACGTACATGTAGGCCTATAGTATGCAAATTCACAAAGGGATTTGGTGTTACATAAAGAGGTAATCATAAATTAAGCTATTGTTAGAATTTTGAAAATAAATTTTAAAAAGCCAATGTGTAAACAATTTTCTTCAGAAAAAAAACAAAGATTTAAAACTTGAGAAAAACAAAGCT
This sequence comes from Marthasterias glacialis, assembly GCA_911728455.2. Lineage (NCBI taxonomy): Eukaryota > Metazoa > Echinodermata > Asteroidea > Forcipulatida > Asteriidae > Marthasterias > Marthasterias glacialis. The sequence goes on along the minus strand of OU452225.1, from coordinate 6,676,361 downwards.
TGAAACCGAAATAAAGCTTTAAAATTTTCAATAAGATTTTAGGACCCTATATAGCCCAAGGAAAATTTGCCAGGAATCCTGTAGACATACAATGTACTCACCTTTTTTATAAATACAACAAAAAAGAGTAATATTGTGCATTCCGGAGCAATGTGTGGCAGACAAGATGTACTGATCACATGAGAAGTTTTACATTTTGTACTGTGATTTCCTCATAAAATCAAGAATTGATATAATTAATAACTGTAGGTGAACATCAGTGCAATCTCCATAAAATGATAGAGTTTATGTTTTCTCTATTGAGCTGTGCACAAATTGTGCCTGCAGGAAGTCTAGGCTCTGTGGCTCTCTTGTAAACATGTGATGCTACAGGTAATTGTTAACAGCTTGTTTAAACTCAACCAGGGATGAGATTCCTCGGGATTTCCGGATTTTACAAAATAAGTATGGTGGAATTTTGTTTTTATTTTTTTAAATGTCATAATTCATCCAGGCCCTTGTAATGCCTTAACACAATACATGTACTGTATTTTGACTACACCAAAAAAGGTGCTTGCCCCTTCTACATTTAAGCAGAGAATGCTGCCATTGATACAGGTTATGGCGTGGTCGGTATCCACCAAACCCTGCACCAGTGTTTTGTGGATTTTTCATTTTACATCCCACTCTCATCTCTGCTCAACATCAAAGCCTCATCAGTATTCCACATTGACCAACTTGTCAGAAACTTTAAAAATTATGATGATTTGTGTGACTTTACGATTAGAATTGTTCCTCTCAATGAAACGAAAATTTCAAAATATCAAGTCATGAAATAATTCCAAAGGATTCCAAAGAAAAAACTTAATATTTTTGTTTTTCCCCCTCTACCAATGTGTTTTCCCAAGTCCTATGGAAAAAAAAAACCCAAAACCAGACTATACTACTCGGATGGGATTTTAACCCCTGACCCCCGGTAATATAAAGGGATCATCACAATTTTCAAGAAAATCGTGTATCAATCACTATGTATTAAAATGCGATACAGGAAAATATTTTTGTGTTGTTAAACAGAACCTTCTAGAAATGAAAAAAAAGAAGAAAAAAAAGGTAAATTCATACAATGGGAGGTATTTTTTATTGTTTAATTATTTTTTTACATAAAACATTTTGGCAATGAAACCAGTACAGTGTCCATTAAAAAACGGGGGAAAAAAAGAAGAAAAAAAACACTTAGCGTGGGAAAGTACATGTTAGTGAGTTTTTGGTCTGTTAAGCAAGCACAACGAATTCGGCCCACTGGGATGAAAAACATTACGTGTAGAAATTTGCAGGTAAAAATAAAGTGCCTTCATCACATACATGTACATTGTACATGTATTTGAAACAGTTCTGATTATGAACAGAGAAAGAAAGTGTGGTTTTTAAAACTTTATTCCTGTCAGAAATGTCTTTCCCTTGTGTTGTTGCTCTAAATTTGAGTCGTGGTGTAGTCTGAATCCATTGTTACCTGTGTTTTACTTCACCAATCAAATAAAGTGTAGGCCTAAATAAGATGTGGGTGATTTCTTACAACGCAGAAAAAAAAATTCTTTCTCATTTAAAAAAAGCTTATAATGTGATTTAAATGAGTTTGACATTTTCCCCCAGGTTTTGGAATTTACTACTTTGGTGTTGTACAAACCTTTTAAACTGAAGACAAATTCCGAAGTCTGACTTTTTACGGCACCTATGGAAAAAGACTTACGCAACTGCCCCACCCTCCCCCCTAAATTTGGGCAAAACAGTGGCGAAAATTTGGGCAAAGTTGGAAGAACAAATAAAAAGACTTAGAAATTGGTACTTTGGTTTTTATCTGTGTAAAATTAGGCCTGATTGCTTCATTCTTAAAAGGGCTAGGGCACCAAGGCATTTTCTTATTGAAAAGGGCACCTCTATGAGGAAATTGTCAATTTCTATTGGAACATTTTAAGGGCACCAAGGCAATGACCAGGGGCAACATAGGCAATTGCCTCTTGAAGTATCAGGCCTGCAATGCATGTCAGTCGCCGCATGTGGCGTGCAAAGGGGTCAATACTGCATCTGCTCATAGAGCAAGGACCAGAACTGCCTAAATAATCTGGCATATTTTCTCAAAGAAAAGAAATGGGGTTTTGAAAATTATAAGTTATTGCACATAAGTATCACCTCCTTAAATAAAGCCCCAGCTCAATATTGGTAAACTGACTGTAAATGCTTCCATTCTTTGCACAGATCAAGATGTATGTAATAAAACCAACCTGTGAAAATGTCAGCTTTTTTTGTTGTTTCTTTTGCGAGAAAACGGTAAAAATGCATTCAGCACTTTTGTGCACATTCCTATAGGCATATAATTTTCAAAACCCCAGTTTTCATCTCACTGAGACGAAAACTAATTTTGAATCTTATTTCATTTATTATTTAAAAACGATAACACTTCAAGCAGAAAGGTTTCAAGGAAACTTTTCTACCGTCATTATCTTTATACCATATATAAATCTGTGAACATTTATGTTTTTCTTCTTACCAAAATTGAGCTGGGGCTTTAAGTATTTTGTGAATAAGTTTTAAATGGATGGATACAAAAAAAAGTAACAATTATTAAAAATGTTGACACATAGCGCTACACTTTTGCACTAATTCAAATTAAAGCAATGTAATAACAGGTACCCAAGGCTGGAACAGAAAACAGACTCCAACCTGCTTGGTTTATCATTTTCTGATTACACCCTAAATTAATTTTGCAAACTGATTGCAGGTCCGGAGTTGAGTAATTAGTTTGTTATTGGTTTTTCTTTAACGAGGTGTAATGAAACATTGATTAAATAATTACCATTGGTCATAGGTGAAACTTAATGGAGGCAATCGCCTCCATGCCCCTGGTCATTGCCTTGGTGCCCTTGAAATGTTCCAATAGAAACAAAATGAAATAACACAAAAATGTACCCCACGTACATTTTGTAAAGCACATACACAAAATGGTTAAAAAAAATGGAAGAAAAAAAATTGAAAAAATGTGTCCTTGCCTGAACTTTGAAAATATAATTTACGTCACGGTTTGACATTTTCCTAGAAACACAGAGCTGGGTGCATATGTGGTGAAAACCCCAGATGTTTTTTTAGTTCCATTTAATAATGCCGACGTTAAACAAAGCCACCTACACAAATTTATTTTGTGCCAGATATGACTGTTTTTACTGGTTATTTTCATGCAGTTCATACATATTTGTATATGTACATGTAGACTTTACATTGAAATTATTATTCAAAAAGAGATTTGAGATGTCATCAGCAATACAATTTATTTTGTAATAATTAAAAATGTCTTCATACAGTTGTAACTATATTTGACCAATTGGTACATGTGAGTCTTGTGAAATGCAGAGTATTTATTGATTTGTTGCGAGACTGAGAATTGTGACGCTCCATGCCGAAACTAGTCTCTTCCTGCAAAAAAACAAAACTGGGTTTTATGTTCATCAAATAGATCCCCGAACAAAGATATTGACAAAATAGGGAGACAGCCAACATCAGGGTTGGATAGCTCAGTTGGTGGAGTGTCGGTAGGTATAGTCGGTGGTCACAGGTTCAAATCCTGCTCCAGTCAATTTTCTGTGTTCACCCCAAAATTGATTGAAATAGATGAGAGAGAGAGCTTGCAAATATGTAACACTTAACATACAGAATGCTAAAAGACATATCACATCACATTCATATCATGGGTGATGTTTTGGTTGTTCTCACTTTTAATGCTATTTCACTATTTCCGAGAAGTGCTTGGTTTTGGCTTGCAGCATCACAAATGAATGGCTCTTGGCTTTTGCCATAAAAAAAACAAAAATCTTAAATAAACTTCAAAAATTTGTACCTTATTGTTTTGAACCTTTTTGCATTTGCAGTAGAGAAATAAACAAATGCCTAACATTAATACAGTTAATATAGGGAAATCGGTCTGGATATAGGTCTGGATAACTCAGTTAGTAGAACTTCAGGTTCAAATCCCTCCCCAGTAAATTTGTCTTTGTTCACCCTAAAATTAATACAAGTTAAGTGAAATAAAAAATAGCAATCCATCAACAACCTTTTTATCTCTTCTACAGAATCTCCAACTCAAGAAACGAACAACTCCACCCAGCCGGCCAATGCAGCCGACCCACGAGCCTGCACCCCCAGCCCCTGCATGAACGGGAGATGCATACCGGAAGAAACAGCCGCTGGATACAAATGCAGCTGTGATAACGGATATGCAGGTATGTCCGAATAGGATTCGTACTGCCTCTAGCTACCAGGCAGTCTCGGTAGTCTAGTTGGTATAGACATCTGCTCCAGAATGGCAGAGGTCGTGGGTTCGAATCCCACCTGAGGAAAATGCCTGTGAATTTTTTTTTCACAGGACTCGGGGAAAGTACTGAGTATATATACACATCGATTTATGGGTAAAAATTACAAATATTATTCTTTATCCCCGATGGAAACAGAACAGAACAGAACACTACCGGAAAAGTGCTCTGCCCCACCTACATGTAGTAAGAATGCTCAATGCAAATACTGGACCCTGAAATGATGTACAAAAACAAATGACTGCTTTAATTTCTGCAAACTTTGTTTTTATTATTATTATTATTATTATTATTTATTCGACCAAGACAAAGACTGAACAAAACAATAAAAGCAGAGGAAATAACAGCAAGTTTTAAGATAAATGGAGCGTAAATAATAAATACATAAATAAATAAATAACTAAATAAATAAAAAAAATAAACAACTAAATAAATAAATACATACATACATAAATAAATAAATCGAGTTTGTGAGCGAGCAAGCAAGCAAATAAGCAAGAGGTAAATAGTAAATAAGTAAATAGAAAAAAACAAATAAGTAAATAAATAAACAAATTAATTAATAAACAAATTAAATAAATTAATAAACAAAACAAAAAATAAATGAGGGCGACTGAGGGTGGAGCATGCAGGACGGGAACAAATTCAAGGGTTCGTTTTGTCTCATAGTTTAAACCAGAAGTTCGTCTAAGAGATTGTTGCTATATTATTTAATTGGTTTTTAAGCTTCTTTTTGAGCCTTTTTCCCACATTGCTGTTTCATTTGACATTTTGATCTTGGCATTATTTTGTTAATCTTTTCTGTTGGCGAAGTATTGTAATGTTGTTCATTGCATAAAGTTTTTCTGAATGTTTTGTTTTAATTTTTCTTTGTAAATCTTTTGCAATTCAGCCCTTGGGCTGCGACGAATTGATAATAAAATCCTTCAATTGAATTGAATTGAATTGAATTGAAAAATTAACATCTACTATCATGGATGTCCCATGGCGAATATCATCAGGTTACTTTTAGTGGCTTCACTCTTGTAATAAGAGAGTTGCGTCAACTCATCCCCTACTGACAGAAAAAAAGGTCGCACACCATGTGTAACCATCTTTAATTTGATATTCCTTTTTGAAAACACGGCATCTGGAGCATGATGGATCTCTCGTTTCTGGTACCTCTCATGTTGCAAACCACTCTAATGCACTGCTCTCCGTGTCTACTGTAACAAAAGCTATGAAAACCTGGAAAAGTACAGCAGGCCATAGCAGGCCATCACCACATAACAGAGACATCAGTCAGATATAAAAAAAATAATTAGAAAAACTCAGGAATTCAGAATGGAGACCAGAAACAGTCCGAGGGAGAAAAACCACAAGCATTCAAAACTTTTTTATTATTATTTTGGTTTTATGGAATTCGCCCATCACAAGGCCCAAAGGCCACTCGAGGTGTGGGCTACTTTTTGAAGGGATAGAAACCTGCCCCAATCCACGGAAACAAGACATGAAATATAAACGCTAGTCTCTTCATAACACAGCTAAGAACAGGGAAGGGTAAATGAATCTGTCGCGAGACGAACATAACTGCCCCTTGAAGCAATTATAGTCAAGTGTCTTGTTCAAGGACACAAGTGTCATGACCGGGATTCGAACCCACATACTGATGACTTAGCCACCAGGACTTGAGTCCGATGCACTAAACCGCTCGGTCAAGGTACGCTACAAGAACAGACCAGATTGACTTCTGAAGCTCTCTTTTTGAGATCCTCTCTGCTTTGTGTAAAATTTTTGTTTTTTAGATTGCTCTTTTTAATTTGGTTTGGTAATCCCCCTTTTGTAATGTCCAACATTGGCTTTCCCTTTGTCCAAACTGTTTAACTCAGATTGGTCATCACCAATCCCATTGTCTGTAATGCATGCCTATTTACTTTGATTGGCTATCAATTTCCCGCTAAGTTCCTGGATCCCTTCCCATAATTCCCTACTCCCCTTTTATTCTATGGATCTGTTTTTATGTCTGTCCTTGTTTATGCCTCTGTCGAAGGTCCGGTTTGGATCGAAAGCTAAGGCTATCACCTCTACTACATGTAGTTTTATATTTAAAAAAACAAGGTATATTTACACACACAAAATGTTGTACAAGTTCAACCAGTGCTCTCACTGAGGTCCATGGCAGACCTCATTGGCTGTACGTTTCCATGAATTGTTGGAACTCAACAATGGCAGCCAACAAGCACTGGATCTATACATGTACCTGTTTACTTCAATTAAGTTTTTAAAGGGGCTGTGTTGTCATTATTATAGCAGTAAATGGAATAACCCAGTTACTACGCGTGTCTGCGGTCACATCACAGTTTGACAAAGACGGCACCCTTTGTGATTTGACCGCAAGCGCGTACATATGCTGTATCTTGGTGAAAGTTCATCTTTCCATGTACAGCCACAGGCCTGCTTTAATCATCTGCTATAATCATGAGGACATAGCCCCTTTAAGGGACCTTTTTTTTTAAAACACATACTTTCAAAGTCAACAATTATTTCTCTCAACTCTAAAGCTCTCCTTTTGTCGCCGTTTTTTATCAGGTTATGCCTGTGAGATCAATCTAAACCCATGTAGGAGTAATCCTTGCAACGCTCTGCATGAGGCATGCGTGAGTGAGTATTACAATCATTATAAATGCGTGCCGTGGGCATCAATAAACAGCACGGAGCCACCAGCAGTTACAACCGCAGCCCCTTTGGTGAGTTTTTAGAATGTTTTTAGAATGTAATTTTGTTTGCATTTTTAAGACAAACCCATCAGGGCCCAATTTCATAGAGCTGCTGAAGCACAAAAAGTAGCTAAGCACAAAAAAACATGCTTACCAGGTTAAGGTTACCGGCTAAAATATCATGTCACATGTGCCATATGGTATCCTGCTCACTTTTGCTGAGCAAAATATTGTTAAGCAATACTTTCTGCTTAAGCAGCTCTATGAAATTTGGCCCAGAAGCAGAGTCTTTTCAGTTAGTCGAAACACCTGAGGACCAGTCCAACTTCTGTCCAAGTGGTTCGGATGGCAAGTTTGTTGCTTTCCCACTTGTTCTTCATACTTGTTCAAATTACAAGTCCTCAAATGATAATAATGTTAAAAGTAAATCTTAAGCCTAACTCCCTTGAGTGATTTGCTAAATCCCTCTTCCTCACTTAAACAAAATCCGACACCATATGATCACTCAGACTGTTGGACTCCGATATATGGTGGCATGCCAGATCACATAAAGCGTAACAAGTTTACTGGTGTAGTCCTCATCAGTCCAACAAAATCAAATCAAACTTGCCGTTAGATTTTTATTGTCTTGGGGTCGTCACGGTTTGGGTTAAAACATCAATTGAAACAGCTGGCTATTTGGCTTAATCTAGTAAAATGATAAGGTGGTCCTGCTGGCTGGCTATGGTCACAGACCAAGTTAAAGGGTAAAATTAAACCTTGCAGTGGCCTTGCCAATGGGGGCAAAGGAGGGCAGCTCCCCCCCCCCCCCCTGTGAAACATCTTGCCCTCGCTTGCCCCTGTCCCCCACCAGCCTCTGGACACCGTAAAAATTTGCTATAATCAGGCAATTTTGACTGTTCAGCATGACTGTTCTTTTCATAAACTTTAACATACATATGTGTGAGTTATTTTCCTGACTCCACTAAGTTTGAAAAATGTTTGTGTAATCATGAAATATGTAACCTTGCAGAACAAGGGAAGTCTATTCCGCCTTTAAGTTGTAGTCTGACCTACGATTACAAATGTTACAGGTTTTATGAAGAGTCAAGCCACAGTTGTAGTAAGATCAACATTCACCAACCGCATGTAAATAATGCCATTAGAAGATAACTTGGTCACCTTGTTTCCCTCACAAAAGCAATCCTTTTGATAGCGTGAATATATACCATTCATAAAGATAACCCTTTATTTACCAGTTTACTCAGGCTTTTTCTAAGGCTAAGATTTGTCAGTATAGTTCTGAAAAGCTTTCATACAGACGGGTTTAGGGTGTGGAGAGGCTAAGGGCCTATAGATAAACCATTGGTGTCATTATACTCACCCTGGAGAAACTGAAGAGTCGAGGAATTCCAGAATCTTCAGTCAAGCTTGGGATGGACATTTGACTTGCAACATTTTTTCCTGTAAACTTTCTGAAAACTGTACTAAGGTATTAAGCGTTGCTACGTACACAAATTTGAATGTAAGTGTTTTGTGATTATAAGATAGTTGTTTTGATCATGTAATGCATGTCTTTTTAGGGAAGTTATTGTATTTTTCTTTGAATAGCTCGAACAGACTTTAACATAGCGCCACAAATCTGACAACCAGTGAGTGATGTGTGTATGTGTGCCTATTCGTTTGTCAGATTTACAATGAAGTAAGGTTGTTGTGCTTTGGAGGGGTCATGTGTACATGAGCTTGTTTGTTTATTACAATCAGCAGTAACGTGTAGACTTTACATTCAGTGTCAGACAACATGTACACTGAAATATTGTGAGCCCTCAGATTCACCATCTTTTTAGATGTTCAACATTCTAATATGATTTTGTGAGGCCATAACAGGAAACACAGTAAAGGGGGCCACTTATCCACTGTCACGTTGGCCGTTTTTTCAATGGTCATAAATTTTGTTTAAGTACCTGAAACCACCCACTAATGTTTCAACATGTGAAAGGACATGCAGGCTCAGTACTGTGCAGTACTAAAAGATAAATGGGTTGCATAAAACTCTAAATCGTTTACTTAGAAATGGGTGGAAAATGCAGGTAGATTTTTCCGTTCAGTTTTTATGAAATTTTGAGGGTGATTTTAAAACAAAAACTAACAACATCCAATAAACCAACTCAAATTATTTTCACTATAAGCCTTGATCGATGTCCATTCACATGTTGACACACTTTTGGCTTGTTTCAGGTACTTATTAAAAAGTTACAACCATTGGAAAAACTGGCCGATTAAAGTACCCATTGGACTCCTGGGTTAAGTTACCTGGGTAAAATTTCCGGGGCTGTTCGCACTGGACTTAAAATGGTCAAGTTACCTATTTGCGCGGTTAGTTTACCCGAAAAATGTCCAATGCGAATACGGCTTTAGAGAGTGACTAGGAATTGTCTCAAAGGAATATACCCACACGGCTGATGGGGGATTCATGCGCCTCATGCCAAGGCACCCTAAAACTTGTCGATCTTTTTTTTTTTTAATACTTTTGTCAGATTCCACTCCTGTGTAAAATGTTTTCAATTCTGACTTCTTGACAGAACACTGGTTTGACTGGTCCGACCATTGGCATCATCATCGGGGCTTGTTTCATTGTATTTTTCTTCTGTTTATGGATTATTCTGATCGTCTGGTGCACGACATGGCGTCACCTTCACACCAATGAGAAGTACAGCCTGAAGTATGCTGAAGAGGCTGAGAAAAAATACACCAATAGTTCAGTAAGTGTGAACCCAAACAAAATGTTTGAAATGCTGGGTGGAAGCAGACTTAAGTGGATACGAAATCCATTGTTCAAAAAATATTTTCTCATACCATTATATGTCGTTATATTATACCCAGAGTTACGTTAACAGTGGAAATTTACCCAGTATGTCTGCTGCCACCTATCGTCTCTAAGTCTCACGATCAAACTTTTAAAGAAACAAAACTTAGCCCCTCCTATGCAACCCTATTGATGTTTTTTGTTGTCATGCAAAACATTGTTAATGGCCTCACGTTTTGACCCTAGCAGAGTTGTTCGTAAAGGCTAAATGACAACACAACACAACACACACGTACAAGTATACTGGAGTAACAGGGTTTTTTTGGGGTCGTTATATATATTGTTAAGTTTTGAGGCAATGCATGGTAGACTTAAAAAAAATTAACAAAAAAACTAACATCTATTATAATGTTGTAAAGTTGTGGAAAGTTAAAATCTTCACAAAATTCTTTGAATTGAAACAATGATTCACTGTAATTTTTAGTAATGTAATTATTTCTTGTTCTTCTTTCAACATATGAATTTTGATCGAACAGTACAAGATGGGAGGTGCAAAGTCTTGGTTGGTACCAGATGGTCGTAGCTCAATGAGAGCCCATAAAGTTCGAGATCGATGGATCATCGACGAATCACTGTTGGATCTTGGCAAGTTGATATACAGCGGGGAGTTCTCTTACATCTGCGAGGGAACCTACAAAAACAAAGAGAAAGACACATCGAGTAAAGTAGTCGTCAAACTACTGCGAGGTTTGTGAAGTCAAATTTGGGTTCTTTCAGAAATGACATGCAATCATAAAATATCGCAGTCTTATACAGCACACATATCTACGAACATTAACGTACTCACAAGACGCCTTAGTATATTGTTTTAAGACAAGTTTTTGAATTCTGAGACCCATTTATATAGCACCATGTTAACAAGGTGCTGTGGTGCTCTCAGCACTGCCAGAAACACCAGGCAAACCCCCCGCCGATAAGTGTAACTGGGTTCTTTTACTTGCATTAAACAATGAACAGGACATTTAAAAGTCTAGATTTCAAATGGTTTGCACCCTTAGTTACGCCACTGCAAGTTTATTGGAAATGTTTCTTATTTCCATTACTTGCATGTTTTCCCGACAGATGAGAAAGACGCAGATTCACTGAATGAGCTGCAGAATGAGTTTGAGGTGATGGCATGCATGGGACGTCATCCTAATATTGTCTGGCTACAAGGAACTTGCAACAGAGTGCTGGAAGAAACGAGTAAGTGCATGATGGCAGATGTTCGCCTCGCCTCCTTTTTATCACGTTTTAAAAACAAAAAGTCAACAGTATTCTCCTTGATGCACAAGCCATTTCTTTATGTATCTTTGGGGTTTTTAGTCACCATTTTCATGTACTTTTACGAAGAGTCTACAGTTGTGTCTTAATCATTGAATGTCATTGCATTTAACAATTTAACCGATTCGTTCGGAAGCTATTTTTTTTCCCCAGCCTGATTTATGAAAAAAAAATGTGTTTATTAGTATTAAGAAGTATATATATACATATATATATCTCCCCATTCTGCACAGTTTAAGCAGAAACAAGACCCATAAATGGTGCTCATACGTTCTTTTGTGTTGCTTCGTTTGTCCTGTGTGTTGTCCATCCTGTTTTTAATCATGTGGGAGTTACAGGAAGGATTTTTACCCAACGCATTGTCTTGTCTGGATTTTTCTGGTATAGGCCTAAACTTTTCAGTGGTTTTTATCAGTGTATTTGCTGGAGTAAATAAATACCTAAAAAAAGGACCCCCTAAGAGTTGGAGGTATACCAGAGTATTGGCACTATTTATGGGGCTAAAGAAAACCTACATTCTACCCCCAAACAAATACACTACGTCCATCACAAGGCCCAAAGGCCACTCGAGGTGTGGGCTACTTTTTGAAGAGAAGAACCCTGCCCTAATGCGCAGAAACAACACATGGAGAGATATAAACGCTAAGTCTCTTCACAGCACAGCTAAGAACAGGGAGGGGCAAATGAATCCGTTGCGAGAAAAACCTAACTGCCTCTTCCCCTATTTGAAGCATAGTTAAGTGTCTTGCTCAAGGACACAAGTGTCGTGACCAGGATGTGAACCCACATCCTGATGACTTAGCCACCAGAACTTGAGCCCGATGCACTAAACCGCTCGGCCACAACATGTTAATTACTGTACATGACTTACCATGAACCCCATCCACTGGTTGACTGTCATGTGTTTACGAACAGATGGCCAGGTTTTTTATTCCCGTGTATGCATGACCTACTTCATGTACATAATACATTTAAAAAAAAACTTCACACTGTCAAGTTCCAAGATTCAAACAATCCATTGTTTCTCGTTGTGTCATTTTTTTTAACAGCTCAGACCTGTCTGGTGAATGAGTTTGTCGCTCGTGGTGACATGCTCCGCATCTTAAGACGCTGTCGCTGCAGGCGGAGGGACCAGCCGCCGTACTCACCTACACCTGTGGATGAACTTCTGAGCTTTGCATGCGACATTGCACAAGGAATGAGACACATTACACTACTGAAGGTGAGTATTTGTTCTTCCATATATAACCAGTGGCTTAACTTTTATTATTTGTAAACCAGACTCTTCCCTCTCCCCCCCCCCTTTGTCTCCCTCGTCATTGTTCATCCCTTCCATCTTCTGACTGCCTTCTGCCTCTCTCTTTTCACCTCTTTCCACCTGACTTCTTCTGTTACTCCTGTATACTTGTTTGTGTGTCTTGTGTTGTCATTTAGCCTTTGAGAAAGACTCTGCTAGGGTCGAAACGTGAGGCCATTAACAATTTTTTTCATTAAAACAACAGGTCCTTGTGGTTGGTAAGCAGTTTGCAACAGCTAATTTTGTTTTTTCATTAAAAAATTCTTTTGTAATTACAGTATGTTCACATGAATCTGTGTGCCAAGAATGTCTTCATAACCTTCAACAACAAGGCCAAGATTGGAGACTTCGGCATGGCAAAAGAACTACCAGAATCCTCTGGCTATGTACGATACACAGAGCATCGAAATGTAAGTAATTGCTCAAGTTTTTGTTTTATTCTATTTTGTTAACTTTTTTTAATGCGATTTGCTCATCACAAGGCCAAAAGACCACTCGATGTGTGGGCTACTTTTTGATGGGATAGAAACCCGCCCCAATGCGCAGAAACAAGACATGGAGAGATATAAACGCAAGTCTCTTCACAGCACAGCTAAGAACAGGGAAGGGGTAAATGAATCCGTTGCAAGACAAACATAACTGCCTCTTCCCCTATTTGTTGCCTTTGAGTGGAGAGAAGTTATTATGGAAGGAAGGGTTTGTGGGTTTCTATGAATGACGCAATGGTCTCTGGTCCTTAGGGGGAAAAAATATCGACAAGACTTTACTGAAGAAAACAGATATTTCCAGGGAAATTTCCAATTATCTTGATTATTGGACCCAACGCCACATCGGTGTATGGGTAAAAATTTCAATGAATATTCGTTATCCCTGATGCAAAAAATTTACATCGATCATCATGTAATTGTGATTCTTAGCTTGTTCTGTAGTAGTTTTTCTTTGACACAAGCAGTGGCATAACTAAGGGGGGGGGGAACGTGCTCCCCCCCCCCCAATGGATGTGTGATGTGCCCCCACTCCGTTTGCAATCGGGACATTTGTGGTTAAAAATGACCAGATTAAAATGTTACATTTTCTCAGCTTTTATGTGGTAATTTCAATATTTTTAAAACTATTTTTTCTATTTACGTGCAATGTGTTTGTTTTTACCTCCACATCAGATTATCTTATGGAAAAATTGTAAATGACATAACAAGAGTGCTGAAAGGGGGCTTAAAGCTCTAGCTCAACATTGGTAAACTGACTGTAAATGCTTCCATTCTTTCCACAAATCAAGATATTTGTAATAAAACCAACCTGTGAAAATTTCAGCTCATTTCGTTGATTCCTTTGCGAGAAAACAGTAAAAATGCATTCAGCATTTTTGTTCACATTCCTACAGGCAGAGTTTACGTCTCACTGAGAAGAAAACTACTTATGGATCTTATTTCATTTATTATTTAAACATGATAACACTTCAGGCAGAAATATTTCTAGGAAAGTTTTCTACCATCATTATCTTTATACCATGTAAGGTATATGTAAATCTGTGAACATTTATGTTTTTCTTCTTATTTTCTTACCAATGTTGAGCTGGGGCTTTAAGAAAAATGCAAACGGAAACTACAGTTTTAATTGGCCAGAATTGCCCCCCTAGAAAAAAAGGTACCCCCTTGTGGCCCCCCTAAAATTTTACCCAAGTTTCGTCGCTGTACACAAGATTAGGACTGCAAAGTAAACCTGTAGTTTAACCAGATGCTGTATTTTGTGTGCAATTTCTTTTAGTATTATCGTTTTGTCAAGGGATAATACAAACTTGGATTTCATTCTTTTTAAACAATATTTTAGAAACATGTAAAGAGATGGATGGCATATGAAGCGTTGTTGGAGGATATCTACAGTGTCAAAAGTGATGTGTAAGTAATACATATCCTCAATTGTTTATGGAAAGAAAAAACTTCTCAAAAGAGTTGATATTCGAGTTCAGGCGTTTGATATATGTCTGTCTTAAATGATGTCGCTTGTGAAGACTTTGCAATGACTGTTCTTGTTATTTTGATTCTCTAATCTTGATCTGCTCTTATTTAACTTTTCCAATTTGAATCTGCCCTTATTCTAATTCTTTTTAATTTTTTAATCTGCCCATATTAAAATCGTGAGATTTGAATTCCTTAATCTTAAATGTGCTTCCATTTAAATCTTCAAATTCGTATTCTGTAATCTTAAATCTGTATAATGTATAAATTTGAATCTGCTCTTGTATTTATTCCTTAATCTTAAAGATGTGCTTATTTTATCTGCTTGCATTTGAATACCTTGGTCCGACAGTTGAGTTCTTTTAATTTTGTTTTTCTTTTCCGCAGGTGGTCCTTTGGAATTGTCCTATGGGAGATTATTACGTTGGGTAAGCAGCTGAGTTTCTTGGCTACCTTTTAGTTCTTTTAATGTTCACTGTAAACGTGTTTAATTGATACTTCATATTGTTCTCAGCTAATAATTTACTCATTTTTCCTTTCTATATATAGCTCCATGCTATTTGACATCAGATTGAAGATTTGTTATTATATTCTCAACTTCTTCAGGTGGAATGCCATACCACCACATCAAAACGGCTGACTTGCTGAGTGAACTTAAAGACCACACCCGCATGGAATGGCCGCGTCATTGCTCCCCAGAAATCTATGATCTGATGCTGCGATGTTGGCATCGACGGCCAGAGAGCAGGCCCTCGTTTGACATGTTGTGCACAGAAATCAAGAAGATGAAGACAGTGGCCAAGGTAAAAAGCTGTATAGTAACATTGATAAAAAAAACTTGATCAAAAGCCTGTCCTTTCTTTATCATAACTTGAAATTAAATTTATACATATTAAGGATATCTGCCTAAAAGGTTGTTTGCTTTTCTATATTTAACTAAACGACCTTGTGTACGTGACGCCACCGATAGCTTGCAATCATTTTGCTGATCACCAGCACGTATTTTAGTCGTGTGCAACTGTTACAATTATCTGGTGCGCGACACAAGCTGCGGGATTGAGCCAATCACTGCAAAGAAATATCTTCTGCGTTACACTAAACTATGCGAATTTTACATTTTACAGTGTCCTTTATTGGTTTAAATGTACAATCCTCTCCATTCTTTGATTTTTCAAACAGAAACATTTCAACTTGAAGGAGTACACATATCAGAACTACGTTCCTGTGAAATTAGAGGAGGATTTAGTCATGGACAGCGTCCAAGATTCAACGTTTGTCTAAAGTCAATGGAGTTTTGACCCCGTTGCTGTGGATAGTCAGAGATAGTCTTCCTAAATCAACCACTCAGCGTCTTTCGTTTCCTTTCCAATCTTATCAATATACCTGGTCTAATCCAACCCAGACAAGAACAAGTTCAAACAGCGCCCTCACTGAGATCAAAGGAAAGACCTATCACTGGCTGAGAGTTGCTCATGGTGCATACATGCTCCAGTGGTGTAGCCAGGATTTTTTCACTGGGGAGGGGGCAGGGACCATGTTTTTTAATGAATTACATGTATCTACATTTTTTTATGGGGGGCACTAGAAATTTGAGGGGGGATGTACCAAGGCCCTCTCTTGGCTATGCTGCTGACATGTTTCCATTGTTTGACATCAGCGATGGTGGCCTATGCAGTGGTTCTATAGCTGTGAGGCAGCAGGGATCCTTGAGTTGATAAAGGCAGCAGAAATACCGAGTATTTCTCCATTCTTCACATAGTTATGTCCCGCAGATCCAGGGAGGTGGGGTGGGGGGGACAACAAACAGGGGTCATAGCCCCACCCCCCTAAAAAACAACACTAAAAAAATTAAATAAATAAAAATAAAACAAACAAAAAACCTGCTGCCCATTATTTGCAGGCTGTTTTGTTTTGTTTTTGTTTGTTTTTTTGCAAAAAGGGGACAAAAGTGGGAAGAAAAAAAAACCTACTGACGTTCGAAAGTACTCTGAGATTTATTATTTTAAATTTTTTTTTGCGGGCCGCTTCCTAAAACTTAAAATGCGTGATGATGAAGATGCAATGTTTTGAACCCATTGAGTATGATGCGCAGTCATGTAATCAACATTTTTGTGGACTCCAAAATTTCGCCGCTCGCTCTCATTAAATTTCTGACCGTTTCAATTTCTTACAATCTCACCCCTGTGACTCAAAAGACAACCTAGCTTTTGCGTTAGCGGGGAGGTTAAAAAATAATCCACATTTTACCAAATATGGTCACTGTAGACTCCCATTGGCCAGACCCTAACCACTGCAGAGTAAGGAGTGTTGAAAGACAGCAGCCACCTGTCTCAGTGTAGTAATTGATTGACCTTGTGCTAAGGATCCTTGGCACAGGGCGGTATGCAATTTGTGAAAACAGCTTGTGCGGCACGTGGATCTTAAATAACACAAGTCTAAGTCTTCTCTGGCACTCCAATTCACCCCCCCCCCCCCCACAGTGATTTATAATGGCTTTGGGCTTGCAGGGTGGGTTATTGACCTTAAAGACAGGGTGGACGAAATTTTAACCTCCTGGATCCAGGGAAGTTTTTGATTAATGTGGTTGCACTGAGGGCTAGACAGGCTAAAAATGGAATATCGTCATTTAAAGAAATTTGTCCCACTGGAGTCCCCCCCCACCCCACCCCACCCCCACCTAAGGTTTGGCTCTGGATCCAGTAGCATTGTGAGCATGCCTAAACTTCTGAGAATGATGGATTTACTTGATGCATGCCAGTCTGCTGCTACACAGACTCCTGAAAGTCTATACAAGAAAGGGTAGGTATTTAAAGGATGCAACATAATTTTTTTTTTTTTTAAATCTGACAAAATTACTGAGCAACACTCATGTGTCTACCGAAGCCAGAATACCTGATGCAATATTGTGTAAAATCATGTTTGGTTTTTGTTTTGTTTTTTCAATTAAGGATTGTAAAAAATGTATTGCCATTTTTTATGTTATTTTTATTATGAATATCAAAACATTTTGAAACTTAATTTATTTGCTTGTTTTGGAAACAAAAAATACTGTAAATAGCCTGGTGCATGGTGAATCTTAACAAACCGTAAAAGTTATGGATTTTAATATTTATGGGTTAATTAACAATGTAATTAATTAATTTATTAACATGATTTACAGCCTGCTTGATAATATGCTTTTATTGTAAAATAATTAACCCATATACGGGAACAAGAAAGACATTATGGGAGTGTAACTGTGTTACTTAAAAACGTAAAATTTAATCCAGCCACTCTGACACAGATAGTCTCTTTTTCCATATTTTTTTCTTCCAAAAAATATGTAAGGATTACTGCAAGTCGTATTAGTAATACTTACTACTTATCCTTAATACTGTGACAAAATCCCCCCAAAACAAAAAAATATTCAAATTGGCAAGAAAAATCCAAGTGTTAAACAAACATAATACCAAGCAATAAACAACAAGGGAAACTCACTGGGTACATTTGAAATCAATTTTTGGTTTAAACAAAGAAAAATTGACCGGAGCAGGATTTGAATCTGCGACCACCAGCTATACGTATCGGTACCCAAAAATTGAAGGAAAAAAACTCAATAAAAATACTCTAAACTTAAACATCTCCAATTATTTTCACAACTCTCTCCATTTACCCTCACATAGATGAACAATTTGGAATAACAAATGTGTTTTTGAATTAGTGAGTCTTGGCAATGTAAGGGGGTATACTTATGTATGTTCAATATTTTGTTGATAATAAAGGTTTCAGACTGATTTTTAAGTTGATGGTGTCCTGTTTGTTTTAATCCGATACGTCTGTGATAAGCAGTCATCCTCCAAAGGCGATGAGAAGCGCAAGAGCAACAATTCTGCCAAATGGAAGGGGAAGAAGTTTCGTTAACCCTCCTACTCTTGGTACCATTATCCATCGAGTTGACCAATAATTTGAAAACGATTCCCTCTGTACGGAGTGTGTATGGTGGCACCCAGTACACTTATCGTTAAGAGAAGTGGGTCTGCTACAGTTTTTCTGGCATGCTTGATTGCAGAGTGTGCCGCATCACCTTTTAATTTTTATTATTATTGGTTTATTGCTTAAATCATATTGCAGCCAAAGGCTGAATTGCATAAAATTTACAATATTAATATATATTCTTATATAGCGCTTTATCACACCCGATGGGCGTCCCAAAGCCCTCAGTATTTTTCCTGCAAGGTACATGTATGCGGATTTACGTTTTGAAGTATGAGACCTGTTCCTTTACATAGCACCATGTAACGGTTTTACTTAATTAAAAAGTAAACTTTATTAAAAAGCAAAACAAAAGACAATAGGATATAAAAATACATATTAAAAAATACAAAAAAGTCCATCATAATAATGTGAAAGATTTTGCAAATTTGAGCGATAAAACTCACAAAAAGTTACAAGATTACAAGTCACCTGTAGCAAGGCTTTACATAAATGGATCGCATAATGGCTGTCATAAATAATGAACGGTTTGAGTTGCCAAATGGGCGAGGATAAAGGGTGATTATTATTAAAAACAGCTGATGGTTGACGCCCGTGCTCACCATGGATATTTGGGGAGAGGGGCAGTTTACATTTGGGATAAATGTTCCGCCATTAAATCCTCATAGTTGATCTGGTCGCCAACTCCAAAGTGTCGAGGCTGGACATTTTCCAGGCCCCTGATTATCACTCTAAGGGCTTTGCAGATTCGGAGATACTCTGAGTCACCACAGTGAAGTTGGTACTTGGCCATCGGGGTGATCAGGTGGCAAGGGGGGTTGACCTTACAGCCTGGTGTCTTGCTGGCATGGTAGAGGGTCCTGAAAAATGCTTTGAGGCCCTCGTGGGTCACTTGAGAGTTGTTACTGTTTAGGAAACACGGGACAAGTCCTTAATTTAGTAAATACATGTAATACCAATGGAGTTATATATATAGGAGCTAGAGGGGAAACAAAACCAATGACAAAGCCCGATTTTGCCCGATGAGAAAGTGGTACTGGCTCATCACATGTGTCCTGCATCAAGTTCTCTTTGCCAAAAATGTTTAAGTGCTCTCTCTCCAACGGCGTAGCCAGGATTTTTTCACTGGAGGGGCATGGGGGGGCAGTGTATCTGCCCCCCAGGTCCCCCATTGGCTACGCCGCAGGCTCCCTCTAGTTGTACTGTATAACTCTATGATAACTTCATAAATGAGCTTTGTCAGTCTTGTCATCTTTTGTATGTCTTGTATGAAGTAATCTTCATCTCAATTGGCCGTGTTTTTGACAGCAAGAGGGCACAATACTATTTCCTACTATTTGAAAGTACACAAATATTTCAAAACATTAACAACCAACTTTCTTACACTGATTACATTGTAAAACAGTCAATAAAAAAAAAAAATTCTAAATTTGTATAACTAACTGCTTTATTAGAAGTCTAAATGCATCTGGTTTCCCACACTATTTCTATGGTTTTGACCCCCAATCTACCCCAAAGGGCGCCCTCTTGCAGTCACAAATAAGGCCTATTGATCAGTTTGACAATTGGACATGGGTATATTATTCATGAGCATTGTCAGACCGACTCTCACCTTATATCGAAGCAGAGTCTTGGGATGACGATACCGTTCTCAGGCTCGTCTGCTGATCGGCAAATAAACACCTCGGTGAAAAGTTGCAAGCAACGATCCGCTGAGAAAAACATAAACACAACTGTTAAACAAAAATGAAGCCTGACCTACTGGAAGACTTTGGAAATGCTAGGTGGCAGCAGACTTACCAGGAAAATCTAGCATTCTTGGTAATATGCCCATGCTCAGAACTACAACAATAATTTGGGAGGCTAATCATCCTTACTTGCCTACAGGAATGTGTACAAAAATGTTGAATGCATTTTTCACCGTTTTCTTGCAACAGCGAAATGAGCTGACACTTTCACAGGTTGGTTTTATTACAAGTATCTTGATTTGTGCAAAGAATGGAAGCATTTGCAGACTCTATCAATGTTGAGCTTGGGCTTTAAGACCACAAACGTGCTAAGCAAGGGTAAACATTTGCTTAGCAGACTGGGTTACCTACTAAAATACCTTGTGATGTCAACTCACTGGAGAATAGTACCAAGAGTGAAAATATAAGAATTTGTTCATTCCTTTTTGAGAACAGTGCAAATAATTCCATTTAATATTTGGCTGTACTTACTCAGGAGGTTAAGTGACAGACCTAGTTGACAGAGGGAAACAGTATTCCGTAGAGCTGTAATGAAATCATTGGCATGTTTCCAACCTGAGAGATAATTTGAAAAAAAAATGAAAGCGTGATTGAAAACTGGGATAAATAATACGAGTAGGAAATTGGAAATTGAAGGAAGAATTGAGGTATTTACAATTGAAAAAGGATCTTGTACACATAAAGGCCAAGTTCGTACATTGTCCTCTGTCTAACTGGAAGACAGTGTAGATCCAGTAGTACAGGTGGGATATGTTCCCTGGTTTGGGTGAGTGTGACAAATAACCTGAGCAAACATTTAGCGATTAAGTTCAGAAAGAAAACTAATCAATAGAAATGTCGAGCCCGTCTACCTTGTAAAGTGAAGTGACACCCAACCAGGTCCAGCTTAGTGAGTTTGTTGCTCTGTACAAGCTTCACCAGGCCAGAGAGCTGACCGGTCTGCCCAGGAGTGTAGGTGTTGAAGTTAACATTCAGTTCTCGCAAGTTTGGACTATCTGCAAACATAAACAGTTGTTTTACTTAAAATAATGATCAACAAATTTGCCCCCAAAAGTTAGGAGTAATTAAACAAAATTTGACACTCTCAGCCATGTCTTTATCAGCCGTTTAAACACCCCCATGTGACATGCTCTCGACCAATCAGAATGGATAAACTGTCTGGGGTATTTATGATTTGTAAATTAAACACTTTTTAGTTATTCATAACGCACTTGTAAATCTGTCTCAGTTGCCTAAAGAAACCGAAACTCATGAATATTGATTTTATTTTCCAACAAAAACTTCTACAAAAACTTTTTTTTATAGTCCAAACAGGTCAACTTAAAAACTCATTGAGACAGTCCAAAATATAGACCTTGTGTAATCCTTCATCGCTTAAGTCAAACAATAGAAACATGCATGGACAACTCTCAGCCAATGAAACGTCTTGCCTTGACCTCAGTGAAGGCGCCATTTGAGATTGTGACATCATTTGCAAAGAGTCTATTTAAAGCCCAAGATCAACATTTGTAAAGTGTCTGTAAATGCTTCCATTCTTTTTACATTTAATAATACATGTATATATATACAATAATATGTGAAAATTTCAGCATTTCAGCATTTTTGTACACATTCTAAAGCAGAGTTTTGGTCTCACATGATACAAAAATAAATTTTGGATCTTGTTTCATTTGTTCTTTAAAAACTGTCAACACTTCAGGCACAAATCAAGGGATGTTTTGTACCCTCATTATCTTTATACCATGTAAGGTATACATAAATCTGTGAGTTTTTATGCTTGTTTGAGCTGGGGCTTTAAGAACATCTTGCATCCTTACCCTTTACATGCAGGAAAAAAACGTCAAGCATTTCTGTAGTCAGTTGACATCTATCTAAGGCCAGATGAGTGATGGTGCTGTTTGGGTGCAATAGCGCCCTCTCTAGGCACACGAGGGATCTCAATTTGTTTTGGCTTAATTTAAGGATGCGGAGCTGGCTGAAGGCTGTAGTGGGGCCGATAAAGAAAGAAATGCTAATAATAATGGGTGCATTTATATCTCGAAAATGCTTTTTCCTTATAAAACTAACACAGCTTGAATTAAAAAAAAAAAAAAAAGTCAAACGTACACAAAGGGATTTTAACAACAAGGGTGTGTTTTGGCAAACCTGACCAGAAACAAATTCATTGACATAAAAAATCATTTCTGAGAGCTGCGCAAAAATGGTTCATTAAACAGACACATTTTATGACACAGTACATCTCTTGGGAATTAATGTTCTCCAAGTATACAGCCTTTATTTCAGCCAATGGAGCTTAGTCTTTGTAATATTATTATTACTGGACTGGTATGTGTCAAGGTATGTTATTTTGAAAAGAAATTTGTGGACATTCTTGGTTAGTTTTTAAAAACCCGCCATCTTGAAACCAAGCCTAACCGAGCCATCATCTCAGTTGTGGTTTGGTCGGAACAGCAACGTCACTGCCGCTGAACCGAACACGTGAAAATGCTTAACCAAAGACCAAAGCTCAAAGCTTGAAATGTGCCCCAGGTCGCACCGACTCACCCTCCGCTATTTCATGCAGAAGTAGCTGTCCCTTGCTGCCGTCCAGTGGTTCCCTACCAGAATCAAACTCAAGATCCGTTGTCTGAAGCTCTAGGGCTTCCAGTTTAGAACTGTAAACGATTCAAGGTGAGAAAAAGAGAATTCTGTTGGCCGGTAATCATTTGGTCACAATTCGGTGCAAAGAATTTTAACCTCAAAAACTAGCATTCATAAATACCCCAGAGAGTTTATCCATTCTGATTGGTCGAGAGCATGTCACATGAGGGGTGTTTAAACGGCTGATATGGACATGGCCGAGAGTGTTTATAACCAGTCAGCAATTATACTTATGCAGGCATTAATTTACATGTAGCGCAATCAATACATACTGGTACTCAATGTAAAGTCTATTTGTGCACACGCATATGCGCAGCTGTTGAGCATAGCATGCAATTTGAACCCTTCGCAAAATGTAGCCTGAGGATGTGACAGGAACTGAAAAACAAATTAAAAAAAAAACAGAAAAGTTTCACAGATTTTCTTACATTATTACGAACCACATTACATGATATAGACCTTATGCGTCTGACATCATGAGTCCCATAGAGATATGTACAACAGCGCCCTCAGTGAGGTCAAAAACTGCAGTAAGATTAATGCAGGAAAGTGGCTGTGCATACCCTCTATTGAATGGTCAGACAGTTGGAGGGTTGGGGATTACAATAGTATACAAATATTGAGTGGCTCAGAGTGCAATGGGAGGAATATTATCGCAAGGTAAAATTTGGACTGTTCCATTTCACGAGGCGAAGCCGAGTGAAATGGAGCAGTCAAAATTTTACCTTGCAATAATATTCCTCCCATTTCAAGAATTGGAGCCACTCAATATTTGTTTTATATAACTGACATAGATACTTGTCATGTGATTAAATGAATTAACACAAAATCAAAATAGACACCCCACACTCTAAGATTTGGTTAAAAATACACTTCTAAACAATGTGGACGACTCCATGTAGACACAGGCTTGCTGTCTTTTCTGTACTCCAAGTGCGCGTGATAACAAATTTATCTTCAACCAAGCTTAGAATAGCGCAATACGCAGAGGTACTTACAGCGCAATACACGGGGTGTGACAATATTACAACCTTTTGCACAGGTGCTCCTTTGTTTTTTGCACAGGTGCTCCTTTGTTTTAGCAGCGGTGCTCTATTGTTCAAAGACATTTGGGAACAAGGATGATCCTAACTGTGGAATGGGAAATACTATTCCCCATGGGGAATAGGACTTTTTGATCGGCGGCGCGTATTGGAGGAATATTGAATGACACGTGATGTAAGTTCCACCAGTCAAATGACAAGGATCTGTATGTCAGTTATATAACAGCAAATAGTGAATGACGGCTACTAAAATCTTTAACAACAAAGATGATTACTTGCTTCTGTAATAAGCAAAATCACCTGTGCTCAGAAGCTTTTTGAAAATTCAGCCTGGGAATGCATTAGCCCCATGTAGGACTCTTCCTCTGTGCTGTACACAGATACAGAGTCCTAGATATGAGGGTCTGTTTCTGGGGCGGACATGGAGACAGGCCCCGATATCTAGGACGTCACTGTTGTATTTATACAAAAGTGGAAGGCCTCTGGGGCTAGGAATGCATGTGGTCAGCATGAGGGAGGGGAAGAGAGGAAAACAAGAATGTTTGAAAAATTAAGTCAGCAAACCTCAACATGAGGTGTCTTAGTGGTGGGAGATTTCGGTCTTGTAGTGAGTTCTCCTCGAAGCGCAGTCTCCGCAGCGAGTGAGTGCGGCGTTGGCTGATGGACAAAGCTTCACATATCTTCTCGGAAGACTCCCCAAACATTACTACCAAAAAACAGTGGGGGAAACAACAATATGAGAACAGAAAGGGAAAATACATGTATGCTGTCACAGTCCACTTTAGGGAAAATAACATGTACAGTTTTGATTTTTTGTACATCTACCTTGCAGAATAAATTAAATGTCCACTGGATATATCCAACAACCAACCTCATTCCCAGGGGGTGATTGATCTTGCTGCGCCTTTTTTTTGTACCGAAATTGGCTCAGTCCTAACCCCTGGAATTGAGACAAGAAAATCTCTCAAAATATGGGAGATTTCAATTAGGCCTCTGGCCAATCCACTCTATGCGCCCGCTTAAAATGGTAGCCAGCAAAACAGGCATCAAATCATACAGCAACTGGTCCCCTCTCATTCTTCTTTGATTTGTGGCCTGTCTAACTGTATGCAGTTTAGGGTGACCAAGTACAAATGATTTATTTGAAGTAGGATCGCGTCAAAATACTTGCATTTTGACACACGCGTACTCATTGGTGTATGGTGTAAAAAAAAAACACACAAATAATATTCAGTTATGAATGATGATTACTTTATGAGAACAGAACAACTTACAATTGTCTACAAACTCCAGTTCCTTGAGGCCGGGCCATATACTAAGGACTCTCCTAAACATGTCACTGTACTCTAACTCCTGCAGCATAAAACTGCATAAGACAAGATGCTGTATACAGTGTGTGGTTCTACTGAGTTGGCAAACTCCATCATCAGAATCCCAAGCAACGTCTTCTTTGAGACCGTTTCCATGCCAAGCTGGGAGTGGAGGATCTGAAGCAGCAATACTCCCACCACTGCACTGTAAAGATATCAGTTGGTTCTCTTGAGAGCTGTTACTCAAATCCAATTCTCCCCCGATCGGTTCGGAGAAGCAGAAGTCGTAAAGGTCCTGCCTGGTGTCCAGACTCTCCTCTGTCTTTGTTAGTTCCTCCAGTCTGGGCACTATCCTCTTCCTGTCATCTTGTATTGAGCCTCCTGGTTGTGTTTCCGGGTTGCTGTTGTCAGTACATTCCATCCCCTCTACTTGCTCCTTCTGTGAAGATCCTATCCGTCCTTTATCATCTCTCTTAAAGTGACCTCGTTTTGTTTTCGTACAACTCGATGCGCCGTTGTTTATCTTCCTCTTGCATGACCCGCTCCTTGTCTCAATCCTATCTTGTCCATCTTCAAAGCACCTTCCAGCGCAAACTTCCAGAATACTGAACAGCTCATCAGGGGTAAGACACTTGGGATGCTTGAGAGTCAACTTCCTGAGGACACCTCCATGGATAAGATGTTCCAAGATCTTCTTCAAGACTTGCTTGTACTTGGGTAGGTAATGGGACAGTACAAGCTCCTTAAGATTTCTTTGTAGGGAGTGCATAGTGATGGGGTTGGTCTGGTTATTAAATAAAAACAACATTGATTGATCAGGATAAAACAATGGCTTTGGAATGTAGGAACAATCAAATTCAAGAAGGTAAGTAGGTTTGGGATTATAGAGGCAAATTTCAATAAGCCAGTAACCTGATGTTTTGATTCTTACAGAGCAATTCTTTTGTATAGTTTCTGTTTTTTTTATAACCACTGCTTACCATAGCAAAAGCAAAATTCATGCCTACTTGAGCAAGTTCGAGAGCACACATTTGGTCGCCCTGTGGTTGACCACTGACTAGCAACGCACATGCACAGTGACCTACACACTCCAATGACTCATTTGGTAGTTGAGTGCACTTCCACGACTTTCCGCCATTTTGCAATAGTGCCACTGGTTCCCTTCTGCACTTTACACAGGTCGGCATGAAACAAGGCTACCAGGACCAGGGAAGAAACCCAAGGTCCTGAGGCTGGTTTCAAATGGTCGACCACAGCAGTCAACCAATGGTCGACCAGCCTTAGTTCGGGTCAAGATGGTGGACCTTTAGTTAACCAGAGTGCGCACTCGAACTTGTTGACTTGCCAGTGGCTTTAGCAAGCAGATGAGTACCACAACAATGCAAATTCATTTTGAACACACACTGTCAAATCCTCTTGATTGTTTATTTGTATACACTTTTGATTATGCTCATTTTTCTGCTATATTTAGCCAAAAAATGTTCGTACTGGTTTATGAAATTGGGCCAAGGGATTTGCATGGTAAGAGATAAGGCAGGAAAACTTCAAATTGGTCGCCGCTATTGTTGCTTTTCAAGAATGGAAATTTATTTGGGGGAATTTTGAAACACAAGTTTGCAAAAACTATGGTGGGAAAAAGTAGATTAATGAGAATTTTATGAGGAAGTTCCACAAACCTGGATATATGGAAGGAGGCGGCTCTCCAGACGCAGAGAGGATGGGAAATAATCCTCCAGGGGTTTCCCCTTCCGGCTGATGACATCACCGCTTGGATTGCAGAATGGATTCTGCAGAATGCTCTGCACCTTCAAACTCTGAATATCTGCAAAATGTGACAGTAGCAGATATTGGAGAATTACATACATATTCATAGATTCCTTGCAATTAACTTTGACCCTAAAAACGATCCCAATTCCTCCGAAATCCTATTTAGGAAGTTGTAGGATGGTAATTTGGTACTGAAGGCCTAAAAAACAATTGCTTATTACTTGAAAAGGCATGACAATCTTATCTACCTCCATTGAAATACGCTTTGTTGAACCCGTTTTCATAGAGTTGTGAAATGCGCCATATAAGAACTGGTTATTGTTATTATTATAAACTTTTTACAGTATTTGACCATTCCTGGGATAGTTTTGTGGACCAGAAATAATCACTTTGCACCCACATAGCAGCAGAAAATTGCTAGCTACTACACCATGTGTTCAGTGCATTCTTCATGATTGCAGGTTATACACAGCTTATGAAGAAATTTTTTACAACAACTGCACAAGAGTGTTATGCCCCAAATTGATTTGACATCCCACCTAGAGTTGGGCCTATTTAGATGAGTGTACTCAATTTGTAGGCTCAACAGTTGGGACAATTACTCAAGTTGG
Organism: Marthasterias glacialis; assembly: GCA_911728455.2. NCBI lineage: Eukaryota > Metazoa > Echinodermata > Asteroidea > Forcipulatida > Asteriidae > Marthasterias > Marthasterias glacialis. The sequence goes on along the minus strand of OU452225.1, from coordinate 6,648,877 downwards.
GCCGTGACTCTTTAGTCTCCACCATACTCACCGTGTTGCTGTTGAAGCTCCTCTGGTTTACAATGCTCTATGGCCTGAAGCTTCTTCTCACAGGTCTTATCAAGGAATCTCTGCCGCCAATCCTCTTGGGCAAATGAAGGGTCGTGACAAGAGCACTGCTGGGCCCTCTCGTCTCTCTTGAAGACATCCCTGTAGAATTTCAGCCAGTGTTGCCTTACACCAACACCTTTAAGAATGATTAGAAACCCCTTATAGATAGAGGCTGATAGAGACATGGCCAAGAGTGTTTAAAACCAGTCAGAAATTATACTTACGCGGGTGCTAATTTACGCGTAGCACAATCAATACATACTCCCCGTCTATAAGTACGTGCGTATGTGCAACAGTTGAGCGTCGCATGCAATTTTATGCTTAGCGAAATGGAGGCTGGTGCGGATTTCACAAAGCGCTAGGACTAGTTTTATCTTGAGTTAGGATGAGTAACTAGTCCTAACTCATAGGACTAGTAGTCATAAGTTAGGACTAGTCCTAAATTAGGACTAGTCTTGTGAAATCCACCCTCTGTACTCACCGGTAGATGATGATGATGATGATGATTGATTGGGATTATTTTTTTATTTCACAGGCTATACATATGATATACATTTATTATCTTTTGGAATCAAGTCTTTGTTTGTTAAGTTTTTTGCTTGTTGCTTGAGATTTTTGGGGCAGTACGTCAACACAAATCATTTACCTTTCCTCAGAAGAATTGGATGCAGCAAGGCAAGATCCTGTGCAGTCAACAATGGAACCAGATCCACCAAAAGATGCGTTGGCAGTTCAGCGATTTCTGTTAAAGATTATTATACATTTCTGGTAATGAAACCAAGGATGCCTCAAAAGTGAACTTAATCACTGTTAGCTCTCACGCCTGAGGAAACCTGTAAACAAGGGAGCTTGCTGGACCCGGTAACTGGGGTGCTGTACTCCTTTTTTTTTTAAATTTTGATTTGGACGGTTTTCCAAGTCAAACTTTCAAAAAGGGAGTACAGCGCCCCTATTACTGGGTCTAGGTGATTGCTATGTGAACCAGAAACACCGGGGTAATTCCCCTATTCTTCCATGATAAGTATTCTGGGGTTTTTTTTTAGGTGACTTCCAACCCTAGTACACTGGACCTACGGCTTATTGTCCCATCTAAAAAAGACAAAGCAATTGTGGTAAAACATCTTGCTGAAGGATACACGTACGTGCCACGAACGGGATTCGAAACCACATTCTCCTGCCGACAACACCAGAACTTGAGTCCAGTGATCTAGACCTCTCGGCCACAACACTACATCACAAGTTATTATGTCAAAAATGCTGTATACGGTTGCCACTTAATCTCCCTTAATCTAGGTCAACATTCTTACCTATCCAGAAAAGCTGACAGAATGTATACAGAGAGGAACAGACATTTTGAACTATTACAACATGTCAAAATCATGAAAAATAAGTAATTTTCTGGTCTGTGGTGGTCTAGCTCCAAATTGAAATAGCATTATTCAGAGCTAACGGTGGTCTTGATAACACTACTCACTAAATGTGATTTTAGTTCCTTTGAGCATGAGTGCGCTGGAGTTAGGCAGCGCGATGAAATGTCCACTTGAATTTTCTTTTTTAAAAGATCAATAATTACTGTTTTAGCTAGGCCCTACCAATTCCTCAAGACTAGAGGAGTGTTTAAAAAAACAGGGAGGGGCAATAAAATCCAACATCCATTTTTTCACAAATTAAAAAGTCCTCAAAAAGTGGCAGTCGGATATGAACAGTTTTCCTACTGGAAATCTAAACAATAATTCATAAGGAATATGCCTGTGGATTTTGTACACATGACTCGGGAAAGTACTGAGTATACAGTGCTTAACAGTACACACATCAATGTAATTGTAAGGGTAAAAAATAGACCCAGTAACTGGGGCGCTGTACTCCTTTTTTGAGATTTTTGACATTATCTGTCGTACTCTAGTACGACAGATAATGTCAAAAATCTCAAAAAAGGAGTACAGCGCTCCAGTTACTGGGTCTAGGTAAAAAACACAAATAATTAATTAACAAAAGATGAATTTGGCAAATTTCGAAATATGGAATAAACAATTACAACTATACCCTCTACTCTGCAATAACTGATGTCTGAGACTGACTTTGAGACTTGCTGTAAGCAGAGAGAAGTCAATGTATCCAAGGAACAATCCATCGCCAGCGGATTCCCATGTGAACTTTCTTTTTAATTTTAGTATTTGATTTGTTGACAAAATTCATTCATAACTTTTAATAAGAACGCCCTCAATCCATTATACTTTGCCATGCGGAATTCTGACTATTTTATGTATTGGTAGCGATAAAACACAAAGACGTCTAGGCACCGTTCAGTTTTCAAAATGGCAGCGCCCGTGGACGAAAATTCTGAAGATTTGGTAAGAAAATGAAATACGTTTCCTCATGTGATTACGATAAAATTGGGAGAACATATTAAATAAGGTTACGTTTGCAGTAGCCCATTATTCTGAAATTTTGAGTAGGGAACAGAAATTTTGGAGAATCTATTTTCATATGAGATGACGAGTACAAATAATTTATTTAGTTTTACTTTTAAAGTTTTAGGCTACTGAATGAAACTGAATGAATAACTGAGTCGAGTAAAGTTTTGCTGCATTAGCCCGGTTGACCACCACCATGAATCCATGAAATAGTCAACTCGACTTCTGCAACAAATGCCACCACCGGCAGTTAACAAATATATCAAACTATTTTTTAAAGCCTGTGTTTCGGCTTTGGTTCTGACTGATGAGGCATTACCTGTAAACAGTTTTGAAAGCAAACTTAGGCCCCCTACCCTAGTGTACTTTTAATGTTTTAATTTTTATTTAGTTAAAAATTGGCCACGCGAATGGAATAAGGGGAGAATAGCGCTTCTGGGTCCCATATCCCAGGAGGCAAAGTGCTGAGCAAATTAAGTATAAAAAACTATTACACTCTACAGACCTCTTGTGTGATTAATTGGGTGTTTTAGTTCAGCACTAGCTGGAGTTAGCTGGAGGTTGCATTTAAATAGCATGTGACCATGCATGACCCAGCAGTCTTCTTGCGACATTTACCTCAAAGAAATTTATCTTTATTTCATGAAGAGCAGCACGTGCAAAGTGCAAAGTTTAGAACGTTATTTTGCACTGTCCTGATACGGAGTATGACGCATGATGCTCACAGTATACAAGTTTAATAGATTTTACTGGGAGTATGGTTAATTATCACACTCCTGTTCAGCAATCTGATTGGAGGATTAGCGCTTAAAAGAGAGAAAAGTACTTACCCAGATTTCCAAGTGTCTGTAGTCGGAGGAATTTAATTTTTTTGTGTCTGAAGTATTCAATGAAGCTAGTCGTTGTACCAGACAGTACTCAAATCTATTTCGCAAATGGCTTATTTAGTACATGTGATATTGCTGCTTTACCAATATACAAATATTTTCCCTTGACGCGCTACTGTTCAGGTCTGACTCAGAGAGACACCTCACCCCCTGCCCATGAAACTAACCCATCAGCAGCAGCTTCAAGTTGAGGGGGACACTCCGCGTTCCCATCACTGCTGCAAGATGTCATCTCCCTCCAAGATCTCCAGCTCCCGGATTGTGGCCCTGTGCTCCATGGCCAACTTCATCAACGCTGCCGACCGCGTCATCATGCCGATTGCTGTTGTACCCATGACGGATGAATACCACTGGAATATGGGCGTGCAGGGATGGATTCTCAGTGCCTTCGCTTATGGCTACATCAGCAGTCAGGTAAGAAGGATATTCTTTTTGGAGTCTTGTCACTGAAGGATCCGCCTGAATGCTGTGGCCCAGTGCTCTTGGGCATCAATTTCAAGATCTTGTGGCTGAGTCGATGGTCGCGATGCTTGTGTCCTTGAGCAAGACACTTAATCATAATGGGAGACTTTTGAGACGCTGGCGGCAGTAGACACAACGGTCCTTTTTCGGCATTTCTGAGCATTTGCGCACATGCTTAGTATTGCGCACGTAGTTCTGAGCACGCGTACTACTGGTGACAACCGTGAAAAAGGACTGTCCAAAAGTCTCCCATTGCTTCTCATCACCCAGGAGTAAAATGGATACCTGCTTGGGTAGAGATTGAAGTAATGTAAATGATTAGCATCATCCTGTGCGCCCAAATGGCTGCCGGTGGTGAATACTCCTAATGAGTTGAGATGGTTTTAGGAATGCTTAGGGCCTGATGAATAGGGCAATAATATTGTAAGGTGCTCTGAGGGACCTGCTTGGGATTGTGTCTTTGTAACAGAGGCATGGGCGGCCTCGTCTTCCATCCTCGCAGAGAGTTGGGAGTAGAGGATCTGTTTCGGCATTCCATACTGTACACAAAAACGACCTGTTCTGACATTTTTCGCTTCTTGGAATCCACTTAAAACTTTCCCTTTTACATATCTTCTGTTTCTTCTCCACACCCTCAGGTCATCGGAGGCAAAGCAGCGCTCAGATTCGGCGGCAGGATGACCCTCGGCCTGGCTGTCGCACTCTGGTCCCTGGCAACCTTCCTCACGCCGATATTGTCAACGACGGTCAACGCTCTCATCCTCTCCCGTATCATTCTTGGTTTTGCTGAAGGCTTCTGTCTCCCGACGATCTTCCACATCTTCGCTCAGCATGTGCCGGTCGAGGAGAGATCCAGAGCTTTTGGCTACCTGGTTGCATTGGGATCAGTGGGGCAGACCATCGCTTCCCTGGTAAAAAATCTATTTCCTTTCTTGACTATACTGCGTTCATGAAAGTTTAAGATCAGTTGAAGTTCGTAGAACAAGTATCTAACACTTGCATCATGCACAAGATTATCAATCTATCTCGTAGTTTTGCTGTTGAGCATGCCAATCTTACTGTTAACCAAAAAATTGAAAGAAGATAAACAATCTACCATTTTGACATTTTTCCCATTCCCCCCCCCCCCCCCCGCCACCAAGTAAAAGAAAACGAGAAAAAACAATCCCTAAATCAAAGGAAATATTATGTTATGCCTCAGTTCTACATCACCCAAAAACACAAAGAACAATCTAATATTTCAAGATGCAAAAAGTGGTAATGGCCTCACGTTTTATCCCTGGCAGATTCTTCCTCAAAAATGCATTTAGTCTTTGAGAAAGGTACCATTGGTGTTGAAATGTTTGGCCATCACCAATTTTTGCATTACTTACCGCTGAATTCTGTGCTTACGGCCAATGGATTCAGAGCGTCATAATCACAGAACTTTGTGGTAAGCATTTTTGTTTGGTATTAGCAGAGCCCAATTTACCAAACAAAAATTGCCTGCAGTATTATAACAAAAAAGTGGTACCGTAAATAGATTATTTTTCTATGGATTTAATACACGGCTTGCGCTGAAAAGTGGAAAATGTGACGCCAAAAATAGGCTATGATTGATTTTATTTGGCCAAGCTAAGACGCGTTTTGACGACCTAACAAGAAACGTGTTTGAGCTTCGGTCATTGGTTAAGCGTTTTTTCATGTTCGGTTAAGCCACGGCGATGCAGGTGTTCCGACCAAACCGTAACCGAACTGTTGGCTCTGTTAGGCTTAGTTTCAAAGATGTTGGATTCTACAAACTCACGCAAAATGTCGGAATTCTTTAATGAATTGAAAAAACCTCAAAGCATACCAGTTCAATAATGTTGATAACATTATAAAGGCTCATTTCCATTACTTGAAAATAAAATGAAGGCTGTATAGTTACAGGACAATAATTTTCAAGAGATGTACCCGCGTCACAAACTGTTTCTGGTCACGGACCTGTTTTTGCGTAGCTCTCGGAATTTGTTTCGGTCAGAGAATTTTACATCAGGAACTCATTTCTGGTCAGGGTCGCCAAAACATGCCCCTAATTACAGCTGCGTGACAGGCTGTTTAAACACTTGATGGTGCTGCTTACTGCAGAATTCTACGCTTACAGTCTGTAGCTTTACGTGCTTTACAGAGCGCCATAAGCGCAGAATTCTGTTTTAAACAGCCACCATGAACTTGGGCCCAGATTTGTTCCCTTTTTTTGACTTATTTCAAGATGTGGACTAAATATTTTGGTCCCGCAGTTACGACGGTCAGACCGAGGTGCGTACTTCAAAGTGCTTCTTAACTTTCACTTCTGTTTTTTCGTCAATAAGATTTGTCCTCATCTATCATGGCCGATGATGTTTTACGTCTTCGGTTGCATCGGTCTTATCTGGGCAGTCGTATGGATTGTGATGTTCCGGGATGAGCCACCAGACGTTGATCCACATCTTCTCTTGAACCCTACAGTGAGTATTCTACACTGTCTCTTTTTTCGCGGGAATGGGGGTTGGGGGGATGTGGAGGGGATTATCACTTTTGTATTATACAGTATTGTTTTTTGGTATAGCAGATATATTGCAGCCCCCTAGTTTTCAGTAAACACACCGTACATCCAACCTGTGAAAAACACATTAATGACGGTATTAATTTTTTTTAAGCATATTTGTTTATATTTTAAATAAATTGTGGGGTGAACAAAAAAAAATTACTGGAGTGGGATTTGACCCTGCGACCACCAACTTTACGTACTGACGATCTACCAACTGAGCTATCCAGCCCAAATGTTGGCGGTCTCCCTATTTTGTCAATATCTTTGTTCGGGAGGGGGGGTTGCCGGTCAGAAGCCATTCAACCGGTTACCTCCATGTAGCCAGGGATAACACCCCATTATATGATACAACCATAGAGCTAGCTCCATGGTTGTATCGTATAATGGGGTGTGATCCCTGGCTTCAAGGCAGTAACCGGTTGAATGGCTTCTGACCTACTCCCAAACTGGCGCTAGATTATTGTGATTATGATGTCAGGTGAGTTGGGTCTCCCTATTTGGTCAATATCGTTGTTCAGGGGGTGCCAATCAATGTCCCTGTGTTTTACACAGTGCAGTAAGAATTTTAGTTTACGCATGCATACCATATTTTTACAATGCAATTTGACTCCCAAAATGTTGAGCGTGGCAGACATTAGCCATGTGTGACGCTGGTGTAAGGGGGTCAATAAATGGAATTGTGTGAAATATGCAAATAAATGTTCTATTGAATTGAATTGAATTGAATCGTAAAGAGATGGGACTTCCAATGTAATCTGCCAGTTTTTAAGAAACTTTCATAAATTAATCATGTTAAAATTTCAACACAATAACTCATAATTTTTAAAATCTTTGTATAATATTTTTATGTTGCTTTCTTTGAGAACACCTCTTGCATTTAATTTATTTAGTCAACCATTATTTGATAGACAACCCAAGGCTAAATAATTGCAAGGACCCTTTACTTGCTATAAAACAGATAAATAACAACTTAATGGGAGACTTTTGAGACGATAGCAGGCGTCCCACAGACCGGTCCTTTTCCATTGTTCTCAGCGACGAAAACAATGGAAAAGGACCGGTCTATGGGACGCCCGCTATCATCTCAAAAGTCTCCCCTTCTACATTGGGAACATATTTGGGGCGTGTTATGGCCGAGTGGTTAGTGCGTCGGACTCAAGCTCTGGTGGCTGAGTCATCAGAGTGTGGGTTCGAGTCCCAGTCTTGACACTTGTGTCCTTGAGCAAGGCACCTAACCATAATTGCTCCGTAAAAGTTGGGGAGGTTGAGCCTTCTGCTCTACCAGCCTGGCTTCTGATGGATGATACCCAAGCCTACATCCTTACGGACTGTAAAGGGGGTAACCCCGTTTCAGCCACCCAGGAGTAGGTGGCAACGGCCCCTGGAAAAGACAGTTAATTTGTAGCCCACACCTCAAGTGGCTTACTAAGCCTTGTGTGTCTGGCGACTTCCATAAAAAAAAAAAAAAAAATAGAAATGGCCATGACTCAAACAGTAAATACAAAAAACATTAGTGGTCATTTGTTTTCTTTTTCTTTCCCCCCCCCCATGTGCCAGTTGGACACGACAAATAGTGTGAGGTGGACGAGCTACGGCTCACACCGGGCACTATGGGCCATCTACGCAGCACACTTTGCCATGAATTGGTCCAACTACATCGTCCTGTCATGGCTACCCACGTATCTTCAGAGGCATCTCGGAGCTAACGCTAAGGACATTAGCTTCACGGCACTGCCGTACGTCATGAATTCTCTCCTCGGAGTCGGTGAGTACCATTTTGGGAAACCGAGGATCTCGTAACGTGGAAAGGTGTGTGATGAGTGACCTGGGCCCAATATCCTGGCGCTGGTTACCAGAGAATTCTGCGCTTAAAGGCAAAGTATACCTTTGGTTTTTGGAACCGTACATTTGCCTTAATGCTATATAATTGTAGATGTATACCATAAAACTAACCTGTGTAAATTTCATTTCAAAAGGTGGCAGCGTTTTCGAGATACCGCCAAAAATCTGGAGCGGTTGTGTTCATGCAAAAGAAGAATCTGTCATTGGGATACACATTCTGAGAAGCGTTACGGCCATACTGCTTCTCAGATTCAAATTTGGGGGGATAAAAAGTGATATCTTTTTCCATAACTGCAGTACTTCGAAGTGAAACGTTTCTCAAAATGCATTATACTATCCAAAGCTGCTGTACTTCTTACCAAGTAAAGTTATTATTGCCATAAATTTTCAGAGTCATTACCAAACTTATGCAGATCCTTTAAGGCGCCCTGTAAAGCGCGTACTCCTATGGGCTGTGGCAGGGCATAAGCGCAGAATTCCGCGGTAACCAGAGCCATGAAATTTTACCCTGAGTTTATCGGAAACAATAACACTTCGAATAACTCTAGTAATAATCTGAAAAGGTAGAATACAGGATTGGTATCATTCAAAGATTTTGTTTGCTAGTAACAGTCTGAAAGCTTACTGATTGTGAAGTGCATACCAGTACCAATCTTCCATAGAAATATTTCTGCCGAAGTCGAAAAAATTGAAGTTGAAGACCCCGATTTTAATTCCAGTCGTAACATTAAGGACAATGTGTTTACATGCTGAAGAGTGTGCACGGTTTTTCACTATTTTCTCCTGACTCGGACGACAGATTGAGCCCAAATTTTTACAGGTTTTTTTTTTTTATGTATACTGAATCACACAAAGTGACACCTTCTCTTAGCGATAAGTGCACTAGGTTCTTTTACCTGCATTACACAACACACGGGACCAACAGTTTTACGTCACATCCGAAGGACGGAGCAATAATGGTTAAGTGTCTTGCTGAAGGACGCAAGTGTCAAGACCGGGACTCAAACCCACACTCTGGTTATTAGACCATGTCCGAATCAAGCGACTTCGGCTATGGCTATGGCCGCTGGCTGCAATGACAACGTTGAAGAATAGGAATCCTCGGCATTCCGGCCGTAGCCACTGCCGAAGCCATTCATTTGGACACGGCCTTAGAAACAACAGATCTTGAGTCTGGTGCTCTTATCTGCTCAGCCAAGACACCCCACGATCTCCCCTCCTCCCCCACTAAAACTTGAAAAAAGAGGTCTTAAAACCATCTTTCAAACCTTTCACAATTTGTGACCCTCCCTGCCAAAACCAAGCACTTCCTGCCAGAACATAAAACTGGGTTTCTTTGCTCGTCAAATAGATCAGACGAAAAGCTTTCAAACAACACCTAATTAGGGCCTGTACTTAAGGTAAGTATTTCTCAACATACAGAATGTCTAAGGCATCACATCCTATTGATTTCCAGGCTGGTGTTTCGGTTGTCGTCACTGTTGATGTACATTGTTCAAAATTTTAAAAAGTTTGTTATGTATAAACATGAATGGGTTACGTGTATAAACATACATGTATTAATAATAAATGCCATGTCACTAGCTTCCCAGAAGTGTCTACATTTTCTTGATGCTCTTACGTAAATATTTTGTTAATTTCATTGTTTTTTTTCCTTCAGCGGCTGGTCACTACGCAGATTCACTGATTTCTAAGAAGCAGTGGACGGTGCTTTCTGTGCGGAGGTTAATGACCAGCATCGGACTGATTGGTCCCTCGTTGTTTCTTCTCTGCTTCAGCTATGTAGACAGCCTAGCCCTAGCAGTATGGTACGTTGAAATATAAAATTCAATTTTGGGGTGACCCCAAAAAATTGACTGGAGTGGGATTTGAACCTGCGACCACCGGCTTATCGGTACGTTAAGCCGGTGGTCGCAGGTACAAATCCCGCTCCAGTCAACTTCCTTTGCTCACCCCAAAATGTTTTTTTTTTTTTTATGTTCCAAGATGGCTCAATCAATCCATAATAAAGGTCTTTAAACGCTTTAGGTCGCATCCTAACCATGCCACCATGGGTGGCATGGGTAGCGTGTGCGTAAAGCGCTTGCCTCTCACCAATGTGTCCCTGGTTCGATTCCCGGCTAGGTCCATTTGTGAGTAGAGTTGTGCGAGTAAGGATGATTAGCCTCCCAAATTATTATTATTATTATGCGGCTTCGCCTAAGGCTATAACCGTTAGCTGTAGTCACATCGATGAATAAATAGCCCTTTAGCCAGGGATCAAGCCATAGCCGCTGCCTAAGCCATTAATTCTGACACAGCCTAAATCACACCAAACCATTTGAGCAGTTAGTCAGTAGGAGAGAATGACAGTACAAGACATCTTAAGCTTCACCTTGACTGGACTTCAGGTCACAGCCTTACATACCCAACCTGCTCCAGCAACATCCCTTCTGAAAAAGGTGGGGGGGAGAGACAGGACTCTTTATTGGTTTTAGTTGATTCTTATTAGTCTTCTTAATATTTGGTTTTATTCTTCAGTTTTGTGTCGATATCACTGGGATTATGCGGCTGTAACTCATCGGGTCACATGAGCAACCATCCTGACGTTGCTCCAAATCATGCTGGCATAACGTTTGCCATATCCAACACACTGGTAAGAACTGATCATCTGTAATCTTAGTATTTCAGACCACTCTTAAGACCATGGTAGACTTCTTCAGCATAACTAGGGTAAAATTTTAGGGAGGGGGGGCACAAGGGGGGGCGCACCATTTTTCCTTGGGGGGCACTTTTGGCCAATTAAAACTGTAGTTTCCGTATGTATTTTTCCTAAACAAGCCCCTTTTCAGCGCTCTTCTGACGTGTTGTGGTAAAACAAAATACGTTCTGCGTGTAAATAATAAAAAAATAGTTTTAAAAATATTGAAATTTCTACGTTTTATTCTGGTAATTTTTAATCTCAAAAGTCCAGATTTCAAATGGGGGGGGGGGCACCCAGGGGGGGAGGGGTCACGGACATCAGTTGGGGGGGGGTGGTATGTGCCTCCCCTTAGTTACGCCACTGGACTTATTGAGACACAAGGTGGCAGCAGACTTACCTGGTAATAAATTCATTGTTCTTGAAAATGTGCACCCGCTCAGAAACACATGCACAGCAGACACTACCTGGTGTGTCTGCTGCCACCTAGTGTCCCAAAGTCTGCCATTTCATTCAGCTGTTGAAAAGTTTCCAAGCAAATCTATCAGCTAAGCAAAAGTAATAAGGGTGAATGACACGTCATACAGGCTGGTAGCCTGTTTCTGCTAAGCAAGATTTGTCTGTGCTTAGCAGCTTTATGGAACAGAGTCCCGGTTATTGTTGGTCTCAGTACCGTAATTTTCGGCCCAAAAGCCGCTCGGCCCATTAGCCGCTGCGCCCAAGAATTTACAAAGCAAGATTCAGTTGTCGGCACATAAGCCGCTATACCCCATAAGCCGCAGTATTTTTTCAGAAAAAGACCGAAAATAAAGGCCATTGAGCACGTTTAATTTCAGGTGAACAATAGCGTGACCGCATTTACTGTAGTCAACACAGAAACAGTGGCCAAATCCAGATCTGTATTTTCAAGCCCAGCCAGCGTGCGTACCTTACGTTGCGGTCTTTCGAGCGTGCACGTTGCAGCAACCATCATAAGCAAGAATTTACAGCAGCGTAACGTTTCCTCCGCTACCGGCAGAGGGCGCGCTACATTTTTATAACGCCCTCCAGTGGCAGCTTATGGCAAAGACTGCGGCAAAGACCGGTAAATTCCGTCAATGAATGCAAAACGGTCGATAACATCCGACATTTTGCAACTTTCTGTTTACATGCATGTAGTGTATTGACGCACTGGTTTACAAATGCATAATCAGCAATGCACAGGTCAGCGTGCGGATACCAATTTATCTGATTGAACGCCGATGTGTTTTCACCAGCACTAGCTCGGTCGGCTTAACGTGTTTTGATTGGAATTGGATATCAACATTTGTCATAGCTGAACTAAAAAGGCTTTTATGTTTTCTGGTTAGTTGTTTTTGTCACATTGCCATTTTCATTGTCTTGAATTTTTTTGTGCGAGTGCAGTAATTTTCGGCTTACATTACTGACACGTTGGCCCATAAGCCGCCCGGCCCATAAGCCGCGTGGAACTTTTTGTGGGCGAAAAACAACCAGCAAGCCGCGGCTTATAGGCCGAAAATTACGGTATAGGGTCCTGGTCTCAGTCTTGGGTTGCTACACCAAAAGGATCTGGAAAAATATCCTTTATCTCGTAACCCCTGTTTATTACTGACCCAGACAGTCATAAAAGGTCAACTCTTTTGGTTCCACTATTTCCCCACAACTTTCCTGTTAAAATAACACAAGTGGAAATAGTCCAGCACAGTGAATTTGTATGAACACAAATTACATTTTGCAAATTACAACAAGCCAACAGATCAAGCGCCACTGGATGGGATAGCACCAACATTATTTGTCCTATCCTGAGCTGGATTTCACAAAGCACTAGGACTAGTCTTATCTGGAGTAAGGACGAGTAGCTAGTCCTAACTTCTAGGACTAGTCTTAAGTTAGGACTAGTTTTGTGAAATCCACCCCAGGGCTGGTAACCTGTGTCTGCTAAGCAAGATTTGTCTGTGCTTAGCAGATTTATGAAATAGAGTCCCTGTTATTGCTGGTCTCAGTCTTGGGTTCTGACCCTCTTTTTGTTGTATTCTCTAGCCAATTACCATTGAGTTCCGAAAAATTTAACTTCTCTATACTCACTAAGACTATGGAAATTAACCGCTTAGCGCCAGGGTTTCCAAAGTTTGTCTGTGCCTTAGGATTGGGTAGATTTCATGAAACTAGTCCTAACTTAGGACTAGTTACTCCTCCTAACTGGAGATAAGACTAGTCCTAGTGTGGATTTCACAAAGCGCTAGGGCTAGTCTTATCTCGAGTTAGGAGGAGTAACTAGTCCTAACTTATAGCACTTGTCATAAGTTAGGACTAGTCCTAAGTTAGGACTGGTTTTGTGAAATCCACCACAGGGACGGAATTAATTTTTCTGAGCTGGTGGAATAATTTGTTTTTGAGAATATCATTGTCACAGTGAAACCCTGACTTTACAGTGTAGAGACAACACGGGTTCTCATAAAATGCACCGGGATTTGTTGTTCTCTTTCAAGAAAATAGGAGATGCGTTCACCGTGAATCGCAAACCCTTGGCCATAAGCCAGGGCCGATAATTGGCCATGGTATGCAATTAATGAGTAGTTTAATGGTAACGTTAGGTTTTGTTCAATATGACAATAATTTATCTTTTCAGTGAAGTCATAAATTAATAGTTGCACTAAAGTAGAGAAAATAATAATTTTTGAAAACCATAATTTTTGATAATCATAGAAATTGAAAATTAAAATGATGAGCATACAGTTTGTTTTGTTAAAGTTTACATTTATCCTATCGTCTGCTCAACAATATACACGGACTATTTTGACTAGTCGATCGACTAGGCGCATTCAGATGAAAAACAGACCACATATGTGCGATTTAAATTGCAAATTGACGAAAGGTCGGCACCCGAACCTGCTCCATGATGAAACATTGTACACTCAGTGCTTTCCGAGTCATGCAGAAAACAAAATCAAGATTTACCTCATGCTGGATTCGAACCCACAACCCTCTGTATTCTTGAGCAGATACCGCGGCATCAGTGCAAAAATGTTGAGAATCAATTTAGTAATAGCATTGTATCTGGCTCTGTGCAAAAACTTTGTTTTCTGGCGACTTGGGATCTGTGTGTTCATCAAATGTTGCAAATCGATTTAGTAATAGCGTCATATCTCCCACAAGAGTGGCTCTTATTAAAGCTTTATTTTTAAAGCTATATTGCTGTTGTTGTTTTTTATTTTTATATATTTTTTTTGGGGGGGGGGTTTCTAATTGTTGGATGGTTTTTGTAGGATATTTTAGTCATTTCATGTCTCTGTTCATGATTTTTATGATTGTAATGTTTTTAAAGATCGTAAATTATGTCGCAATTCAGATGTATGCTGCTATGACATTTTTAAATAAATATACCATATACCATATATATATATACCATGTATACGATGTTTGTGCACTGTCAAAGTTGCATGTAACATAAATACGATTTTTGGAGATTTGCACTGACACATTACGATACCTTCTAGAGCAGAAGTTATCTTATTTCCTACTTTACTAGTTACGCTTTGTTTAATGCTTCTAAAATGTTGGTTTGAAGGTCTAGGTTGGGATCGCCTTAAATTTTGATTTATTTTCTTTGTAGGCCACAATACCGGGATTAGCGTGTGGTCCGGTCACAGCTCTCATAGTTGAGTACACTGGATACTGGTACCCTGTCTTCGCTCTGGCCTCCGCTGTGAACATTGGGGGCGCCCTCATCTACTTCAGCCAAAGCTCAGCCAGCCAGATTCTCTAGATCCGTAAGTGCCAACCTTCTCTGTATTCCTGCGGCTGTGATTGTTTTAAAAACATTGTATGGTTCTCTGACTGTAAATGAAAAATCACACTGAGAACGACAGAAGTTGCTCGAGGCATCATGCTACTTTGGACAGTTGCCTCGCTCTGGTTGTCATAGGTTTGCTCACGGTGAATCAAGATGGCGGCTTTTTGTTGTAAAGGTTGGAATGTGCATCGAGGAGCGGTGATAAGTGCAATTTTTTGTTAGAAAAGGCGTTAGCTCTTGGAGTTTTTACAAATGTCTCTAGGCATCCTTTGTAGTCTTTGTATTTATCACGCAATGTACATCACACATTTCTGTTAATATCTGTTACTGAGGGCTGGATTATTATAAACTGCAAAACGGTCTTGTACATATATCGTCAGCCTGGCTTAAGGTTCTGCATGATTTGGTTAGGGCTGTATTAGAGAAGCAAGCCACTGCGCACAATGTCATAGCGTTGCAAACTGTAGTACAAAGCTCCCAGATAAGTGCTTAAGTTACTCAATGCAAACAAGACGACAATTAACCCTCATACTACTTGACCATTCAATATCGTCCGCCCACTGTGGTTATGAATGGTGGATAAACTACGTGAGCCTGCAATGTGATATCGTTGTGTGAATGCATCTGCACCAAGTACACGGTACAAAGTGAAACCTCCTATTGTCTGACCGTTCGTTATCAGCCACTGTGGTTTTGAATAAAAGATAAAACATGTCATCCTGCATCATGATATCATTGTGGTGAATGCATCTACACAGTACACAGTCAACCCTCCTACTGTCTGACCATTCAATATCATCCACTGAGGTTTTGAATGGTAGATGTCAGTCTACATCATGATATCATATTGGTGAATGCATCTACACAGTACACAGTCAACCCTCCTACTGTCTGACCATTCAATATCATCCACTGTGGTTTTGAATGGTAAACTATGCCAGCCTACAACGTGATATCATGTGGGGGGATTGAGCTACACAGTACACAGTTAGTTCTGTGCCCAGTTTATGCACAAAGTGGTCCGTCAACTCGCTGACAAATGTTAACAAGCAGCCAATGGTAGAAAGATTTGAATTAAGACATTTTGGTCTGTAAGTTTCCCTTGGAACAATACTTCCCTGCTTTGCTTGACAACTCTAATTGGAAAGTGGTCAAAGTTGGGGGGAGGGGTGGACGTGGTCAAAAGTAAAGTGCACCATCAACGTTGGTACCTTCTCACTCACGGACGAGCTGCTTGCGTGTGCAGAGCTCCGTCACATAACAACCATACATTTTGTGCACAACCGTCAGTAGGCCCGGCCGTAGAGAGTTGTCAAACGCAATGTGCGTACAATCATGTACTGTTCACACATGTACATACATGTACGTAGACCAACGGTTTAGACGACACCATTATTTTTGGACCTTACATTTTTCAAATGACAAAAAAAATGGTTCGGGTAAATCGGACAGATTTTGCTAGTATACTTCCATATGTTAAAGATACTAATTTTGTTTGAATAAAGGGAAGAACACCAGGGGTAGTTTGATACGTTTTTTTCAAAATACGTGAAGTTTCAAACAGCTTATAGGGTTGAGAAGAAAAAAACAAACAGACAGCTTATTCCATTGATAATACATGCAACTCGGCGCAGGGTAATCCTTGTGTTTGATTTGTGTGTACTATGTTGATTTTTTTTTTCAATTATTATTATTATTATTATTATTTTATTCGACCAAAACAGTATAAAACAGTGACACAAAAATAAGAAGTATACAACAAGATGAAACGGACATTATTATGAAACAAAGCAAATAAAAAGAAAAAGAAAAACAACCGTATGTACCACGACAAAACTATAATTTAAAAGCAAAAAACATACACCAAGAACCAAAGGGCCAGAGCAAAATAAATGAATGAAAAACAAAATAGTTAAACGGAAGACCATGACAAGGAACAGTTATGCTGGTCAGGGGCTGCAAAAGTAAAATAAACTACTATTACCCGCAGGTAAAATGATTGAATTTAACAGTTCGTTTTATTACTTTCAAAATGAATAGTCAGTCTTGTTTACTATGACTGAGGGAATAAAAGAGTGATGATGAGGTCTTAATCGGCCGTTTAAAATAAATGTCCAGGCCAAAGGCGAGGTCCTTTATTGCATGGCCGGGACACTGTAAGGTTTTGAACAGCCAATTAAGTCCGAGTCACAACTCTTTTATTCCCATTCATAAATGCCCTTTTATTACTAAAAAATAAAAAAGTCAAAAAAATCAGAGAACAACACAACAAACCTTTCTCTATTTGCAATGATTTTTGCTGTAATGTTTAAGAGCCCATCACAGCTTTGCGCTATGGGTCTGTTTTGCACCTCGTCTATATGTTTTCTAGTGTTGGAGTATCAAAGCAGGAAACCAGACTAAAATAGCGTGTCTTAAACAGCCCCAGCCGTGTCTTTATCTGCCGTTTATTACCAGGTAAACACGGTCATGTGACCACCTTCCAACCAATAGGAATGCCTAAACCTGGCTTGGGTACTATTTATGAATGTAGCTTTAACTTGAATATGAATATGATTTGTATAACAATTGGAGCTAATTATCTATTTACAAGAAAAAAGTTTAACACAACTTTCAACACAACGGTTTGAGCCATTATTTTCTGGTGTTGTGATTACGCAATATTGTGTCCATCGTCCCCCCCCCCCCCCCCAGCGCATTCAGCAGCAACTGCCAGAAACACCGGGGCAAACACCTCCTCATAGCGAAAAGCGTAACTGGGTTCTTTTACATGCGCTACACAACACACAAGACCTACAGCTTAACGTCACATCCGAAAGACCCAGCAATAATGGTTAAGTGTCTTGCTTAAGGACACAAAGTGTATAAATTACACAAAGGTGAAATGGCCCAAATCGACTCATTTTGTAAGCCATGTGACTGTGACATCATCCGTAGCATCTTGGTTGTAATTCCTCCACAGCCCTTGGTCTTGATTTACATGAAGTTAATTCCGTTCATAAAATTATATTTAAAGTTACTACTAACATTGAAAATGAATTTCTTTGTTCTTAAATTAACCTAGTCCCATCTCCATGGAGGTTCTCTAATAAAACATTTTTTTAGAACTAACTTGGCCCATAGTTGGAGATGTCCTTTTTAGGGGTTATTTGAAATATTTGTGTATGTTATATTAATTAAACTTGTTTTGTCAATTCTTTGTCATTGAATCTACTTAATAAAGAACATGCAGAGTTGGACTTTCCAGTAAACAGAACAAACAATTGTTGAGGGAGGTGGGTGGGGGGGGGGGGGTGAGGAATGAGAAGAAGGAACCTTAAAGTTTTTAGATTTTATAAAGATTATAATTCATTATCTGTCTGTTACAATTCCCAACTACCAGCGTTGTATTGTGGCTGATGTGAATAAATATTTTCCTTAAGTTTGATACGTCATAACCAAGGAAACGAACCAGAATGTAAGCTTGCTTGACTAGCCCATCCTCAATGCAGTCTGTACATGCCTCTTATTAATGTTTTGAATAGACTGATCCATTAAGCCCCGCCTACTAACGTATTGACCAATCACAGCCTTGACAACGCCACTGAAAGTCCGACAGAAGTCTGACACGTTAAAAATCCCATTAGAAAAGTAAACAAACCGCCGCCATTGTTCTGATACACAGCAGCACACACAACTGTACTAACTTTTGTTTTGTTTTTAAATTTTTTGTATATCTGGTGGTGCAAATCCCACAGCAGTGGTCCTTGTACAGTCGTGTAAAAGTGGTTTAACAGTGTTCCTGTCTGCATCGTTCTTTGGACTCAAGGCACTGCTCAAAAGACCACAAAACTAAATCCATACTGTTCACGAAAATCATGTCTGTGTGTGTATCCGATACGTGTATGTGTTTGCAACCGAACCACCGCTGCGATCATGTCAAGAAAGTCAGACCATGTGCTGTTGCTAGGCAGTTGCTAAGGTAGGCGGGCTTAGTGGATCGGTCCATTGCGATTATACAAAAATTGATAACTGCAGCTTCATACATTATTTGTGGCTCAGATGGTTTCGATTTTTGTCAGGTGAGATCGTGGAGGAGTGGTCAGAGTAACTATTTTGTACAGCAAATAGTGGAGTGTCGTGGCCGACCGGTTTTAAGATCACCGGACTCAAGTTCTGGTGTTGTTGGCAGCAGAGTGTGGGTTCGAATCCCGGTCGCGGCACTTGTGTCCTTGAGCAAGATACTTTACCATAATTGCTTTGTCCCTCGAATGGGGCATTAAGCCGTATATGGTACTTCTGATTGGCCCTCGATTACGCGGGGGCAGGAATTGTTTTCTTGTTTTAGAGATGACGAGTGCATGTTGCTGTTTGACACTAACACACGTGTGTATCGTAACCCTTCACGTAGTGAACCAACCTTCAACATAAAAATTCAAGCTAACTTTAGAAGAACATCTTAACTATCGTTAGTCCGCACGATGGGAGATTCTAGGATTCTGTGTCCGTCTTGTTTTGTGTAAAGGCCGCTTTGCATTATGGGATTACGTAGACATATATGCTAAATCTAATTACCATATACCTGGCAGAAATCTGCCAGGTATATGCTAATTTTCATTACATGCTATCGGTCCCTTTATACAGTCAGAACGAAAACGATGCGGGGATCGAGAACCAGTCTACAAGGCAAGGACAAGGGGCATGGGGCATAATTACAAAGAAAAGTACAGCATTTGTTATCAAAAATTATACGATAACCTTTGATCAATTTAGCTTTTAACTTAATGGCATTTTGAGGGACAAAACCCTTAAATGGTGCTAGAAGACAAAAACAAAAAACTTCAAATATGTTTTCAGAATTGTCAAACCCCAAGTTTACTTCAAGGCTGCTTTTGTAAGTTTGTCATCAAAATAAAATTTTAACAAATTCCTTCATGTGTGTTTTTTTTTTATGCTCAGGAAAGTAGTCATGAGCAATGCCCATAAACATGCCCAGTCTTATCGGTGACCTTTTTTCAGCTTACCACGTAAATTCTGTGCTAAGCAGATTTGGGCATTATCACCATTAATAAGGCTGTACCGTCTCTTTTATACTGTAGATGTACAGTGTGCTACCTTTTTAAGGAGTCTATATCGATTCTATAGACTTCTTCACTGTATCATAGTTTTGGTTCTTAACAAACAATTATTTATAATTAAGAAAATTGACCAGATTAAAAACCTTGTATGCCCAAAGCATGTTCTCAGACTTGCAGATTCTACTAACTACACCCTTAAAGG
Source organism: Marthasterias glacialis (assembly GCA_911728455.2). Lineage (NCBI taxonomy): Eukaryota > Metazoa > Echinodermata > Asteroidea > Forcipulatida > Asteriidae > Marthasterias > Marthasterias glacialis. Next base: position 6,628,899 of record OU452225.1, on the reverse strand, counting down.
CAAAGTATACCTTTGGTTTTTGGAACCGTACGTTGGCCTTAATGCTATATAATTGTAGATATATACCATAAAACTAACCTGTGTAAATTTCATTTCAAAAGGTGGCAGCGTTTTTGAGATATCGCCAAAAATCTGGAGCGGCTGCGTTCACGCAGAAGAAGTATCCGTCATAGGAATACACATTCTGAGAAGTGTTACGGCCATAACGCTTCTCAGATTCAAATTTTGGGGGGATAAAAAGTGATATATTTTTCCATAACTGCAGTACTTCAAAGTAAAACATCTATCAAAATGCATTATACTATCAAAAGCTACTGTACTTCTTACCAAGTAAGTTTTTATTGCCATAAATTTTCAGAGTCATTACCAAACGTATACAGACCCTTTAAGCCCGGTTCATACTTCATACAAATCGCGAAAGTGAAGTGAATTTTCTTGCGAATCAAGTGAAAAACAGCGCGTATTGAACTGTTGCGTCACTGAAAGTATGAAGCGGGGTTTAGTAATGGATGCTTTTTATGATGTGCAGTGGCATATTAAACAATGTGAGAAAAATAACAATCTTGTAATGTATTTTAATTGTAACTGTGCTGACAAAGGGGGGGTGGGGCACGTGCCTCCCCAACTGATGTCCGTGCCCCCCCCCCCGGGTGCCTCCCATTTGAAATCTGGACTTTTGAGATTAAAAATTACCAGAATGAAACGTTACATTTTATGAAAATTTACATAGTAATTTCAATGTTTTTAGAACTACGTTTAATCATTTACACACATAATGTATTTTGTTTTACGTCAACTCGTCAGAAAATACTGAAAAGGGGCTTGTTTAAGAGGGGAGGGGAGGGGAGAGGGGGCAGTGGTTCATAGCGAGAAATCCCTCTCACATCGCCGTAATGTATCGTCACTCTCCCTCTTCTATTGGTTTTACCATGGGATGTGTTCCAATGGTTTATCACTGGTTGTCCCCTGTCAACCGTCCGTTTGGACGCACTACACGCTTCTCTGTCCTCTCCCATCCTTACACTGTAATGGTTCCCAAATGCAATTCTAAGATGTATTCTACAAGTTTTTTTCCCAAGTACTGCTTCACTGTGGAACTCTTTGCCCGTATCCTGTTTCCCTGCGGGCTATAATCTTTCTCAATTTATTTGTAATAAAACCAACCTGTGAAAATGTCAGCTCATTTTGTTGTTTCATTTACAAGAAAACGGTAAAAATGCATTCACCATATTTGTACGCAATCCTATAGGCAAAGGTTTTGTCTCACTGAGATGAAAACTAATTTTGGATCTTATTTCATTTATTATTTAAAAACGACAATACTTCAGGCGGAAATATTTCAAGGAAATTTTACCATCATTATCTTTATACCATATAAGGTATATGTAAATCTTGTGAGCATTCATGTTTTTCTTCTTACCAATGTTGAGCTGGGCCAGGTATATGCTAATTTTCATTACATGCTACCGGTCCCTTTATACAGTCAGAACGAAAACGATGCAGGGACCGAGAACCAGTCTACAAGGCAATGTGCTATTGCACAAAATTACAAAGAAAAGTACAACATTTGTTATCAAAAATTATACATTAACCTTTGATCAATTTAGCTTTTAACTTAACGGCATTTTAAGGGAAAAACCCTGATCTTAAATGGTGCTAGAAGACAAAAACAAAAAACTTCAAATATGTTTTCAGAATTGTCAAACCCCAAGTTTACTTCAAGGCTGCTTTTGTAAGTTTGTCATCAAAATTCAAAAATTTTAACAAATTCCTTCATGTGTTTTTTTTTTATGCTCAGGAAAGTAGTCATGAGCAATGCCCATAAACATGCCCAGTCTTATCGGTGACCTTTTTTCAGCTTACCACGTAAATTCTGTGCTAAGCAGATTTAGGCATTATCACCATTAATAAGGCTGTACCGTCTCTTTTATACTGTAGATGTACAGTGTGCTACCTTTTTAAAGATTCTATATCGATTCTATAGACTTCTTCACTGTATCATAGTTTTGGTTCTTAACAAATAATTATTTATAATTAAGAAAATTGACCAGATTAAAAACCTTGTATGCCCAAAGCATGTTCTCAGACTTGCAGATTCTACTAACTATACCCTTAAAGGCAAAGTATACCTTTGGTTTTTGGAATCGTACGTTGGCCTTAATGCTATATAATTGTAGATATATACCATAAAACTAACCTGTGTAAAATTCATTTCAAAAGGTGGCAGCGTTTTTGAGATATCGCCAAAAATCTGGAGCGGTTGCGCTCACGTAGAAGAAGTATCCGTCATAGGAATACACATTCTGAGAAGTGTTACGGCCATAACGCTTCTCAGATTCAAATTTTGGGGGGTAAAAAGTGATATATTTTTCCATAACTGCAGTACTTCGAAGTGAAACGTTTCTCAAAATGCATTATACTATCAAAAGCTACTATACTTCTTACCAAGTAAGTTTTTATTGCCATAAATTTTCAGAGTCATTACCAAACGTATACAGACCCTTTAAGCCCGATTCATACTCCTTACAAATCGCGAAAGTGAAGTGAATTTTCTTGCGAATCAAGTGAAAAACAGCGCGTATTGAACTGTTGCGTCACTGAAAGTATGAAGCGGGGTTTAGTAATGGATGGTTTTTATGATGTGCAGTGGCATATTAAACAATGTGAGAAAATAAACAATCTTGTAATGTATTTTAATTCTAACTGTGCTGATTTGAATTACCCTCATTCAGTGGCGTAACAAAGGGGGGGGGGGGTCACGTGCCTCCCCAACTGATGTCCGTGCCCCCCCGGTTGCCTCCCATTTGAAATCTGGACTTTTGAGATTAAAAATTACCAGAATGAAATGTTACATTTTATGAACATTTACATAGTAATTGCAATGTTTTTAGAACTACGTTTAATCATTTACACACATAATGTATTTTGTTTTACGCCAACACGTCAGAAAACACTGAAAAGGGGCTTGTTTAAGAAAAATACAAACGGAAACTACAGTTTTAATTGGCCAAAAGTGCCCCCCTAGGAAAAATGGTGCACCCCCTTGTGCCCCCTTGAATTTTACCCTAGTTACGGAGCTGCCCTCATTGGCAGTAGCGTATATGAGTTTACCACAAGTGCACATGGACATGAACTCATACAGTGGCATAATATGATCTACATGTCCATAGGTTGGGGGAGGGGAGGGGGGGGGGAGAGGGGGCAGTGGTTCATAGCGAGAAATCCTTCCCACATCGCCATAATGTATCGTCACTCTCCTTCTTCTATTGGTTTTACCATGGGATGTGTTCCAATGGTTTATCACCGGTTGTCCCCTGTTAATCGTCTGTTTGGACACACTACACGCTTCTCTGTCCTCTCCCATCCTTACACTGTAACGGTTCCCAAATGCAATTCTAAGATGTATTCTACAAGTTTTTTTCCCAAGTACTGCTTCACTGTGGAACTCTTTGCCCGTATCCTGTTTCCCTGCGGGCTATAATCTTTCTCATTTTATTTGTAATAAAACCAACCTGTGAAAATGTCAGCTCATTTTGTTGTTTCATTTGCAAGAAAACGGTAAAAATGCATTCACCATATTTGTACGCAATCCTATAGGCAAAGTTTTTGTCTCACTGAGATGAAAACTAATTTGGGATCTTATTTCATTTATTATTTAAAAACGACAATACGTCAGGCGGAAATATTTCAAGGAAATTTCTACCATCATTATCTTTATACCATATAAGGTATATGTAAATCTTGTGAACATTCATTTTTTTCTTCTTACCAATGTTGAGCTGGGGCTTAAAGCGTGGGAGTCTCTATTGGTGACTACAAGTGCTCGGATTCTTATCGGCGACAAAATTTTGAAAAAAAAATAAAAAGAAACAATCCCCAGAATGTGTTTTCCCGTTGCGAAAGTGGAACAGAAACTTGATTCTGCAGTTGTACAAAACAAGTACATTTTGTATACCTTGTCAGACATGTCAAATGGTCAATTTAAGAATATTGGTTGAGTCATTTATCAGGCCAATCTGACCCTGTGATATCCCTTTCCTGCCGGTCACAGTGTCCACTCCTTGAGAACGTGATCTTTCTAAAGTCTGTGCGTGATCGGAATTGCATCGGAAAGAACCTGCATCAGAAAAAAAAAACCTCCCTCGCAGTTTCACTTGACTGGCCTCGAAGTGTTACCTTCCAGTGTAGCACCATTTATTATTATTTTGTGTTACTGTTACTTTTCTTCATTTAGGCACTGAAGGAAATAAACTTAATTTTAGTTATCAAATTATCAAACTCCCCTTAAAGCCCAAGCTCAACACAAAACAAGATATTTGTAATAAAACCAAGCTGTGAACATTTCAGCTCATTTTGTTGTTTCATTTGCAAGAAAACGGTAAAAATGCATACCTATAGGCAGAGTATTCATCTCACTGAGACGAAAACTAATTTTGGATCTTATTTCATTTATTATTGAAAAAAACGATAACTCTTCAGGCAGAAATATTTCAAGGAAAGTTTTCTACCGTCATTATTTTTATACCATGTAAGGTGTATGTAAATCTGTGATCACTTATGTTTTTCTTCTTACAAATGTTGAGGTGGGGCCTTTGAATTAGTCCATGTGAAATTCTATACTCTTTGATAAAATTGAAGTTTCAGTGCTTGCAATTTTGTTGAACATGTTTTACCCAAGTGTTCCACATATTTTTCTAAATCTCTGCTCAGTACTACAGGCATGTAATTTCTCAGGATTTTTTCCTGATTTCAGGATTTCTTGAAATCTCCTTGAGCCTTTAAATTTTCTTGAAAGAAGTAAAGCAATCACCAAAGGAAGAAAGACACAGTCCACATCGTGTCCAGACTTGTAGTATTGTATTCCTGGTGATGCACAGAGTCTGTTAGCATCCCAAATTGTAAAATGTGGGAGGTTTAGGGTCTAAAAATATAAGGGGGTACCCAGGCCCACAACCCATTTTCAGGAATTTTTTACAAACATTAACTCTCATCCTTAGGATCACATGCAAAGTTTAGAATTAGAATCCATCCGCACTTCCAAGCTGTGCCTCCTCTTTTTATTTCAAGGGACACATTGCCTGAAAATCTCTTCAAATGTTGCTGTTTGGAATTGCTCCTTATCCTTTTTAAGAGCTGTTAATGCAATAAAACACCTACAGTGTGTTGTAATTACTGATTCTGATTAGTGATTCTTATCACTTTTGTGAAATTTTTGTTGTTGCAGCAGTGGCGTAGCCCCCCACAAATTTCCAGTGCCCCCCCCCCCCACCAAGGTGCCCCCCATAAAAAAAATATAGATACATGTAATTAATTAAAAAAATTGATAGCTACCCCCCCCCCCACTGAAAGCAAAGCCCCCCCTTGTGCCCCCCATCCCCAGTGAACAAATCTTGGCTACACCTCTGTGATGCAGTCAATTCCCCAGAACCCCCCCCAAACAGACAAAAAACAACAACAAACAAACAAACAAAACAAACGAAAAACAATCAAAACAAGCAAAACAACCAAAATAAAAAACAAATCTTTAAGCCACCCTGGATGAACTTCAGTAGTTGTCCTGAACAGTCAAAATAATAAAGTCCAGTTTGTATGCTGAATCACTTGACGTGACCAGCTGCATAACCATAATTACCCTATTTCCCCCCCCCCCCCCCCATGGTCACTATTTTGTCCACTCCCTGAGAACGTGATCCCATAAAATGCCTGCATGATCAACGTCCTGACGGAAAAAGTTGCCCATCCAGGGAAGACCAAGTTCCCTTGTAGAAGTCAAGAGGGTAGCCTAGATTTCCTTGAGATCGATACCTGGGGAATTTACACTTGGCTTGCTTTTATTCTTCTCCTCGCTCTCTCTTTTCCTTTTCCACTTACAGCAAGTTGAAAATTACCTTTGTGCGGGATTCAATGCACATTTAGAAAGTTTTTTTTCAGCAAATGAGAGTTGAGGATTTTTGTCCCGTAATAAATTCATAGTTAAAGGGTGTGATACCTGGCTACACGGCAGTAACCGGTTGAATGGCTTCTGACTGGCACACCCTCCCCGTCCCCCCCCCCCACCTCCACCCGAACAAAGGTATTAACAAAATAGGAAGACCGCCAACATTAGGGCTGGATAGCTCAGTTGGTAGAGCGTCGATATGTAAAGCCGGTGGTCGCATGTTCAAATCCGCTCCAGCCAATTTTTCTTTGTTTACCCCAAAATTAAATTCATGGTTTTCAGATAGTCATTTATTTATTTGTTATTATTGTTTTAAGGACATTTGGTACTGACATCAAGTTTCTATAAGGCCAAAGAAAAAAATACAAACCCTACCTGTTTCTTTGTTTCAAGGCCGCCTCAATATAGAAAAATTAGTCATTATATGCAAATCTTGCATGACTCTTAATACAGAGTGAGTTTATTTAAAAAACAAAAACAAAAAATTCCGTTCCTCTCAAAATTTGTGTAGTGTTGGTGTTTTAAAACACCTTTTGGCAATGCATTTTAGAATCTTGATGATTTCATGGTAAGAGACAGTGTTGTTTGGGAATATACAAGTGTATTGAATCCAGGTCAATTGTCAAACTTCATTGTTGTTTGTCAACTGAAATTTTTATTTAATTGAAAAAAAAAAACTTAATGAGGTAACCACTGATTTCGTGAGCAAGATTTGAGGCTGTTATATTTTTCAGATACAGTCTTAAGGCCCTTTTGTCATTGAATTCCTCTTGTGATGTCAGAGCAGCGCCCCCATTAGTCAGGCACTGTCTTTCAACTCCTTGTAAACACTCCTGAGGCATGGCTATCTTAAAAACAAAGTTAATTTCACATCTTTAGATTGTTGTTTTCACTTTTTAGGAAATACCCTTGCATAATTGGACAACTGTCAAAAATACTTGATGGGGGGGGGGGGGTGGTGGTCGATGGTGGAACTGACCTGGACAATTTCATTATTTATTCTCTATTCTGTCCAGTAACAAAAGAAAAAACTTTGGAAAAGTTCCAACTCCTGCTTGCTTCTTGATAAAACCACCATCAGGTGAGGTCTATAGTGGTGGTGTGACAATACTGTGCCTCTAACAATAGGGACCAGCTGGCAACAACATGACACCCCCCCCCCCCCCCCACCTTCGCTCAATGCCCAGGGACCACCTGTTTTTGTGTTGTTTATCACTTTAAACAGCAGGCTGGATCTGGACTTGATTTCCGAGATTCTGAACTTGGGACATTGATTGTTGAAGTCTTTGCTCTCTGGAAATTTTTTTGATCAGGGTGAAGGCCGATGGATAACACTATTTGTCGAATTGTGCAATCCGTAGTGATAAGGAGTGGGCCCACAGTAGTTCATAAGTCACTTGTGAGATTGTTTGTTACAAATTTAATATGAATCATCTGATTTTGTTGTTCAGATTTCTGATGCTAGTAAATTTCCACTGATTATACTATTTTTTTTCAGAGTACACGTATGCTTTGGAATGCTGGGACCGCAACCTTAACCCGATTTTCTTCGCATAATCAATCGATGATTTAAGAAAAAATTTAAACAGTTCCATTCAACCATTGCCTGGTTTAAAGATTATGGAAACTCCATTAGGAATGGCTATTTAGTATTCACAGGGATGAGACATTTCAGGCTGAATACCTGAAACCAGACCTTTTTATGTTCGCCTGGTGAAAAAAAGAAAACAGTTGGTTTTTTTTTTAATCAAAAAATAGAATTAGCTGCTGCAAACTGCTTACAAGGACCTGTTGTATAAAGGCAAAAAAATTGCTAATGGCCTCACGTTTCAACCCTAGCAGAGTCTTTCTCAAAGGCTTTATTATTATATCTTTCCAGTAATGAAACCAAGGGACCCTCAAAAGTGACTTGCACTGTAACCCGTAGGCCTTAAGATACCCGTGTAGAGAAGATGTAGAAGAAATGTCAGTTTTAGATGCGGGAGGAAAACCCCAAATAGGGAAAACCCACGCAATCAGGTAGGGACTGAAAACCCAATCCACATGCAAGGCTCCGGTCCGGGATTCGAACCGGGGTCCACATAGGTGAAAGGCAGGGGAAAGAAACCACTGAGCCAACCTGAAGGCTAAAAGATAAAAGAGAAAGACTCTGCTAGGGTCGAAATGTGAGGCTAATGACAATTTTTTTTTTGCGTTTTGTTTTTAATCAGATATAAAGAAATCAAAGCCTCCCTTTGATCTGCTTCTTTAGCTCTGAGGATACTGTTCACAAAAGCTCCTTGAAATCTATAATTCCAGGGGTTACTAAAAGGTGGAAATAGTATCTGGATTTATATCATAGCGCCAAATTGCAAAAGGATACAAAGCGCTGAGAATGCCACTATTGAAGGTACCTCTTAAAAGTGGGATCCATCTTTCAGATCCTCTTGTCAGCAATGACTCTCAACCCTGTGTTTAAGAGGTGGTAGGGGTGAATTACCAAAATGCCTCCCTAAATGGGCTTAAAGTCACACAAAATGAGGGTTTGGGAACCAATCTTCCTCTTGAACCTGAACACTTGGACAGGGGCCAATTCATGAAGCCATTAAGCATAGCTAGACATTTTTATTGGCTTTTCCGCGTTAGCGCGGAAAAGCCTTTTTTTTTGTGCTGATTTTTGGGGGCTTTTCCGCGTTGATATGGAAAAGCCATTGTTTTTGTGCTGATTGGCTTTTCCGCGTTAGCGCAGAAAAGGCAATGTTTTTTTCTGATTTTTTATTTTTTTTTGCTTTTCCGCGATACTGTGGAAATGCCTTTCTTGTTTTGTTTTTTTGGCTTTTCCGCCTTAATGTGGAAAAGCCATTGTTTTTGTGCTGATTGACGCTAGCGCATGAAAAGGCATTGTTTTTGTTCTGATTTTTTATTATTTTTTTTTGCTTTTCCGCGGTACTGCGGAAAAGCCTTTGTTTTTGTGCTGATTTGTTTCTTTTTTTTAGCTTAAATTTGATTTTTCGAAAGAGACTTCCGAAAACTGTTTTGTTTTGGTGCTGATTTTCTTTCCTTCCTTTGAATATGTCAAGAGATACAATTTAAATGGAACCTGAAAAATCTACAAATCTAGGTACATATTCAACCCAATTTTTTACTTTAAAAATTAAAATGTCACACTGTATGCTTCTTTGCAATCAGCAAATCTGGAAATGCCCAACGACAAACTTTAAATGTCACTCTGACCATTGGCCGCTGGAGGTGACACACTTCGTCAATAGCATTATGTACAGTTTCAGGATTTTCCCCGAAACATGGCGTGAGTGTAAGAGGGCGCTATATTATATGCCATTTAATTTTTCTTACCAAAGTCCATATTCTGTGTACTATTCTACCTTTGGTAAATTTCTTAAGACTCGTGTCCTATTGAAAGTTGACCTCATTTTTAAGCTGTACATCCACAAGTGACGTCTTGATGATGTCATCGACTGTCTAATTACATTATAGTTAATTAAACAATTCGTTACACCAAAAGTACACATTGGATTGTTATAATTGGCCCCTCGTAAGAAGTTGACCATTTTATGGCAAACTCATTGTTATCTGATAAAAAGTGTTAATCGGAAAGGCCATGTTTTCTGTTTAGCAACAGACACAAGTTGTAGGTTTTTTGTTTTGTTTTTAGGGTGATGGGGTTCAGGTTGAGGCAAAGAAGTACTACTTTAAATCCCCCAGCTCAACACTGGTAAGAAGGAAGACATAAATGTTCACAGATTTACATATACCTTACATGGTATAAAGATAATGATGGTAGAAGACTTCCCTTGAAATATTCCTGCCTGAGGTGTTATCGTTTTTAATTTATAAATGAAATGAGATCCAAAATTAGTTTTCGTCTCAGTGAGACGAAAACTCTGCCTATAGGAATGCGTACAAAAATGCTGAACACATTTTTACTGTTTTCTTGCAAATGAAACAATGAAATGAGCTGACATTTTCACAGGTTGGTTTTATTACAAATATCTTGATTTGTGCAAAGAATGGAAGCATTTACAGTCAGTTTACCAATGTTGAGCCAGGGCTGCTAAACGAAAGAGGATTTGTATACACTACTAATCAGTATTTACACATTTAGTTTATTTGTCTGCGGTCTCATTATTGGGGGGGGGGGAAACACCATGGTCAAACGTTTTAGCCATCTGCTGTAGTTCGCTGGGTCATGAGGTCAAATCAAACCTTAGTAACGTGGGTTTAGTAGGACTGGGAATGCACTGAGTATATTGTCACACATTTGGTGCAGGGTTAAAACAAAAATAAAGGTCTTTAGCCCCAATGCAATCATTACATCTATCAAATAGTTTTTTGTTTTTTTTTGTTTTTTTTTCAGTAAGGACTGTCATGATTGTTTTTGTCGACCCAGTTTGTTTTGTTCAGTTTTTGTTGTTGTCAGAAGTCATATCAAAATGTTTTGTGATGGTTTATTGACAAAGTTTGGTTAACTGCCCTGACTTTGATGGCTGCGTCCAGAGTGAGCAAAGTCTCTATGGAAAACTCTAGTTGCTGTCAACTTGTTAAGGGAATCAGGGGTCAAAGGATAAAGGTTAAAAGATCGAACCAGAAGCTGTCAATATTTTTGGACTTTATAATAGTAATTAATAGTAAATGTGTTGAGAGAATAAACTACAGGGCTTATTAAAATATTAACTTGTGAAGCTTTTATGAGTAATAAAACCTTTTTTTTTTCCCCTCTAGAATGCAAAACTTATTTGAATTGTGTTTTTTTTTTTTTTACCCTTTAAACTTAAAAGATCATATGTGTAAAAAAGTTGTTGAATTTTGATTTTTACTGGTTTTGTCCTGAAATTGTAAAAAATACTAATTCCTTTGTTTTGTGGGGGACTTCAAGATAGAACAAATCTTAACGCATGTGATTTCCTTTCGAACAAATAAAAAAAAGCCGCATTTTGGGGGCATTTTCATAGAGTTAGGGTGGTCAGGTTGGCGTAGCGGTACTTTCCTTGCCTTTCACCTCTGGTGTACCCGGTTCGAATCCCGCCGGGGGTCACTTTGTGGATTGGGTTTTCAGTCCCTACCTGATCGCGTGGGTTTTCCCCCGGAGTATTTCTCTGGGGTTTTTCTCCCACATCTAAAACTGAATATTTCTTCATCATCTTCTACCCAACAGGTTTCTTCAGGCTTGCGAGCTACAGTGCAGTATGCGCTTTTGAGGAATCCTTGGTTTCATCACCAGAAATATACAATAATAATAAAAAATAATAATAATAATGGAACACTAAATCTTGCCCTGTGTTTTGAAGTCATGTGGGCACATACTATGTAAAAGCTTGAAATTTGGTGAGGTTGTTGCTGTTGGCACAGCTATGTGCATATAATAGCAGTGCTGTCATTTTGTTATACATACATACATACATACAGTACTTATATAGCGCTTCTTCAAAACTAAGCGCTTTACAAAAGGCAAATAATGAAAGAGAAACATAAAAGTAAACGGCTACGTGAAGAGATGCGATTTTAACAGTTTTTTGAAAGTTGTGAGAGAAGGTGCTTCTCTGATGGTGGAAGGAAGAGTGTTCCACAAGCGTGGGCCAGCAACACAAAAAGAATTGTCGCCAAAAGAACGGGTTGTTTTGGGAACATGCAACCTGGTGTGATCAGTATGAGATCTGAGAGCATGGCCATGAACATTTCCGTTGTTATATGAAACAATGTCATCAGAAAGATATAAAGGAGCCAAATTGTTGACACATTGATAAATAAGAACAAGTAGCTTGAAATTAACGCGTTTGTTAACAGGTAGCCAATGTAGCCTGGTCAGGTAGGGGGTAATATGTTCACGTCTCTTTATGGGCGTTACTTAATGTATATGACTATTTTAGGAGATAATATGACTGTTTTGCACTGATGTGATGATGCATAGTTTTATGGGTAGAATTCAGTTCTTGTCTTTTTAAAAGACATGTGTCATGTGAAGTGGACACAGTTTCAGAATGACTGTTCTCATGCAAACTTTTCATTTCAGAGGTAGGGATAACTATTTCTGTTATTTTGAACAGTCTCTAGATAACATGAACTCATTTTCAGGCTTGTGTTTGACATCTTAGTTGTCACACCAGGGGCCGATTTCATAAAGCTGTGCAGCAGATAATGCTGCTTAGCAAATTTCTCTGCCAAGCAAAAAATGAGTAGGGCACCAGTCGCAAACAGTGTAAACATAATGGAATGTTGGCTGGTAACCTGTTTCTGCTGAGCAAGATTTTTCTGTGCTTACCAGCTTTATGAAAATGGGCTCAAGTCGTATTGACATTTTGGGAGGCTGAAGTAAATTGGTCTTGTCAAGAAATAGAGCTCAATCTTCCAGAACCCTCAAAACCAGTTCACACAGTTCATCAAGTAAACAATGACACATCGGTTGTAAACATCTCAGAGATAATCTATGTAGACCTTGAGATTTTTTTTCCCCCAAGGTGAAAACAACAATCTGTCAAATATATACAATCCATAATGTAGGTCAGGCCAGAGTGGAATAAAAAGCTGGTTGTCACAGGAAAGTGTTTGAAATCACAATTGTTTTGTTTTTTATGCAGAGTTTTTCAAATGTTTACTTGACAGTTTATGCGGGGCTGGTTTGCATTTATTTTTTTTATTGATTTTTAATCCTTTAAAGTTTTTGTGGAATAATAGTAATGACTAGTTCTTATATAGCGCATTTCACAAAAACGCCTCAATGTGCTTTACATTAGTGCCCTGGTCATTGGGCCAATAACATTCCTGTAGTCTTTCTCAGCTCCCTGGGGAGTATACAGCCCGAGCTGCCGTGGTGCTCGCAGGTACCCATTTTTACCCCTGGGTGAAGAGAAGCAATTATAGCAAAGCATCTCGCTCAAGGACACAAGTGCCATGGCCGGGATTCGAATAGGAGACATGAACAACTCAATGAATGGAAGTTTTAGACTGGAACAAAGGAAACTCTAAGCTTTGATTCCAAAGCAGAACATTGATTTGCTTGCTTGATAGCTAGGGATTTTAAAGTAAGCCAATATTCAGCACATTTCCATGGTGACTCATGTTTTGTTGACTCGCGTTACATTGACCACAGATGACCTCCGGTATCTGGTTTTCTAATTGGTTTTCATGACTAGGGCCCAATTTCATGGCTCCGCTTACCGTGGAATTCTGCGCTTATGCCTTAGGAACCCACAGGAGTATGCGCTTTACAGGGCGCCGTAAGCATATATTTTTTGGTGACCAGCGCCATGAAATTGGGCCCAGTTATGGTGAAGTTTGCTTTTGATAAAAACTTGCAACATATCAACATATCAAAGCCAAATAATATTTTTGGGGTCCCAGATGCAATAATTACATCTAAATTAAAATTGTTCCATTTACCTGTTGTTATTTACAGGATCCGAACTGGCCCCTTGACACCAGGTGCATTCGGTGGTCTAGTTGTAAGACAGCTGTTCTAAAATGACAGGGGGTCATGGGCTCGAATCCCACCCGAGTAGTATGCCTATGGATTTCATTCCATAGGACTTAGGAAAGCACCATGTATACGGTGCTTGTCACACATTGTTGATAGGGTCACAACAAAATAATAACATAAAAAGAACAATGATTTTTATATCATCGATGCAATTATTACATCTCTCAAAATATCAGAACCAGTCAGACAACCATTTTGAAAACCACGTTTCTGAATCCTGTGCTCAATCATGGAGGTTATAGCTCAATTAAGGAGCTTTTCCTGCTGCGCCGTTTCAAGGAGGCTTCGGAGAAACATAATTTTATTTTCCCACTCCTCTAGAAAGCTTTCCTAAAAGTCCCCAACCCAGCTGACTTATAAAAAAAAAAAAATAAAAAAAAAAAAAGTCAACAAGGTTGTTTTATTATAGTTCACAGAATCAGCTGTTTGGGTGGTTAGAGGTTTCAAGCACAGCGACCCATGCTAAACAGGAAAATACTTCAGGAACTACTTGGCAGTTGCGAGGGCCATTGTTCAGATAGGGATCAGCTGTTAACCTATTAAGGACAAGGTCGCTGGTGAACACAATAGCCTCCCCAGGGTTGGTACAATTTCTAGTTCCTTGAAAAGGGGAAGTGATGTGGTGGACGCATTTACTCAAAGAAGTAAAAAAAAAAGTGTTGTTGACTAAAAACTGTTCGATGGTGGAGTCAGAATCATTGTCACAAGCAGTGATTGTAGTCAAATCATTTTTGTGTGTGTGTTTTTGGAAATAATTGTTATTTAAAAAAATATTTATATATATGAATACAAAGCATACTGAATATTTTAGAAACTCTTTAACAGTGCATTTTAAGCATGTCTGAGCAGTGAGGAGATGCGTGCCGACTTTAACTTATTTTCCATCAATTTTAAAAACTTGTTAATCTGGCATTTGAAGTGGGTATCAGAACCAAAGATTTAGATGTTTTATCAAAACTAAGATACCACTCATAGGATTATGAGATATATAGAATATTAATTCCTGCACTGCTTGTTGAAAAGTTTGCTTGTGAGAAAGCTGCCTTGCTAGGAACTTTTTTGAAGCAGGAAAACAGAAGACTGGCCTTCAAGTAGTTGTTTTGGGGGTAGGGATAAACTGTCTTTTAGGATGGTGAGTGGATGGATGGAATGCCAGGTTTGGGCAGGATTTTGGTTGATTTGGGGAAGCAGGGCTCTCTGTAGCCTGTCTTGTCCTCAGAAGAGGAGGCAGGGGGTGTTTCAGGAGAAAGTAGTTGTTTTAGGGGGTAGGGGTAAACTGTCTTTTAGGATGGTGAGTGGGTGGATGGATTGCCAGGTTTGGGCAGGATTTTGGTTGATTTGGGGAAGCAGGGCTCTCGGTGGCCTGTCTTGTCCTCAGAAGAAGAGGCAGGGGGGTGTTTCAGGGGTACGTTGATCTCAGTTCCAGTTCTGAACTTTACACAAGAACATCTTCTGAGGTCTATAATCTTTTTGCACACATGAAAAACAGGGTTTTTTTTTTTGGGGGGGGGGTTTTGCACAATGAAAAACTAAGAAAACGTTGAGTTATGGAATCATCTCATATCCTACTGTAGGAGTCAACAAACTTTCCCCGGTATCTCACTATATAAATATTGAGGCCAAGGTCAGCTGGGTAATACAATGAAATCCCCAGGCTCCATACCAGGCCTCCCTCAGTGGTGGAGATCCTGAGTCCAGATACTTTAAAGTCATTATATTATACACTTGAAGTAAATAAACTGAGTTGACAATCACCTGATTACAGAAACGAAAGTGTATTATGTCATATGAACTACAATATTCTTTGAGTTGCTGCCAAAAAGGAAATAAGGAGGGACTTGTCATATGAAGGTTTTTTTTTTTTTCAGGGTAATTTCTCAAAATTGTTGCTCTCTCTTTTCACTTCTTTTTACTTTACTGCTTATAATTGTATTGTATTGTATTTTATTCCGAAACTGGAACAAACCCCGTTACCCTGGGGAAGGTAACAACAGTAAATAAATAATCAATGGTGTGAGTCAAGTCAGGAGAGGAAAGATTACATAGAACAAAATAATTAAATAAATCTGATCATACACTTTGATTTTCTTTTAACCAAGTAAATAAAAACAACTGGCAACGCAATTAATAATAGCTTCATCAGAATGATCCATCAAAAACCTTAAATCTTCTGTAGTTAATAAAGCAAAATGATTATTGTTGTCACAAATATTGTCAAACATAGTTTCCCTGAGGTCCTTGTATAATGGGCAATCCTATCAAATATTAATTTCATTTTCAAGGGGACTTGTATGCGTGTGTTGTTATTAATAGCCTTGGAGAAAGACTCTGCTAGGGTCGAAATGTGAGGCCGTTAACAATTTTGTGCATTTACACAACAGGGCCCAATTTCATAGAGCTGCTTAAGCACAAAAAGTAGCTAAGCACAACAAAATAATGCTTACCAGAATAAGGTTAACAGCCAAAATGCCATGTCACATGTACAAACTGTGACTGGTATCCTGCTTATTTTTGCGTAGCAGAAATTTTTTAAGCACTATTTTGCGCTTAAGCAGGTCCATAAAATTGAGCCCTGGTCCTTTTCGTTGGTAAGCAGTTTGCAACATTTGGGCAAAGCAAGAAGAAGAAAGGGGGGAAAGGGACTATTTATTAGAAATTGATACCTGTGTTTTTATCTGAGTAAAAGTTCAGGCAAATCAACCTGAAGAAAGTAGAGGTCAAATGCATGTCTCCCCATTTCCAGCATTTGGGCTGAGTTGGTCTTCAGGTTTTCACGCTTTTTGTGACAATTCATTGCACAGACTCACTTGTTAGTTCTGATATTGAAACTGGAGACGAGGGAGCTGGATTTACTCGGCCTTTATTTTATAGTTCAATTGATTTAAAGGTGAACAGGACACAAGATGTTCCAGAAAACAACATGAAAACGTGTCACTTGATTAGAGTAGAGGGTAATATTGAGCAATGCCTGTGAATTGTCAGAATGATTCCTCGTATGTCTGGATTCTCCAAGGATTTTTCTTTGGATCTGAACTTTTCAAACCGGTGAAGTTACCATCAGGCAGTGTTGTAGGTCTCGAGACCTGGTCTCGGTCTCGAGACCATCTCAAGACCTTTTTTTTTGTGGTCCCGGGTCTCGGGTCTCGGGTCTCGGTCTTGGTCTCGGGCTGCAAAATTCTCGGTCTCGGAAGGGCTGGTCTCGGTCTTGGTCTTGGTCTCGAATGTCAAGGTCTCGGTCTCGGTCTGGGACCTCCAGGTCTCAGATACGACACTGCCATCAGGGAGAGAAAAAGTATTGCCTTGGCCTTCTTTGGTATAGAGAATCTGTTATTCCATTTCAAAATGTAGCACCTGGGGGTTCATTGGGCTCTACTGTCTTTTTTTCAGATCAAGGGAAGGCCTTCTTTTAAGTTTTTTTTCAACCCTGTCCCTCTGGTATATGAAAAGAGATTTCCACATAGTTTGAGGTCTTGATAATTGTTGTGGGTGTCCAAACCTCCTGTGTATACCATTATGGATGTGGTTTATTGGATATCGTCCTCCATTTAAAATTATTTCTCACATGGAAGTCTGGAATAATGATAGTTTTGTTTGTGAAGTGCCATTGTTCTCATAGCTTGACTTTCACACAAGGTCATACACAGATGTTGGTCCCATTAAACATTGCAACATTACGACATTAATGTAAAGTTGACATGACGTGACTTTTGTTTTGACAGCAATTGTGCAATGGGGGAAGTGAATCGTTGGCACCGTGCATTCAGGCACGTATGTCTAAGCGCTGACTGTATTCATGATTTTGAACTATGTTCAGATATTCTACTATCAATTTTGATGATCTTACTAATTCTCGGATGGTTGCCTGTATTGATTTTACTTCATCTCTGATAATTAGCCTGTGTGATTAGTATGGAAACGTAGTCCACAGTCCATAAAACTTGCTGTCAGGCAATTTTTTCTCTTTTTCTTTGTCAGTTGTAGGCTACCTCCCCAGGTTGTTTAAAGCTGGTTGGTGTTTGAATTCAATCTCTAAGTTATCTGTAAAACAAATTTACCCCGATGTCAACTCCATCTTGGGACTGCATTACTTACTTTTTCAAGGGAATGTGATTTGTCTGGGTTTCTTTTCCTGATTTCGTGACTTTTCTTCGATCTCTCTTCACCTTCAGGTTTTCTTGTAAGAGGTGAAGACAGACCATGGGGTAACTTCCAATGGGTAAATCTTTCCTGTGTCCGCACGTGTATTCTTTGAAGTGGGTAAACTAACCGAGATGATGGTGAAACAAACCAACTGAGGCATCAGCGTCGACTACAAACTGCACCACACACCAATTTTACTGTCGTGCGACCATTGCGTGCGGCCGACTATAAACCACCCTTACACGCGCGAACCAGATGTGGTATTTTACTGGCCGATTTTACCAGGACAGTACGTCCGCACTGGACTTTTTGTCTCGGTTGGTTTGACCAGCAGGTATTAGTTTACGTGGGCAGAAGGTGGCCGTTTAAACTACCCATTGGACTCGGTTAAGTGACCTGGGTGAAATTTTTCCTGGGCTGTTCGCACCGGACTTAAAAATGGTCAAGTTACCCATTTGCTCGGTTAGTTTACAAAAAAAAGTCCAATGCCAACACGGCTTTAGACATCACATTACATTGATATCAAGGTTGATGTTTGAGTGTCTTCTACTTCTACTTCTACTTTGTTACTCAGCAGGATCCTCAAGTTAGGACGTTAATGCCAAGGAGCAATCATAGTTAAGTGTCTTGCTCAAGGACACAAGTGCCGGGACCGAGACTCGAACCCACATTGTGATAACTAAGCCATCAGAACTTGAATTGGGTGCCCTAGACCTCTCAGCCACAACACTCTGTCTCCACTATGCTATTCCACTATTTCCCCAACATGCCTGATTTTAGGGTGGGGGTCACTACAATTAAGTTAAAAAAAAAAAAAGTAACCATTGTTCTCCCCATAGACAAACAAATTGAGTAAACATAGCTGTATCATGACTTTGCAAATCCTTAGAACCTAACAAGTAATTTCGATCCGATACAGCATGACGGTAGAAATTACCAGAAAAAGATATTTATAATAAATGATTTGATATTATCAGTGTCTGGAATCTGGGACAATAACGTCAGGCTATATCCTTGTCTCGAGTGGGTTTTTTTGTTCGCTGTCTCAAGATGTCTGTGGAAGTTTGTGTCTGGTCTACAGTTCTGAATTAAGCACGTGTACTCCTTGGACTGTTGACCTATAGTCCGATGATTCTTGCATTGACCAGTGAACTTGCCACATGACAATCTATAATTTTCTCCTTTTGGGCAATTCCACTTTTATCACGGATATCACTGAAGTGTTCCAATATAGTGTTTTACGTCTGACGGGCATAAAGCTGTGTACGAATTGTGAGACCCATAATTCACAAAGTGGAATCTGCAGCCACAATCACCCGGGCAAACCCCTGCTCTTAACGATAATTGGTACTCTGATGTGAATTTACACAACACACCAGGGACATGCTGTGGTGACCTCAACCAGAAACAAGTTTGAGCTTCGGTCATTGGTTTGGCGTTCTCGCGCGTTCTGTTCAAACCGCAGTGGTGCAGTTGTTCCGACCAAACCGTAACCGAGATGTTGGCTCGGTTAGGCTTGGTTTCAAGATGGCCGATTCCACAAACATACAAAAAGTGTCGACAGAATTCTTTTAAAAATGAAAAATATTAAAGCATACCAATTCAACAATGTTGATAAAATTACAAAAACTAAGTTCCATTACTTGAAAATAAAAAGAAGGCTGTACATTTTGAGAACATTAATTTCTAAGAAATGTACCCATATCACAAACTGTTCCTAGTTACCGACCCATTTTTGCGTAGCTCTCAAAAATTGTTCTGGTCTGTGAATTTGACGTCAGAAACTTGTTTCTGGTCGAGGTCGCCAAAACACACCCCAGGCCTATGGCTGGAATGGGTCTCATAGCTCTGCACCATTTTGTTTCCGTACATTAAATTTTTAGTGTACGTGTGAACCAAAGGTTCAAAAAAATGTTTGAATTACGTGCAAGATTTCGAATGGTGTGACAACTATTATCAACTTGACAGACTCAATGAAGTTACGTGTTCTAAGTAGTTTTTTGTTATCTTCTTCAAAGTTTTGTGTCTGAAAAGGGCACTGTCTAGGGGTAAGGTGAGTCATACGCATGAAGTGGTCCGAGACGGTCTGAAGTGTGGACTAAAGGACGTGATTTGTCTGCCGAATAACACTAGTTTCTGCAGACCACCCTGATTAAAACAAACAATTCACATTTTTAGATAATCCAACAGGTTCTTCTATTGGCGTTACTCATCTAAGCTTTTTTATGTTAGCATACATGGGATTGAAGTTCTGTTGTGCACTGTGAGTGTGGGTTCGAATCCAGCCTGGCAGGTCACATTGCTTGTGTCCTTGAGCAAGATGCTGTACCATGATTGTTTTTGTCCTTTGGATGGGTCAGAAAGCTGTATAGGCACAATGGTCTTGTACACTTGGATGGGTAGTGCACATAAAAAGAACCCAAAACACTTTTCGTGTAAGAGTAGAGGTTTTCCTTGGTGTTTCTGGGTTTATCGCAAGAACCCTTGCAATGATTAAGCTCAGTTTGAGGCATCTCTGGTTTTATTACCAAAATCTAATAAAAATAAAAATAAAAATAAATAATAATAATGATACGGTACTGGAGTCTTATATAGCGCACGTATCTACCAATAATTAGGTACTCAAGGTGCTTATTATATTATTTTTAAGGCAGGTTTGTGAATTTCTAAACATTATGACAGCCATTTGTGTAGCACTTTGTAATGGTTTACAAGGTGCTGCGGCGCAAAACCCTGCCACTGCCACCGCAGCCACTGCCAGAAACACAGGGGCAAAACCCTTCTCTTAGCGATAAGTGCACTGGGTTATTTAGCGAGCATTACAACACACACGGGACCTACGGCTTTACGCCACATCCGAAGGACAAAGCAATAATGGTCAAACTGTCTTGCTTAAGGACACAGAAGTGTCAAGACCAGGACTCAAACCCATTCTCTGCTGATCAGCACACCAGAGCTTGAGTCCAGTGCGCTTGACCACTCATCCACGACACAAATCATGTTAAAACGGATCAGATTTGAATCAATGATCTTTGTCCATGCATAATTTTATAAGATGGTTGTCAAATTTCAATGCTGTTTTCTGTTTCCCTCATTTAAGCTCAAACACAACAAGTTCTTAAAAAAAAAAATCAAATTTGCATTTCGTCATCGTTTTCACGAACTGCCAATTTATTTAACAAAAATCAGACATTTTGGCAAATCTGTGTTTTTAAACATTTTTGATGTTATCATTCGCACAAGGATCCGATAATATCACCAGATTAACAATTTTGAGTTTTCACAAACAGCAAACCTTCAATTTGCCAAGTACATGGCATTAAAATCAGGCCTGATTGCTTTGTTCTTGAAAGGGCAAGGGCACCAGGGCATTTTCTTCTTGATAAGGGGCACCTCTATGAGGAAAGTGTAAATTTCTATTGGAACATTTCAAGGGCACCAAGGCAGTGACCAGGGGCAATGGAGGCAATTGCCTCCGTTGCCTCCAGGGAGTATCAGGCCTGCAAAATGAGTGCTCGGCTTTTTTGCATCATGCTGCACACAGACCTCGTTCGCAAAGATTCTACGAAGAAACATTTGTATTCAACAATTAATAACTCATTAATGTAGTTTACAATGATGAAACTTACAGCAGAGTTGCATGATTTAAGATCTCCACTTTCATGATTTGTAAAATGTCAAAGTTGAATTGGTAAAACACTCTCCGAAAACAATGATTTCAAAAAATATAAAGTTCACTTCAAACATGGGAGTCATGACCAAAGATTATAGAGCGCCGTAGGCGCAAGATGGGGAACTGGGCCTTTATCTACTGTTGGAAAGTGAAATACGCATTTCGTCAAGTGAATGCCTGTGTTTCCCATTGATAGCAATTGTCATTGTCTACACTGGTCCGCACGTATCAGTGTTGTTTCAATAGAGTCACTTGCCGAAATGGCGTCCAGTGAGATTTCACATTTCAGCCAGAGTTCCCCGTCTTGCGCCTACGGCGCTCTATAATCTTTGGTCATGACTCACTGGATTGCTGTTCAGTGTTTACAAACAACACTAACCTTGACATCTTTCAAGGAAGGGGGTTGATGCCAACTTTAAAAGACCCTCTGAAGTAATTTGCTGACATCCTTGCCCTTGCCTTTGACCTTTTGAATTAGGCCTTGCAATTTCTTAGAAGTGGCTAGGGACTTAAAGGTATTTACCATTTCGTACTGGCCATAAATATTATGTGTGCAATTTTGGCCCCCCCCCCATAAAAAGGGCTAAAAACAAGGAGGTGCATTCTCTGGCCCTTGAAATTTACAGGAAAAAATGCAAACAAACTGATCAAAAAATGCCAATAGTTTATGATTGTTACACCAGCAGTTTGTTCAAGAACCACTGCCAGAGATTAATTCCATACAATGCACATGTACATGCTATGAACCTGCAGATTGTAGTAGATTGTTAATTTTCTAAGTCATGTAATTTATTTTTTGTGTTTTTTTGCCAACACACTGATGTGTGTTAAGCACTGTATACTCAGTACCTTCCGAAGTCCTGTGAAAAATACCTCACAGGCATATTCCTCGGGTGGGATTCGAACCCACCACACCTTCCATTCTAGAGCAGATGTCCTACCAACTAGACTACCGAGATTGCCAGGCAGCTAGAGGCCAGGGGCGGATCCAGGATTTTCCAAACGGGGAGGAGGGGGGGGGGGCGTGAAATTTGCCGGTCAAGCAGCAAACGATGATTGTGGCGACTGCAAGCGTGTATCGTTTTTTACCAGCCTCTTATTGTTTGACATTAGAGTGAACATTGTAGTATAGTGTCAAAAGTTTATTTCTTATTGCAAGTGGGCGGGATGATATCTTGATTTTTTTTTTCGGAAGGAAAAACAGGGGGGGTGTGCCCCTCACGCCCCCCCTGGATCTGCCCCTGGAGGCAGTTTGAATCCTATCAGCAGCGGGTACTGCAACCATTTTAATAGGTGTTTTTTTTTTTGCATCGGGGTTAAATATTATTTGTGTTTTTTGCCCATACACCTATGTGTGTAATTTACTTTGTATAAACACCAAAGGCCATAGGTAACACTTGGAGCCATGTCACACCTGACAATTTACAGGCAACCAGATCCAGGTAGTCTCTACAAAGAAAATGAATTCACATATAAATGTTCACATCATTTCTTTTTTTTTAGATCACAATTATGACCCTGGTGTAGAAAAAAAGTCTTCATTTTGTGTGCAGTGCAGTTGGTTGCCTCCAACGTTGCCTGTAAAATGTACTTTTCGGCCTGTTTGGCCGCCAGTGCAGTAAATAAATAAACCAGAATAGTAATAACAATAATAATCAAAATTTGCCCCATGTGACAAGGCCTCTTAAGACAAAGAACAGGATTTGTAAATATAAAGAATTATATTAAAAATTCAGTCTGACAGCTTATACCGATTATACATTTCATACCTTCACCAATCATGTTATAATGCATGCAATTCCATCTGAAATAATGTCAAAGTCCAAGGAAATAGCATTGATCTCACAAATAACCACCAAGACCACCCCAAAATCACCCTTTCTTATTTTGATTGTGGCAAGCGAAATAAGCTTGCCTTACAGGAACATGCACAAAATAAAATGAACATTCTTGAGAAACATACACAATCCTTCACAATTTTCACTTATATGCATGACCATCAAATTTGATGACATTTTCACTGGCTGATGGTATGGTGTGTTTTTTGAAAACTCATGCGAGAGGGAATTAATCTAGATCCCCCAAAACCAATATGTAGTAAAAACAAAGTAACATCTATTAGAATGGTTGCAGTACCCACTGCTAATAGGATTCAAACTGCCTCTAGCTGCCGGGCAATCTCAGAGTAGTCTAGTTGGTAACACATCTGCTCTAGAATGGTAGGGAACATGGGTTTGAATCCCACCCGAGGAATATGCCTGTGGGTTTTTTTTTCCACAGGATTCAGGAAAGTACTGAGTATACAGTGCTTATAACACACATCGGTGTATGGGTAAAAAAAAACACACAATGTTATTCTAAATCCCTGATGCAAAAATTAACATCTATTATAACATGTAGTGTCCCTTTAAGTATGTTTACACTGCCCAACAAGGAAATTGACCAATTACTGGTCCAAGGGTCAAGTTGTTGGTCATACTTCCAGTAGGACCCTAGTTTTGGTTCTTTGTGCCAACGGCCTCATTTCCGTCCAGGATGTCTACCCTAAACCAGATGGACATGGGTGATCTAGAAGTCCTGCTGGATGTTTTCAACCTAAAAGCTGATTCAATTTCAACCTGCCTGTTTGAGTGTGATTGGTTCAGTTGCCATGGTAACCCCAAGGGCCTCTTAAGTAACAACTTTTGGGAAGAACTATGAATACATCCAGGGTAGTGGATTAGGGGAGTCGGAGGAGGGAGCTGGGGACTAGGGAGGCGTTCTGATGATGGTGCTCCGATGATGCTGTTTCAAGTGTGAGTTCATGACTGTAGGTTGGTCCTAACAATTTAGCCCGGATCCAAATACATTAGCCAGGCTCCAAATGCCATCGAAGACCAAACAAAACATCCTAATAATAGCAAATTGCCTACTACATTTGTGTGTTTATCAAAAGAACAATGATTGTGTTGAATGCATAAACAAAAGATTTCCTCAACTTTGAATAGGTCCCTCTCCCAAATCCTCTGGTTGAAAATAATTTTGGTGCCAGATACTGGGATAGACTTGAAGACATGTTTAGTGCAAACTTGCAGATGAAGGAAGTTTTTGTCTTTTGTTGTTGTTTTTGTTTTTGTTTTGTTTGGGTTTTTTTTTTCAAAAAGGAAGGCCTTTAAGAAGCTCAGGAAAGTTACAATTTAGTATTTTAATTTGGCTGCACATCTCATTTGACATGGCAGAAATTTGTTGTTCTGCACACCAGAAAATGCTACACATGAGATAAGTAAGAAACAGGTTTTTTTTTGTAAAGCATGGGAGCAGAACTTGGTTTTTTTTTACCCACATCACAGCTTTAAGAACTCTGTCGGTGTCCCTCAATTTAGTAAGGGAGTTTCTTTTGTCAAGGTTACTGATCCTTGGCCATATCAGCTGATTTTTACTTGGTAACTTGCCAACCAATACAGGAAGTGTTTTTTTTTTATTAACTTTTTTGCATGCTGACCTTGTTTTTTTGTGTATGCTTTAAAAGAAAGGAACTTTTTAAAACTTATTTTTCCTCCTAAGAAACTTAACTATTGACTTGAGTTTTTTTAAAAGTTGTTTTCTTGAGGTAATAAATGTGATTTGGAAAGTTGAACAAAATCAGTGGAAGTCTTTTGCGCACATGTTTTCAAGGTCACGGGACATTTGATTAGCACATTACGGTTTTTCCTGAAGTTGTCCTGATGTCAGGATTTGTTACTAATCTCACTCCACCTTAAGATTTGAGAAAGAGATGAAGATAATCAACATGCAAGAAAGAGGTTATGACCAACACCACCAGGTTTCTATTTTGTTTTCAGTTAACCTCTAAAATGTAAGTTCTTGTATACTCTGAGGAAAATTTCATAGAGCTGCTTAACGGTAAGCTAATTTTTCTGCTTACTTAAGCAGAAACAAAAATTGCTTAAGCTCAAGCGTATTTTCACAGGTTAGCAAGAAGATATGGCGGCAAGCTTACACGTTCACCATAGATTTGCATTTTGGTGTCATTCATTTGTTTACAAGTAAGCACTGGAAGGTTAGCATGCCTTTTGTCATCCTTACGGTTAGCAGTGCAATGAAACTGGAAATGGCACGTTTTTCTCAGCAATTTTTTTCTGCTAAGCGAAAGTTAGCAGCGGAACCAGTCACAAATGCTATACATTACATGGTATTTGGGCTGGTAGCCTGTTACTGCTAAGCAAGATTTTTCTGTGCTTAACAGCTTTTAGTAAATGGGCCCTGGGCTCTGGAGGTTTCATTTCCAGACCCGTAGATACCACTTTCCATTCGTCCAGATTTTTCATTTATGTACAACCGCACCCCTGGATTTGTCATAAAAATAACAAATAAAACAAAGCCAAAATGTTCATTTTTATCCTAAATGCTTTAGGCCTACATGTACTTTTATCAAAATGAGAAACAAACATCAATAACTTATTTAGGATATTTCCTTCTGAATAACTGCCATATTCAAGGATGTTATACCTCATTTTTTTAATCAGATTAATCAGAATGAAATGAGTTTGCACAGAATCACTGGCAAACTTAAAGATTTGACCACCTGAATGGGTAACATTTTTAAAGACTTATCATAGCATGTATTTGCTGAAAACTAGAGGATTGGAATGAGTGAACTTCTAATCACAACTTTGATCTGGAAAAAGCTTGCAAAATTTTTGCTGAGAATTCAGCTTTTCTGATTTCAGTTCTATTCTGTTGTTACAAATTCTGTTCAAATGGGTTTTGTATTATGCAATTTTAAGGGCACCTACAATATCAACAAAACACTATATTTACAGATCATAGAAAATCAGCATGACTGTTATCTTGGTATGAACAGAAGCTGAATTTCTGTTCAGATATCAAAGCAATTAAAGTTGTTTATCACGTCCTGCACAATGATTTACCAACCCATCAACAAATCCATTAAAAGAAATCTGTCACAATGGGAACAAACTGTCAGTGCATGATAGGAGCCACCTGTCCAATCACAGCACAGGCTGTATCCAAGGCCAGTCTGCACTGACCAATCAGAGAGCAGTGTGTCTTCCAGCTTGGTCAGCCCATGCAGTTGTGACTAATCGGAATGCCGCCCCCAAAAGTTTCAGCCAATCACGTTGTAGCTGCAGTCCAGTGTCCAGGCTAGTTAGTCCTGCACTTTGAAGCCTGCAGTGTACTATGACGGCTTTATGCAATTGTATGCAAATGAAGTGAAGGGTATAAAATGGAAGAGAGAACCAGGAGAACTTCAGAAGTGGGGAAGAAAAGAGATTCTCTAGTTTCATCAGCAAAACGCTACGAAAGAGAGAAGTCATGAACTTTTTGCTACTCCTGGTTGGCTTTGCCTTGGCAAGTAAGTTGCTTTTCAAATATTATTTTACTTCATCTCTATTACTTTTTTTTTCATATCAGTTCTTCGCAAATATTTCATTCTTTCACTGATGGAACATTTCCAGTGTGTTAACAGTTTTCCAGTGTTAACTTTTTGTGTCTCAAACATTGATTCTCATGTAGCGACATTGTACTCGTGTTTCTAAGATTAAAAAAAAAATTTGTATTTTATTTTCACTTCAATATCATTAACTATTGTGGAGGTATCCAGATTCAGAGTATTATTATTCTCTTCAACAGTCAACGCAGAGATGCCTAGTTATTATGTATGATAATTTCTTGCCCAATTTTAGGTGATTGATGAAGTTATGTAGGCCTATAAAGTTTTTATAAACTTTAGCGATGATGGATGGTATATTTTTTTCAGTGGTCAATGAGTGAAATTTTAGTTTCTACAGACTCATGAGATCAATTTCACCTCAATGGCATTCAGCCAAGCTGCAGTGTCAGGGATTGAAAGCAGGGAAAAAGTGATGAATCACTTTATATCATTTTAAAATACTGCCCTCTGTTGGTGGCAGAGAAAATGCTGTACCAGACACTAAAGGACAAATTGTACAATAATGCGTTTAGTGCAGTTTATTTTATCAAGTTTTAATTTTTATTGTCTCTGTTTAAATTTCAAGATTTCTAGATTTAAAAAAGAAAACAATTTCCTGACATTTTCTTAAGGTTCTCATAGTTTAGTAAGCTGTGTGTAGCATTTAAATGTCATGTTGGTTATTTTTATTTGGCTTGTATTGAAAAAGAGATTTACTCATTTCTTCGTATAATTTGCTTTCTGTTTTTAAGTGCTAAACTTTTTCTCTAATCAAATACTGTTTGACTTGATTGCTTCATACATTTGTGATTTGTCAGACTATTATTAAGACATAAAACCTGGTTTTTGCATCTTTCAAACTGGTCTCAATATCGCCCTTATTTTTTCCCTTCGTTTTATGTCAGATGCCGCAACCACCATCGTTAAGAATAATGGTATGTTAACAGTTATCCTTTTTTATTTTAAATATTTATATCTTAAATTTTCATCATCACATTTTGTATTTTCCTAAAAAAGAATTCTAAGAATATGTTTGGAAGCTTACATTGTATTTTATCAGTTCAAAACAAATTTGAATGAACACATTTTGTTGGAAAAACTTTGATAATTTTCTATTCCCCCAAAAATAGTTTCAAACTGAAAGTTTCAAAAGCAATTAAATTAATTGATTTCTTTATTTCAATGACAGATCGGGAGAAGAGCATCACCATCTACCGCAACTCTCGTAAGTAAAATTAAAATCAATTAAAATTAAGTCAATATCTTTGAAAATTTTTAAGGAAACTTAAGGTATTCCTTTTATCAACTGATGAGTAAATTTTGTGTATGATGGGAAACACTTGTTCTGTCCATTTTTGATGGAAATTTGAGGGTGATTTAAAAAGTATATATATATTTTTTAGTCAAGTGAATCAACTCAAATCATTTTCAGTTTAAGCCTGCATGTCCATTCACGTGTTAAAAAAACACTTTTGGGTTTCAGGTGCTTAAAAAAAGTTACAACCATTGGGAAAACTTCTAACAAAACTGATGCAAAGTGTTACCTTTTATTGTGTTTCATGTAATATTTATATTCTCTTCTTGAAGTTGACATTAACAAATATGACTGATATTAAGCTTATAGGTGAAAGACGAAAAAAAAAACAACACGGGGGATTTTATAATTACAATGTTGTCTTGCACTCCCACCTACCCCTGTCCCCTTATAGCGGAGAAGTACCCAACTGAGTTCGAGCTCGGCAAGACCTACAGGTACAACTTCACCGGTGATATCAGGACAAGCTTCCCTCAGACAGGCAACGAAACAATTGGACAGAGAATCAACTGCACAGTCGAGATTGTCCCACTCACCACTGGCTTGTGGAACATGAGGGTACATAAATATAGTCTGAATTAGGGTGGGCCTTTTGCTGTGGATGAAAAAAGGGGAGGGGGCGGGTTTGAGTTTTGGGAAGAGGGTTGGGGGTTGAAGGAGACGGGGTAGTCTGAATAGAGTTTGTCAATTGTTGTTTACTTGCATGAGATTGCATGTAAGTCAAGTGGAAGTGGGTTATGACATGTATGTAGTAGGGGCTTGGCAAAGATGTACAGAGGATTAGAATGCTATGCGGTGGGAAGGGGGGAATGGGGTAGAAGTCTTGGGGTTAAAGGGGGAAGCCGATTTTAAAAAAGAAATGGTTAAAAGACTGTTAATTGATAGGGATAGGCCAGGCATTAGAAGGGGAGTTTGAAGGTGGAGTAAGGAATGGAGAGCTATGGGGTTGAAATTCCTGAAGTTAGAATGAGCTTTTTTTTAAATGCTACTCTTGCTTGGCACGTCATGAACTGAAAAACCACTTGTTTTGTCAGCCATACCACTCTTGCAAAGAGCCATGTGGCGGACAACTCTTTTTAGAGTGAAAGACGGGTATTTTCAATTTGAATTAGAGTGAAGTTTGCTCCAATTTCTCTCAAAAAGGGTGATGCACTGTGAGTTTCACTCTCAAAAGAGCCAAACTGACACTACTCGAGCTTTTACATTTTGAGAGTAGAGTAGACTATAAACTTAAGTCCATTTAAATTTATTTCCATAAAAAAAAGAATAATATTTTTCTCTCCATATGTTTGAGTTGATGTTTTGTTTTGATGTGTTTTTTCTGGGTACTTGTTTCCAGATGGTGAACACGACAGTCTTCGAGATCAATGGAACTCATGACAGGCTTGAACTGATGCGTAACTCCACCAATGCTACCATCGAGCTTCGCAGACTTGCCAAACACAACATCACCTTCCAAATCTCTCAGGGAAAGGTGAGAATTGAGTTCAAATCCCGCTCCGGTCAATTTGTCTTTGTTCAACCCCCCCCCCCCAAATCAAAACTTTTATTATAAAGGTATATAATTTCAAGACATGCATCTAGAATACTTGGACACAAGTCCAATTTTCTTAACCCGCTTAGCATTCCTGCTTAACAGAAAGAGTTTACCAGCCAAAGTACATTGATATTTACACTACTTGTGGCTGTTTTCTCAATTTACTCAGCAAATTAATCAGTTTAAGCAATATTTATTGACTTTACAACAGAACAACTTACAACAGCAGCATCTAGCAGTGTGTGTGTTGGATCTGTGCTCTAAACATAGAGCATCTTTCTGTGATCAAAATGAACCTTTCTTTGAAGTCTTCTCTGACCTTGCTTTTTGCGTATAGATTGAGACAGTCTTCACCAACAAGACGGAGCCAGAATGGATCACCAACATCAAGAAGGCTATCCTGAACATGGTCAGCCTCCAGATGAAGAAGGACAAGGTCTACGAGACAGATGAGGTAAGTGTTGTGTACTCAAATACTTTTCAGTCGGGTATAAAGTGCTGCCAAGTACTAGGTTGGCCGATTAGTGCTCGAGTTTGAGTACTTGGGCCATTGATCAATCAAACCATTGAGTACTTGGGCCATTGAGTGCAAGTGTTTTGAGTGCCGAGTATTCTGATATCCATGTACTGAGACCAACAGCCGTGTACCAAGTAATAGGATCTCCGAGTACGATTTTAATTGCAAGTACTTTATATAGAAAGATATTGCAAAGTAAGGTATTAACGCATTGTTTTTTTTTAAACGAATGTTCAGATAACAATGTGTGCTTGTTATGATAACCATCTTTTAAACATGAAAGCATCAAAGGCAACATCAATTTTACTTTTTCCAGTGCTTTATTCCTCTACTCCTTGGATAGCAATGGCATCAATTTACATTAATAATGCAGCATAATTTAGACAGCTGTATTTTGACTAAAAGTACTCAATATCGAGTTCAAATACATTTTTAGTCGAGTATCGCGTATAGCCGAGTACAAGTACGAGTATCAGCAAAATGGTACTCGAGTACCGAGTACCGAGTACAAATACTTGAACACTGGCTTAGTCTAACAGAAACAGTTATATTTTTTGTTTAACTTTATTATTTACAATCACATGATTTATTCCACTGTCTTTTGTTCAAGTGTTCAAAGTTAGAAAAAACCACAGCACCACATCTGCATCCGCCTTTGAATTCAAAACAAACATTTGTTGCAAGCTGAATGATTTCTTGTAGAAAATCAAAGTTTCCTTCGAGAAGTAACTTGCAAGAAGTCATGGGAAATGTGTACAAAAACAGTGCTTGTTATTGCACAGCTGTTAGAGCCTGAAAACTGTAATGTTGCTCCACAAAACTAATTTAGTGCTAAATATTTCAATCAACATTGAGCTCTTTCCATTACAAAGCTGAACTTGAGGCTCTCTTTGATTGACTTTCTTGTGTCCAGGAGGGAGTGTCTGGCACCTGCAAGACCCTGTACACCATCAAGGAGACCACCAATGAGGACCTCGTCACCATCCTCAACGTGACCAAGGTCCGTGACCTGACCAACTGCTCCAAGACCGCCTTTAACAATGAGAAGAACTTCAAGGTCCGAGTCTGTGACAAGTGTGAGGAGGAGGTAAAAAATTGTTTCATTCGAACCACCCTAACTAAAAACAAAACGGCTCTTTATAATTGTAACCAGAATATGGTCAGGGGACGCTTTGCAAATCTTTTTTAGATTTGTTTTTCCAATTTTCAAGATCTCTAATTTAAAGATCAATAAAAGACATTAAAAGATTTAAAAACAAATAAAGCCTTCTAATTTTAGAACGTTTTGTTTGAGGAATGTCTAAAAAAGAAAAAAATCCTTTCTTAAAGATTTCCAATTCTATCAATGCAGTACATAATGCTTGCCATGTCAATGTTTTCATCAAGCTTGTCTTATGTTTGTTTCTCCCACACATGCAGACAAAGAAATCCATGGATGCCACTGCCACCTTTACCTACAACATCACTGGTACCAAGCAGAGATTCATCATCAACCAAGTCAAGTCAGACGCTCGCTACGTTTTCTTCCCTCTGGGAGTCAAGGGTGGTTCCATTGCCGTCCATGTCAAGTGAGTATGAAGGATTGCTCCCCCCTTCTTCTGTGTTTGTCCGCTTCTTAGCTTTTTTTTTCCCCTTTGTCCTGATTCAACAAAACTACGCTTTATTCTCCGTAGTGTAAAAAAAAAAAATGATAAACCAAAAAACATCAAAACATAAGAGGCATTGTTGTGCCTAACAAACATGAGCACAAATGTGCGGTAAATATTCGAAGGCAAGTACGTGTGCGACAAAGGTTGAGTAGTAAGGTGCTTGATTTCACAAAGCACTAAGACTCGTCTTAGATATGAGTTGTTAGTATTCCCATAGTGATGTGTATTGTGACATCACACTGTGCTGAGCAGTTAAGATTGATTCACAGTTAATATCAATCTGAGCTCGTTATGAAATGGGCCCAGAGCACTTATTTTAGAAGATCGGATGATTCCAAGTTAGTCTGTAAGCATCCCTGTCAGCAGGTTTCCAAGCTTTATCAGATCACTTTTAGCGGCATTGTTGCCTGGACATTTTACATCCTCGTCTTGGGTGTCACTTATGATAATTTTCTTCTCCTTTCAGCCAAACTCTTAAGCTGTACAGCGTAACCGAGGACCCATTCTTCAACGTCTCAACAGAGCTGGAGCCACGTGGCAATCTCATGTACAAAGTCCCCGAGCTGGTCAAGGTTGAAGAGGAGATGCTGAGCACAGTCAACAAGGTAAAGCCTAAGACTTTAAATTTGAAGCTAGTAAATCAGTTTTACACCCAACTTCATAAAACTATTATACAGCAAATGGTGCTTAGGAAATTGTTCTGTTTGGTAAAAAGTAGCAGGGAATCGGTCCAAAAATAATATATAGGACGTGTTATTTTGACTGGTAATCTTGATTCTACTGAGCAACATTTTTCTGTGCTAATCAGGTTCACTTCATGCTGAAGAAGCTGGAGAGCCAGTCCCTGGTCAACTTCACCATTGATGCACCAAGTCACTTCATCCTCCTTGTCAGGAGCCTTTCTGAGGCAGACTTCAACACCCTCCAAGACATCTGGAACCTTGTCCGTGAGAAACCTCTTCAGAGGTAAGAAGTCATGACCCCCTCATCAACAGAGTCCATCAACAGAGTTTAATGCATTTTATCCTGCGTCTTGCAAGCTAACACTTTAACAATATTTGACAAAAAATACCCTTTCAAAATTAAATATGAACAAAGAACTAAAGCCTCTTTTTGATCATTGTGGAAACAATTGATCCTTACTAACCTTTGCATTTGAGAGCAAAGATGTCAGCTACTTAACGTTTTTATCATTTGGATAATAAATGAATTGGATTAGATTTTTTGTCGTTTTTCTCTCGGTGTCATTCTTCCGTCTCATAACTGTCTTCTTTGTCGTTTCCCACTCCCATCCCTCCTCCTCTTAGGAAGTGGCTGATTGAGGCCCTCCCCTATGTCAACCAGGAAGAGATGATCCTCCTCGTCAAGGAACTGATCACAACTGAGGAGAAACTTCTGACCACCGAGGAGAAAGTCACTCTCTTGATGAAGATTGGAACCATCAGGAAACCAACTGCCAAATCTGTTGAACACCTGAAGGTTTGTAATACATATTGTGTTGCGTCCACATTCTTTAATCAGTTTCCCTGTTGTGCTTTTTAGCGTTGCTCTCGCTGGTTTCTGTGATTCTGCTCAGTTCTGATCTAGGTAACCTGACACCCTCAGTTCAAGATACCATTTTTAAAAAAAATCCCCAAAATTCAATTAAAAATTGATATTTTCATGAGAGAGATAGTTTTGAATGACTATTTTTCAGTTTTCACTTTGGTGGAGCAGTTTCCTTAGGTGCACTGCGGTCGTTAACGCTTTGCACGAGATTTATGTTTTTGCTAATAGAAAAAGCTGAGCCAAACACATGTTTTTTCAAACTCAAACTCAAAATTTTGTCTCTGCTTCAACTTCTCCCAGGATGTCTGCGAGCACAAGTTCCTCCAGTGGCCACACAACAAGAAGGTCAACACCGAGTATGTGTACAACATCACCCGTGTCCGTTATACCTGTTGGCACTCCCTTGGTCTCCAGATTAAGATGCTGAAGCGTGAGTACAAGTTTGTCTCCCCATCATTGGTCCAGTCTCTCACCAACTGCGAGAAGACCTTTGACAAGATCACCAAGCTGACAGTATGGGATGAGACCGTCTACAAGACCAAGGTAAAGAAGTGTGTGTTTTAACCATATAAACCATATCAATAAAAGGTCATACCTTTCATGGAGCTTGTAGAAGAGAAAAAATATTGCATAAAGCCAGAAAATGTACTTAAACAAAGGCATTTCCTGAAAGATGTGAAGTATGTATTTGAATGGTTGATTCAAATATTCAATAAATTGCTCGAAAACTAAAGTTTGAATGCATGTATTTAAAAAACAAAAGCTGTACTACCCTAAAAGATTTTTACCCAGAAGTGAAGTTTTAAGAGTACATACCTCAGAAGAAACCAAAGTTTCTTTCATTTGATTCTTGATACCTGTCCTCATCCTATGTAAATATAACACTGCGCAGTAGTTCTTGTCTATAAAAGCATATGACTCACAAAGAATTTAACTTTTTATTATTTATTTCAATCCGTCTTAATTTGATTCCATTGTTCCTTGTTTCCCCTCAGACCGCAGCCCAGCAGTCCACCAGGATGCTTGAAGACTACATGACCATGCAGGAAGCCAAGGCTCTCCTTGAGACCACCAAGGTCACCAAGGTCCGCGAGATGTGCCTGATCGCCATGGGTGAAACTGGCCTCCCAGACTTCATCCCCGTCATCCAGCCAATCATCGAGCAGAAGTTTGTCCACCAGACCCTGGATGTTAGAATCGCTGCTGTGGCTGCCCTCAGGAGAATGAAGGAGATTCCAACCAAGGTATGTGTAGCCTTTTTTTTTTAATTATAGGTGGTGCAGTAGTCTCGGTGTACTTTCGTCTTGTCTTTTTGTAAGCAAATTGAGGATGGAAAAAAATAAATAAAGTACCAGAGTTGCTATACAGTCAATATCAAGTAGAGATTTCTTATGAAATGACACCATCTTGTTGCTCAAAGCAGTTTAACAAAATCGAGGCAGGGAGGAACTTAAGTCTGCTTCTTTGGGTACACATGAAAGTCTGTATTAAATATCAAGACAAGATTTGTTGTGATAAGTACTTGCTTTTCACTCTTGTTTTGTGAGAGCAGGTCGCGATTTTTAAAATAGAATTTTTCTTGAAGGTGTGTGTACTTCTCGTGGTGATCATTTACTCTTTTGACAGACCTTTCCCTATTTGGCCTCCTTCTCTAGGTCCTCTCCCTTCTGCTGCCCGTCCTCCGCAATCCCTATGAGGACTCCGAGCTCCGTGTCAATGCCTACCTCGTGATTGTCGAGACCAACCAACGCCCCAGTGTCCTCACCCTGATTGGCCAGGAGTTGAACAAAGAGAAGTCCATGCAGGTCAAGTCTTTCATCCGCTCCCACTTGAAGTACCTTGCTGAGGATGTGCAGCCCTGCAACGTCAAGCTGTGAGTAGTTATGTTGTTATGGAAAAACCACTTTAGGCAAATGGTTACCAAATCAAAAGTTGTTTGTGTATTTTTTATTTATTTCATTTTTTTTTTAGGGCGGGGAAGAGGATTTGCAAAAGTCAACTGAATGTAATTTCAATATTTCTAGTTGTGTACACTATATAAAAAGAGTATAACATTTAAATTAAATAAACTTGTGAAAACTGATCAATTTCACACAATTTTTTTTCTTTTCTTTTCAGTGCCATGGCTGCTCACTATGCTCTCATTTTCACCAAGCCAGTCACCATGGGACCAACCTACTCCAAGATCCGCAGTGCCCGCACTTTCAACCGTAAGTTGAAACAGCTTCATTCATCATAACCTATAACATGGGTGGCATGGGTGGCTTGTGCGTAAAGCGCTCGCCTCTCACCAATGTGTCCCTGGTTCGATTCCCGGCTAAGGCCATATGTGAGTAGAGTTGTGCGTTGGTTCTCTCCTGTGCCACGAGGGTTTTTGTCCAGGCCATCCGGTTTTCCTCCCTCCGGAAAAACCAAGCACTTTCGATCTCAGGCTATGCTCCGTGGTCATATATGGTTTGATGTGGCTGGCTGCCGATGGCGCCCTTGAATGCCTGCAGCTCAAACACGTGTAGCCGCGTCCTTCGCAATTCAGCTTCTCAGCTTCTCAGCTTCTCAAGGATGATTAGCCTCCCAAATTATTATTATTATTATAAATTTACCAATCTGTCCCATCAGAATGTCAAAAATATTCTCAGTGTTTTTTATTTTAGTAAGCCAAGTTTCCTAAACAATTTTGCAATCATTGAATCTTATATTGCATATACAACATGTACAAGTTGAACTGTCATATTTGGCAAATAACAAACACTGCTATTACATAATCAATAACTAATAATAAGTGTAATGATAATTAGTTTTGATACAGCACTTTATCTACGGGCGTCTCATCAGGCAAATTTTATATAGTTTTTGCCTTTATTATTATAGGTTTTGTTTCTGCTGCATTACTTTTGGGAATAAATACTATTTATTAAAAATATTATTTCTCATTACACAAAACAGAGGCCAAGACCCTTGGACCGACCCAGCTTAGTTTTGCTTTAATTCATTAAAAAGAAATAATAAAAACCATGGCTTCATCATGATTTTTTTCTTCTCCATGAAAATAGAGGAAACTAAGATGGGAACCAAGACGGACCTCAAGACTATCTTCTCGGAGGGAGAGCTCACCCCAAGCTACACCAGTCTTGATGCTACCATTGACATGTTTGGAAAGAATACCAAGGTTGCTGAGGTAACCATCAATTGACCCAGTTTGTTGACATTTTTTTTTGTTATCCCCACACTTAAAGAACATCTTCGAGGCTCTAACATTTGTCTCCAGAACTCTTCTCAAAGACGAAGTTATCTTTCTTATGCCTTCAGGTTGAGGTTCACACTAGTGGCATGACCAACTTGTTGGAGAAGATGTTTGGACATGACGGATTCTTCTACAAGCGCAAGAGTGTCTTTGACCTGCTCAAGGAGAACACCCGCAAGAGGCGCTCAGTCTCCACCAACGAAGAGGAGCTTCTTAAGATCAACAAGAAGGTAAGCAAAATAGCTTGTTTTCATGATGGCTCTTTCAAATCATCTGCTTGAAACTGCTTCTTTCCCCCTATAAAAGTACACTTGCATAAAAGATTTACAGATATCTTTCTCATCTCAACTGCTCCTTATAAAACTGGACATACTTGTGAGGTTTTGTAGTTTGTACCACCTTTTTTGAAGAGAAACTCCCCTCTCCACAAACACAGTTTTAGAAGACCGGTGTGTTCATAGTTGAGCAATCATACAAATCAGCACCATCGGATCTTAATACATAACTTCTTTATCTATTTATTTGGGTGTAGGTCAGCCCGTATGAGGTCACACCCGAGGAACCCCGTCTGAGAGTCTTCATCTCCATGTTCGGCAACCGCATCACTGACCTGGACATCAACAAGGATTACCTCTTCTCCCTGATCAAGGAAGGAAAGTTCAAGACTGACTTCAGCAACCTCGACGAAGAGCTCGCCAAGAAGCAGGTCTTCAACACCACCAAGGGTAAATACGAATCTTGATATTTCAACTGCTTATCATTAGTGATATTCTGTTAAGTAGTAGTATTATTGTTTAAATTTTTTTATTCAAATCTGATAATGAAATCGAGGAAGACTCAAAAGCAAACTTAATCACTGTAGCTCTGAAACCCGACAAGGAAACCCTGCTCTTTTCTGAGCAGCACTAACAGTGGGTAACTGTTTCAGTATTTAATTTACTTGTTATTACTAATTATCACTGATATTATTATAGGAATGATGCTGATGGACCAGAGATACGAGCACCCAACCATCATGGGTCTGCCTCTCTCCTTCAACACCACCATTGCCAGCATCATGAGGATAACCATGAACACCACCGTCAATGCTGTCCCATCCCTCATCTCCAAACAGGAGAATCTGGCTGCCAGCGTCAACATCACCCCTGAGTAAGTAGTGCTCCTTAACCACGTCACGTCGGTTGACGTGTATACGGGCAAAATATTTCTGGGTAGAAATACGGTTGGTGTTTACAAACGCCAGGAGTGTTATTTTTTGGTTGCAATCAGTCGGCCGGCTGCACCTACCTAGGTTTCATTTCAAATACTGTCCGAAGTTGAGTAAATGATATTTGAAGACCTTATCTTGGAATTGGTTTCAAGTAATTATGCTTTTACATTCCTGTGCTGAATTTACTTTCCTTACATTCACAATAAACATGTTTGAGAATACACATAAACTTTCCAACTTGATTTTCTCATAGTACAACTAAATTTGCTCGCATCCTCCACTTGTTTGCTTATATTTCCTTCTTATTATTCACCATTTTATTTGTTTTTCTGTTGATAGGGTTGTGGTGAATGCCGTCTTCAAGATGGGAGTTCACAGCCCCTTGACCAAGTTCGGTTCTGCCATCAACTCCACCTTCAACTTTACCCTGCCAGTACAGACCAACATCACCATTGACTTCCTCAAGAAGAAGTATGAGCTCCTCGTCCCACAGATTGAGCAGAACTTGACCTTCTTGAACTTCACGTAAGTTAAAGTAAAATATCTTAAGAAAGGCTGTGGCTGCCTCAGGTGGCTTTTGCTGTGGCTATGGCTGGTGGCTGCATTGCCAACTTTGAAGAATTGGCCTTTTCAGCGATCAGGGCCCAATTTTATAAAGATTGTTTTTCAAACAGTTTGTTGACAATTTCCTTTTCCCTGAACTACCATCAGGCTCTTGAACAATTTAAAAAAAATTTAAGTGAAAATTGGAAACGTTTTTTTAGTCTTTTATTATGCTGGGTGATTTGAAGCAAATTTCTCCCCGGTGTTTAGCAGATTTTTCTGCTCAGCAAAAATTAACAGGGTTCCAGTCACAAAGATTATATATTATGTGGTATTTTGGCTGGTATCCTGTTTCTACTAAATAAGATATTTCAATGCTAAGTGTACTTTGTGTATGTGCTGAACGGCTTTATGAAATTGGGTCCCAAACTGTAACTCCTCCCTCCCCAGACAAAAAAAAAAATGAATAAATAAAAAAAATTAATTAAGATTTTACGTAAAAATTTTGGAAGCAAAATAAAATCTTCCTTTGTAGCTTATTTCAACTATAATTCTCCAGCATTTTGGAATTGTTTATTTAAAGTTGAGAATTGATAATACTTTCCTAATCTTCAGGGTATTTATGCGCTCTTAACTGATCCAAAATATCCTCTCTCTGTAGTCACAAGATCTACAACTTCTGGCAGGGCAATGAGACCGAGAACCATACCGTTGTGAACACCACTCTCACCGACAGGAAGCCAGTAAAGGTAAGGGGCAACATTTGTTGACAAACTTGTGAGAAGAAAACAAAACTAATGGCTGTGTGATATATCAACAGTATGTTTCATGAATCAGTGATTAATGTCAAGATTAATTTCTATTATGTTTTTATTAGGGTTGGTCATTTATGGTTTAATTTATCTTTTTTTGGTGAGAACGTCTACTTTTAAAATTTTATTTTTGTTATTTTTTAATGACGCGCAGTTTTATTTCTTATTCCTTCGTACTGAAAACTTATTGTAAAGCATGCGGATGCAATTTGAATTTCTCACTTGCAAAGACGTTTCTTCACGCTTGTTCTTGTCTAATCTCCTCATACAGAATGTGATGTGCATGGAGCCCTTCCAGGACCATCTCCTCTGCATGAACATGACCTACGTGCCACGCCTCGGACATCCAACATCCCCCTTCCACCCACTCACCGGACCCAGCCATCTTTCCATCTTCAACATCAGGAAGCCCATGGCACCTAAGCTCATCAAGCTGCAGTACAATGTCACGAACGCCGATGCATGGGAGAGAGAGAAGGTTAGTTTTCATTATTTAGACAAAGTTTCGGAAATTAAGATGAATTTAGTCATTTTTAAATAAAATTATCCCGAGTACCGCTTTATTTATGGGAGTCTCTCAAAATGCTTATTATTATGTTGTTGAGACAGGTTTTTGAAATTTTTGAATTATGAGACCCATTTATGTAGCACCTTATAAGGGTTTACAAGGTGCTGCGGCGCATTCAGCAGCCACTGCCAAAAACACCGGGGCGAACCCCTTCTCTTAGCAATAAGTGTAACTGGGTTCTTTAACGTGCATTACACATCACATGAGACCTATGGCTTGATGTCCCAGCCAAAGGATGAAGCAATAGTGGTTAAGTGTCTTGCTTAAGGACACAAGTGTCAAGAGTGGGACTCGAACCCACACTCTGCTGATCGAGAAACACCAGAGCTTGAGTCTGGTGTGCTTGACCGCTCGGCCACGACACGCCATCAGTCAGATGTTCAAGACCACACTGTCTGGTTATAAGACATCAACCGATCTTCACTCCAAATTGGTAAAAGACCGTTTCACCAACGCACTGGTCTTTAGTTCAAATTCTGGCCACTGTCATAATGCATTATATTGATCAATCCTTCACAGAACATTGACATCAGCTTGACCCTCATTGGCAAGAACTGGGAGCAGCATGAATACATCAATACCACCACCCTCAATTTCCTCCTGAACCATGCCAACAAGAGGATCGACATCGTTGTCAGAGACAGCATCCGCCCAAGATGGAGAGCTGAAATGGTTGCTATGAACAAAATGGGAGAGGTAAGTTGTCTCCCTTTTTCGTCTGAATAGCTCCTACGTAAATGTTTTAAAGAAATTAAAATGAAATAAAGATTTAATCGTCAAAAGAAATTTTCAACTTGTCTGAACATTCTAAAAGATATACAGAAAGGTCATATGTTGCAAGAGAAGAATTCTTCAAACATACAACTGTGCAAAATGTGTCCATGATTCAGCATTGATCTTCACTTTTAAAATGTGGAAAACACAATAGTCCTAATCATATCTGTTTGTCTGAAATAGTTACAAAGCGGCCACTTTCATAAAAAAAAGAAAAAGCACTCACAAAATGCTCTTTATGGTACACCTGAAACTTTCACGAAAGATTTCAATTTCAACACAATGGTTGCTATGGAAAAAATGTCCTTGCCTTTGAAAAGGTTTTGAATTTATTGAGATATTCTTGAGAGTGACTGCTACCTTCCAATCGTTTCTTTTTTTTCCAAACTGAATTTCAGGAGATTGACATGGAGGCCAAATGGGGTCTGCCTAGGACCTACACCCAGAGGATCAACAACACTGTGAGAGAATTCCACCGGGAGTTCTTCCTGAAGATGAATAGCCAGAGCTGGACTTGGAACAACACCCGTAACATCACCATGTTCTGGGCTGAGCTGCCACAGTGGCTCAAGAATGTAAGTCCTGTTCTCAGTTTTGATTTGGTCAGGATCCATACCCTCTTTAGT
Organism: Marthasterias glacialis; assembly: GCA_911728455.2. Classification (NCBI taxonomy): domain Eukaryota; kingdom Metazoa; phylum Echinodermata; class Asteroidea; order Forcipulatida; family Asteriidae; genus Marthasterias; species Marthasterias glacialis. The sequence continues at coordinate 6,587,903 of OU452225.1, read as the reverse complement.
TCTTGCTTCTCCCAGCATGGAGTTTGTCCTGATTTTAGGCTTTCTTTTACTTTTAAAGACATGAACATTAATCCCACGTTAGAGAGACAAAGCCCTGCCGCCTTCAAACAATCTAGCACATCTAGATTGTCCTCTATTTGGTGTTGCAGAGAGCCTGCAAATCCTACAAATGTGACGCTTCTAGAGCTTGTTTATCTCATCGCTAGGCCTGGGAGTATACTGTCTCCGCATAGTCAGGATTTTTGTTTTCTGTTTGATTGCATTGCTAATCAATGGCGAATCCGGTAATATTACTAAAATTCATATAATTGTTACCTGTTTCTAATCATTTGTTTCTTTGGTATCTCTTGGATGAAATGTACAGGTGACCTACTTGACCAAGACCCACGTCCTGCCCAGGATCATGGATGTGATTGCCCTGACCAGCGACGTTGACATCCTCCGTGAGCCATTCCTCAACCCCATCATCAACTCCACCACTCTCTCCCTCAAGGTGAGTTTCCATGAGTCTATAACTTAAGTGTCCTGTCTGCAAGGTCAACAATCAGTGCAGAGTTTGTCAGCACCACGCTGAGACCAGCCTCCACATCAAATGCAAATTTCTTAAACACTTGTAGTTGCTCAGTGCTGAAAATCATTTGCTTAACAGTGACATGTTATCATGCAGCCACAACGCGGTGTAATGTAAATCATTCGTGAATTGTTACCTTGAAATGTTGCCGGTTTTTTATAGCAGATGATAAACTAACACTTGTTCCGGTCCAAAAACTGGCCTACAATTTGTTATTATTTTACTGTTCTTCTTGCTGTAAAGACTGCATCTATCGACAAAGCAAGCTTTAAGATATTAGTCTAACCCGCTTGATAGAGCTCGTCACATGTGATATCTACAGGCATGCAACTTCTCAGCAGATCAGCTGATTTCCTCTGTTTTTCTCTCTTCAGTTTTTGTGCTATTAAAAACTTAAAAACACTACATCAACAGTTGTGTCCAGGGCAGTTTATTACATGCTACATGTCTGTTTTGTCAGTTTTTGTTGTTCTTATGTGTAATTCCATTGTACTCTATTTTGCCTTTTTTTTTTCTCAGAGCCCCCAATAATCAGCTTAGCTGGATGGGTAATTACCCTCAATACATTATGGTTATAAATAAACGAGTACAAATATTGTCCTTGTATTTGTGTGTGATTAGGTCAAGAAAAACTACACCATGGATGTAGAATTGCACCTGCCTCTTGAGAAACACACCATCTTCAATGTTTCCGTCCCCGTCAACTCCTCTGTGGTGAAGGAGACCCTCCCCAAGGCCGTCTCCATCATCCAGAGACGTGTGGTAGAGAAATACCTATCTGGTAAGATAGTATGAGGGAACCTTAAAGTGTCCCTAAGTGTTTTAGCTTATAGAGAAGACTATGAAATTTAGTTTCGGGTATGAGAGGAAAAATCACAGATGGGGAAGATTTAAAAATCAACGTGAGGGTTACAAAGCAATCCACATTTGAGGTTCTGGACTGAGGTTGGATTCAAAATGGTAGTCTACAGAGGGGATATATAAGGGGGGACCATTACACACACACCATTTCTGGGTCTAGTTTCTTTTTTCTTTACTTCCTTTCTTGACAGTTGCAGATGCTCCACCGGGTAACACCATACTATCATAGTTTTAATGTAGTTGAGATTCCAACTCCAAGGACCATGTAAATTCAATCAAAAAGCATCAGTCTAGCTAATGCAGTGGCGTTGCAAGTGTAATTTTGTTGAGAGACAAAGATGTTCCTTTTCTTAAAAAATGTGTAACTTTTTATTTTGTTTGTTCTTCATTGTTAGGCAACTGCACCTACAACACAACAGGCAACTTCAGAACCTACGACAACTTCACCTACAACTACAACCTGACCGGAAGCTGCCCCCATGTCCTGACCAAGGACTGCTCTCCCAACAAGCGCTTCACCGTCTTGGTCCAGAACACACCCACTCCCAGCAACATGGTACGCATCAATCCCATCGTCACCATCTACATCGAGAACAACAAGATTGAGCTGCTGACCAGACCCAATGACGGCTACCACATTGTCATGAAGGTGAGCAGTCTCAGAAATGTGTATTTTGATGACTTTTTCACAAAAGTATTGGATTTCTAACTGCAGTATTGATGTCGGTAAACTATCATTCTAGTATTTGTATAAGAAAACACTTATCAACTTCTGATTAAATAATGTTGATCAACTGATGTCTACTTACATTAAGAGCACAAAGAAAAACATATTGTAAATGTTTTTTGCCCAAAGAAAAGCCCCAGGTTGTGGGCATGAATTGCACTGCAAGTGTCTGTTTTTTTTTACTACATGTCTCAGAAATTTCTGAGTATTCAGTGCTTCATCGCTGTAGGAAAAAAAAAAACATATACCATGTTGCACTTTAAATCACTTTGCGTCAAAATGGTACCCCCATCTTGGACTGTGGAGATGGTTAGCCTCCTTTTAAAACTTTTTTCCTTGATTTTGATTTTATCGTAAAGTACAACGGCATTGAGGAAATGAGAAGTCACGACTCTGTCCCAATGGACTATGACTTTGGCAAGATTGAGCGCAACCGCACCCACTTCACCATCAAGGCATCTCTGGGTCTGACTGTCGTGTACTGCAAGGACAACGTCACTACCTCTCTGTCACCGTGGTACGTCAACAAGACTTGCGGTATGTATTTTTAAAACACCCTCTATCTTGCCCTCTGCATGCCAGAAATTACAAGAAAGAAAAGAAGAAGAAACAATTTTTGTTCCCCTCTGCTTTGTAAATCGGCAAAAATTACACATACCCTATCATGGCGATTAAAAAGGAAATGAAATCTGTAAACTTCTGGAATTCTTGGCCAAATTGCAAACCAATTTTTCAAGTACAGGATTTATAAGTATGAAAACAATTATTAGCTCCAATCTCAGAGCTCAATAATGATTTAGTTTCTTCCAGTACTGATCATTGAAATATTTCCTTCTGAAATACTGACAGTAAAGAACATTTGAAGACCCCCCCCCCAAAAAAAATGCATTTACCTATTTCGATTGCAGTGAAACAAGCAAAATCACTCACTAACTATGCACCGTTTTCTGTTGTCTCATGAAATTTTCACCGGTTGGTCGTTTGATGTGTTTTTTGAAAACAGAGGATGTGAATTTAAAAAAAAAAATCCACCAGAAAAAAATTATTCTAGGAAAAGATTAGAAATGATTCTTGACTCCCTGTATGGTTTTTTTAGGACTTTGCGGTGACTTCAACGGAGAGACCTTCAATGAGATGAAGAACACTATCAGGGAGGAGCAGACCAACAGCACCAAGTTCGCTGCCAGCTGGCTGGTGCATGGAGATAGCTGTGAGGACACAAGTAAGTAATACAGCCACAAAAAGAAACAAAAAACATTTAGTTTGTTGTACAGGAGCCCAAAAGGTTTCATCATTTTCAAAGAAGTATACAGAGAACTAAGTTGAGAAAAAAAGCTTTCCCTAAATTAATACTTTCTTAATGACTTTTGTGCATTGTGCTGGAAAATGGGCTTTGAAATTTCAGGGTTAGATAGGCGCTGTAAATAATTAACATACAGTGTCTTTTAACAAGCAGATTTTAAACATTCTCAAAACAAGAGTTTTTTTTTTCTCACCCTAGTCAGACGTACTAAAATCTGAGTTGGGATAATTTCAACTGAGCATTTAGTTTTTTTTGTATGTGATTTTTTAAGGGAGCCAGGGACCATTGTATAAAAATGCTAAGATTTATTTTTGCAATGAGTTGGCCAGTGTATCAATCTTAATAGGCTGACATCAAATGAAGACACATCATTGGCTGAGAGTTGTGTGTTGCATGAGCGCACGTGGACGTTTCCATCGTTTGACCTCAGCCATGGCAGTCTGTGTAGGGGGTCAATTACTAAAGCAAGACAAATCTTCCAACTTTGTTAAATCCAACTCCAGTGTCCCATGACATTTTTTTTCCTCTTCATGTGAAATTCATAACTGTGTGGTATTACCTGGCAGCTTGCAAGCTGACAAAGGAGCAGTTGCACCCACTGCCTGAGGTGGTCTACCTTGCCAACAAGCCCGCTGCTTGCTTCAGCAAAGAGCCCATCATGAAGTGCCCGATCGGATGCAACGTCGAGCAACCAGAGCACATCTTCACTGGACCCGTCATCCCAACCAAGCAGTTCATCAAGGTGAGTTGAATACTAGGACTAGAAACATGTACCTCGCATGATTTTGCAGTAAATTATTTGTTTTGTACGTAAATAGTTTCTCATATTAGTTTCTGGTGTAATCTGAAAGGAACCGGTGATGTAAACAACTCAATAGTTTGATCAGAAAGTTCAGATCATCGTTCAGAGATTAGGGTTAATCATCATTCTGTTTTTTTTTCCCATTGTTTTTGTGAAAGTTTTTTAACATTAATAATATTGTTTGTTTTGGGTGATTATCTGGAAAAGACACCTAAAAAATCATAATTTGTTTTTACATGTAAGACTTGATAGTCCTTATTGTCCCTGACAATAAATTTGAATCTGCTCCGATTTTTATCTTGTCCACGAGGCAAGACAAATAAGAGTAAGGACAAATGGCTCTTTTATTATTTGCCAAAAAGTACCCCATGGGTGTGCTGTGTATAAAAGGCTTAACACAATAAGGTAACAAATAATATTGACTACCTCAGGTCCCCGGCATAAGAATGTAAGGTTCTAACGACCCTCTGCTGGGCTTAGTTTGCACAGCATTCATTATCGGCAGAAGGGGCAGTTATGTTTGTCTCACAACGGATTCATTTACCCCTCCCTGTTCTTAGCTGTGCAGTGAAGAGACTTGCGTATATATTTCATGTCTTGTTTCTGCACATTGGGACAGGTTTCTATCCCTTCAAAAAGTAACCCACACCTCGAGTGGCCTTTGGGCCTTGTGATGGGCGAATTGCATAACAAATAATTTAAAAAAAAATAAAAAATAAAGAAGGTTGTTTGCAAAAAAAATGACCGCTTTTTTAAAAACCATGGTGTTATAACTTAAGCATACAGCCAGTCAACTAGTGTCATGACATTTAGGGCCCACATTGCTGTGCCAGTGCCAATCAGTCTTGCCACAAACAAAACAAACTTTATGAGTTTAACTTTTCCTAAATTGAATGGCTGATGAACGACTGAGAAATTAACACCATTTTTGTACAATAACTACAGTGGGCACATTTTCTTTACGCTCTTCTGCCACTGTAGTTTCAACATTGGAGGGGAAAAAAAAGGGGTTGGTTAACTTTGGATTGAAAAAAAATATATATTTTGCCACTGAAATAAATCATCGTCTTTAATTGTTATCCCATGCAGGTCGGCTATTTCTGCATGGCATCTGAGAACGTTGAGGAGACCAAGAATCTGATGCAAGCCCGCAGCGAACTCATCAAGTCGCAGCCAGTTGACCTGTGGCGCGACGTCGAGGTCCCACATGGCTGCATCTGCGCAAAGCAGTCTTGCGGCAAGCAGTAGAAACCATAGGAAAGATGTACTGAACACTCTTTTTTTGTAAAGACCCCCGACTAAAGATTTACTGGACTTGTAACAAAAGGAATTATATACAAACTTTGAATTGTTGACTTATGACTTGGCTGAGAGAAAATCCTTATTGTGAAATTTAATTTCTTGGGTTTGGGATTGGTGAAGGCTACATGTAGAGGCCAATAATTTGTTGAAGATCTTGAATTGTGCTTTTTTTTTTGCTCACAGTATTAACCGTAATGTTGTTTTACTTTCTCGTCATTTGTTAGCAATTAGTTTCTATCTTTATATTTTGGAATAAGTGTCTTTTTTTCTTATCTCTGTAGTAGTGGTAGAACTCTATCCTTTTAGTCAGTGCCTGTAGTTCTTTCCCCCCTAAATTTATTTCTGAATTTTCTTTCACTGTACTAAATTTATTTCTGAATTTTCTTTCACTGTACTAAATTTATTTCTGAATTTTCTTTCACTGTGATCTCCCCAGGTTTTTTTGTTTTTAGTTTGTTTTCTCCAAAGTTCATGAAATCAAGAGTCCTCTTTAGAAGCAAAAAAAAAAACAAATAAAAAAAAAATAAATAAAAATGTAGTGCTCCTTTGTAGTGCACCTTTTCTGGTACAACATGCCTCCCTATTAGATCCTTGTTAGTGTGATTTCACTAGAATACGTTACTGGTTTTTGTCTATCAGCTTCGATCACTGTAAAAATAAATGCACATTTTTTTTTATATTGGCCATTTGTATGTTTTTGTGTGTTTTGGTTGAGGTTTTAGAGAAGGAATGTAATATTTAATTTGCTGGAAGAATAAATAAGGCAAAAAAGTAAATTCATGTTTGTGTCATATTTTTGATTTCTTTTATAAGGCATGATGTGTTATAGGTAGCTGTGTTTGACTGTATAATTACAAATAATATTCAAAATCCCATTTTATGCCTTGACAGTTATGTTGGAAATATGTCTTCCAAAGATGCTTTCAGTTTGAAGAAAATTATATTGCGACAACCATAGGCATATGGGGACTCCTTGGTTAAGGAAGGGCGTAGAGAAGTTGATTTAACTGAAATTTGGCACAGTTAAAAACAAAAGTTCCAAAAACGGGTCTTTTTTACCTTTTTCTTTTTCCTGCTTTCCCCAAATTTGCCCTCCCTGCGACCCTCCCCCCTCCCAGGCTCGTACGCCTATGGTGACAACTCCCCCCATTGCAACTCCCCCCATTGTTTGTTTGTTTGTTTGTTTGTTTGTTTGTTTGTTGGGTTGTTTGTTTGTTGGTTGGTTGGGTTGTTTGTTTGTTTGTTGGGTTGTTTGTTTGTTTGTTTGTTTGTTTCCGTTCACACGTTCACATACAGTTTGGTGAAACCCGAACATAATATTAAATTAAACGCAATACCCCCCCCCAAAAAAAAAATAAATAAATAAATAAATAAATAAATAAAAAATTAAAAATTAAAAAGTTAATAAAATTAATTAAAGTATGAATGGGGGCGTCATCCAGAGATGGACTGGCCCTCTGTAATTGATGGAGCACCCAGAACTGCTGTGGACAAGTAGTACATATGTATAATTATTTACAACATAGTCCAGTGACAGTAAAAAGGAGCACAATTAAAATAAATAATAACCTTTTTTCCGCATAAATTAAACCAAATTACTGACTCGCTAACAGACAGGAAAAACCATTAAGTTTCATACACACAAAATTCACATAGAAGGCCAAGTAAAACACCTTGATATGTTTCACGCAAACTTTGCAGTTTGCGGGAGGAATTAACAAGATCATTTCTAATATTGTAAGGAAGAGAATGAACCATTTTTGGTAAATTATGTTAAAAATTACCAGATGCAGCACTCCCTTCGAAAGAACCAGCTAAATGAATACAATTTTGTTCTCGAGTGGAGTAAGAATGAAGATTTTCATTTAACGGAAAAAAAATGTTTCACTACTTTAATTAAGAGGGAGTAACTTATGAAAATAATCAAAAAAATGAATTACAAGTTGAACATTGTAAAGGTCCTCGAACATGAGAGTTTTAAAAGTGTTACAAAGTGAGCCCACATGCGGTAAAATTTAGCTCAGAAAATACGTCATTTGTTATGCAATAAACTCTATACAGTGGGGTTGAGTTTGTTTTTCTTCAATATATTTGTTGTTTTTATATAAGGATTTGTTAAACTAATATTGTTTGATCATGCAGAAATCATGCATAACTAATAGAATATTGTAAAAAAAAAAAAAAAATTAGGACCAAACACAAGAAGCACTTCCACTTTCCATGAACTCAATTCGGAATTCCGGTAGCAAGAGTTAGAGGTTGGGTTGAGGGTTATGGTTTCTACATTTTAACTTGATGATTACAAATAAAAGAAGTTACATTTTGAAAACGGAGTTAAGGTAGGGGCTAGGGCTGAGGTTTGAGTTAATCTCATTTACATATCGATTACATTATAACATAAATCTTCCTTTTTGGAGCCGACTTAAGGTTTTGGGGTTAGGGCTGGGGTTTTGGTTAAGGCCCAATGTCCGTAATAATAATGTTTTTATTTTGTTCTTGTTGTAAAGAACGCTCCGCTCCGTGGGCTGTGCTCACCGTAGTGAAAGCAGATGGATTTTGATGGGAATAAAACATATTGGAGTTGGAGTTTATAAGTTGATCTCGTAAACTGAAATGAAACGTCATGGAAGGATGATCTCGAAGAATCGATGCACATTTTCATAATATTTACTTACTTTTTGTGTGTGGCGAGTTATGCAAATTATGTGATCAAATATGCAGATGACACAACTCTAACGGGTGACATTTCTTGCAATGATGAAACACACTAACCGTCAAGAAGTAGACAATTTTATTCAGTGGTGTACATCTAACTTTTTAGTTATTAATGTCAACAAAACGAAAGAGATTGTTTTTGATTCCCGCAAAGGTAGCTACAACTCTGGAACCGATCAACATACAGGGCGCCCCAGTCGACATGGTCACTGAATACAAATACCTGGGTACTCACATCGACTAAGCTATTAAATGGGATACTAACGCTCGTAAATGGGTAGCTAAGGCTATTGCCGAAGCTGAAGTCGTTTAATGTTCGTGATGATATTTTTTTTTCATCAGAGTGTTATTCAATCAATTTTATCATTTTGTAAAATCGTGTGGTAGGCCTACAGCAATCTTTCCACAAAGAACACTCAAAAGCAGTGGCGTAACTAAGGAGGGGCACGGGGGGGGGGGGGCATGTGCCCCCCAACTGACGTCCGTGCCCCCCTTCCCGGGTGCCCCCCATTTGAAATCTGGACTTTTGAGATTAAGAATTACCAGAATAAAATGTTACATGTAATGAGCATTTACGTAGTAATCTCAATGTTTCTAGAACTATTATTATTTTTTTTCACACATAATGTATTTTGTTTTACGTCAACACATCAGAAAACACTGAAAAGGGGCTTGTTTAAGAAACATACAAACGGAAACTACAGTTTTAATTGGCCAAACTTGCCCCCCCCCCCTAGGAAAAATGATGCACCCCTTTGGGCCCCCTAAAATTGTACCCTAGTTACGGCGCTGCTCAAAAGCTTGACTGTGCCACTAAAGGTGGTAAACAGGAATGTAAATAACCTACACAATGATGTCTGAAACAGCTATTCTGGTAAAATTCCATTCATTATGCAAGGCCCAACCAATCCACTTCATGCGTCAGTGATTGTCAATAATTCAGGAAGAGTGCGGCCTTCATGCACTAACACGACACGGTTCAGGCAATCGTGTATTAACCCAATGCTAGTCACCTTTTCTAACTTCAGCAGGTAAGCTTACTTTTTATTTTTTTAAAGGATGTTTCTGATGTTTTTAAAATTTCATAGTGTGGTCAATACCAGTGGTGTTTTTTTGTTTTATAAAGCTCATGTCACCCAAGTTTGTATGTTTATATTTTTTGAGATTTCTAAACAATTTTTAACTGTACATTTGCATTACGGGACGTCAAGTCTCATGTTGTTTTTACAATGTGACTAATAAATAAATGAATGATTGAATGGATGCATGATGCTCTAAAAAAAATTGTAGTCAACGGCTTAACATGATGAGCGCTTAAAAGTGGCTTGTTTAGGAAAAAATGAAAAATTGTAATTGTTCAGAACAAAATGGTGCACCCCCTAAAATTTTACTATAAAAAGTTTCGCCGTTGACACGTGCCTCCCCGGGTTTTCGAAAAATCTGATACATAGACCTTTGGTATGACGTCACTACACACATTTAGTACATGAAAGGGCTGAGGAACAGCTACAACGCATGTACGATGCTGCGTTTAACCCGGTGGCGTAACTAGGGGGGGGGGGGGGGGCGGGGGCATGCCCCCCCACTGATGTCCGTACCCCGGGTGCCCCACTCCTGGACTTTTGAGATTAAAAATTACCCAGAATGAAATGCTACATTTTATGAGCTTTTATAACGGTAGTAATTCCAGTGTTTTTAAAGCTACTTTTTCATTATCTGCATCCATTATGTATTTTGTTTTACCCCAACACGTCAGAAGAGCACTGAAAAAGGGGCTTGTTTAGGAAAAATACAAACGGAAACTACATCTTTAATTCAAAAGTGCCCCCTAGAAAAATGGTGGTCCCCCTGTGCCCCCTAAAATTTTACCCTATGTTACGCTGCTGGTTTGACCTCGAAGGCGGCGAATGCATAAGGGTGCACTGCGAAAGCCCATTCGTGCCCCCCCAAAAAAATAAATAAATAAATAAATAAATAAATAAATAAATAAATAAATAAATAAATAAATAAATAAATAAATAAATAAATAAATAAATAAATAAATAAATAAATAAATAAATAAATAAATAAATAAATAAATAAATAAATAAATAAATAAATAAATAAATAAATAAATAAATAAATAAATAAATAAATAAATAAATAAATAAATAAATAAATAAATAAATAAATAAATAAATAAATAAATAAATAAATAAATAAATAAATAAATAAATAAATAAATAAATAAATAAATAAATAAATAAAATAAAAATAAAAATAAAAATAAAAATAAAAATAAAAAAATAAATCCGTTATTAGTAAATTACGAATTCACAATCCGTAATTACGGATTCGCAATCCGTAATTACGGATTCACAATCCGTAATTACGGATTCGCAATCCGTTATTTCGTAGTGCACCCCCGTCGGCATCATGAATATTTTGAAGGCCTCAAAATGTTCCATACCGTACTAGAAAGATTTGAGCCCAGTGTAAAAACTTTGCACAACTTATTGTGACCTGGGGGTTGTTGGCTTCTAACTTGGGATATTATGAATGACCTGGGCCCTGAAATTGTCTTTTTTGCTCGTTGGTATAGGACTGTTTTTCAAGATTGATGCTCGGAAGTTTTGAAAATTACACAAGTGTAGGGGTTTCTTTACTTGCACGGAGAATAACTCGGCGGGCCTTGGGACTACCCATCAAGTTGACCAGAGGGTGGAAGTTTAGGATTCAGGATACTTTTCTTTTTATTATAAAACGCTGTGAGACTTCTAAGTAGTTTTTTTTAATGTATTGTTGATTATTTAGCGTTTTGCACTGTGTGCTATTTGAGTTATTGGTTTACATGGAGGTTCCTGCATGGCCGGCTATTTTCGGTGCGGCTCTTTTTTTGGTCATGAACTGTGCAGGGCACAATAGAGATCAGTGGTGCAGAGCCGGCCGTTTAATTTTCTTCTGCAGTCCTAAATTGTCCAGCTGTCGAAATGATTTTCAAATGGGGATTTTTTGTTTGTTTGGATCGATCCCAAAAAGGGAATCCCGGCAAAAAATTGTTTTCCAAGGAATTTATCGACCGTACTCTGTGGATTAGCGCCCTCTACCGCCTTGTGCTTTCAATGTTTACTAGAGTAATACGGTCGAGTCTGTCGCGACATGACAAAGCATAGCTCCATGGTCAGTCATACCACCACCTCCGTGGTCATGGGAAGAAAGGAAGTGTATTTTGTTATGTGTGGTGGACAACAGAAAACACGGTTATGTCATAACAGCCTATGGAAGCCAGAGCGTTAGAGCGACGGAATGGCCTTCTATGACCGTGACTGAGCTGAGTTGAGTTGATTGTTGGTTGTTTACACCGATGACGATACTTCACACCCGCACACCATTAGGCATAGTTCAGTCATCACATAAGTGAAGGTATAAATTCATTAAACTTCTGACCACTTCCTCCATGTTCTGAATCGGTCTAAACCAGTAACCACTCCAGTAATAGTAAATACTAGTAAAACTACACTAATTAAGCGAATTACCTTTTAACCCTTAGGCCTTACTTTTAACAAGTAGAATTGAAAATGGATCTAGGCAAAGTTTACTCCTAAAGTCCTAGAACTATGGAGGTTCGTTCCGCTAGCGGAACGAACCTCATAGTTCTAGGAGTAGGCAAAGTTTAAACGGGACTGTCTTATATATCGATACTACAGTGGCCTGTTGCTTTACAACATGGAGGAACTCTGACCAAGTTCCTGCATATGGTCAAGTTGGCTATATCCGCGGGTCTCCTATTTCCACGGTTAGAAAACTATTTTTTGCGGCTCCAATAATAATGTCATCTATGGATGACATTCATTCAGTGAAACGATAACCAATAACCTTCTGCCGATCTGATAGAAAGAACAAATCTGGAGTGTCGAGGAGATTTTCTAAGTTTAACAAGTTTTGTGGAAAATACGCTATTTTCCAGACCGGGCAAATTTACGCTGACCATGGCTGCCAAAAGTGCCATTTTATCATTTAAATTTTGTACCTTAAATGGCCTTCTGTCATTCATCCCGTTTCACTATTGGAAAAAAAAAAGACATCAAAAGAATTTATTTTCACTTCAAAAATGTAACAAATTGTCTGATGTCGTAATACTAATAAGGCCAGGAAACTGATGATCAGTAAAAAGTAAATAATTTCCAACAACTTTTGCAAAGGGCGCCCTCAATGTTTTAACATAAAGTAAAAAGTCGCGCAGGTTAAAGACTTGCCTTGGTAACCTTGAAAAATGATACACTTGAATAAATCAAATAAAACTAAACGCTGGGGGAACTCACTTAAGAAAAACTCAACTAATCTAAGGATTGAATAGGGTCAAGACGTGAGGAAATGCAAGAAGTAGTTAGTTGCGATAATTGTAACCCTCCGTCCTCCCTCCGATCTCCGACCGTCGGGAGGATGGAGGGTTACGATTATCGCAACTAGAGAAGTAGGACCCTGACTCAAGATTGTAGGTTTACTCAACAAAATAACATAGAAATGGCTTTATTGGTGAGCCAGTGTCAAAACACCTTAAAAATAATAAACCTAAACCTTAAAATTATCTTGTTGAAAACTTACTCAAAGAAAACCAAGTTAATCCAGCAAAAAACTAAACCAAGACCAAAACAGGCAGGCAAAACTTAGTAAATGAAGGTACAAATCTAATGAAGAATGCAGTTGGAAAACTAAAAGTGTTCCCTTTGTGCTGCCAGGCTGCTATCTGAAGTAAGTACATTTACAAGGGGTGACTAACCACACTACCAAGGATTACTCAAGAGGGCTCTTTTTTGTTTGTTACAAGGAATTTTTAAGAAGTTACCTGTTAAATAAAGGAATGCTAGAAGAGCTTAGGGGGGAAATGTAAACAGTGGACAGGTATTTAAATGAACTCTGACATAAACACTTAGCTATTTCTACCCTGTTACACCTGCGCAAGTACAAAACTCACCAGGACGGAAAATTGCGCTGTTCAGTTTTCAACTTGCGGGGTTACCATTTTGCGCTATGGGGCAATTCTGTGACATACCGGATCTGTTCAAAATGAAGTGCAGGGGTGTCCTACAGAAATTTGGTTCTCTGCATTTAAAAAAGCCTAGTAAAAGAGCGAAACTTACCCGTCTGGTGGGAAATTAAAAGTCGTACTCCATGGATAAGGTTAATTATTTCATACTATCATTGAATATAGCTCCATTAATGTAGAGGAAAAAGCTTTACGAACAGACCATTTGAAAAACTCCCGAGGATATATGAGACTCGCCTCTAGGTTCACACCGTGCGCAGGCTCATTTTCAGAGATGTCTTTTAATCAAATTTAATCTGAAAACTGATAGATTTGTTTCAAGTCAAAGTGAAAAGTGATACTTCAGCAACAATAATAACAGGACACTTTGCACAGGTTGGTGATTTTTAAAAATATTGATCGAAAAATGCGGCAAGTACCGAGGAAATAGGGTACTCCATCCTACAGGCGCGCGCGCCCAGCGAGCAGCAACTGGGTTAAGCCCCGTTCATACTAAACGCGAATTGCAATAGTGAAGCGACTTTTCTTGCGTCAAAATTGAACGAATAGCACGAGTTGAATTGTTGCGTCACCAAAATTGGGTTTGCATTCCGGTCTTTAGAGTTTAATATCCTACAGCCACAGGCCTGCTGTGATCATGATGGTAATCCCACTTTTTAATTCATATGATGGATGGAGGATTTTTAAGTAAGATTTTAAACCTGGCATATGGTGTAGGAATTATGAGCTCAGAAGCCCTGTATGCTTCGTTCTTGAAAGGGCAAGGGTACCAAGGCATTTTGTCCTTGCCATGGTAGAGGGGCACCTCTCTGGGGAAATTGTAAATTTCTTTTGGAGGCACCTTTCAAGGGGCACCAAGGCAACGACCAGGGGCAACGGAGGCAATTGCCTCTGTGAAGTCTCAGGCCTGAGAGCTGATTGAGTCGACGGGCAACAGCCATGTAAACCAAGTCTCTCAACCAGGGTTGAGATTATAGTCTTGACATAGATCTCCATATCCCCAGGAGAAACACACACAAAGGGTATGTTCAGACACAGTACTAGAGTTGGTCTTACTCAACTTGGACCGTTTCTGCGCCAATATAGTAATATGTGGGGACTCTCAAATGATTACAAACAGCCAAACACTTGACTTATAACGAGAGGAACAACTTTAATGTAACGACAAAACATACACGGTAAAAGAAGATGGCGTAGCCAATGTTTACAATACAACTGGACGTCTGAGGGTGCTATAACATAACTGGCGCTGGTTTAACTCTTTTGCGTCTGAACGGAAAACAAGTTAGACCAGAACAGGTCTAAACCCCAAAACTTAGACCGTCCAGCGGGATGGTCTAAGTCTTAAACCACTTCGGGTTTATCTTTTAACACAGCGTGTGGACAGAATGACATCTGGTTTTAAGTCTTCCCTGGTGACTGTTGACCTGAAGGATGTCTTAATCATGCCATAAATTGGGTTTACAGCACATGTACCAACAATCTAAGCAATGCTACATTACTGGTTTATGTAAATATACCGGATGTTGTATATTGGGTCATGATGCTGTGTTGACCTCTAAAACCGAAGATAAACCATATCTGGTTCAACTTTAGACTGTCTGAACCCAAGGTTTTATTTTTTACGATAGGTTCCCTGCTGCTTGTAAAAGTTAGACCGGTTCTGGTCTAACTTTAGTACTGTGTCTGAATGTACCCAAAGTTGGCTTTGTCCTTAAGCTGACGCATGCCATTGATCCCTTGCACTGATGTCACATGTGGTCCTTATCTGCCAATGGTCTGCTATTTTGGGAGTTCAAGTGCACGTTAAACCCGTACAGTCCCTATTCCATCAAACTCCAACAGCAGGTTTTGTTGGATTTTGTTGGACTGGGGACTGCATTATGAGTAAACTGATCATGCTTTACACGGGTTCAAGGCATACCACCATAATCAGAGTACTACCACAGTTTGGGTGTTGAGTTATCCATATGGTGTTGGAATTTGTTAGAGTGGGGAAGGATCCTAGTAAATCACGCAGGGGAGTTGGGGTTTTAAAGATATTGCGTGCATCTGACTGCATGTGATGGGCCGTCGCCTTTAATGCCAATAAAAAACACAGACATGTGCAGGGAATCTGACGTCCAAAATAGCAAGATTTGGGGTCGTATCGTTTGATAATGATGAGTTGGGCCAACAGTGAAATGAAATGACCGGCATCAAGTTTACATATGTCATGTATGACTTTTGAATAATTTTGTAAAAAATATGAATTTGTAGATTCCTAGTGATTTTTTGCTGTTGACATTTATAGGTAAAAATAATAATAGGATTGGTAATGCTGATAGTGATAGTGCAGTGTTCTTACTTTGTGTGATTCATTGTTATAGGCCAACATGAAAAAAACAAAGCCATGAAAATTATGCCTCAATCCGTTGTCCAAGTCGTGATAAACCATGCACACTTTTCTTTTCAATAGTTACGGAAACACATTGTCCTTGATTTTGATTGTTACAATCAAAATTAAAATGGGTGGCGGGGGAGGGGGGGGGGTCTTCAAGTTCTATTCTCTTGATTTGGCAGTATTCCAGACAAATGTTTCTATGGAAGATTGGTACTGGTATGAACTTCATAACCAGTAAGCATTCAGACTGATACTAATGAAAAAATTGTAAAAAAAAATGATGATTACCAATCCTGTATTGTACCTTTAAAGTGAAAGGAAACACTGTGAATACGGGGCCCAGTATACTTTGAATGTCAGGCTTTGACCTTGAAGGTGTATTTGGGGGGGGGGGGGCTGTCAGTTAAATCTCTTTTATCATGTAGCAACTTACAAGGTCACAATTACCTCCTGTGCAAGTAAACACACTTAATAAATCTGTTTAACAGACTGTGCATCCCCCCTCCACCACCAAGACATTCTGGTCTTTTTAAAGTCTAGAATTAGGTTACCAAACCAACCAAAATAGCATGTCACATGTACAATCTGTGACTGGTATCCTGCTTATTTTTGCTTAGCAGACAATTGTTAAGCACTATTTTCTGCTCTTCTATCCAATTTCTGACCATAGACCATTTTATTTAGTTTGTTGTTCAGAAAGATTGAAAGGGGAAGTTCTTTTTTCTCGTCTATGTTATTCACTAAATGGACCGATCGCGCGACCCAAGTCACGTGACCTGTAGTGGGTATTAAACGTAATCAAACACAATGTCCTCCATAGGAAAGTGCAGTACGGTACATGATGATTGTTGCATTTGTCGATTGAGGCTTTTCTTTCTCGAAATCTGTAAAAAATATCAAAGATTTCGAGTGGATGAATAAGCCAGTAAGGACAGTTCCAGCAAGTCTTGGAAATTCTTCACATGAACATACATGTTCACGATGTGTTGTACTGTTAGTGGCAGTTGCATGAGGAACATTTGGACCAGACAACCGCGCTCACACACTTTTCAACACAAACATTTCACAGTTTTAAAGCTGAAATCATCCAAAGAAAAGGCTTTCCAAAGCTGTGTGATTCCTTCGTCTATTTGGAATTCCGTAAGACTAGGTATAGAGACTTTATATAAAGACTACATGTAGGTATAAAGTTCTTTACTTTTGTCTTCTTTTTTTACAGTGATTTAATACATATACAAACAAAATAACAGGCGGGTGGCTACATACATGTAGTCGTCCGACGCCGGTAGTGCATAACTCAAAATAAACCTCTTTTGTAGTAGAATACTGGTAGTTTATGAAATCAGTAGTGTGATTAAAATCAATGTCACAACATACAACTTTAATAAAAGGACTTAGTAACTGTGTTATTATTACCAAAAGCCGACTGTTGGTGTGACTCTGTCGGTCACAGCATGTATTTGCACGTAGTTTGCCATCAGCTGAGATGACGTAGTACCCACTATAGGTCACGTGATGACATGTAAACATTGGTCGCGCAATCGGTCTATAAAACCCACAAAATTCAGTTGTTCAAATACAAAAAGGTATCAGTTTATCCTCTACTCAATAAGCACTAATGACATTACACACAACCCTTTTACTTGGTATGAAAAAAAGCTGAAGTTTCTGCTCACTTGATTATTTAAAAACCAGTAGCTATTGTATGTTTTCCAGGAAGAGAATGTTTTCCACAGAAAGGGAAAGTCCCTGGATGCCTGATCCCTTTCTGATGTTATCAGTCTGACCTAGGACCTGACCACAGACAAAGGACCAGACCCTTGCTCTGTGGTCAGTTGATCCTTGGCCAAGTGGTCCTTGAGCAGCTGTGGACTTAAAAGATTGTTACAAGTGATTAGCTGGTTTAAGCTGATTAGCTGAAGGACCATATTAAGTCATTTTGATAATAAATTTTGTTTAATACCCTAGCTCAATATTGGTTAGAAATAAAAACATAAATGTGCACAGATACCTTGTGTGGTAGGCTATAAAGATAACGATAATAGAAAAACTTTCCTGGAAGTATTTCTCCCGGAGGTGTTCTCATTTTTGAATAATAAATAAAATCAGATCAAAAAAATTGTTTTCTCATGTGAGACCCAAACTCTAACAATATGTACAAAAATGCTGGATGCATTGTTTACTGTTTTCTCGCAAATGGAACAACCAAAATGAGCTGACATTTGTACAGGTTGGTTTTATTACAAATTTCTCGATTTGTGCAAAGAATGGAAGCATTTACAGACACTTTACCAATGTTGAGCTGGGGTTTTATTTTAGTCTGTGCACATACATCTGGCACATGATTGTGGGTGTAGAGCACTCGATCCGTGTCGAAAATTTCACCATGTGTCGAAAACTGTAGTGTAAACACTCCAGGGTTCATATTCGATCTGCGGTGAGTGCGCCAGCATCAGCAGACACGCCGTGAAGAAATTAATTGTCAAAATGTGTGTGTGACGTCCCCCCAAATTTGATGTTCTGTTACAGATGAAACCAGTAACTTAAATGTATGTTATATTCTCTTTGCTTATTAACCAGTTGCCACCAGGATTCTTCCATTTTTTCCGTCCCCATGGCAGAATTATTTCGTTAGAATTGCCGGAATAACTTTTCTTTGAGACCACCGCTGGCACAAAGAAACCCTGACTTGACAAGGCCAAGAGGACAAAGATTCTCTTTGAAGCTCTGTGATTTGTTGTTTGTTATCGAGAGAAAATTGTTTAGAAATTCAAGCGCAGTCTGGCGCTTTATGTGGGTGAAACAAAGCATTACACGGCACAAGCAAGCTCTGTGCACGCTCCGTAGTTGAATGTGTGGGCGCCCTTTGTCCCAGGCTTGGACTTTCACATGAAATCACAAAAATCATGCCAATCCATTTGCTACTTACTTACTTAAGCCTTCCACCCCTCCTGGGGTATAGGCCATCAACAAGTGTCCTCCAGAGTCCTCTGTCTTTTGCTGTTCTTTCCAAGTCATTCCAGGTGGAGCCAATCTTTTTGGTGTCTGCCTGTAGGTCTCGTCGCCAGGTGTTTCTTGGCCGGCCTCTTTTCCTCTTCCCTTGCGGATTCCAAGTAAGTGCCTGTCTTGTGATGTTTGATGTTGGTTTCCTTAGGGTGTGTCCTAACCATCCCCATCTCCTCCTTCCAATTTCTTCTATCACTGGGTTTTGATTTGTTTTCTCCCATAGTTCGGCGTTGCTGATTTTGTTTGGCCAGTGGACTCTGAGGATTTTCCTCAGACAGCTGTTAATAAATGTTTGAACTTTATTGCTAATGTTCTTTGTCATTCTCCAAGACTCAGCACCATACAGCAGGACAGATTTAACATTTGAATTGAATATTTTGATTTTAGTTCTTTGAGAAATACATTTTGAATTCCAAATGTTCTTGAGTTGAAGGAAAGCTCCCCTGCTTTTTCCGATCCTAGCTTTCACATCAGCATCTGAGCCACCATTTTTGTCGATGATGCTTCCCAGATAGGTAAAGCTCTCAACCTCTTCCAATGCATTTCCCTCAAGATTAATTGGATCACAGTTTGTTGTGTTCATACGGATGATCTTTGTTTTACCTCTGTGAATATTTAATCCCACAGAAATAGATGTGGATGCAATCGTTGATGTCTTTTCTTGCATCTGCAGTTTATTTTGAGATAGAAGTGCCAGGTCATCTGCAAAATCAAGGTCTTCTAGCTGGTTCCACAAGGACCACTGGACTCCTGTTCGCCTCCCCTCTGTAGATGTTTTCATGATCCAGTCGATGACTAGGAGAAAGAGGAAAGGGGAGAGTAAACATCCTTGTCTGACCCCAGTTTTTACTGCAAACTGTCTGGTGTACTGTCCATCATGCATCACTCTGCAGCACATACCATCATAACTGTTGCTGATCAGGTTCACAAGCTTGAGGGGCACTCCGTAATGTCGCAATAATTTCCACAGAGTCTCTCTATTTACACTATCAAATGCTTTTTCATAGTCTATGAAATTGATGTATAGTGGCGAGTTCCACTCCAAAGATTGCTCTACTATGATTCGAAGGGTTGCAATCTGATCAATACATGATCTGTTCTTCCTAAAACCGGCTTGATTATCCCTCAAATGTGGGTCTACAGCTTCTTTCATTCTTTCTAGTATGATTTTGTTAAACACTTTTCCTGGCACTGACAGTAGAGTGATTCCTCTGTAATTGGAACATTTGCTGAGATCTCCTTTTTTTGGGAGTTTGATGAGATATCCCTCCTTCCAGTCTAAAGGTACTTCTTCCTCTTGCCAGATCTTTCCAAATAGTGGGTACAGTAGTTCAACAGTAGTGTTGATATCCGCTTTGAGTGCTTCAGCTGGAATATTATCTGGACCTGTTGCTTTGCCGTTTTTTAGCTGTTGAATAGCTTTCCTGATTTCCTGTTTACTTGGTCTGTTGCTGTTAATGCTGAGGTCTTGTTCTGCTGGTTGAATGTCTGGAGCATTTTCTGGTGTGGGTCTATTGAGTAGATTTTCAAAATGCTCTGCCCATCTGTTTAATTGCTGCTCTTTGCCAATGATGGTATTTCCATCTTTGTCTTTTACTGGTTTATCTGGTTTGCTATATTTTCCTGCAAGTCGTTTTGTAGTATCGTATAGTTGTTTCATGTTCCCTTTGCTTGCTGCTTCTTCTGCTTCGTCAGCCAGATTATCAATGTATTTCTTTTTGTCAGCCTTGATGCTCTTCTTCACTTCCCTGTTTGTGCTTGTGTATTCTCCGTGTGCTCTAGCTTTCGACTGTCTCGTACGAGCATTGTTAAGAACTGCTTTCTTCTGTTTTCTTGTTTCTAGTTTATTAAGAGTTTGTACTGATATCCATTCTTTGTGTTGGTGCTTCTTGCTTCCTAATACTTCCTTGCAAGTGGACGCTAATGTTTCTTTGACATCCTGCCACTGTTCTTCAAGAGTATTTTCTTCATCATGGAATCCTTGCAGAACCTGAAACTTGTTTGAAAGTTTGATCCCATATTTCTCTTTAAACCCAGTGTCCTTCAAAAGGCCCACATTAAACTTTTGTCTATTCACTGTTACTTGCTTCTGTCTCTTGAGTTTAAGCCGCAGTCTTGCAATCACTAGGTGGTGGTCTGATGCTACATCTGCACCTCTCATTACTCTGACATCTTGAAGAGATCTTCTGAATTTCTTCGCAATGCATATATGGTCAATCTGGTTTTCTGTTATATGGTCTGGTGACACCCAAGTAGCCTTATGAATTCTCTTGTGTGAGAATATACTGCCTCCTATTACCAATCTATTTAGTGCACATGTGTTTAGGAACATTTCTCCGTTTTCACTCATTTCGCCAATTCCATGTTTACCCATTACTTCTTCATAGCCCGTGTTGTCATCTCCAATCTTAGCATTAAAATCTCCCATCATGATGTTTACATCTTTCTCAGGACACTTGTCTAGGATACTCTGTAATCTTTGGTAAAACTCTTCCTTGACTTCATCCTCACTATCATTTGTTGGAGCATAGCACTGAATAACATTTAATTTAATTTTGTCCACCTTTGTTTTGAAAACTGCTCTAATGATTCTGGAACCATGAGCTTCCCATCCCAGTAGTGAGTTTTGCGCTTCTTTTGAGAGCAGAATTCCTACCCCTTCTGTGTGTGGAGCATTCTCCTGTTCATGTCCTGAGTAGAGTAAAAGTTCTCCACTCATCAGTCTCTTTCGACCAGACTCTGTCCATCTTGTTTCACTCAATCCTAATATTTCTAGGTTGTAGTTATGCATTTCTGTAGCTACTTGAGTTAATTTCCCTTGTTGATACATAGTCTGCACATTCCAGGATCCTATCTTTAAAATGCTCTTGGTTGAGAGAAGGGTATTCAACCCAGTAGCTTCCGGGGAATCCCGGCTTTCACCACTTGGCGTCATGCGTCTTCCAGATGGAGATCCTTCCTCTTCCAAGATAAGTTCTCTTTGTTCACTTGTTTACGTTTCTGTAGCAAGGTATTTTTTACAAGGTAGGGCAGCTGACCCTACGCCTAACCTATGCCTGGATGGATTGTTGTTATTCCTTGGGTAGGGGGATCCAGATAGGATGCTCCCCCTGGAGAACATAGTGCTGGCGACAAGTTGGTGTTCCTATGTTCAGTCCGCTATATAAATTATTCTGGGCAAGCGGGACCCAGTCGTCTCTCCCAATCAGCCTACTCTGTGGTGAGTAGTTGCCCGAGGTGCACCGGCTTGGAGGAAGGGAATAGACATTTGCACAGGTAGAGGCATACAGTGCCAGGGTAGGGTCTTATAATGGAGTGCCCTCCTTTTCGCCTTTCGGCTAGACACCCGCCCAGATAGAATCTAGCTGCTACGCATATCCTGTGCCATTTCACACCCCAGAATCATCCCATTGATCTGTACAACCACATTAGCAGTACTACCTGAGAAAGAGGTTACTATGCAACCACTGGTACTATGCACGCTACTGTACTTTCGATATGATGCTCGCGATAGGGACCAGTTGATACATTTTGGTTGATAAAAAATTTGTAATCAACGTACTTTTGTTGAATTGGATATTGTCGGTAAGGGCCTTTGCAAACTATGTCGGTAAGGGCCTCGGGGGGCCGATGGCACCCTCGGCTTCGCCTCGGGTGCCATCTGCCCCCTCGGGTGTCCAAAACAGCATGGACCACATCACATCAGACAACACTTGTATAATGTAACACGGACATACCGGGTCCATGTTACATAGTGCAATCTGTAGCTTATTTGTGCCATATCACCTGTACAGTGTAAGTTTCAGTTGCAAAAGGTCAGAATTTAATTTGTTCAATAATGCCATGTTGAAAAATTCTTAAGATATATACAACAAAAGTAAGGTACTGATTTCACATGGAACAGGGACACCACCAGACTAGATGTCCTTGTAGAACTCATGCTGTGAATTAGTATTAGTGCTGCTCTAACCCAGATAATCTGTTATGGGTGTATCAATTATTGTGAAAGAATGTGGAGAACGTCACAAAATATCACACCTTGTGTGAAGTTCTGTACCCAACTTCGCAGAATGACCCACTTAGATGATATTTTGGACCTGATGGACGGTCAAAAAGGTGGAAGTTTAGATTAAAGTAAACATTTTATTTGAATTATTATATATTATCTTAAACCACTGAACTTTTCTGATGTGGGGGGAGGGAGCCCCCCCCAGAACTCTTTGCCCTCCAAACGGGGTCAATGGTTTGCTATCAGAAGATATCCCCCTTCCTAAATTATGTCTTTCCCCCCGCCCCAGATCGCCCCAAAAGTGGAAAAGTCCTGTTACGCTACACCTGGTAATATCATTTTTAAAGTTTGTGAGTGTGTTTTTGTTTTTTTTCTTTTTTTTTTTAAATCTACAGTGGTTTTGTTAAAAGCCAAGTTTCTATTGTCTCCTTTTCAGGGTTCTGTCTTTGATTTCTCCGCAATTGCCAAGATGTTAAGAAGAGCTTCATCTGATGATGGCCTAGGTGTGGTCAATGCCATGCATGACCCGCAGCGTCCAGATTCATCTGCCAATCGTATACATCACAGCGCCCATCCTGCCAGCCTTTTGGAGCAATTGAATGCACTACGCAATGAAGAGAGCTTAACCGACGTATTCCTTCTGACGGACGATGGGCAACGGATTGCCTGCCACCGTGTGGTTCTTGCAGCTGCTGTCCCGTACTTCAAGGCCATGTTCACAAGTGGCATGGAAGAGACCACATCCCAGCGAATTCGCATGCACGGTATTGCGGGGTCTATTCTGAGCTTAATTGTTAACTACTGCTACACAGGCTCCTTCGTTCTCACAGACAACACCGTGGAAGAGGTGGCAAATGCCGCTAACTTACTTCAGTTTGAGGCATTGGAGGCAGAGTGTACACAATTCTTGAGCAGCCGTCTAAACGCCACAAATAGTCTGGAAACAGAAATGGTCGGTCGTCGGCTGTTTAATCGACAGCTGAGTGCACAAGCTCACGACTATTCGGTGGGGAACTTCACCGATGTGACGTTCTCGCCGGAGTTCCTGGAGTTTTCCCAGGAGCAGGTAGAGGACTTCATCTCAGAGAATCTTTACATAGATTTGGAAGAGGAGGTGTACAGTGCCGTCATGCGATGGGTTAAGCATGACTTGGAAAACCGCAAGAGCTGCCTTGCAACATTATTTAGCAAAGTTTTATTTGAACTGATGGATCCCAACTTCTTGCTAGAAATTGCTGGTAAGTACAGATTGCTTTCTTACACAGACTCAAAATTTGAGGGCTGAATTATTTCACGAAAATGACGAATTTACGAGGAATGATGTCCAAAAATCCACTGCCAACATTTGTTTGCAGAAATGGTATGTGAATCCAGTGAGATTAGTAGCTTCTTACAGGCAACATTTTAATTATGGAGGTCTGCAAATTCTCCAGAGCCAACATTGCATGTATATAAATGAATAATTGCATTTTTTTTTTCGCCTTTCAATGGGAGACTTTTGAGACGTTAGAGGGCGCCCCAGTAAGCGGTCCTTTTCTATTATGAGAACAATAGAAAAGGACTGGTTACTGGGGCGCCTGCTAACGTCTCAAAAGTCTCCCATTGCTGGAAGGACATTACCAAATTCCAGGGTGGCACTCTCTTATTGCTTTATCTCAAAAGGATAGCCCAATTCTCACCTTTTTTGTATTTTTCTTTGTAGCAAAAGAGACCTTACTACAAGTACAAGAAGCGGACGGTTGCTTAAAGATTGTTAAGAAAGCACTCTCTTATCACAAGGCACACACTGACTCAATGTACATGACGATGTCCAGGCAAACTGACCTGTCCGCAAGGGTTCAAGCCATGAGGAATTTTTCAGAAGTCATAATTCTCATCGGAGAACTAGAGTTCAGGAATCAAGCTGAGGGTCTGAGTCTAAAATCCAGCAATCTTCTGCTGTACAACCCAAAGAGTTGTAAATGGGAGGAGTTACCCCGGTCGCCTTTTGAAAGTAGTTATGAATTCTCCACAGCAGCTACGAACATCAATAATGATGTGTTGGTGTTGACCAGTCGACATCGAGCTTGGCTGTACATGACAGGCGAGAAGAAGTGGTCGTTGTTGACCAATCGGGTGGAACATCGGAATGGTGGATGTCTGGTGACCCATCAGAACCAGGCCTTTGTCCTGGGTGGTATAAAGCCTGTTGAAGCTACCGTCATGACCAGCGTTCAGTGTTTCAATGCGGTCACCAAGCAGTGGTTGGATGTGTCACCCATGATCAGCGGTCTGACTCGCACCACTGCCGTGGACTGCCTGGATAAGATATATGTCTTGGGAAGCACTGGGTCACGTATGGTCTCGGAGATGTTCTGTTACTCCTCTTACTCCAGTAGTTGGGTCAAGTGCTCGCCAATGTCGCGGCGATTAATAAACCCAAAGATGGTCGCTATCAAGGGTTGCTTGTATGTCCTCGGTCATGTGGACGACTTCACCATGGCGATGCTCAAATATGATGTCATTGCCGAGACGTGGAGTGACACGGACGCGCCGTTAGTGCCGAGGAAGGGTGCCTCGGTCGCAGTTTGCAACAACAAAATCTACCTCTTTGGTGGCAAGGTGGAGAGCAATGATTACCAAGAGGCAGATGAGTTTGCAATCGAGTGTT
The DNA here is from genome assembly GCA_911728455.2 of Marthasterias glacialis. Taxonomy (NCBI): domain Eukaryota; kingdom Metazoa; phylum Echinodermata; class Asteroidea; order Forcipulatida; family Asteriidae; genus Marthasterias; species Marthasterias glacialis. The sequence continues at coordinate 6,562,548 of OU452225.1, read as the reverse complement.
ACAACCCGGAAACTGAAATTTGGAGCATCCATGATGAATCCTCATGGATGCTGAACGGACATCAGACGGTCACTGTATTAAACCCTTCCTTCCCACCTGCCCTGCATTGTGGTCCGAAGAAACATTGAATGCTTGGAAGTGCAGGTAAGCAGGCCTGATTGCTTCGTCCCTGAAGGGGCAAGGGCACCGAGGCGTTTTCTTCTTGATAAAGGGCACCTGTCTGAGGAAATTTGTAAATTCGTACTGGGATATTTCAAGGGCACCAAGGCAGTTACCAGGATCAAATGAGGCAATTGCCTCTTTTGCCTGCCCTGAAGTATCGGACCTGGGTAACAGTCAGACGGTTTACACAGCAAGGGTTGATAAGATGAGTGTGTGGATGTGAGAACAAATTACTGAATGTGCATGTCTATTTAGAAAAACCAAACTGAATTTTTCGTGTGTAAAATGTATACAGGCCTGCATGTTTCCTTCTTGAAAGGGCAAGGGCACCAAGGCATTTTCTTCTTGATAAAGGGTGTCTGTATGAGGCAATTGTAAATTTCTATTGGAATATTTCAAGGGGCACCAAGGCTTTGACGAGGGGGAACGTAGGCAATAGACCTTTATCATGCTGCAACCATCTTAGTCATGTTCCCTGTATCCAATAACAGTAATATATGCTAATATCCATTGTACAAAAAAGGAACCAGACTATTTGCCCTTCAAGCCTCGGTTTGGTTTCATTGGTTTGAATGGGAGAAAATCAAGATCGCCGCACCATGATAAAGGTCTATTGCCTCCGTTGCCTCCATGAAGTATCAGGCCTGATACTTCATGGAGGCAGTTGCCTCCATGCCCCCTTGTTTTTGTCTTGGTGCCCTTGAAATTTTCCGGTACAAATTTACAATTTCCTCATAGAGGTGCTCTTTAATCAAGAAGAAAATGCCTCTGTGCCCTTGCCCTTTCAAGAACGAAGCAATCAGGCCTGTATAGAATCCAAAAATCTTCAAATTACGTGTCAAATTATACATTTATTACTTGTCAGATGGAATAAGTAACGAGTTTGAATTTAAATTCAGAGTAATCATAAATGGATGAGCTTGAATGTGAGCGCTTATTTATTAAAGTTCATACCAGTACCAATCCTTCAGAGAAATATTTCCCTCTGAAATGTTGCTGTCCGAGTCGAGAAAAAAAGCATTTGAGGACCCCCCCCCCTCCAGGACCACCACCGCAATCACAGTTCCTCATTACTGCCCTGGAAATAAGCATGCACAGTGTATGAAACCTCTGTGTGCTAAAAAATATTTTAAAATAAAAAAACAAAACAGCTTTTCCTCCCTCTGGATAAAAAAAAACACTTTCAATCTCAGGCTGTTCTCCGTGCTCATATATGGATTGATGTGGCTGGATGCTAAAGACGCCCTTGAATGCCTGCAGCTCAAACATGTGTAGCCGCGTCCTTCAGTTATCCTAAGTTATTAGCCAAATACATGTTGTACAAAAGAAAACATAGATACAGGATATAAATGTTCACATTTCCCCCTGACAAAATATACGTTTTTTGGAAAGAAACCACACAAAGGATGTTTTTTTCCCAAGAAAATTGTGACATGTTCTGTTTTTGTTGGCGCTTGCTTATTGGTGTTTTTTCAATACAAAACAATTTTTTCTATACAGTGCAATTTTTAATGCACTGTTCAAGGTTAGTCAAGGTCAGACATTTCCAGACGATACGTAGACATCAAATACACACAATAACAAAGCTGACTTGCAACCAACCATGCATGGAGAGCTCCATGTATACATTAATGTACCTACATGGGGATTGCTAGGGGGGATGACCCTATGGATCATCCCCCCCCCTGAATAAAAAATGTGGGGGGGGGGGATATATCCCCCCCCCCCTTGGTAGTTACGCCCATGTTTGCCATTGTTGACATCATGTTCAACCCATCTATAAACAAAAGAAACTTGAAAAAATGACCCAACTTGAAATTCGTTTGATTATTAAATAAAAGGACAGGATAACAATACAAACCACAAGTAACATTTTTTTATGTGGGGGAGTTTACTAGATGAAAGATACACCATGTTAAAGTTTCACAGTGTAAATCAGTGAACATGACACCAATCTGAACACGACATCAATCTCATGACATCAATCTGAACACGACATCAATCTCATGACATCAATCTGAACACGACATCAATCTCATGACATCAATCTGAACACGATATCAATCTCATGACATCCATCTGAACACGATATCAATCTCATGACATCAATCTGAACACGACATCAATCTCATGACATCAATCTGAACACGACATCAATCTCATGACATCAATCTGAACACGACATCAATCTCATGACATCAATCTGAACACGACATCAATCTCATGACATCAATCCGAACACGACATCAATCTCATGACATCAATCTGAACACGACATCAATCTCATGACATCAATCTGAACACGACATCAATCTCATGACATCAATCTGAACACGACATCAATCTCATGACATCAATCTGAACACGACATCAATCTCATGACATCAATCTGAACACGATATCAATCTCATGACATCAATCTGAACACGGCGTCAATCTCATGACATCAATCTGAACACGATATCAATCTCATGACATCAATCTGAACACGACATCAATCTCATGACACCAATCTGAACACGACGTCAATCTCATGACATCAATCTCAACACGACATCAATCTCATGACATCAATCTGAACACGACGTCAATCTCATGACATCAATCTGAACACGACATCAATCTCATGACATCAATCTGAACACAACGTCAATCTCATGACATCAATCTGAACACGACATCAATCTCATGACATCAATCTGAACACGACATCAATCTCATGACATCAATCTGAACACGATATCAATCTCATGACATCAATCTGAACACGACATCAATCTCATGACATCAATCTGAACACGACATCAATCTCATGACATCAATCTGAACACGATATCAATCTCATGACATCAATCTGAACACGATATCAATCTCATGACATCAATCTGAACACGACATCAATCTCATGACATCAATCTGAACACGACGTCAATCTCATGACATCAATCTCAACACGACATCAATCTCATGACATCAATCTGAACACGACATCAATCTCATGACATCAATCTGAACACGATATCAATCTCATGACATCAATCTGAACACGATATCAATCTCATGACATCAATCTGAACACGACATCAATCTCATGACATCAATCTGAACACGACGTCAATCTCATGACATCAATCTCAACACGACATCAATCTCATGACATCAATCTGAACACGACGTCAATCTCATGACATCAATCTGAACACGACATCAATCTCATGACATCAATCTGAACACGACATCAATCTCATGACATCAATCTGAACACGACATCAATCTCATGACATCAATCTGAACACGACATCAATCTCATGACATCAATCTGAACACGACGTCAATCTCATGACATCAATCTCAACACGACATCAATCTCATGACATCAATCTGAACACGACATCAATCTCATGACATCAATCTGAACACGATATCAATCTCATGACATCAATCTGAACACGATATCAATCTCATGACATCAATCTGAACACGACGTCAATCTCATGACATCAATCTGAACACGACATCAATCTCATGACATCAATCTGAACACGACATCAATCTCATGACATCAATCTGAACACGATATCAATCTCATGACATCAATCTGAACACGACATCAATCTCATGACATCAATCTGAACACGACATCAATCTCATGACATCAATCTGAACACGACATCAATCTCACGACATCAATCTCATGACATCAATCCGAACACGACATCAATCTCATGACATCAATCTGAACACGACATCAATCTCATGACATCAATCTGAACACGACATCAATCTCATGACATCAATCTGAACACGACATCAATCTCATGACATCAATCTGAACACGACATCAATCTCATGACATCAATCTGAACACGACATCAATCTCATGACATCAATCTGAACACGACATCAATCTCATGACATCAATCCGAACACGACATCAATCTCATGACATCAATCTGAAAACGACATCAATCTCATGACATCAATCTGAACACGATATCAATCTCATGACATCAATCTGAACACGACATCAATCTCATGACATCAATCTGAACACGACATTAATCTCATGACATCAATCTGAACACGACATTAATCTCATGACATCAATCTGAACACGACATCAATCTCATGACATCAATCTGAACACGACATCAATCTCATGACATCAATCTGAACACGACGTCAATCTCATGACATCAATCTGAACACGACATCAATCTCATGACATCAATCTGAACACGATATCAATCTCATGACATCAATCTGAACACGACATCAATCTCATGACATCAATCTGAACACGACATCAATCTCATGACATCAATCTGAACACGACATCAATCTCATGACATCAATCTGAACACGACATCAATCTCACCGAACCCTTGCACGCATCACCGCCTTTTCACCCGTTACACTGGTTACCCATTAAAAAAACCCATTATATTCAAAACAGCCGTGACTACAATGTATGTACAAAGCACTCTCGAACACACACACCCAAAGTACATACTGGACTCACTAGACCTCAGCATGCCCAACCAAACTGGCCTCGGCTGGGAGTGCAACTTCAAAATACACCGTACATTCCAACATGCAGGTGATAAGGCTTTCTCAGTAGCTTGACTCAGATGCTGGAAGTCGCTGCCCCCTCAACATTCGTACTTCAAACGTAAACTCAAGTCCTACCTATTTTCCTCTTGAGGTTCTTGCTCAATGCATTGGTCCTCTCTGCAACTATTATTCTGAGCGCATTGCAACCATTGGAAAAATGCAATTTATACATGTAAACTGGTAAATGCTTGTATTATTACTATTTTTTTGTGCACATTTGATGGATGTGCACAACCATAGAGCAAGGACAAAACGTTGGTAAGATTGTCCTCAATTTCAATTGTTTCAACCGAAATCAGCCATTGTTTTTTTTTTTTTTTAGATCTTCAGATATAGTTTTCTCGAGTATGACAGCATTTCAGAGGGAAATATTGCACAGAAAAATTGGTTCTAGTACTAACTTCATAAACAGTAAGCTTTCAGACTGAAACTAAACAATGTTTTGTATCCTTATATTATTGTATACATGTAGTGCCTTGAAACAATGTTCTATATGAATGCTGCTTCGATCTGAAGCTATCAACATTTTGGCTTTCGAGTGTAATTGAAAAACAATGTACTTTAAAAGTAAGCTCAGAGTATACAGTGTTTTTATACATAAAGGTTTAAACTTTGGTATTTTCCCCTCTTAATTTTGTTGAATTTGTGACTATATGAAGCTTCTGTACCAGTATATTGCTCTGTAAATTTGCATTTTGTAATGAGAATATTGTCCTAATTATACCAAGTGTAAACACAGTTGTCTTTTAAATTCCGTATTACTTTTACTATCAAATAGAAGTATAGAAGTATACATAATATTGATTAAAACAAAAAAGAGGAAAACAAAAAAGTAGGACAGCAAAATAAGCACGTACAGGACCATTAAAAACTTTGTATTTTCTGTGCACATCAACCTCTGATTGATTAGGCTACAAAGCAAAGTGGAATTTTTACGCCAATACAGGCAAATTGGGTACTTTGGTATGATAGGTGGCAGCAGACTTACCAGGTAAATTGTCGTTGTTTACGTAGTTATGGGCATGCGCACATTTCCGAGAACAATGGATATATACCTGGTAAGTCTGCTGCCATCTAGTGTCCTCAAAACTCTTTTGTTTACCTTATAAACTTTTTGCGAATACCAGTAACTCATTTTATTGTTTGATATCAACAAGATAAATGAGTTTGCAGGAAGTAAATAAATTAAAAAGATTGTTTAGTTTGTTTTGTATCAGGAAAAGAATGACATAAAATTTGAGCTGCATGCAACTTAGTGTATATAATGGCATTTAAACCCCATTACTGAAATATAAACACAATTATTATTATGCTGTTTTTTTAGTATAATTATTCTTTTATACTGTATTTTAGTTTAGAAAAAATGAAATTAACTGTTGCAAACTACTTACCAACCACAACGACCTGTAGTATAAATACACAAAATTTGTTAATGGCCTCACGTTTCGACCCTAGCAGAGTCTTTCTCAAAGGCTAAATGACAACAGAACACACACATACAAGTATACTGGAGTAACAGAAGCAGTCAAGTGGAAAGAAGTGAAAAGAGAGAGAGGCAGAAAGCAGTCAGAAGATGCAAGGGATGAACAATGAAGAGGGAGACAAAAGGGTGGGGAGAGAAGGAAGAGTCTGGTTTAACCACAAGAGGTTGGAAACACAGAAGACAAAAACAATTGTTCAATGTTCATCCCTTGAATCTTCTGACTGCTTTCTTCCTCTCTCTTTTCACCTCTTTCCACCTGACTTCTTCCGTTACTCCCGTATACTTGTATGTGTGTCTTGTGTTGTCTTTTAGCCTTTGAGAAAGACTCTGCTAGGGTCGAAACGTGAGGCCATTAACAAATTTTGTGTATTTTAGTTTTGATCTTTGTATCATGCCATTGGGTATTCTTTATCAAACTGTATCCGCCGTGGTCAGATTCCCTGCAATCACAGTTTCAATTGTGATCAACATTTTGCAAATACAGGGAGTATAGATTTCAATTTGCCTTTCACCGATGACTGTATACTCGGTGCTTTCGAGTCCTGTGGAAAACAGGAAAAAAACTGGTGAAAGGCAAATTGAAATTTATATTCATTCCCCCGATGCAAATATTAACATCTATCCAAATACAGGGAGACCGAACTAATTGATAATGATAACAGGTATTGGTCATGTCACCTTTGTTTACCAAGAGAGTGTATTCTAGGGCTTTTCCTGGCAGCTGTTTATTGTTTGTTTAGTGACATGAGGATTTCCTGGCAGCTGTTTATTGTTTGTTTAGTGACATGAGGAACCAATTCAACAAGTTGGGACATCCACATGTACAAATATAGAGGAGTCATTTTTTCCGTTCGTTCAATTTCTGAGTAAACATTTCTAAGTTACTTCACGTTCACCCGGCATGTTAAATGTAAACTGTTGAAGTTTGTAACTCAATCTGACAATCAGCTCTGAAGGACCAGGGCCCAATTTCATGGCTCTGCTTACCGCGCAAGCAAAAAATCGGCGCTTGCAGAAGCAGAAAATTCCTTATTTAAGCGTATTTCACGGGTTAGCAAGGAATTTTTGCTTGTGCGCTTGCGTAGTTCACGTAACTAAGGATTCCGTGCTTACATAGCTAGCGCAGAAATTCTGCGCTAACCTCGTAAGCGGCGAATGGTCTTCGTAAGCGCAGAATGACGCAGTAAGCAGAGCCATGAAATTGGGCCCCGCTTCCAGCTTTCCCTTGGGTTGATCTGGTTCAATTACTTTGCCCAGCGGGCATGTCAAATTGTATTGATACTCTATGTCAAGCAATAAACCACAAGGGAAACTGACTGGGTAAATTGCTAGTTCAATTTGGGGGTGACTAAAGAAAATTGAATAGAGCAGGATTTGAACCTGCGGCCACTGGCTTGATGTACCGACGCTCTGGCAGCTGACATTGATGACAATTGAGCTCGGCATTCTCTGTTGTCTATTTCCTTGAAACTCTGTGTTTGGCCCCAAGTGCCACCCTTAAATACGGGCGTTTAATTTAAGTAATTGTATATTCATTTTATTTTGACAGATTTATAAGCAGTCGCTTTAGCACAATTAACATATAATGTTCATACTTGTTATGATGTACATGAAAATAAATACATGTTTAACGGTAATAATACATGTAGCGTGTAAGGTCTGTAGTTGTTCTGATAAGTGTCGGCATGGACTAATTCTACCTCCATGGTGTCGGTTGCTTTTTACTTGTGTCTTTGATGTGTATTGACTTTCCTGTTCTTTACAAACACTGACCACCATTTTGCAGTGGGCAACTTGGAGTAGCACAGAATGTGTAACTCGGTTGGCACAGATCAGCACAGATCGGCACAGAAACATTCATAAATACCCCAGTTCGGGACAATTTGGGCATTCCTATTGGTTGAAAGGTGGTCACATGACTGTTTAAGACTGGTTTTAAACGGATGATAAAGACATAGCTGGAGCTGTGAAGGCGCGTTCTGCGCTCATTATAGGCACACGCGTGTTGGCGCTCTAGCTTACATGGGTTCTAATTTACGCGTAGCGCAATCAATACATACCAAGACTCAATGTAAAGTCTATTGGTACCCGTGTATGCACAACCGTTGAGCGTCGACCCATTGCAAAATGGAGCCTGAGGACGTGGCAAGAATTGAAAAATAACTTCAAAAAACATAAAAGTTTCACAGATTTTTCTACATTATTACGCTTTTTAACGAAAAGGGCATTTATGAATGGGAATAAAAGAGTAGTGATTCGGTCTCAAACGGCCGTTTAAAACCTTGCAGGGTCGTGGCCGTGTGATAAAGGACTTTGTCTCGGTCCTTTATCACACGGCCACAATCCTGCAATTTTTAAACGGCCGTTTAAGACCTCAGTCACTACTCTTTTATTCCCTTATTTCAAACCATTTTAAACGAAAACTAGTGTACATGTATGATTATGTTGTTTTAGGTAGCACAGTGGTTTACCAGAGATACACTGCAACTTGATGATACATTGCAGTTGTACTTTTGCAGTGAAGGCCGGCCGCACTTTCAACTCATGCATGACTATTATTGTTCTTTTGAAAGTAAACAATGTGTGGAGTATCACAGGAAACAGAAATTTGGTTTCGTTCTGGAAATATGGATGGTTAGGCACCAATGTTCTGACATCCTATTTTCCCAACACCCCTAATGTATTTTTCTGACACTAACCGTAAACCCCAACCCTCGCCCTAACCCTGACCCTGACCCTAGCATGTAGATCATGAGGGGTTGTCAGAACATGGAGCAGTCATATGGGGATAGATTCAAGGACAAATGCTGTATATATAGGTCAAGTTTGTACAGCCAAAAGGTATGTTCAGTAGACATGTACAAAGATTATAGAGCGCCGTAGGTGCAAGATGGGGAACTGGGCCTTTATCTACTGTTGGAAAGTGAAATACGCATTTCGTCAAGTGAATGCCTGTGTTTCCTATTGATCAATTGTCATTGTCTACACTTGTCCGCATGTGTCAGTGTTGCATCAATAGAGTCACTTGCCAAAATGGCGTCCAGTGAAATTTCACATATCAGCCAGAGTTCCCCATCTTGCGCCTACGGCGCTCTATAATCTATGGACATGTACACTGTACAGCTTCGGTAAAACTGCTTGTTTTTCTCTGAATCACGATCAGTTAGTTTTAGGAAAACACCTGCTTAAATTTGCTACCTATCTTTAAAATATATAACAACCAACATGTAAAATGTGTACATGTATTGGACTGCAAAGGTAGAGGTTAAGGTGAACTTTTTGCTGTTGAGTGGCAGGTGTTATTTTGAGTGAACTTGTTTATTATTTTTGTGTTGTTATGTGAAATTACATGAAGATGGGAAATGTTGACAGGAAGAAATGGTAATTTACATTGACATGGCCTGAATTCAAACTTGTATTCACTTACCTTAAAAGGAAACTACATCATTGGTGCTTGGAACAGCAATTTCAAATCCAACCTTCGAGTTGGGCAATAAAAGTGACCTCATGCAACCAATTTTGAAATAAACGGTCAATGATCATGGCTTCGTGAAAAATATGAAAAACGGTTTGTAATTTGACCGGGATTTTGTGCTCGTTCATGGTATCCTAGAAGGGGTAGGGGGTGGGGGTACAAATGCTACTTTTATGACAGTATTTCAGACGGAATCATATTTCTGGAGAATCGGTACTGGTAAGAACTTTATAACTTGTCTTTCAGATTGGAAGTGATAAGTACATTTTTATTATAAATTGTGTGTTTTACCCCCCAGGAAATAGTCTAGACTTTTTAAACAGATGGTTCTGAGAAGAACTGGAATAGACCGATCCATTAAACCCTGCCCCCTAAACATATTAACCAATCACAGCATTGGCTACATCACCACTGTACACGTGGGCAGCACAATGATCATTTCTTCCAATACCACACAGCACGACATGAACACGCACGCTATAAGTACGCGCGAACATTGTTTACCTTTTCCCAATAGGATTTTATCATGTCAGACTTTTGGTGGCGTAGCCAAGGCTGTGATTGGTCAACACGTAAGGGGGCAGGGGTTTAATTGTTTGGTATTGAGAAATAGTCTAGAAGTTTCGAACTGACAAGCAGAATTTGTTTTTATTTTTTTCATTGAAGTCGCCAGACACACAAGGCCAGTAAGCCACTCGAGGTGTGGGCTACAAATCAGCTGTTTTCCCAGGGGCCATTGCCACCTACTCCTGGGGCTGAAGCAGAGTTACCCCCTTTACAGTCCGTAGAGATGTAGACTTGGGTATCATCCATAAGAAGCCTGGCTGGTAGAGCAGAAAGCTCTACCTCCCCAAATTTTAATTTACACTCTTTAAAAAGACAAGACTACTTCTCAATTCTTCTCGGGAACCAACACTCCTCGCGAGATATTCTAATCGGCATGTCGCTGTCCGCCTTGAACTGCTGCCTCCCAATCCCATGCACGGTACGGCAATTGGATGGCAACCAACTCATTGTAAAACTGTCTAAAGATTACGGCCAGCTTCAGTGTGCTGCAAACCAGACATTGGATAAGCTAAATTACAATGTCCAATCAAACTTCTTTACAATGGATCAGGCATTGCGCTTAAGCTTTTTGTAAAGTAGCCCAAGGGGCTAGCAAACTGTGCATTTTACTTGCCCCCCGGGAAGTTTTCGTTGGCCAAATTTTAAACATGCATTGTCAGAAATGTATCTTTCTGATACTAATGGTAACGATCACAACCAGCTTAACGGTCAAATGAAGTTACATTCACACACTCAAAAATAAATTAACACATTTCTAAAATGTATTATTCACATCTGAAAAGGAAGAAGTATGAGCATTATAAACAAGTAAGTTGCACAGTTTTTAGTAGCCCACAGAGCAAGTTGAGAGGTGGTGTTTACTAGCCTATAGCAAATCTTACTAGACAGTGTACCCTGGAGTAGTGCTAAGCGTGAGCCCTGATGGATTTTTACTCGGTTGTGACAAGCATTTTTTGGTATAGACCCTGCGCAACTTTGTCACAGATCACACAAGCTTTCAACATTGCCAATTTGGTGATCACCTCTCCATAAGAAAAGTACACAAGGTTAATACTTTATGTAACTTTGTTCACAGATTTGGGCGGGAATTTTGTAATCATTTCCGAAAAACTGAAAACTATTACGTCACTTTCATAAGCTCCCTTTCATAATGAAGATATCTGAATTTTGAGTTTAAAAAGAAGATTTGATGTGGTAAAACTACACAAAACTTATCAACTCGTGTGTCAGCCTGACACACAGCAACATTACGCATGTATGATTTAGCGCAATATAGAAGATATTTCTTTGCGGTGATTGGCTCAATATCGCACCTTGCGTCATGCACCGGATAATTGTAACAGTTGCACATGACTGAAATACTACGCGCTGGTGATCACCAAAATGATTGCGAGCAGTCAGTGACGTCACGTGGACAAGGTTTATACCAAGCCCGATATGTGGCAGAGGGAATACCCACCCGATGGTTCCTATACCCCAACACACTTTACCCCTGTTGTACAGAAGAACCCACCCCGCCCTGAAAAACGTCTGAAGAATTCCTGAGATTCCCAGAACACAATGAAGACACAATGAGAGGGGGGTACACCATGCCACTTATCAAGCACCAAATGCATTTTGGAACAAGACCAGAGGAACATTTTCTACAGCTGTATCGGTTCATGTCGGCACACAAAGAGAAGGGACCCAACGTGTTCGAACTTCACTAAACTCACTTTGACAAAACTTCAAATCTTACTTAAATCTCATCAACTGGTTTATTTTTTCAAAACATTTCAAGAACATGCACTTTTTCAAGCCAAGTAGGTCCCTCAAAGTGCCTCCCAATATTGTCCGTGTTCACCAGGCCTTAGGCATTGCTGAAACCATCTCAACTCCTTTGGAGTATGCAGCACCGGCAGCCAAATGAGTGCACAGGACGCTGCCCATCGTTCACATCAACAATCTCTACCCTTGCAGGTACCCTATTTACTCCCGCATGATGAGAAGCATATATAGTTCAAAGTGTCTTGCTCAAGGACACAAGTGTAATGACCAGGATTCGAACCCACACTCTGATGACCAGAACTCAAGTTTGATGGGCTGGAACGCTTTGCCAAGACTCCGCCACTCGTTAAGCTGTTTTTAACCTCATTACATGCGGAGCTCTCATCAATGGGTTAGTTATTGGGTTTTTTCAAAGCTAAATGTCCTAACTGTTTCTTGACATCATGAACGGATTGTCACTCCCCCACTGTCTTGGCACAGCACAATGACTTGTCCAATCATCCTCGCTGGTATTGGTTTCATGTCACCTTTTCTTCTTTCCCGTCTTGGCGGCAAGCTCTAGACCTTGGATATGTTTCTTGGGGATCTTGTAATGATCTGTATAAAGACAATCGAGGGAAAATTGTTAGGGGGGAAAGTGTTATACCACAAGGAACGTATTTTAACCTCTTAACCGAATGTCTTTACATCAGAGTATTATAACAATAACTTCAAAAGTTTGTTCAACCAATTGGCGCCGGGAATCTTTTTGTTGTTGTCCTGCCCCCCTTGTGGGTTTTTTGGTGAAATTGCCGGCATCATTTTTCTTTAAGGGTACTGCTAACACAAAGAAACCCTGACTTGACAGAGCCAAGAGAACAAACATTCTCTTTATTGGATCGTCCGTGTTGTTTTCTCGACCGAGAAAATGTATAATTTACGCGCTGTGAATTGCAAAACATCGGCCGTTGCCTACAGTATAGGAGTGGATCTAAACACAGAATCATGGCTCGATTGCCAGCTCACTCTGACTCACCTCCATTGAGCCAAAATACAATGAATAAACAATGGTGGGAGCCTCTCAATGTCTGGTAATCCTCACCTTGGAACAAAAGGACAAAGGTCCGGAATCGAGGATTACACAAAAACTGCCTCTAAATAGCCTGAAGACGCCAACATTTTCAAGATCTTTTTTGGGGGTTTTTGTGTGAGTGAAATGAAGCGTTAGACGGCGTGTTTGCGTTCTGTGTACACTCAGCAGTGGAATGTCCGGGCGAACTTTGCCCTTTAACTCAAGAACAAGGAAAAACACACAAGACTTGAACTGACCTGCAAGTAGCGTCTCAATAAACCGAATCTGTTTCCCCTGTATGATGACCTGCGACCCTGACCCTTGACCTGGCATCGGACTGATTGAGCTACTGGCTGCCACCCCTACTTGAAGACGGTGTGCAAACTCCTTGGGCTCTATGCCATAAAACTCAAGGTTTTGTATTACTGTAACCTGCAAAAAAAAACAGACCCCAAAACAGATGAACATTTTTACTTGATCACTGTTCAAAATAAATAAAGAATTAGCGATGCACATTGCCTGCCAGCCTAAAAGACCTGTACTAGTATTGTATTAGATTCAACAACCTCTGGAAAACTTTAAAAAAAAAAACAGAAATGGACACAGATTTACATAGTATAAAGATAATGATTGTAGAAAAAATTTCCTTGAAATATTTCTGCCTGAAGTGTTATTTTTTAAAAATAACAACTGAAATAAGATCCAAAATTAGTTTTCGTCTCAGTGAGACGAAAACTCTGCCTATAGGAATGCGAACAAAAATGCTGAATGCATTTCCACCAGTTTTCTCACAAACGAAACAACGAAATGAGCTGACATTTTCACAGGTTGGTTTTATTACAAATATCTTGATTTTTGCAGAGAATGGAAGCATTTACAGTCAGTTTACCGATGTTGAGCTGGGGCTTTAAATGACACTACATAATAATGGCTTTTTACCCCTCACAAGTGAAGACAAGACTGGCAAAGCAAAGAAATAATTTGGGTACTTTGTAAAACACTACATATGAATATGGAATTACCTTACACTTACAGACGACAGACGGCAGGCTGAATTTATACAAAACAAGTGCTGTAGAGTACAATATGCATATCCTAAAATATAATCCATCCTTCGTTTATTAATTCTGGTTGTGAAGCCAAAGGATTCTCAGAAAAGCGAACTTAATCACTATACTAGCCAAGAACCACATGGAAAGAAGACAAGGAAGGAAGTTTCCGTTTTAAATGTTGGAGGAAAACCCCAGAGATCTAGTCCAGAGAAAAGCCACTCAATTACAGGTAGGGACTGAAAACCCAATCCACATAGTGCCCCAAGCAGAATTCGAACCTAGAGGTCCTAGAGGTGGGATCCCACCACGCCAACCCGACTACCCTAACTTCTGTCCCAAAGCGCTCATCACTTTGTTCTACAGGTATGCAAAGCTGTGTTTGAAATTATAAGACCCATCTGACATGTATATTTAGACATTTAGCACCTTGGCTGTGGGGCAAACTTAATTCAGCCTGCCATGACAGAAACATAGAGGCAAACTCCTCTTCATGATCAGTATATACTGGGCTCTTTTACATGAATTACACGACACATGAGAACAATGGCTTTACGCCCCATCCGAAGGACAAAGCAATAATGGTTAAGTGTCTTGCTTGAGGACACAAAAGTGTCAAGACCGGGACTCGAACCAACGCTCTAACGATCAGAAACACCAGAGCTTGAGTCCAGTGCGCTTGACTGCTAGGCCACGACAACACCCCAACATTATTTTGTAGGATGTACCAATTCCAAGACACGGTCTAGCCCTGTAATTCCAGACATTTTGACAGAACTTTAAACTGATATTCCTAAAAAGTATTGACTGTCACAGATATATAAATGAGGTGAAATTAAAAAAAATATATAAATAGTCAAAAAATAAATTCATACAGAAAAACATGGCAAAACTTACGTTCTTATTGCCAGATTTTTTCTCAATCTTCAGCTGGATTGGCTGCAATTTCCCTTTTCTAATACTTTTGGGATCCGATGACCTGTGACCCCCAACTACGACCTCGTACCCAGATGTCATTCTTCCATTGCACCTTGACAGAAATAAATATTATTTTTGTTGTAAACAGATGATTGAATAAGACAATATTAAATGAAAGAAAAAAATGAGTCAGAAAACAAATTCACAGAGTACAGGACTAAAGCTCTAGAGTGAGTGCAGGTCCTGGGGCTAGCACTTAACCAAAGAAAGGCACCTGACCCAAATAGAGGGTATGCACAGCCGTTTTCCACAGTAAACTTATGGTCGTTTTGACCTCATTGAGGGCGCTGTTGTACATATCTCTATGGGACTCATGATGTCAGACACATAAGATAAGTTATCACACTAGCGCGAGTGGAATGCGGGAAAATATAGCGCTTCTGCGTCCCATATCCCACGAGACCGAAGGCCGAGTAGGATATGGGACACAGCGCGCTATATTTCCCATATTCCACGAGCGCGCGTGTGATAACGAAATTATCTTCCACTCAACTTCCTACTGCCTCATGAAAACATACAATAAAATTCAATACTAATCAAAATCACACGCGCGATGTTTAAAAGTTTAGAGAATACATGGTCTTGAATATTGTGCCATTTTCTGTCTATTGGGCAGTTTTTTTTTTGTGATCCTTATTCCAGACCGTTGCACATTTGTTCCAAGAAGAGGATTCTGAGACATCGAGAGGGTTCCACCATTGTTTAATCATTGTATTTTGGCTCAATGGAGGTAAGGCAGAGTGAACCAGGAATCCAGCCATGGTTCCAGGCTTAGCACCAATTCTAAGCTGTAGGTTGTGGCCAAGGTTTTGCAATTCACGGTGCATGAATTTGACATTTTTTCGGTAGAGAAAACAAAACTCATGGTGCAATAAAGAGAATCTTTGTTCTCTGGGCTTTGTCAAGTCAAGGTTTCTTTGTGCCAGCGGTACTCTCAAAGACAAAATAATTCCGGCAACTCCGTCAAAATAATCCCGTCAGGCTGGACGGGAAAAAAATAAAAGAATCCTGGCAGCAAATTGTTATGGGGCAAAAAATCCTGAATCAGGAACAATTCTGACAAATCACTGGCCTGCTTTATGATATTTTGACTTGGAGTGACGTTTGAGATTACTGACTGACCTGCTAAATAACTGATCCCATCTCAGCTTGTCCACATAGCCTTCAGATCGGTTGATGAGCGCATCGTGTAATGTCCCGTCCAAGTACACAAACCTGTGAACGGAGTGGAAAGTAAATGTAGAGTCACATGCCTGGATGGGCCAAAAGCAATTTCAACAACTTGGGGAGGCATTCT